>JANZLQ010000040.1:21516977-21582890 GCA_026212715.1 Elanus axillaris
AGAAGGGGGGAGGGGGGGGGGGAAAGTAGTTTTAGTTTTGTCTTTGTCTCTCACTCTACAGTTGTATTTTTAATTGGCAATAAATTAAATTAATTTTCCCCAAGGCGACTCTGTTTTGCCCATGACGGTCACTGGTACGTGATCTCCCTGTCTTTATCTCAGCCCACAAGCTTTTCCATCGTATTTTCTCCCCTTGTCCCATTGAGGACGGGCAGTGATGGCATCTTGATGAGTATCTGGTGGCCAGCAAAGGTCAAGAGCACCACACCTGCTTTTTGGAGACTGAACTAAATAAACAGGATACCTTCACCCAGTTCTGGCTTTGTGAATAATTACATTTCCTCCTGGATACTAGGACCTCATTGGGATAATATTTTTTCCTCTACTATATTGAACTGTATCAATTTTACAGCTCTTGATGTGTGAGAGACAGCTAGGTTTAACTTGTGAAAAAATTATCAGTGAATATCTGTGTTTAAGTGAAATGGCATCAGCTGTTTTCACATCCCCTTTGTTTTGCTTTCTAGAAATATTCTAGCAAGCATAAAGAAAATTGTGAATGGGTGTTTGAAATTTATGTTCAGTAGCATTCAGAGCAATCTCCCCTCTCCCCACCCCCCCCCAAGAATACAAATATTTTCTCCAAAATCTGATTCTTAGAAATTATTCTCATCCAGGCAAGGATGTGAAATACACTATGAGACTTGTGTGTCTTCCCAAACCAATCAATACAGATTGGTTTTTAAATGATGTATTGAATAACTTCACCCACTTGCTAATGTACTACTAACAGTTAAAAATTATTGCCAGACATTACACAATTTTGAATAATTTACTCAGCTCTAGATGTCAGTCTATTAAGAATTTAACTGATTAGTTCAGGATTTTTTTCAACTTAATTCTCATCCTTGAAGCATCAGAGCTTTTTAGAATTTTGTGACTCACAGTCATGTGTCACTTAAACTCACAGTGAAGAAACTATGAAAACCTGCAGTATGTATCATATTGAGTGCAGATGTTTTTCTTTCACCATGAAATAATTCAAATTATATTAAAATCAGTTAAAGTTGCAGCATTAGTGAACAACCAACATTGTTCTACTCATATCTTAACCTCTGTGCCACACCTGCTTGCTTATATTCATTCAT
The DNA here is from genome assembly GCA_026212715.1 of Elanus axillaris. Taxonomy (NCBI): domain Eukaryota; kingdom Metazoa; phylum Chordata; class Aves; order Accipitriformes; family Accipitridae; genus Elanus; species Elanus axillaris. The sequence continues at coordinate 21,518,126 of JANZLQ010000040.1, forward strand.
TTTAAAGGCAGGCACAGTATGTTACAAACACAGTATCTAAATGGCATGTACAGTATGCCCATAGGGCCAGGTTGGGATCTATTTGCTAGATGTACAGTGTACATTTTAAGGCACACTATAGGGATTGAGTTTACATTTTGATAACTCTGTCCTTTTATTTGCAAAGATGGTCACTACCTGGAAACGTCACAAAAATAAATGTTCATCTCTAAGAGTGGCCAATGTATTTATGTTTTCATTTTATGTTTTTCTCAAGAAGAAATGTGTGAAAATGTGAACTTTAGGGCATTTTAAAAGTAAATGTCAACTACCATGTTACATTTTATATACATAGATATGTCTTTATATATATCTAAATATATAAAATGATTGTAGGAGCTCATACTACAAGCTTAGTTTTAGTACAGTACTTTAAATATACTGGTATTTATTTTCAGTTACACTTCTGCACTGCTTCTTTCTAATGCAGAGCTTGATACGGACATTGGTTGGTAATAGCAAACAAAAAAAAATCATAAAGAATATTTTTGTCTTATCATGCAATGTAGTAGGCATCCTGTGGCACTATTCTCTTACCCAACTTATTTACAGTACTGCTGAGTACATTACCAATAAATATTACAGTGTTTGTTCTATGCGATGGCACCCAGCAATTATTCAGGATATGAGTCCTGTCACACGTGAGTTTCAATGAATGAATGTGTATGTGTCAGCATTGGTGCTGAGGTTGCAAGTTCAGAGGCTCCATTTTGAGATTTCACAGCAGCACTGTACTCACAAATGTCCAGGAAAAACTCATAGTTCTTTAGTTTCCAATCTTTAAACTTCTTTGATGTTAAGTTGGGATCATCCAGAAGGCTGTTGATAACTGTGAGGTCCCCTTCCTTTGCCTATCAAATTCCAGAAAGACACAGTATATGTCAAAATGAAATTTATGCCACATTTTGTATTTCGGCACTTTATTTCTTCTTTCATTTTAATTCCAAGTGCTAGGCAAACTACTATGGACACTTGAATCTTTTACCTATATTCAGGAACTATTACAGCTTAACCTGTTCCACAACTCAGTCCTTGGCACTTTCTACAACATGCCTATAAAGAGTGCCAAATAATATATTTTTTTTCCCTTAATCTGGAATATGTTTGCTTTCAAGTATTTTTAGTTTCTTTGGAACTTAATTCTAAAGCTACAAAGAAAGCCTCATCCATGGAAAACATTAAGAGATTATGCTTTTACTAGTTTATATTGCTTATACACAAGATTAACAATAAAGCCTTACTTTTAAAGTGCTTTTGAGAACTCGGATGTGGTGAAGCTTTTCATTGATAACTGGATCATTACATCGCTTTACAAAAGACTTGCGGAACTCCTGCTTGGTGGAAGGACGCTGCTCTCCAAAAGCTGACAAACTAGCTTGTTCCAGAGATTTGTATAGCTCTTGCAGACCATCTGTATTTTCTCCAATTTCTTTTATGTTTTCTGAAAGAAAATAGAGAAAGAAACCTAACCACAAATGTAATCGTTCAGATGAAGTCTCTAAAAACAGCAAGCAATACTGCAGATTCATGTATAAAGTAGCCCTACAACAGCTTCTTCCAATTTTGTTTTGATAAAACAAGAACATTTTGATCAGCCCCAAAGCTACATTCTTAGCACTACAACCAAGCATTTCAAGTACAAACTCATGTGTAGTGACAGATGGAATGTGCTAACATATAACAGTTCAACCACAAAAACCTTGGTGAGAATAATGGCAATATTGCTCTGGCTTTCAATGGTAGTAAAGAGGATCAGAACACCTCCAAAAGCATACCTTCTGCACAGAAACTATTATGCCTTCTAATAGGAACTTTCTCTTCTAGCTTGTCATCTGTTCCTTCTATGGACTTTACACGTCCCTTACTCCTGACATCTCTGTTTCGGGGAAGGCTTTGACTACGTTGCTTCTGTGGCCTGCTCTGAGAGCTATGTCCCCTTTGACATTCCACCAAAGGGAAAGGCCCATCCTGCTCATAATTATGACGTCTTTGTACTGGTAGCGTTGCTTGTCTTCGTTTGTCCGGTGACATTCCAGGCCGGCCACTCATGTACTCTGTATCAGGAGGAACAGTCTGAAGAAAATGGAGCCCTGAACTGGTTAATGGAGTCTCTATCAGATCCTGCCATGAGCGTCTTTCTCGGTAGGGAGGTCTGCACCCTGATGAGTGCGTGCTTCCTGCTACATCTTGTCGAGAATCCTCAGCGGAAGAATGAGAATATGTTGATTCACTTGAAAAGTGTCTACCATGTTTGGCTTCAGGGAATGGACTTGAAGAATTCACCTGGAAAGATACAAAAGCATCTGACTATAAGACAACGTTTTGAACAGACCCAAGAAAATGATTATAGCGTAGAACATTATATGATATATACTAATAAAATGGACTGATGTGTGTGTTTTGATATGTCATAATATGAACCTCTGTAAACAGAACACAATTAGCAGTGAGAACTTTTATGCAAGTGCTATGTTTTAACCACTCCCTATTCTTGTTTTGCACATTCTCTGCCCCTGAGCAACTCCTGCTGGAAAGAACAGTATAATACTGGTACAGGTTTCCTGAAGACCTGTCCAGCTTACACTCAGTCCAGCGGTGTGCTGTGAAGACATGAAAGTCCCCCAAACCATAATTGGATTTCCTTTCTTTTTTTAGGGGATAAGTATCCAGCCAAACACACAAAAAAAACCAACCAACCAAAAACCAAAACTTCAGCACCCAGGAATATTTTTGAATTTGGGGTGACTGCTGAACTTCTCAAATTATTTGAAATAATTCTGCTGGGTCTGTGTATAATTTTAATTCAAAAACAAAGAGAAAGGCAAAAAAAGTGGAAAAACAGAAAGGGAGGGGCTTAACCTGTATCCCAGTTGATAAAACAGCATCACATGGGTGAAAATCAGTCTGAACTTCACCCATGTGATGCTGTTGTCTCAGTCACTCTTTCTTTGGTTCTGGCTGTGTGAGGATCGTGTCATTCACGCTGAAGAAAAATCTGAAAGAAAAATAGAAAACAGTCCTATCTGTGCTTAAAAACATAGAATAATTATCACAGTCTGTCTATGTTCCGTATTATAGAAATGTTATTTGCTACTAGAGCCTCTTCATATATAAAATGGGGTTTTTTTCCTCAAAACCTGTCTGTACACAATACATTAGGAGTACTTTTATCAGCTACTTAACATCTTATGACACTAACAGAAAATACTGTCACTACTATGATATTGCACACAATGCTTCATATTATAAAAAAAAAACCTTTGCCTCTAAAGGTATGTTCTTAAAAAAAGTGTTTGTACTAAAACACGATTACTGCATGAATGTGATCTGATCTTAATCTCTAGTATCCGGTATTCAATACTCATACTTGAAAAACAGTCTCAGCTATTACAAACTATGCCATCCACCACATTCTTTTCATATTCTGCAGCAAAGTCAACATTTGAATATTCTGTTCGTATTATTAGGTGTACTCTCCCAACTCCTACAAAAAATGTCATATTTACAGTTTGGTGACATATCTGTGTAAGGAGACATCTACCTCTCCTTCCTTTGTAATCGACTTGTTAGGGAAACATTCGGGTCTTGGCTCATGAGGAACAGCAGTAATATCACTCTTACAATGAGATCCACCTTTGTTCTGCCTTTATGGTAATTAAATATTCCAAAACAAGGAAAAAGCAAATCAAGGCACACAGATATTTTTTGGTCACCTACTGTCAAATGCAATATTTATAACTCACTGAGGGTGTTCGATGATAGGTGTCACACAGTGTTGAAGAGCCTTCCTGCTTCAGGGTTAAAGAGCCATCGATGTCATCCTGGTCGCTTTCACTCCAGTAATCTGCTAATAAAGCATTCTGGGTTTCACTCATGTGCTTTTCCACAAGAAAGTGGGTCCCACATTTTATAAATGTCATTAGCATGCAAAGGTAAACATTTCACAGTCACCTAGGTGGCTTGGCAGTCACTAAGGAACAGACTTGTGAAAATACCTGGCACCTAAGATACACAGATATGTAGAAGAACTTTCAGATGTTTTGGGATAGCGTTACAGAAGGCAGGTTAGGCACGTAACTCCCACTGTACATAAAAAAGAGCTTCTGATCACAGACTTTCAAAGAGAACCTTTATTCTAGATGCCAAAGTAGAGCTGCGCTTCAACACTTAATTTTATTATGTTAGCATAAGAGGTTCCACCATGGGTGATGGTGAAAAAGGCAAGGCTGGTACCTGAGCTCAGGAGATGCAAAAACAGTTCTAGAGCACATAGCGACCTGTGTTTGCGATGTCTTCACTTGCTCTAGTGTTATGAGCACACCCAAGGGCTGTGGTCTGGGAGATCATACCTCACCCTGAACCTTGCGTTCTCTTTATCACATGTTCTAAGTATTTCTTAAAATTACTGCCCAGGATTTTATTTTCCTTAGTGATGGCACCAATAAACATAGTTCTTCAAGGATATGGATTCTTACGAAAATTGATATTTTAAAAGATATGGCACGTATGTTAATGAAGAAGTCAGTTATGACATCTCCTACTTTGTTCAAATAATGAACAGATATGTACTCTCTGCTCTCTTCTCCTAATTATAATCTCTGAAGCATTACCTTCATCTGGATGAATATCCTTGTCATCAGGTGTGTAACCAATTGCTGCGAGACCCAAACGATTCATCCATCTAATAGAACAATAAAAAATGAGGAAGAGGGATACTTAAAAGGAACATCTAGTGTAAATCTGAGGGCATACACATTGTTAACATTTGGAAAAAGTCAGTGACAGTGCTTAGTCCAAAACCTGAACACTGTTCAGGTTATTAAAATCATGATTCAGATGTGTTCAGTGATTAATAATTTTAAGTGAAGGATGTTCCAGTTCATGTACAATGCAGATGTACTTCTGGACTTCTGTTCACATCTGCTGGAGAATGTTTGCCTAGTGGAGTATCAGACTCATTGCATTTTATTCTGCTGCCTAGAAAACTGAAGAATCCTTACATCAATCTTCCTTATACCGTCGAGAAAATGTGAAGCATACATACTAATATGTTAACTTTAGCAAAGACTTAACAAAAATTTTAGAATAGCCTGTGTAGAACAGAGAATGTCCAGCTCTGCCTCCACCTTAAGCAGAACCAAATCTTCTCTAAGCCTCATCTGCAAACTATTTGTGTGGAATGGTTTCCAGAGACATTGTGTAAAAGAGCATATTGCATTTATTCTGATTGCTACTTCTATTAATTTCAAGAACTTGCCTGAAATGCCAAAATACTATAAAATAAAATAGAATTATGATAATAATTGTATGAAAACCTGTATTAGGAAATAAGTTGTATTAAATTTGTATACCCAAAAAGCTAAAACAGACTATGACAGTATTTCACTGGTTATTTGCTAGTCTAGGTTCATGACACTGGTGGTATAAATGTTTAGGCTTAGTAAGCTGCAATATCGACATTATTTTCCTTTGATTTATTTTAGTATAGAATCTTAGGTTTCTAAAACAAGACTCAGTAAATTGAAAGTACTTCAATTTTTGCATTTCACATTGAATGTTCATATTTTTTTCTTTGTCCCCAAATTAATTACTTTGATCAAAAATAGGATTCTTTGTTTCATTAGCAAAATTTTATATTTTCTTTGGAGGAAAATACCTTTAGAGTTTTCTTTACATAAAATCACCGGATGTTTATACAATATATAATTGAAAGACGGGAAAAAAGGAAATCAGCGCATAGAGAGCAAAGTCCCTTCTTAATGTTCAGCAAATGGAATATCAAGAGTCAGCTTATTTTCATCAACAAGGAAATATAACCAAAGAAAAATGCCCTATTAATAGACGTCTATAATGATTGGGATGCATTCTTAAATATTCCCTTACTCGGTGACTATATTATTTACTCTGTCCTTAATTTCCTAGTGTATTGCACCTAAGTGTTTTCTAGAAGCAGCTTTTTTTCTTTTTTAATGTTGCAACATAAAATTTGTTAATAATTACGTTCTTGGTTAATAAATCATATCATGACAAAAACATCTTTCAAAGACTTCACGAAAGACATCTGTAAACAATACATACTGCATCATAAGGACTAGTTTTTTGAAGATTAAAACAAGAAAACTATTCAGTGTAATTTATTCCCACTTGTACTAGAACAGACAAAAAGCTTCTAAGGACATATGTGAAGGCATTATTGGTCTAATAGCATAGCGTATGGAAGATGGTATACACAACAAGGAGACAGAAAATGAAGGAAGAGTGAACTCTCCACTAAAAATAGCACACAGTTCAGCACGTATTGATCTCCTTGTCTAAGAAACAGTCCGCAGTTGCTCAGAGAAATGATCTTAATCTGTAATACTGGATATAACACTGACTCATTTTATGGCCTTCAGGAAATTGTTCTACATATCTTATGACTTTCATAAGTATCCAAAGGGGACAACAACATTTACTTCTTACAGGGAATTGTTATAGGGTTTAATTTACTTGCAGGATTACAAAAATATGTACAATAATATTGCTTTGCCCTTCAATATTAAAACAGAAGTGAGCGAATTGGAAATAAAAATGGAAATGATGATTAGTTTTCACAAATGTCAACTGCAGAGTTTGGACTGCTTACAGAGCCATTGTTTGTATCAGCATGTCAATAACTTGTCTTTACCATGAAGGAAGTAAATTTCAAATGGATTAATAGGTTTACAGAAGAGCATTTCTACTGTGCTCACTAGCATAATTTCATTCAACAAACAGCATTCTGATCACTTGACATTTGCTTCTCTTGAAAGGCATATTCTTTGTTGCAGTAATTGAAATGACATCATACCCTTCCTCATTATTAAGCATTTGTATTCGCTGTTTTTTCAACAGTTGTTCCTGAATTTCTGAACTCATTAGCATTGGAGCAAAATAGTTTTAGTCATACTTTACCATATGCCTTTGGCAATTAAGCAGAATGCCTCAGCAACTTCAACTAAGGTTCTGCTTAAGCACCAACCATAAATTAGGACTCATTACCATTTTTCAAGTTAAAACAGACTCAGCCGTTTTGGTGGCCAGCATGCAGAAATTTATATTATCTTCTATTTCTTGCCAAATTTATCTCGTTGCTTGTTGTTAATTGGAAGGTTTCAAATCTTGGAAGCATATATAGATAACAGTCAAAGTGTTAATATTAACCTTCAAGAGAACATGGATATTCTTAGCATACAGAGTATCAGCTTTACTCATATGGCCTCAATGTCTGAATCTGGAATTAGCAGACGGTAATCTTCCTTCTCTAAGACTGCTCAGATTTTTCTCTTCTGAAGGGCAAGAAGATCCCCAGCTACAGTTATAAGCGCTTTCTTGCCTCATTTACCACAATTTAGAGTGAGCTCTTTGTCAAGACAACAAAAAGGGTTATCTGATGACATTCAGTGGCTTATAATGATAAAATCTCTTCTGATAAAAGAAAAAGAATTTCAATTTTACATTTTTTTATTAAAAAAAAGCATGGGTGAATGTTTTTGAGGTTAATCAGGAGTTATAGAAGTGCTGAGATTACAAATCCTTTTCTTACAGTTAACATTCTTTTCTAGGAAATGCAAACTCAGTTCAAAAGGAACACAGTGTAAATTTGATTAATTTACTTGATTTACTTCATTTTTAAGAGAACAGGCAGACGAGGTTATAAAAAGTTCTGTGTGGAAAGCTTGGAAACTCAGCCACTTGTTTCTGAACTCTGCATTGAATGCCTTGTAGGCAAATGTCAGGTTTCAGGAAGGCAATGGGAGTATGTGTCAGAATTGGCATCTCTAAGGGATAGATAGATGGCTGGATGTTTAATTGAAGGTCATGCAATGCAAGACTATATTCTACACCTGACAAGCAGCCCTAGTGAAAAAACTCAGGAGATCGTTTGTCTAATTTGGCTTGTATAGCTGTACCCCTAATAGCTCTTTCACATGATCACAGAAAGACACGAGATATTCTGGCAGGTACATGTATAGCAATCTTACATGTACATCTCTATGTATCTTGCCCCCCTGAGGCAGAAAGTTGGGTTTCTCTTCCCCTCAAAGCCCTTCATTTTTTCTTTGATAATTTCAACAACTCTTTTCTTTTGATAATTAAACAAGTTAAACAGCATGTTTCACTAAGTTTGAGTCTAGGTCACTCAACAAACCACAGGGTTTTCATCCTAGGTGCAAATCAGTGTGACATACTAAATATCCCAAGGATACTTTGCTACATTTTACCTTCAATATTGTAGGACATTTCCATAAGATATAATCTATCTTACTGAAGTACATTGTAACAACTTACAAGGCACCAAGAAGTGTATTAATTATTTTTTATTGCCTATACCATAGTGAACCAAATGCAGGGAAAGATAAACCTCAAATAAAGTCATCTAAACACCTAAGTAAGTTTTCTACTTTGTCTCAATGGCTTAAATTCTAAATAAACCAGACATGTCTTTAATTAATGCTGTTGATTACAAACAGGCACTGCTGTCATTGCTTTGGGATAAAATAGAGTTGCATTATAGGACGTGAAGTTAAATTTACTGAGATAATTCTGGTTAGTATCAGGGGATTACAGCCCAGGGCCTCTTCTGAGAGTCTGATTCTACCCCCAGGCCTGGAAAGTGATGATTACAGAGGCACTGAGGGCAGTGATGAACTAAGTAGCTGTGACAATAATCAAAACTTGATACTGAAGAGTGAGTCATGCTTGCAGTGCCCCAGTTGTCAGGAGCACATTCTCTTACTGGTCATTTAATAAAAACACTGGAAAATATTAAAGTGGACCAAACAACTGGGGAAACAGTTTCGTATACCTTCACTGGCCTAACACACTATATTAAAAACAAGAATACGCCATTACTCATTGTACAAAGGCAGTAAATTTCTGTTTACTGACTGTTAATAATTTACTCCTGCCAAGTCAGTCTGAGGTCAGTGTGAGGTTCTGGGACTGAAGGCAACAATAGTTTTCCTAGTGGCATCACACTTCACCCACTTGGCTATTCCTTTCTACAGTCCAGAACAAAACAGCGCAAGTAAAAAAACAAACCACAACTACTTGGGCAATCTCAGTTATAATAAATTTGAGGGAACTATTACACATTTAGTGTAGGAGAACAAAAACCAAAGGCAAGAGGGTAACAATTTTTTTTTAAAAAGAGGTGCAAAGCTGTTGTTTTTAGGGTTATAGTTAAGACCATTCCATAAATCCACGCAGAACAGGTCAGGAAGTATAAAGTTTCTGCGGTTCAGATAAGTTTTATTTACTGTTATCCTCAATGCCAGATACACTTTTTGCATATACAAGATGGGTGGTATGTAGAAGAAACTATTTAGTTCAAGTGAAAAAGTAAATAAAGGATATATCCTGGAAAGGTATAAAAATTCAAGAGTCTATCCACTGTCACTATTTCTTTCTGTTAAATGTTCCGTTAAGAATTAAACCAATGAAATACCGAGGCATTAAGGAATAGAATAAATAAAGAGTTACATATTTTCTATCTTTCTTGCATCTTTTCATTAAGTAATACTTGCACTTGTATGTCATCTCAGGTTTGTATTATAAATGTTTCAGTGCAGGAATATACCTTTCTTTGCTTTTGAGATTGCATCTAGACTTGAGATTATTTTGTTAAAAGGAAAAACCAGAACTAAAGTGGAAGTTAAATTTGACTGAAGTTATCTCTAAGGCTATTAAACTATGGATTCCCTTGAACCATTTATTTCATACATAGAATTTATTTGGTGCAATTTATATTTAATTTCTGATTTTAAAAATGTATTATATTTTTCTACATCTGTGGGATAATCGGATACCAGAATTCACTGTAAAGTTCTGTGCAATACAGAATTATATATTAAAATTTATTTTGTACTTGTTATGCTGGCTTCTTCCTGACCAATCTTTCTTACTGGACACCTAAAAAGTCAATACATTTCCCATTTTGGTTCCTAAGGTACATTATTTTCACTGTTTTCTAAGGTTATACAGGTAATATATTCATTTAACAGAATAAAGGTTCCTGTAAAAGGTATGGCTAAAATGTATGCCTTGATTTTCCTCAACACAAAAGAAGCTCAAAAACCTAAGTGATGTCTCACAGTGAAATATAACACTGAGCAGAATCTTCTCAATGATCTCATCTCTCCAAATATATCAACTCGCAGCAGCCTGTATTTCTACTATTTTTTTTTTGCCAGAGTTGCTGGAATTTGTTAAGTAAAATCATTCATGGGACAAACTGTAAGTACTCTCTGATTTGATAATTTGACATGACTCTCTTGATCTTGTTTCATGCATTGTCTTCTTAGATTTGTCAGGCTGGAAAAATATAAAAAAGCCCCAGACATCTTAAGAGTTGACAGGTGAAATTAATCCAAACCAGGATTTCTTAACATTTAATGCATGCTGTAAATTTTACCCAGTTCAAATTTTACCCTAGCTTTCACTCAATGCTTGGCCCAAAAAGAAAGCTTTGGAGAAATTAAACACCATTTATGAGCAAGAGAACTGAGTTTTGTATGGCCTGAAAAGGTACGGGTGGGTTTTGGGGGGTTTTAGAGAGGAATTTTTTTTTTTAAGAGATGGGATGATTGATTGTGAAATTATGTAATTCTACTTCCACATACTCTTAAAGAAATCAGATCAAATAGGCCAAACAATACTGTTAATTGCCCAAGATTTAATTTTGTGTATTACTTATTTCTATTACTAAAAACTTCAGATTTTGCAGTGCTGACTTAATATCTCCAGTATAACATCACAATATGTGACTGTAATGCACGTTCATTCATTATGGAGTGGTACAGCACTGCAATCACAAAATCTGCTATATTAAATGCAGTTGAACTGTTTGACTCCCGGAAGAACTATACTAATTCACGAAGGTATTATTTAAAGCAGATTTTCATTAAATTAATTTTGCAATTTAAACTAGTACAGAAACCAATGCAAATCCTAACTCCTGTGCATTAGGGATAAATTCATACCTGAATGCTAATTTGGATTGCATATTGGATAATTGCAGTTGTGTATTGTAAAACTCCTTTGAACTCCTTTAGTGTAATTCTATAAGCCAGTGGCTCTCAAACTGTATTAAGGGGGAAATGGTAGTTCACAAGTCTATGGCAAGTAGTCCGTAAATTGTAGAAAGGACGAGTTAGGTGGCTAGCCAAAAAAAAGGAGATTTTGAAGACTTACAGCTCTGTACTAGTACTTTCTGGTGTAGTATTTTCCCCAGACAGAGCACTGTAGTTCTGCTATTGCACTGTTCACTCCCATATACATCATGGTTTCATCCAGTCTCTAGGGCCTGCGGCTAGTTCTGATCAGAAAATTGTTTTACTTGGGCTGCAACTTTTTTGCTTTTATGTGAGACCAATAAATTGGAGGAGTGAAGCGGCCTCAGGCATGGACTAATTTTCCTGGATTTGAAACAAGTTTATAGGAACATAAAGGAAGAAGGGGAAAACCTGCTGTTTATGCTTACTTACAACATCATTGGGAATCTCCATTTCAGGGATTTCTATTTGAAAAGTACCTTTCATGTTCTGCACTAACTTACTTGGCTCTATTTGTTAAAGAACTGTTAAATTTGATAGACAGATCTGACATAATTACTCTCCTGCTCACTCTTCCAGGAACTCTTGTTTAAGAGGGACAATGTCTAATAGGGGCATATGTCTGAAATTTTTAGTTGCCAAGATCTTTTGTTAGGTGCTAGCTTATTTGCAAGTGAAGATTGAAAGTAATTGAAACTGTAAAAGATGCATTAATACTGGCCCACCATCTGATTTGGCCAAGATCTGTCAAGGAGACTAACATGCCCAAAATTTAAGGAACACAGCTGAATGAACTTTAGTAATAAACAGGATGATTTAGGGAAAGCCTTGTGTAACTCGCCTGGTTATACTCCATACATAAAAAAAGAGAGGATAGGGACCCTGAAATTTGCCTATAATCAATAGAGATTTAATTCAGAATACTTCAATTTTCGAACAGTTTCTTTTAAAGAGAAGTATAGTTTAGAACCTTTCAGGTCTTTACTTGGAAAATATTGGGAGTGACCCCTACAAAAATCAATCATCATTCCGTTTCAGTGGGTAGCAGATATTTGTTATATTTTTTTGAATGAATGCAAAAGATTTATGGGAGTTATTAAAATTGCAAAGTTAACCCAGTTATTCAAATCAAATGCGGTCAAATTATTCAGCCTAAAATAGGAACATTTTTTTAAAATTTAGTATTTGGAGTCCATGAGGAGATTGTAAATTGCACTGCACTGCATACTTCGATCACATGAAAGTTTTAAATAAAGTAGATATTGTAAAACAACTGAATATTTCCTTAGGAGTATTAAAGCTATAAACAGGTTATGCATGGTATGGTAATAGATAAAGCACTTCTGGGAAATAAAGCCTTTAACAAGCTTGGAGTACCCCGTGACCATGGCAAGGAAAAGATGAGCTCATCAATTTCATTATTAATTCATTTCTAAGAACACAACTATGCTCATGTAAGACCTGACAAAACAGCATGAGCATTAATTTTTGCAAACGGAAGGCTGTCTGCACCATGCAACACAGCAGGCAAAATTCAACTGCAACAGAGTAACTCTATCTGCTACATACAAATCAATTACTACCCATTGGTATACAATACTTTCAACAGCAATGCAGTATTAAATGCAGATAAAAATATTGTGGAGTGGAAAAAAAAATTAAACAGTGAATCCGAAGTAAGAAACTGTAAAAACAGCTGTTAAAACAAAAGCTGGTGGGAAATGCAGTTCAAGAAAGGGTATACGTTCCCCACATAGTGAATAAGGACACGCTATGTTCCTCTCCATATTAGAAGTCCTTTACTTTTCTGGGTGAAAGATCTACCCTTCTGTCAGCATAGAAAATGCAGTTAAATTCTGCTGTAACCGCAGGAGTGTGATACCATGCAGAGTATTTGCCCTATTTCCTCAGATTACATGGTTGGCAATTTGCTTGGAAGACAGAGATTTGTGAAATTAGTATTTTAAATGCATTTTTCATCTATGAATCTTGCTTACTCATTTCAAATTTCAGACAGGATATCTGGGAGAAGGAATTCCAGGAAGCATGTAAAATGCTGCAGGGGGTGCCCAGGGTTTTTACAGAGGTAGCACAGTAATCCATCATTTGGGTTGGGGAGTGAATTACAGCATTTCTGAAGGAAAAATACTGTGAAAAATACTTCACCCTTTGTCTTCTCTCATGGGAAGCAGACCCCAAAAGTCATGAAAAAGGCTCTTGTAATTCCAAACCACCATGGCAGTGCGATAGGAAAATACATCCTGGCACCTTCCCAACTGTTACTCTCCACGAAGGGTGTAAACTGTCATAAAGGCAGCTTCGTCGGCTCCCCAGTGTAGAAAAATCAATGAATATTGTAAGAGCAGTTTATTGAATGTATGTCAAGACTTCCCAAGTCAGAACATTTTATGGTATAATAGAAAGATATGATCAATGGCACTTCAACAAATCATGGCTATCAAAATAGTTTAAGTCAAGGGACAGACCATGCATAGTTAAAAATAGCAGAAGATGCTCACTTCAGTGAACAAATCTCAGCCGCGTTACACAGCTGAACAATGGAACATTATTAACATTGGAAAAAATATTTTTTAGCAAATTCATATCTTAAAAATGACAGCAAGGTACTCCTGAGAAATGAACCTCATCCTCCTTATCAGTGGATGATGAACTAGCCTGAACTGGTTTAATACAGCCAGTCTTATACATCAATACAGTATGTCTTGAAGGGTCATGTAAGCCACAGAATATAAATGTTCAATTTAAAAATAATTTTTAGACATTAGTATTCCAGAGAAAAAGTCCAGCTATATCCTGAGGTAGTCATGTCTTTCTGCGAACAGAAAGAGCTGACTAAATCTCAAATTTTCAGCAGTCTACAGCAGGAAAGATTTAAGGCTTCAACGTATGGTGACATTGTCCCATGTGTCCTTGCTTTTTACCTCAGCTGGGAATAAACAAATTACTGAAGTGACAGGAGGAGGTGGAACATTTGACTCTGCCTTTGAGGACCAAAGGTAACATCCCACCTTTATCTAACCTCTGCCTCCATCGCTGAATCACAAAATAGAAGCACAGAGTAATTTAGGTTAGAAGAGATCTCAGGAGGTCGTCTTCCCACACCCCACCCACAGCAGGGCCACTTTAATGTGGGATCGGGTTGTTCAGGGCATTGTCCAGTCAAGTTCTGAATGCCCTCCCAGCACATCCAAGGACATTTAAAAACACACAGCAATGCCAACAACTGAACTTTGCTAGCCTCCGTTCCTTGTTGGGACAGTGGTGCGGTGAATAAAATTAGTTCCTACTGTTTTTTTTATTGTTGGGGTTTTTTTCTTGGGGGTGGGCAGGAGCGAGCAGGGTTTTGTGGTGTGTTTGGGGTGGTCTGGTTTTGGGGGTTTTTTTGGTGGTTTTTTTTCTCAAATTCTGGCATGAAAAGAAATGGATCTCATTAGTTCAACCCGATTACTGTTAAAATTGCTTCAAGTTGCTTTTCTTTCATTTTGGGTCATATCAAGTTACTGTGGATTTTCACTACAGCTAACTTTAAAATATCTCTTCCCATCACGTGGGTATACTCTTAAGTGTGAGCTTTGGTATGGCTGCATTGTTTTTATATACCAGAAACACTCACCCCACATTAATATTTGTAGCCTTGATTAACAAAAAATTTGAAGTGTGATAACCTTTATGCCGATTAACAAATGAAAATTCTAATGAACATAGATGAGACCACACAACTGAGTTTCCTAACACACCTTTGCAGAATTATGACATATAGTATGACAGAAAATTTCAGCAAAGTGAGCCACATAATGTAATGTATGTACTAAAATTAATGGACGACTAAGTGGACTAAGTACTGAGAACACTATCAATCACCATTACATCATGCTCCTAGGGTATATTTCTATGTGAGATGAAATATTATTTTCAATTATTGCAGTACCATGACAGAGAATATAACACGATAGAGGAAACATAACTTACCTATTCATTTCTTCAAGGCAGTCTGTTGCAAAGTAGAAGCTCTTTATTTTGGGGTGGCATGCTTTGAAGGCACTATAAAATAAACACAAAGAATAAAAAATACCTTTTCATGCAAACAGTTTGTCTACAAATACACAAGACTGACCTGCTTTTTGATTCTTTAGCATGTTACAGGTTTCATAGGCATTTTGAATCTTCCTGTGGAATGGATGGAATCCATCTTCCAGATGGATTCCTACGGATCTCATTAAATCTACATTTACGAGCCAAACTGATACTTTGCATAAATTTCAAAAGCCCTTGAATGACTTTGAAATATAAATCTTTTAAATAACTACTGATGTTGTACATCTAAAAAGTTCTTGGGTGAATTTGAAAATCTTGTTGAGTATATTTAGGTACATCATAGTTGTATTTCCAAATATCAACTAAAGGAATAAGTTTGATCCTTCCACCTCTTCTCATATATTTAGATGACTGTGTTTTGTGTCCCACTCAAAGCATTATTGAGGGCTGCGAACTTATGTGTTGTAACTGTCTCATATCTTTATTGTAACTTTGATTCTGAAGATATACATTAAATTATCCCAATTTTGTTTGATGTTAATAAATGAGGAAGAGAGGAATATGAAGATGAATAACCAGCCAGTAATTGCAGTCAACTGGAGATAACATTTAAAATACTGCACACTCCTCACTATTTTTTTTTATTGCAGTCTGTTCTCACAGATAGCTTTTGATTCAAGAAGTCCTAGCTGATTGGGATTCCCACCAGCACCTCATGGGGATTTTAAATTTGTGCAAAGGTTAATTTATAGAGTGAAGTTCTTTGAAAAGTACATGTTAAATTAGAAATCGCTGGAATAGTTCCAAAAGCATATCACAACAGCTTTAGTTTTAAAAGTCTGTACTGTTTCACTTGTGTAACTAGTACAATATTAGTAGTATAGTATACTATATTCTTTGCTACACTGACCTGAGGTCTTGGATAGTAGCATGACAAATGGTAGCTGTAAGACTGCCAGTGCTCTGTGCGTTGCTAATATTCCTACTGCTTCCTCAAATGTCTGTTCCCTCAGCAGCCACTTGGCCAGTGTAATTCAATTCTGACTGATTTCAGGAGACAAGGTCTGATTCTCACTTTAGGCTGGCTATATACAGACATCACTACATTGCATTGTAGTCTATTCAGACTACATGCATGAGATAATAGCCAAGCTCAACATCTGACAGCATGGCTGATTATAGTTCACGCAGAGATGCTTTTTATTAATGCTTTTATATGGTATAAACCCTAAGCTCTCCCTCAGTTGAGAAGTTATTTGAAAACTGCTAAAAACAATAATCATATTTTTAACAAAATTTTTGTGTGACTATAATTAAAAGGAATATTGCTATCAAGGAAACCACAAACTCAGAGCATTAAAGACTATTATTTTGATTAGTTGGCAAATGTTAAAAAGACACCACATTATCATTTGTAACATTTATGTTAAAACACTGACATTTATATGGTAATTACTAGATGTAAGAATTAGATTAGGAATCATTACACATGGCATTATGAAGAACCTGTGATACAAAGTTTCCGCTATTAGTAGCTTAAATGCAAATGAGTGTCTTATTAATTACTATGATTTATTGCAGTTTTCAGAGACAAAAATGAAAGCTGAGGAAGCTTCACTTGGGCACACTGATTTTCTTATATATATATTATTAATACAAATGCATACAGTAACAGGCTTTCCTCATTCTATAGAAGAATGAGATAACAGCAGAGTTGTATTTGTGCGCCACTTCTTTTTTCGTGAGATTCGAGGTCTATTAAGGGTAAGTTTACCTTTGCACAGAGGATCATCATAAAACATCTTAATTCCATAACAGAAGACTTGAGAAATATTTAAGTATTGTTTTGGGATCTGGACATTGTTAATGTCAACTGCAGATCCTCATCTCCCTACCTACTTGTATTTTGCAAAAGAATATAGCGAGTACATGGGAAATCCCGAAGAGGGAGGAAACTTTTCTGATGCCCACTAGATGGCATACGCTTGTTAATTATATTTACTGAACGGTAAGATTTTAATTCAAGTGCTTTTGATCATTATATAAGTATAGTTTTAAGTATACTGTGATCAAGTTTATTATTTCTTTTACCTGAATAGTATAATATAATTTTGGTGTCAAATATTCTTATCAGTCTCCTTAATGCAGAACTTTTTACTCCCCTTATGCCAGCTGAGTACCAGCAATTCCAACTGCTCTAGCAAAACAGATAGCTGTCTGTAAGAAATGTGAAATAGTTCTGTATATGTCTTTATACGCACACATGTATTAAAGAGGTATATTATACATTGTTAATTACACAGTAATTAACAAACACTATATACCTCCTTACAGAAGTTCCTTACAGAAATTTTTTAATACTCAAAACATAAAGCCATTACTAAACAAATAGTACTGCACTGTTATACTATTTAAGCAAGATAGGCTAGTTTCACAGATGTATTTTCTGCTGCGATGTCAGCACACTGTTTTCAGTTGGTCTGAAGTCTGTGCAACGTCTCCACTTTCCAGTGTCCCATTTGCCTATCTGTTTTCCAGTTCTGAGATTTAAGTATTGGCTTGAATTGGAGAGGATTATGTGGTGGATCTAGAGATTCTAATCCTCGATTAATCCTGTTAGAACATCACATGACAGAGTTTCTGCTTATAAATAGGATTATTTTCCTAGACAGGAAATTTACATACATAAAAGCATTAAAAGCCAATATTGGGGTTTCAAAGTCAACCTTTTAAAAGTTAGAATATGTCAGAGTTAGCATGATAAACAGAACTTAAATTTGGCTCCACTATGCTCTTGTAATGTGATACAATCTATGATTATGTATGTGAATATTACATTCTCACAGGAACCCCACCTCAGTTCAGGTCCAGAGAGTGGACTTGCTGAAGAGGTGAAACAGGATTATGCAACACATAAGGCTACTTTCTGTAGGACTCCTGGCTCAGTTGTTACGGTATTTGTGAATGTGTCATAAAACACAGAAAGAGCAAGAATTTTTTCAAGGGTATGTCAGTTAAATGCTGCAGGTCTTCCTGCTTATGCAAAGGAGTTCTCACATGCTAAGTCACACCAAAAGGGCTTAATAACTGGTTACTACATGAATGTTCCTTAATATCTTTTTGCCTGATATTCTGATAATTTACTGAAATGGTGAGCACTTACAGCTGCAATAGTATATTGTACTGTTACATATTTACATACTCTGAAGAAAACGTCTTTATTGTTATGAAATGGAGATCCCAACTCTGTGGAAACTTTTGATTTAAATGTTTTGCAGTTCTGTTTGTAGGCTTGTTTGTGACAACAAATCCACCTTCATCTCCCAGAAGTGTCACAAAGATTATTATTAGGGAAGCATTTAGATACAGTAGCATTAAGAACTGCAGAAAAGTCTCCAGGGAAATAATTCTAGAAGTATAGAGAAATATGAGTAATGCAGAAGAACAATATGTGTATTTTTACCTTTGGCTTGTTTTGGAGGCCCCAAAACTGGATGCAGTAATCTAGATGTGGTGTAATGAGTACCAAGTATAAGGGAATAATCACTTCCTTCATTTATTGGCTGCACTCCAGTTAACGCAGCCCAGGAGGCTGTTAGCCTTCTTTCCTGTGGGGCCTGCTGCTGGCTCAAGTCTCGTTTGCTGTCTACCAGGACTGTCAAGTTCATTTCAGAAGGAGTAATAAAAATTACTGAAAGTGTAGCAACCTTTAAGATATAACTTCATGTCTACCTATACTACATCAATGGCATTTATAAAGAATTGTGACTGCACAGTTTCAATATGAAGTGCCAACAGTATGGCATATGCTCTCATAAATTTAAGACCTGAATTTGCATTACTTACGCAATGAACATTTTCACTAGGTGGAGATTTTTGACAGTTCAGGCAAAGCGCTAGTTAACAATGATTGATTATATATGTAGTTCCATTAATCTTTATTCTTGTGGATCAGCTTCACCACGGGACATTATAGTTATCAGTATTTTTGAAAATAACATCATATTCATGTCATGCTACATCACACAAAAACTTAAATAACTAAGATTTCCAATACAGTATGATCATTTTTAATCATAAAGATGCTGGTGTTGCCTAAAAGCAGTGGAAAGTTTTTCAGTGTCAACGCAAGAAACCTCTTCTCGCAGCGACAAGGTCATTCTCCATCCAAATATAGCCTGGAGAGCTAAACCAGTCTGAGATAATGCCATGATTTGTATAATAATCAGGGTACCTTCATTAAATGCATTAGTGAGGCAAATCATCAAAGCAGAATAATGCATTCAATTACTATATACTCTTGTGAAAGCTTTCTTAAGGCTATTTCATTCAATGTATACTATGGACATCTGTAACAGCCATTCTATAAAACAGCATTCTCTCTCTGACAGAACAGTGGAAAAGACACATCTATTCATTATTCTAGTAAGACTTCAAATTCTTTTGTTCAATAAGGTTTGAACATTTCACACTGATGGCTCTGAAAATAACAGAAATTTGAGGCAAAATCCAAGCTGAGTTCCCAAATGTTCTTAGTTTTGAGAGAGCTGAGAGAAAACTAACAGTGTGATTTTAGCTGGATTTCTTTGTGCACTAAAATACTAAGCATATTTTTCAGGCAATTTTAATTTAAAACCAAATGCACCTACCAAAAATAAAAAGAAAAAAGGAAAGAACTAGGTTTCTTTCCCCGACCTTATTAACTGTCAAGGTAACTGCTTTACTGGCTTTTGCATTAATGTTAAAATAGACTCAATCATACAGAAGTGAGTAAGAACACAGCAAGATTTATATTTTCAGATTTCAAGCTTGCAATGAATTTTAGGTTACATTCCAGCACTCACTAAAACCCCACTATTAAATGAAAAAGATATCCTAAAGTGGAAAGAAGCGAGAAATGATCCTGTAAAATCTGTCTTTAAGTAGCTCCCTGAAAAGGAGGCAAGAAAATCCTAACTGAAACGTTTCCCTCTAGCCTAGCAGAGAGAATAATGAAGTGTGAGTTAGAATGTTTGCAGCATATGCTGGGTCAAAATGGGTTACCATCACCTCGATTTTATCTGTAAAAGGAATGCAAAAGAATCGAACCACAGGAAGTTGTCCTGGGCTCACCAGAACCATTAGCTTTTCAGTGGAATCAGGCAAAGGCGACCATGCTCAGTCCCATCCTTGGCAAGACAAGGTGGAAGAGGATAGGTAAGGGCTTTAGAAGTGTGCTTCTAGAGGCTGTGGATTCGAGCTGGCTGTAACACAAGCAGGGCCCTCCATTCACATATGCTGGATATATCGAAATATAAGCGAGTGTAACGCTGGATTTACTTTCTCTGCAGTTTTCAGAGGAGCAGGTAAAATAGTGGCAAATGTAAGGTGTAGTTTTTATGATGAGGGAAATATATAAATGATAGTGCATGAAGGAAGAAACCAAAGGGAAATTCAGCTCAGTGAACAAAGGGAATGCTAACATCTTCATTATACTTTTATCTCTGGACTTCCCTCTTTTTGAAAAGATTCAAAGCCTGAAGGTACTCGGTTTTCAGTAGTGTGCAAAGTTTTAGTTAATCGGACTTTTTCCTGTGCATATACCCTACAGAAACTGTTCTCTAAGAAGTGTTCTGAGGAAATGTGTTCTAATGCTCAGAGCAAAGCTCTGGAAGCTGTTTCTAGCTGTGCACAATGACCTTCTATTTGATCTTGGTTAATTCACTGAAATTTGTTAAGTGTTTTATATTCTAACAAAAGGGTATTATTTTTCCTGTATTTTTGTTCAATATCTTTATTAATATCTACTAATTCCTCAGAGGAGTTTATAGTGCTCTGTTCATGTTTAATTTCTATAGTGATACCCTCAGCAGAAAGGAGTAATAGAAGTATAAATGCACTGTCTTCTAATTCTCAGACAGACAGTAATAATACCTCCAGACAAGAACAAGCAGTTGAAGAGGTTTGATTTTCTGATGAGTAGTCTCTATTGTAATTCATATCTTCTGTATTTTTATTGTACACATGTTCATAGTTGTAGGACTTGTATTTCTCGGACCAAAACTGTATTTAGTCATAGGAAAAGCACGACAAAAATTCAGGATGCTTAGTTATAACTAGGAAAGCTTTAGTAAGAGAGTATCTTTAATGCTATTCTGTGTAGCAGCAGGTTTTAAAAATCTAAATGCAGCATACAGAAGACACATGCAAATAATTCAGGAGATACCAGCAAAGTGCTAGTCTCAAAGCATTAGAATTGTTCTGTTAAACCTGCTGCTTGACAGCTATGAATTTCAATCCCAACACTCCTTGCAAACAATTTCCAGTGAGTGTCTGTTATTAAATATGCCTTAAGGGTGGCAAAGCTTAGCATATGCTTTTTACTGGGACCATAATGCAGTAGTAGCAATATGCACATAAGCAATAATGCAATGTTCATTTTGCATGCAGAACCTAAATATTTTAGCAGTTGAGAATAACACAATATTGGGTAAGTAAGCTTCCTCCATAAAGGAGAAAATGGAGATTATATTCACCATCCCTTGCTGATAGTACTTCCTATGGTAATTGTTTCTTGCACACTTGATTCTTATCAAGATGACCAAGCTGAACCTAAGAAAGTTTTCTCTCTTGGCTAACATATTCATTATTTTTTACTTTACTTATTTAACTGAAGTTGTAACTGAGCTATCTGGAAAGCTGACCAAAGAGTTATCCAATTCTTTGTAAGACAGTTTATGGAACTGACATTAAATTCTATCTTTTATAATAAAGAGAAACGATAAAGCTTAAGTTCTATTATGTATTATTTACAGATTTTGAGGTTTTCTGTGTAACTTCCTTCTCTGGACTTTGCAAATTTTCGGTACTATATATAATATACTTCCAAGAGTGATCCCTTAATTTATAAACATAACTGATACATTACTTACTGTTTTCTTCTGCATTCAGTTGCTCTATCTATTCTGAACTCAGGTAAACTAATGAATCCTTCTGCTTTTTCATCCTATCAAAAGAGAAGAAAAAGTGATGGTGAAGAGCAAAGAGTTAAAGAAGAGAGAAGTCAGCAATAGCCATTTGGGTCTTACGCTAAGAACAACCACCCGATCAATTGAAATACTGAACATATGTTCCCCATAATGTTTTTAGTTAAAAAAAAATTATTTACTTCATCATACAATGTCATTAACTTTTATGAAATAACTAAACAGAGAGTTTCTTAAAGGAGCTGCCGTCATCCTAATTCCCCTTTGCTGAAGATTAGAGAAAACCTTTCAGCACCAAATACAGCACCTAAAATAGCATTCAAGACCAACAACTACAGAGAACTGTCAGTTTCTTCAGCATATAGTCTACATTTTAAAACTGTTTTGTGGATGCCTCCTTTTAAAGTCACAATTGTGCAGACCATCTGCCCTGCTCATAATAATTGAGGAGATTCCTACAGCGAGCTCACCAGTGATTAAATGGAAAAGTAGTAACTGGAAAGTATCTCTTGTCACTTTTTGCTTCTTTTGAAGTAATTTACCCGGAAAAGCAAGGAGACTTATTAACACCAGTCAGATTTTTGAAAAGTATTAGCAAGTGTACTATGAATTATGGCTTGGCTGTAAACAACAGACTGAGAATCAGTGGGACACATAATGACTACCACCTTGCATGTAACAATGTCAAACAAACAAAATGTACAACACAAAACCTGAAGGCCTTTATCATCCACAGACTGAAACCATACTGTTTTGAGCTGACAAGAAGATAATAAAACTGAGCATAATTATGCTAGTAAAAATGTCCTCTTGAAGAAAATGGAAAATATGTACTAAAATATCAGCAATCAAAGCAGGCTGTACACAGTTTAGATCAGGCACTGAGGCTCAATGCATACAAATGGAAGAATAGCAGTCTAACGATTTTTGGCTTCTCCCCTCCATGATTTTTTCCTACATATAAGCAGATTGCACAAGTGTAGGCCCAGTAGTTTTCAATAACATTTCGCCAAGAACAGCGTTTTACACATGAGAAACTGCAAACTCCAGACTAATTCAGCAAAAAGCAAAAGGAACATCTATATAAGAATAACTTTCAGATAAAGACATCTACAAATTCAGATTTTCACATCTGCTTCACATAATGCTTAACTAACATGAATGGTTACACTGTATACATCCCCCCACACAACTGAAACTAAGGAGAGCTGTCTGTGAACACTGTGTTAGTCCAAATAAATAGTATCTGTGGAAAAGTATTAACTACTGACGTATTCATTTCTTTAAGAGTGCCATGAACATCTGCTATTTTATTAAGCTTGGACGTGGACTTTGGAGACTTCAAAAATAATTTCAATTGAAATATTTCCAGCTAGAGCAACCCAGACCTGGCTATTAAAGTGGCAGTTCACTAACATATCCCACTATGTAGTAAAAATAGACTTTATTCAGAAGAATTATAAAGCATAAGGTTTAATTTTGGCTTTCTCCAAATAAAGAGTATACTTACATTCTGGTTTGTGTACCAGTATAAGGATGAATCCTTCAGAATAAACCAGTACTTTTTCCATTTCTGTGTGAAATAACCTTTGGCATCCTTTTTCTTCCATAGCCAGCCTTCACAATCTCCATGCCCCAAGTCTTTGCAGGAAATTCGTCTTCTGCTCCCACTTGTTAGAGAGCTCCCTGGGAACGTGACAATAATGTGAGACATCCCACTGAATGAAAGAATGAAAGAACTATTCTTCTCAATAAAAACACACTACTGTTTTTTAATGATGATCTGATTTGAACTCCTTCAAGCCAAATCCTCTCCAGTTTCAGGGAGAGGAGACTGAATGAGCAGCTTCCAAATTAAAAAATACTCCAAAATTCTGGTTTCAGCATGAATACAAAATAAAAAGGCCCTGTTTTAGGTAGTGGTTTATTCAGTCTGTAGAGGGTTCATTGCTCTTAGGGCTGCATTTTTATCTGATTAAGATGGGCATCATCATTCCAAAGGAAAATCGTGTTCATTTAGCCCTCAGCCTGAAACTTGGAGTACAACATAATCTGTCTACGAATGCAAACACTACCTATTCTGTATACCTTCTGTTACTACTTTTAGCAATAGAAGGCTTGTCAAACTCTGGGAATTTTTTAACTCAATTTTTATAGTCGATATTTATAGTCAATAAAAAAGAAAGATCATCCACTTCCATAAAAATGCACATGCTTACATTTCTTCTATCCTGAATTTAACTGCACAACAATATTTTAACTTTACTGCATCCTGTTTAAAGGCACAGCACCAGGGAAAGATTTTGCTGCTGTTGTTTTTTCAATGCATCCTAACTGAAAGGCTTAAAATTTTAACATGCCTTGTAAGTATCAGTAAGAACAATTTTTTTCTTAATTATGGTATACATTTTCCTGAACAAGACTCTGTAGCAAATTTCCTTAAAATATTAGACAAGTTTCTGTGAAAAAAACAAGTTTATATTGCTACAAGAATTATATTTGTCCTATAGCTGTGAAACAGTGAAGAAATTTAGGTAACATCAAAACACCATCCTTTGCTCTGCAACATTGCACAACCAAGTTCTTAACATTTTTCCTCTTTTTAGAATAAAATGCTGTGCTGTGTCCTGGTCAGGTTTAGAAGTGTTAAAAACATAGTACAATAAAAGAAAATTTTCACAGAAAGGAGACTAAACCAAGAAACAGACTAAAAAGAGCTTGCTGGCCATATACTTTCAAAAGAATTTATTATGCTGCCACTATTTTTCATATGTTCATTGTTTTAACAGTCTGAAATAGGCCATGAATAGATAAAGAAAGAGAGCAGAGGGAAATGGCAAAACATACAGGTATTACCTTTCTTCTACTTAAGTCAGAGGAAATTTTACCACTGACTCTAGCAATATTATACCTTATAACACATTATGTGATACTTTAATTTGATATTTTACTTCGGTGTTTACTATCAAATTTAGAAATATTTGAATTAAGTTGAACTTTGGCATTTGATCCAGATCACTTATTATCAGAGAAGTCGTCTCACTTTGTAGTTTCAAAATGTTAACTCAAGTAAGTTACCTTTTGACCATTTTCTGCTTTTTACCCTGAGGGAAGCGTAATGGAATGACTGTAAGGAAAAAAAAAATTTTTGAAAAACCAATGCAGGTAATAGTAGTAACATGAAACAGCTGGCATTCACTACCATCTCCATGGTTATCTTAGGATCAGTTATCATAGGATCTCATTTTTGTCATTTTTCTCTTCCTACTGTTATGAACATCATAAAGAAAACAACACAGTGCTAAATCTGCAAATTTAAATCCCATTTTTCTTTTCAGTTATTAATTACAATAGCAAGCAAATCATTAAGGATCCTTTGCAGGAATGGTTATGCAGTAGTTTGAAAATGAAGGCTATAAACTCATATGAATGACCTAATAAAATGAATGATACTTGAAGTTTGTTGTAAGTATACATGAGATAGTTATACAAATATTCATTCAGAAAGAAATATCCATCACAAATATTATACAGTTAATGTATAAAGTCACGTGTTTGATTACATGTTGAAGTCACATTTTTTAATTGTTTCCAACCATAGGAAACAATTACATTTGTTAGGTTGGTAGGTTGACAGCATAACTCTGAGGAGAAAAAAAATAAATTCTTTCTTTTGTGGCCGCATTATAAAATCATTACAGATTCCTAAGAAAAACCTAAAAACATCAAATTATTTAGACCTTTTAAAACCAGGGATACTACTCAAAAGACGGTAAAGATTTACCTCAAACATGTAAATGCTAAGTGAAAAATTACAGGTCAACATGACGAAGTAGCTGCCTGATTGGTAACTGATGCTGCCGTTGCCAGTAGAAAAGCCAGCAGACATTCACAGCATGATAAACCAGCAGATCCAGGCACAGGGTAAAATAGAAAGGGCCATCTTTTTAATTTTCTTGATTTGACAGATAGCAGTCAGCTCAATAGAGGGCCTAGAAGAAGGGCGCCTCAGTCACTGACAGGGATATGTCCATGCTACCTTAACTAGTGGTATGACTACAGATAATTACCTTTTCCCAGAGATCATCTGACTGCTTACCCTACCTTAGGGCATCTCCTCAGCATGCAGTCAAAAAGTAAACGCGTGCCTCAAAAGTCCTTATTAACAACTATGGTACAACATATTAAATGAGTGTTTAAACATCATAATATTAAAATTTAAAATAACTGAGGATTATAATTAAAATAAAAACAATTACATTAATATTTAAGATAACGAAGGATTACAGCTTAAGCACTATAGAAAAGCAACAGCTGAAAACAGGACGCCAACTATGTGAGAGGCAAAATTTTATTTTAAATAATAGTGGAGGAGAGGGGAGGAGTTTTGCACATGCACAGACCTATTTGTAACCCTTCTGCAATTTAGCCAGTTTACAGTGTTGAACAGCATGAACATTTTCTAGTGGCCTGCAGGAATCAGCAATTCTTGACTCCTCAGAGAGCTGACTCGGAGAACACCAGCTTTCTGTGTTCTCTTTATCTCAGACTGCTCTCCCAGTCAGTCGTAGTGTATGAATGCTTCACAAAAATATTGTAATTCTGACAGGTGACAAGCCCTGAAAGTGTATAGGCATTGTATCACTGTAAGACAGTACATATTTTTCATTTAACTTGATAGCTGCAAATTTATCGCTTTGTTTTGAGCACTAGAGAAGACAAAGATTAATGCTTGCTCCTGTGCTATAGGAAATGTAGTAAAAAAAGTCAGAAGATGAAAAAACGAAATTAAGTCTGTGATTAAGTATTAAAGATGCACAGCAACGTTGGGGGTTTTTTATCAATGTACTGCAAGCCACAGCAGCAGTATTGGTCAGTTGTCTCATGCCAACTGTGGTGACTGTGATTGAAACAATCTGTTCAGTGTTCCTCTTTCTGCATAAAAATGCATTAGGACAGACCAGGTATCTGTTTCTTAAAAAGAGATCACCAAATTTGTCCACAATTTAGGCTAAAAACCTATAACTAAATTACAGTTTTCGCATGTGATGAAATTTAAAGAACTGCAAGAAACAGGGAACAACTAGAGAATATACACATTACGATACTCATCAAAAACAGGTATGCCTCATTTAATATAAGTTTCAAAAATAATGAAACTACAAGAACAACAAATCAAGGAGAGCTGAAAATATTAGCTCTTCTAAAAACGTAAGTTAATTAGTCTTACTGTGTTTTGTTTATGCACACATACACTGTATTCGAAGCAAGAAAACTAGAGAAAGTGAAAGGTTTGCAATACCTTGGCAATCAGTACTTAATTAGCACTGCTAACTTACAAAATTCAAGCTTCATATTCTAAGAGATAAAGAAACTACTATATAATTAACTTTGTGGTAAACACTGTAAGAAAACAGTCAGAACTTGCAACTTCAAAATGACTCAGAGTTGCTATGGGAAACAGACAGATGATGTGAGAACATACCCTGGTTGTCAGCATTTAAAGTCTCATCTCAAAACCACAACACAAAGTAGAATGTTAGACAAAATGCACGCCCTCCCACCCCTACCCAAAAAGAAGCACAGCATGGAAAAAACAAAAAAAGACAGAATTGAATCTGTGCTACATGAAGCTAAATTAATGCGACCTCAACATAATCACAGTGTAGTAGTAGGAGTGCTGTCATAGAATCAACAAATGAAGTTATGGTAAGTTTAAAAAATGCCCTGGAGACTAGAGATTCAGTTACCTGTCAGGAGGAAGGGAACGAAGCCTATTAATGCAAAACTGTTTGCATGTACCTCTACTATTTTGAACCTTAGGAGTTTTTAAGGAAAAACATTAACAAATTCCAAACACAGCCATTAATGCCTTCACTAGCAAAGTACACAAATCATAGGGCACATAGTGCTGATTTCCTCAGATTATGTGTATTAGATTATTTGCAGTACCAGGATCCCAGGGAACAGCCACAGGTCGAAGTGTTTCCCAGCGGCGGCAGCAGGCAAGGTAGGGATTGGCAGATAGGGGCCACGTACCAGTATATACAACTGTGGGTTTTCACAAACTGCAGAAAATTTAGTCATACATCTTCTGCTGTTGTCACTGGTCTTTAGCCTCACTTTGTAAATATCTGAGAGGCAGAATGACACCTGGCAACTTTCAAAAGTTATTTAGCACCTACTTGGTGAAAAAAGTGCCAAGTCAAGAATGAAAAAATAGGTATTCTATAAATGAAGGTTCTGTTGTTTGTCCTTTGCATGAGATATTTCCAAAATACTAAATAATATAACAATGTCTAGATCTTTTCCATCTAAGACCTTCAAAACTGATACCACAAAAATCTTTGAAAATCTTAATCCCATATCTTCCCCTCATAGTATTCATCCTATTTAAATATTTTAGGAGTTTTTAAAATTCTCTTTACCTTCAGAGCAACCTTCCCTCCAGAAGTCCCTTCCGACCTAGACATTTTCTATGATTCTTCTCATAAAACTAGTACATACTTTAGAATACATACTAAGGTTCCTACTAAACATAATCGAAGTACTGCATACACACTGACCTGCTGTGGTTGGAGTAGCCAGCTTTCTGAATATGGAAATTATTCCTAGCTTTTTATTTTCAGACGTTTCATAATACATACAAATTTCAACGTTTGTGATATCTTAAGTATCTTTTAAAAATATGACAATTAATTGAACCACTGGGAATTTTTTTTGTTTTTTAAATCACATATATAAATTATTACCTTCCTCATGGATGTGCTTCCTTGATGGTCAATGGCAGAACTTGCATATCTAGGACAGAGAGGAAGATAGATATCAAATAACTGCAGAAAAAAAATTAAATCTGAATAAGTAGTGCATATACACTCACAATCTATGCATTTCCAAATGTATGCTTATGAAAGTAATCATGTATCAAAGTTATTTAAAACTCAGCACTGAAAATGGGAGGCCCTTTGGAAATTTAACCATTGTTTTCAATGAACGGTGCTAACGTTATTAAGAAACACAAAACCATTCTTAATATTCTGAGTTAAGACACATAAATCATCTGAGAATATCTGGCTCTGATTCAATCAGTGGCCTAAAAATACTCAACGCTGATGAGTGAAGATTCAAAAGCGACCAACACAATTCCTTCCTCCTAGCAACCATAGTCTTAGGACATATAAATCATTGGTTCTTTGTTGCAGGGCTCTCTTATTTCTGCATTTCTTTCAGCATCAACACTTAACACAGGTATAGTGGATTCCTAGTGTCCAGATTAAAATGGGAAAGAAGAAGTATTTTTAAATGGGAAAAAGGTAGAAATACAAATAAATAATTTAGCAATTTTGTTTTAAGGGTAATTTGCATTTTAAAATGTAACAGCTTACAGATATGTATTTGAACTGATATTCTGACCTTTAGGAAAGATTCATACATGTTCCATATTTTGCAAAGTTGGTTCTTTCCCATGTCATTACAGAATCAAATCAAGGATAACCCACATTGCTTAGTATGTGTTTTCCTCTGAATTACCTACCACCTCCTCTTTCATATTCTGGAAGCAGTTAAACCCAGGAAATTCATGAAGACCACAGCTATTTAACATTTAACTAGAAACTTCAGATCATCAGATAAACTGTAATATTTTTGTGGTACTGATATCTTAACTAACTTCGTGGCTGGCAGACAAGAAATGCAACCGTTGCATTTGCTATTGGAAGGAAGCGTGATGGCCATTTTCCGTGGGCATAGAAGCAATCCTGATGTAAAGAATAGAAACACTTAGCAACAAAATGAACACCAAGCAAACTTTCCCAAAGTAACTTTGAAGTATGCTCCAACTGCAGCTACTGTTTAGTCATTACGCTTTTTAACATCATAATCCCTGCACTAGAGGAACTGGTATACTAGTTAGTTCTCAGAAAGGCTATTACAGAGCACTGCTTTAAGTTCTAAATCCCTGGAGAAGGCCCAAGCATAGTTTCACCTTTCTGAATATGTGTGATTAGTTTCCTGACACAATCACTGCAAAAATTTTTAGTTTAGAAAGGAAAAAACCTGAGATGGTCCCTGTTTAGTAGGCCTGTTGGTGAATTTTTCACTGATTTGGGGGACTTTTTCTCCATACCTTTGTCATATAAATACTATGCATAAAATAATTTTTCTCTACATAGTTAATAGCAGTTCTATTCCTAAATCTTTTTGAAACACAGCAATAGTGAAGGCTGTTAGGTAGGTACAGACATAGCAATGGTCCTCCAAAATTTTTATATATATAAGTTATATAAAATTAGCTGTTAGCTGCTTTTGGTTTGAAGCTTCATTCATTAAAACACAATTAAAATTTTTGGTATTCACAGTATCCTGCAGCAAAGAGTTCCATGACATTTTGCTACAGGATGTCATGGATACCAAAAATTTACACAAACTTTAAAATGCAAAAATACTATCTGTGGTGTATCTGAGATTTTTCCTGAAGTTCTCTAAAGGCTAGAGAACAAGGCAGGGAAGCATCACCAGAGGCCTTTCCTATACAATCTCAGATAGTATTAGCCCTTGATGAAAACAGGGCCCTGAATCAGGGTCAACTTTGTCTGATCTAGCACAGAAATTCTTAGACACACAATTTCCCCCCAGGTTTCCAAAAGTAAGAAAAAAGAGAAGTGGGAAAACCTCAAAAATGTGAATATTCTTGCATATGTCATATAAATAAGAAAAGGAGTGCAAGAATGGGAGAGGAATTGAGGGGGAAAATTAAAAAGGAATGAAAGGATTGGGGACATTTTTAACGTATTCCTAAATTCTGTTGGTTATAATAATATGTCTTAAGTCAGCAGGACAGGAAGTGGCATTTTCTCATTTGATGATTTCCACTGCTATGAGAAATCAAATTTATGAGTAGAAACAACTACTGTATTGTCAGTTAAAAGCATCTATGAGTCCTGTGTCAAAGGAAATTTCCAGACTGCAGTGAAAAGATAGGATGCCTAACATTATAATTAAAATCATAAAAGTTAATAGGCAAGACTTAGAAGTTTTGAGCTGTCTGTAGATTACAAGGATTGAAAGAAACAACTGAAACCCAAAAAAAGTTCAGCTTACAGCATTTGGTAAAGGAATGGACAGACGCCCAAACTGCTGCAAGGCAGATTTGTCATTAATGCTCCATTTCTGTCTGCCCATGAGAATGCCATAAATGCACTTCAATCCTGCTGGGCATTTCCCCCCTGATTTCTGGTCTGCTTCTTTAATCAAGGCTTTGACCCATCTGGAAAGTGTCACGTTCAATGCTTCCATTCTTCCTCTCCGCCAATATACAATATGAACAATACATCTGTGTTTTTATTTAAAAAGTCCTTAGTCAAGTTTTATTTGCTTCCATGCAAACACAATAATGTGTCTCCTTAGACTAATCAGACTCTTACAGCAAAAATGTTGTAAAGTTATAGAAGCAGTCTGCAATCAAACTTTTGAAAGCTCTTCAAAAGTTAGCATCTTATGAAAAGTCAGGAATAGGTGTTCTAGTGTACAATTAGCTTAATTTTTTTATTTGGTAACAGTTTTCAACAGTCTGCAGGAGTTTTATTGTTTGTTTGGCAGGTTTGTTTTTTGAAGATTTTATGTCTATCAAATACTCCTCTCTGAATATAATTACTCCTCAGATATTCGGATCTACAGATGACAGAAGAAGAAATACTGATCTTTTCTTATCTTTTCACAAGTAAATTATCTATGTGAAAGTGACAGAACCAATTAATCGAGACACAGAGGAACCCTAGCGTGTTGTCTCTCCTGGCTGAAATACTCTGTATCATATTTGGTTGAGTTATTCCTCACCTTTCTTTTTAGGAAAACAGTTGTTACAGAAGTGAAAGGGAAAAGAATGAGCAGGGCGGGGTGGGAGAGGCACGTGCAGTGATATGGTTATAATGGGCTGGACAGATATTTCCCAAATCAATTAAAACAGTTGATCATCTACTAAACGCTTGTTTTCTTGTTCATGTATAATACTGGTTTTGAAACAAACTGCAGAACCCAGAAAAAGGAGGACCAATCACTTAGGAGTAACTTATACCAGTTTAAAAAAACAGTAACAAATCAAACAATTATTTCAGAACGTTTGCAGAAATATTCATTGCATAATATGACATAAAGAAAGGCAAAATGCTAAGCAAATAACTGCAATACTAATTTTGTAATAAAGCTCATTCTAAAATACTTATTCTATCATACAATTTTACTCAAATGGATTTTTGAGGTGTTCCTATTTCACAGAAATGTAAAGGACTTCAGCAACATCTATTGTGAGTTTTGATATGCTCTGCCTAGCTATGTATCATATATTGGAATTTCTATGGGTAAAAAGGTTGCCTCCCTCCTTATCCAGTCTTCAGAACTTGGACTAAATTATATGTCATAAGCAAACGGAGGCAAGTATAAAAAGAGAAGAATTAGAGAAATACAGGTACTAAGAAGCAAGCACAGATCAAGGTTAAATACAATCTCTCTCTGGTCTCAGTACTAGATACATATTGACTCAGTATTCTGTCAGAATGATGATGCTGAACATAGAGCTAAAGTAGAAAGTTAACAAGAATGAGCTAAAAAAAGATGGAAATGACTTTGACCTAGGTGGAAGCAAAACACTGAGATTTTAAAGGACTCAAGTAAGTGTGGTGACTTCCAACTCACATCTTAAAGGACATGCAAATGAAGTGCAAGTCTAGTGATAAGATTTGTAATCAGGATTTAAAAAGAGGAAGTGTCGTATGATTAGAAAATAGCAATAAAGAAGCCCTAGAAAACAAATTAGAATGGAAAAACCTAGAAGTACAGGGGACAGCAGAAGTACTATATTCCAGTTTAATGTATTTGATAAAAGCTGTAAGAATCAGAATGTAAAAACATACCTGCTAAAAGATTTCTAACGAATGCTGAGAATTGTCACCTACCAAATACTGAATATGTGAAATCAACAGTATAGCTGCACACATCTCTGCACTTCTGCTATCAGAGCGATTATATCAATTTAAGAGCATCACCAGAACTCTGAGTATCCTGCACTTTCTGTTCATACAAAAATTCCTTTTGTGGGGAACAGAGGTGACTTGCTATTTCTTCATGAAGCAAATATCACTAAGCAAGCGCAACCATGAGTACCACCCCCATATTGACACTGATTCCTCTTTTCCTTTTGAGGAACATGTTTTCATTTTCTGCCA
The DNA here is from genome assembly GCA_026212715.1 of Elanus axillaris. Lineage (NCBI taxonomy): Eukaryota > Metazoa > Chordata > Aves > Accipitriformes > Accipitridae > Elanus > Elanus axillaris. Next base: position 21,551,480 of record JANZLQ010000040.1, read on the forward strand.
TAGAAAGGCAACAATACGTCTTTAATTGTCCCATAAACTCTAGTAAGGAATGGCGTTTTAGTTTGTAAAATTTATAGAATATCTATGAAAACAAGGACTGATTTGAGCCAGCTGCATACAAATTAAGCATCTCTTGATCACATAAGCAATGCTCAGAAAGAAGGCAAAATAAAATAGGTCTTACACATTATCAGTGATCTTAATTACAACATTCCAATTCTCGGTTACCTTCAGGGTCATTAAATCCATCACTAAATGAAAATTATAACTGTATCAGAAAAAAACTGATGTATCTTATTAGATTGCTATCACTTTGGCTTCTCCACAGGTGACAGGATACAAACAATAAATCCCAATGAATGAATAAAGTCTAGAAACAAGAATAATTACTTTGTGTGTTACTTACCTTTCACCTCATCTTTAGTACCTGTAATAGTTATAATCTATATTCCTGACTTTTTTTAAGATCCTACTCTGGTAGTAATGGATAGCATTATAAACTAGAAGTAATAGGAAATTATTCTAGTTACAACAAACTGCTAACATATATTTACCATTGATTAAACAATTTTAGACACTAATAATTTCTTTGATTTATATTTTTTTAATTGACCAAACAGTGCAATCCAAGCTTATCTTCTGACTATTCAAATTTGCAATGATTTTTTAATCTATGAAAGTTTCCAGTAGGTAAAAAATGAAGGCTATTTGCCAGAATTTACTCCTGAAACAGAGATAGCTGGGTATAAATTACTGGGTAGTGTATTTCATGTTCTGTCATGGTACAAAATGCTCTGAGCATTCTGACTGGTGACCTATGTGGAATGACTAAGTCGATGCACAGTCCATAAACAGACTATTTGGAGAGCTTTTCTTCCTAGTCCTCTGCAGGATGGCCCATTTCATAAGGTTACATAAATGTAGGAGCTCAAGTACACAGCTCAGGTGATCAAGAGGGAATTTCAAAGCTGCTGGCTAAACATTATGGACAACAGTGAAGCCTGCATTTGAAAATATACTTAGTTCCTGCTGCCACCTGGATACTTAGAAGCATATGGTGATTCCAAACACAGAGAGCTTGAGTAACAACTCTACTGATCCACATGATGAACAACTAGAGAATGGTATCTATCATCCTGCTCTTTTTTACTTAGCAAATACTTGGAAGATGTAAATTTCTAGATGCAAGGGGCATTCAAAGCTCTCTTCAACCTTCATGTCTCACAATCTGAATTACTTCAAGTGCACTCTGGTTGCAGCTCAGGGTCAAGGCCACCATAATTAACTTGAGGAAAAAAAAAATCAGCCTATTAGAAAATACATTTGTGCAGAAAAGTATTGTAGGTACAATTTCCTTATGGGTGGTTCACAAGAATACATATGTAGCAATTTGGATTTTTCAATGTGGTCACAGGAATACATTTTTAACCACCTTGCCTGGATTCATGATTTCTATTTAGGTTATTAGAACCTCCATAGCTTATATAATGTATTCCTGTCACAACTAGTAAATTCTCACTGCAAATTAATTATTGAGTATTTTGTAGTGAGATTTGAAATCCCTTCTTAGTTCCATGCTGGTTCAGCTACTGGCTCAGAACTATGCTACAGGCTATTACTTGATACTTCAAGTAGCAGTCAACTAGCTCAGATGCATCTGTACCGTTCTGCGGTCACTGTATTACAGGTGTATCTGTACATGCAAGGCTGACAAAGCAATGTCAAGATTAAAAGTTATTTTCAAAATATTTATCTCTTCTTATCTCTCCAACATTAACCACAACTAAAAAAAAATAATTTCCAAAGCATGCCACTGTGGACGCGATTAAAACAATTTTTAAGCATTAATATTTACAAAGACAAAACATGTCATGAAAAAGAACCTGAGCAGCATTTTCACATGGTAACTAAGTGCAAATACTCATAAAACTGTTTATTCAGCTAGCAGCTGTGCCATGCATGGATGATAAAATTCTTTCCTGCCTTCTCTTCCCCTTGCAGACCTGTGTGGTTAGTTAGCTAAGCAGAGTAAGATCTTCAAAACCATGGCCTCCGTAATGATATCACGGTTACGTTACGGACACATGTCTAGAATCCACAGATGTCAAGGTTTCTTATTACTAGAAAAACAATTATCGTAAGGTAAAATAAAGATCAAAGAACACAGTGAATCCTGCTAACATATAGTCAGATGTTTGTCTGCAAAAAAAGCTGCAGCAGCGACTATATGTTAGATACTCATTACCCCTTTTTCATCTGCGAAACAATAGCAAACACGGTAAAGAGTTTCTGGTAAAAAGGAAAACAAATTGGCTGCTTCTTCAAGACGCATTTAATTTAGCTTGCCTTCCCAAAACCTCAGAACACTCACACATTCAGTGATTCCACCTCCAATTGCAGAGTGTCATTTCCTAAATCATGACACCTGCTCAGACACGGAGTCACAACTTGCCTGTGGCTGCCCTACTTTTCTAGCCACAAGACTGCTTGAAAAGTAGAGCTCAGGTTTTTCTGTATTATCTGTCAGAGAGTGGCAGAGTTTAATGTGTGTATGGACAATATCTTACAATGCGGGGTATGGGTGCTCTGCATGGATGGTGCAAGTCCAGCCCTGTGCATTGTGCTGGGCCAAATATGTGATGTAGATGTGCCAAAAGAGTTTGGAAGAAACCAGAGTTGTAATGCAGAGATACCTAGCTTTTATTCTGCTCAAGGCTAAAAAAAAGCTGCTAGACTTGCTTTACATTCTACTCATTTGATGAGTTTAAAAAGCTAGATATTCATAGTAACATTCTGTAGTCTTGTATTTCTCACATAACTGCTAGTGTTTTTGGTATATATTCCCTGCAGTACATTCTACTACGTGCAAGAAACAACCTTCCTCTGGTCTGGGGCTTTTTTTCTTTTTTTAAACAAAGGATGCAATCACACCATGGAAACTCGATAGGCAACTGGGTTAAATATCTGAAATATTTTTATTTTGGTTTAAGCTGTTTAAGCCACTTAAAAGGTTATTAGGAGCAAGAAGATGTAATTCTGCCTCTTTAAAAATATTTTTCAACATATTGAAAAGATATAATATGGTCATGTTTTGGACCTGAAATTTAAAATGTGCAGGAGAAGGCTTAGGAAAGGGAGGGTCATTCTACAAAAGAATATAAAATAGCCTTTTGCTAGATATAAAAGAACAGCCTGTGCTAATATATAAAAGAATAGCCTTTTGCTATGAAAGTTTGCCAAAATTTCATCAAGTCATATGTCCCTGGGGAACATCTCTTGGCAGATGTCCAGTAGAGACTTGTGTCCTGTCCACCAAGGATGTTCCATCTGGATTGTAATGTCCCTGCCAAACTGAGCATGTGCAATCCACTCAGAATAATTAGGCATGCTTTCCTCTATGAAGAACAAAATTCCTTTGCAACTCTTCCATGTGGCTGCAAGAAACTGTGAGTGTGGAGAAGGAAGACAAAAAAGGGGTGAGAAGTATGACTTTTTTTTTGGCAGGGGTCTGCGATTTCTTTTTGTTGCAGAAAGTCAGGTAGGAAGGACCTGAGGGAGGGAGCAGCCGTACTGGAATGAAGAAGGGTGAGAGAAGGCAGTGACGAAAAGTAAGGTGAAAGAAGCATGAGGGAAAACCAGGACAACAGCACCTGGCATGAAAGAGTTGGGAGACTAAGTGAAAGCAGTAAATACGTAAGATTTACAGAAAACAGTCAGTTCTTAAAACTTTAAGTGGTAAGGGCAAAAGGTGAAGAAATCCAATTGTTACTTAAAATGAGACTGAAAATGACACACTTGTCCCCACCCNNNAACCCCTGACTTATACAAGATGGATACTGCTTTGACTCTGAATTGGCATGAAATACTAAGCAGGACTATACTTATTTTATCATAAAAATAAAAATCTACATTTAGCTGAGGTAATGGATGATGAGGGAATGGACTACTACAATGGCGGAAATGGAGAGACGAGACTGTCATAATCTTATAAGGTGAAGTAGAAATTTACCCCAGAAAAAGTCTTTTGAACTCCATCTTTACCTCACTTTCATCGGTGATAACATTGCTACTCACTTTAGTTGAATGCCATTTTAAACATGCACAGCACCCTACAACTGGGGAAACATCAGTAAATTCATAACATTATAACTGCCTTTGAAATGAACTACAATGTTTAATACACATATAAAAAGATAGAAATGCTGACAGTCATGAAAAATCAGGCACAAGGTGACTTCTGTTTGGTGATCAACAACTAATAGGTTGTACCTTGACTTCTAGCTTAATGTAGTGGTATTTATACCATTGAAGAAAATAATCAATTGTAAATCCTTTAGATTGGTGAAAGCACTCTAAATAAAATTAATTATTTTATGTTCAGTGCATAGTTTAGCTTCTTAAATAGGTTTAGGCCATATATAGGATGAAAAATGTATAAAATAATAATCTGTAGGAACAGATTCCAATTAAGCTTAATTATGATGTACTATGATACCCAAGTATCTGTTATTTCAAACTTATTCTTTTAGTATGACTTATTGGATGCAACTAGAATATGAACATACTTCATCAGATAAACTGCAAAGGAAAGAAAGACAAAATCACTGTTTTAGTCATTAGAATTAGTTGATTACATTCAAATGTGAGGGACAAACTGAAGTCCCCATTCTTAGTATTTATCAAATACAAGTCACAAATATAAACAATAATTTGTGTACAGACTGAATTAGCATGTAGATGTTCATTGAAAAATTCTGCCTGTTACTTCAAAAAATCATACTAGACATGCATTATGCTTTTCATCCTCAGAGTGATTCTGAAATACTAAATTTCAAAAGTAAAAAAAAAAAAAAAAAAGGATGGGGGGAAACATCTATCACTTTGTAGTAGTATAATTCCCCCCCTCCAGTAATCTCTAGTAAACCTTCATGTGAAGTGTTTTTTCAACCTTTGCAATCTATATTTATATTAGATGTTAACAAATGAAAGTTAGGACATTTACTAAATTATTTTAATGCTAATACCACTAAACCCTGAAAATTTATTCCTCAAATACTGCAACTAAATTTCAAAAAGTAGACAAGTGAATATAATTCATAGATAGATTATGTATATATTTAAATACAGTATAACAGAAGTAATTACCTTTCAGTATCTCCACTGACTGCGTCCCCTGCTCTCTGTAGAAGAAAAACAAATAGTATTAAGCACGACTAAAGACTATACTTCCTTGGTTCACTCATCGTAGTGGTATCTGCAGCAAAAGAAGTCACAGAAGTAAACCACAGTAGTCATTCTGTAACCAAGGGAAAGGAAATGGAAAATTTATTTCAATTTCTAACTAAATGTTATTTCACAATGAAGGTCATGTTTAAAGCAACTTGCATTTGTACTTATAAAATAGTTTCAGCTGCTGTATAACTGTGATCAAAGCTCTTTAAAACAAGAAGGGAGCTAAAAATTTGTTAGAATGTCAATGTTTGCAAAAATGTTAGTATTTGAAAGGGAGTTTAAGTGTAAAGGACAAACTGTCATCAAAACTTTCTTTAATAGCATTCTTACATAGCTTTACCTAACTTGATTTACAACACTGGTTATTCCTCTGAGGTTTGGAAATGAACATGTCTTTTAGTAGCAAGTGATTCAGGATTAAAAATAAAATCTTCAGACTGTTTTTGTTACTTGAAACTAAGCTTTATGATGGAGAAGTCTTCCCACAGTTCAAAAACAGTTTCTCATCTTAAAGTTACAAAAGTGTATGTTTTAAAATTAATGTGTATTTCTTTACAAATGCAGAAATCTGCACTTGAAAAATCTTTGAGTATATGCTTTCTCAATAACCAAATAGGAAACAGATTATTTTTTGTAAGTATAATGTTTGTGTTTTAATATCACTACTTTAGGCATACAGTAAGATATTTAATCGCATGTGACTTCAGAGAACAGTTACAAAACTGAAATGCCTGTTGCACATGTAAGACAGGAAGTCTGCTAGGTCTGTTTAACCACATGGGCTATAACATAGGTATATTCTAACAGCATGTATTACTAAGAAAACTTTAAAGTGTTCAGGGGACAGGCACGCATTCTGCCACCTCCCTCCTTCACGTATCCCCCTGGTGTATCCATATACAGAATCATTTATCATCTTTTACCATGCTATTCCTACTACAGGTAATAGATGATTTGCCACTTGAAGCAGGCAAAAAAACCTTAAGGGACCAAGTTACCCTGGTAATCCCTAATAAGTTCGGAGGGGATTGATGATATCAGAGTAATGGTAAAATATCTCAGGAGTCTTGTTTGTCACCTGCTTGCATCTAATAAAACTAGTTACCTAACCTAAGATCAGAAAGATATTTTCCCTGTAGCAGGACGATGAAGGTCTACACTTTTCTTCTTTTCTCTTAAACAGTCCGGTTATCCAAAGCATTCCTCGTACCCAGCCTGCTGCAGGAACACGGTAAACATACAGTAGGATTATTAATGGCAAAGATTTATTTCCAAACTATCAAGCATATGAAGGTGCCGGCAGCCTATATAAAGTCAAAAGTGGATCACTAAATCAGTACATGAATTTTCATAATGGTCACTGTAATGATCATAGGGCTGAAAATTAAAGAATGCTAAGCACTCTTCCTGATTTTGCAGCTGGCACATTCTACGACATGTTCGTCTTTTGAATAAAACGTTGCCACAGTTAACCCACACTCAAGCCAGAGACTATGTCATGGCAAAACTGTCTACAATACAACATAAATGACACACATTTAAAAGTTTTCACTTAAATAGGCTTTACTGTTTCTTACCTTCCACAATAAACAGGATGCTACAATTTTTATCAGTAACTTCATTTTCTCTTGTTGCTGTGTTAAATACTAGCCTTTTACTTGTTCTGGTAATTGATTCAGCGAAGAGAACTTACCTGATGAATAGTAATGAAATGGTGCCCTTGCATGTAAAAGCAGGGAGTTCTCCTACATACCTTGGTGAAACCAGGCACAGGTAGGAGCTCCCTATTGAGTACACAAAACGATAACAGGCTTTCCTGAGTGCTATAAACAACTTAATTCTCCTTAGACTACACTGCAATCTAGCCTAAAGAACCTACAAAAATGAAAATACACCATCTAGAAACACTGATATTTTCTTAAAGGAGACTGTAAGAGATAACAGCATACATCTAAAGCAAAATATCTGTTTGAAGAGCTTCAGTAAAATGGTGCATAAGAAATGTCACATTGCTGCTGCTGCTAACGCAGTATTAAATTCAAATGAACCAATCTGATCATTCCTGAAAATACTGTGGACAGCCTAGTAAAATATTGTGTAGCCAAACAAGCAAAAGAATTTTGACAGCACCACTACCCACGCTACTGTTATAAAAATAGAATTTATTCATACTAGAAGGCTCAAAGAATTTCTTCTCATTTCCCTCTGCCTTCTAGTGTTACTAATTTTAGAAACTAAAAGTGGGAATAATAATTTAGTCAGTTTAAGCTTTTCCCATTGTATTTCTTAATTAGCATAGGCCCCTCTTTTCCAAAACTGCTCCCAAAGTAAAAGCAAAGCATTCCAAATCAGGGTTTATTCACTTTTTCTCCCAAATGGGACTCATCCCACACTCCCTTCCCCGACAAAGCGAAAATAATCCTCCTTGTTCTCACTGTGCTGGCCATCTTCTTTTCATCACCTGTATTATAGATTTTCACTACCACTACACAACTATCCCAGTTACTTACTTCCCTCCAAAAAAATGCACAAGGAACACCTACATCATGGGTGATCACCCTGGATCACGGTTCCAAGATTCCTTTTGATCAGATATATTCCATTTGTACAGCTGTAAACAATTGTTAGGATGTTGTGAACTTGCATATATTAGACTGAAAAAGACACTAGAGTGAAATGTGCTTCTGTTACTAAAACATGTTTTTCTAGAGGTCTTTCAACACCACTAATTTTTTGCATCAACAAGCACTAATTTTCACATATTTCATAATCTAATCTAATTAACTAAAGCATAGTCTGTAGCAGGGAAATTTTGCAGTGGTTCTATAATAGTGGGGAAAAGAAAAAATATGAGTTAACCATTTAACTACTCACAGATTATGCAAATTGCAACTGATTATTAGTTCACTGCAATTTAGAAAAGAGCAAAGAAGAATATCTGTATAAATACAGAGAGGGAGGGAAGAGTTGATATGAGTACTTGAAAGGTAGAAAGCATAGTCAAAACCTTTTAATCCATACTTAATTTATTAGAAAAAAAATCTCTGTTCCTGACCAACTCATTAATAACATACACATTATTAGCAATATTTAAGTATGGACACTAGGGATTACTATAAACATACACATATGTATGACCTTCTATTTGACTGAATTTTTATCCTCAAAGAAGATATCACTGGGGTGCAATCTGGTTGCTAGATTGAAATGCCAAACTTATAGAAGGATTTCTGATAGAATATATGTAAAATACCACACACTGGCATTTCTATAAATGTGTACATATAGCTATAATTAATTTCCTCGTGTAATTGTAATTACATGCACAGATACAATACTGACAATGATTTACAGGTGGTAGACTCCCATCTGCAATTTCAGCAACCTTACATACCATTTTTCTGAGAAGTTGCTTCTTAACAGTTCCTGATATTTGGAAGACAAATTGCCTTATCCTAGTTCTGAGACTAAAACTTTACTTCATCTTAGTAAAAGGCCACTTTCATGACTGGTAGACGTGTGGGAGGCTCAGGAGGCACAAGTCTTGTCATGCTGTCACAGACTATAAAGCACAATTCTGTGAAATTCAGGTCACTGGCACCTATCAGCCTTCTTTAGTCAGCTTCACATTTATGTAGCTCTAGGGATTTCAGTGGACCTACCTCTGACTTGCACAAGTTGAAATGAAAGGACAATAAGGCCTCTACAGTCTAACAAGCACATCTGATGATCTTCTCCCAATGCAAATCCTGTAGAAACTCCTATTTACCTGAGATTTCTATAAATAACCGACAACAAAAAAATTGTTTCCTTGAGCCAGGATTTCATCATGAAAAGAAATATTTTCTCCTAAGAAGTAAAGAAATTGGATAAATCACAGAAAACAAAAGAACCCTGAACTGCAGAGATAGCGTGAAAACATTCAGAAGTCATTGTTTAGTTGTTTACTAGTGGAAAAGACTAGAATAGACGGTAATGAGATTAGAATAGTTTGATAATGAGTGTTACTGATCTCAGTGATCAAATGCAGTATATTCATTCCACCTAGATATGCAATTTATTCAGACGCAAAGAAGATTCTTTTACCTTTATCATAAATACTTGTCTTCTATTCTTCTGTACTCAGATATTTAATTCCCTACAAAAATGATTTCTTCTTCTGCTTCCTTAACTCACATATTCATTATCCTAAGCATTTCTTTACATTATGTTTGCTCAAAAGTGAAACAGTAGCCTTGTTGCCAGGGTCTTTACTTAGCTCTCTAGCTCAGTGAGCTGATGCTTAACCCACTGAATACACTTGCAAAATTATTATGCTCAGCTAAAAATGAAACCAGCCTTTGAGGTTTTTCTTCAACTCACTCTTGTTAAAGGGAGAGATAATAGAGACACAATGTAATCTTATGCAATCTACACCCATGTATGGTTCAGAAGTACTCAATTTTTGAGGTGAAAAAACCCAAGATAACAGGTGAGAAAATTAACTAAAGACAGAAGAAAAATATCCACTCAGAATTTTTAATTACGTGGTACATTATGAATGTTATGTCAGCATATAGTAGTTAACAAAGAACCAGCCAAACTTTTAACAGAATGGAAGTTCCATTTTTGGAAAAATGCTACATCTAAAGGAGAAACTACAGATTATACATGAGGTTAAAAAAGGTATTCTAAAAGAATATCTAAAGGAAGACTGCCTTGTGGCTAACAAAATTTATCTTATGTAGTAAAGCAAAAAATAGTCCAAAAGGACAAATCATAACAGTGGATAAACTGTATTTTATGTTGACCAAAGCTTACTTTTGTCCTCATCAATCCACTCTTTTAATTTAAGGGAAATGAAAGAAATTTAAGGGAGGTTTAATCTGAACGTTAAAGGTGTAAAAAATAAACAAACAAAAATATCCACAGACCCCCCAAAAACCCAACAAAAAATGTATTTTCTTCAAAAACTAAGAATAAGACTGCATTCCAAAGGGATGGGTGGTGTGGGTTTTGGTCAAAGAAAACCAGCATTTAACTTTTAGCTATATTTATGATCTCTGAAACTCTTATGCTTTTCTGGAACAGACATAAGGTATGACTTTGTCACAAACTAGAACTACTGAGTTTTAAGGAATGAGCAATTATTCCGTATTGTACACTAACAATTTTATACAAGAGGTATAGCAACTGAAGTGGACACTCACTGGAAGTATCCACCAAAATTTAGACAATAGAATTTTATTTCATCACAGAAAAATGACAAGGTAGAATTTAATGCCATCTAATAAAAGATATGGTGACGTTTTACAAATTTCACATGAAAAACATAATGCAGTTCTTCCTGAGGAAAAAAGTGTTCAGAGCCCTAATACAGTTGGAAATCCAATCACATGAAATTACAGTTAGAGATGGAATGTATTTCTAACTGCAACTTTCTACTGTCACAAAGCACAAACATTTCTTACTGAGAAGTTAAGAACAGTCGACGTGCAGCCCAATATTCAGCAGTGATTTTGCTGCACAGGATTCCATGGGAAAGGTAAGGCAAGTGGAAGAAGGGGAGTCACTGAGGCTGAAAGGATGCAGTGTAGCTCAAAAAGTTAAAAAGGTAGGGAAAAAGGCAGTCCATTCCTTCCCCTCCCTTTTTCTCACTTTCCCCATTCCTCTAGGTACAGGCTACTCGTGACCCTGCCCTATACAGGACAGAACTTTTCTGTGATGCAATGCTTTCTCTCGTCCTCCAAAACCCTGGCCTCATTCTCTTGCTGGGGAAGGGAGGAAGCTTGCTGAGAAGGTGAAGAGGGAAAGGACAGGACCAAGGCCTGAACCAGTGGGTAGAGAGAAAGACTCAGAGGAGAGTCTTGAGAGTACTACAGCTGGCTTCATGCATACTGATTCTTTTCTCAGCAACAGTAGGAGATAATATTTGTATTATAAAGAAGATGAGTTTGCATATTTGCATTTGGTGCATCCTTCTGCATGACAAATATTGCAATTATGGTAGCAATAATATCAGTTGTAGCTAATATTTAGTAGCAAATGCTGAAACATATCAATCAAATGGCTGCTAAATTTATCTTTAGACTGCATGTACAAAATCATAAATAAAATACATTTTTTTGGTCGCCTGGAGAAATAATAAATCAAGCCATAAATTCATTTGCTAAAATAATACAATACAGTAAATCTTAGCTGTGTTGTGAATTTCTGGAGTCAAAGGACTCCAGAATGCTTTACAAATTGCAATTTACACATGAAGATACAGTAGGTTCATGGATGCTTCGTTTGCTAACTTTCATTGGTAGTTTGTAGTGGTTCGTTTGAAGACTGCAGAATGACATAATTAAAATATGCTCTAATACAGCAAAATTACTTATGAAAACATTGTGTATGTTTGGATAAAAACAGCCTCATATTTGCTTTGCTGTACAGCTTCCTAATGTAACTATCAATTTGAAGAACTCAAACCAAACAAGGTAGCCTAAACATTTGGAAGCAAGCAATAATACATAGCCTGTCTCATGGCTGAATTGCTGAAGCAGGTATCACAGGCCAGTACAATTACACCAGTCCTAACCACTGCAGTGTGTTCAATGCAAAATTCCAGGTCCTCTCCTGAAATAGTCTGTGACTGGAGCCCAAGACAGGTCTACAACAAATAACTGAGAAGCTCATAGCCAAGCTGAGCTTCACAACAGCTCTACAGAGATGGATGGACATATTATGCTTGGATTGAGATGTAGTATATTATTTCAGGAGTAAGTGCAACCATTTTTCTAAATTGCTTCTGGATATGAAAAAGTATATCTGAAACAAACTTTGGTTTGTGCTGTGCAGATACATGAACTAAATTTGGTCTAACTTAGAGAATCTGTACACAGTTTTCACTTTGCATTATACACAGAGTATAAAGGGTACCAAAAGTTCAGATTCAATGGTAATTTCACTTCCTTAGTGCAGTGGAACTCATAGGCAAAACTTTTCAGCGTATGACAGACCTTACTTCCATAAAGTTGTTCAGCACTAAAACCCAACAACTGCCTGCTTGCTTTTCATTACTGCAAATAGGTGTTTTTTATAGAAATCAAGGACAACCATAGTTCTATACTAAGACTGTCTTAGGCCTTTTTTCCTGGATTCATGTTGATTATGAAGTTCTTGATTACTGAATGAATGTGGAAATCTGAAGAATGTTGACAATATTAGTAAAAAGGAATATTTCTTAACATTTGACTTCCCTTTATTTTCCCTTGTACTGTAAAATGCCTTTTTCCTTTTGAACTGTTTATAGATTAATGAAGAGTGTACTGTTCAAGTCTGAACAGACTGTAAAGAAATATATTACTGGACATGGCTACTGAAGGATCCATCTCAGAATACTAGCTAGATAACTTGTCAGCTCAAACCTTCATGTGCATGCACAGTTATGATACAGTACAAATGCAAAATAATCTTATCTTGCAATCAATACAACTGGACAGAATCAGTTTGAAGCTACAGAAGTTAGAAAGGCTTATATTAGCTTCTTTGAGCAGCTAGATTCCACATAGTCATCCTCATAGTGATTTTCCAACATACCAGCAAGGTGGGGAAAGAAGGTTTTCCATATTACAAATACTTAAATAAAAAGCAAAGGTAGAATTTATTCAGCAGATCAGAAAGGAAATAAAACTGAAGAAAGTAATTCTCACCCTTGACAGTTAGGACAGTTTTGTTTCTTCCTGCAAAACCAGGAAGGAAGAAATAAAATAGGAGCACTTTTCCTACAAAATTGGCAATAAAAGACTCCTCCTTCACTCATATGGAGCTGAATACATATGATTCTCCCAGACTGTCTTAATTATTATACTTATCATAGTAGCACTTAGACTGCCTATCATGCAAAAAAAAAGTGTCTGGAACATCTGGCACATCCCAGCATGCGTGCTTTACAGAAAAACTAGATCTGCATTGTGTTTGCATAGATTTTAGTTCTCAGCATGTACCATTAAACTTTATGTCATTTGCTAAGCTGCCTTCTGCAGCTCCAAGAACAGTTAAATAGCATTTACATCATTCTGTGCTAAAAGGCATGCATTACCAGCTTCCTGTGATCAGCAGGAAGAAAATAAAAAACAAGTTAAGTAAGTTCTGTGAAAGAATGACTAACCCTAAACTACTATAATACTTCAAATTATCTTTAAAGTAAAAAGTGACTAGTGCCGTGACATTCTCAATGACTACCCTAAAGCAGCCGTTATTTCTGTTTTACTATGTGGGGAATATTGAAACAAAAGAATCCATCTTAAAATTCATTAAAAACTTAGTCTCTTCTACACACTGAATTCTAATTCACAAAAAAAAATCAGAAGATTCAATAATTTATAATCTAATTTCTTAAGATATGATATTACAGAATAAAATATCCAATTACTTTGTAGATAATAGGCCCAGAACATTTATCGCCAAGTAAAACCAGATGAGCGATCATTATCTTAGTTGGGAATTTAATGTAGTAACCAGCAAATTAAATTTCTGAGCTTCAGAAACTAATGCAAATCTGAGGCAGTAAAACCACGAAGTCGAACACCATGTGGGTTTTCAGACTAGATCTGGAATAAGAACTCCAACATTCCTTTTAGGCAGAAGCTGGTTCCCATAGTGCAAAACATAACTGAGCAGCAGAAAATGTACAGTTCATTAGAGTTTTTAAAAATCCTGAACAGCAGTTTAGAGATGGAGAGTGTTCTCCATTCAAGACTTTTTGTGTTTTGTTTTATGGGGACAAATGCAAAATGAAAAATTTTTCATGTACATCTGGACTACTCTGCAGAAGTCCTGCTTAATGAGTTAATTTTCTTCAGAACGAGCTCTGGTAATACAAAATAAAAGTATATTCGGGTTTTAACTCTATTCTAGTAAACCCAGAGTCTATTCCAACAGTGTATTATTTCAGCAATTCTATAATGGATATACTTTTGTGATATTTACATATGCCTCCCTATTTAGGCTGAATCTGGTAAATAATGCCACTTCAGAAGCAAAGCATTAGTAAACATAGGAAGTAGCGTTCTAAGAAATACTCTACTGATAAACAGTAACAGCCTTGTTAATTGTAATTGACTCTTCCTCAGATTCTGTGACATGCATCAGAGAATTGCATATCAATTAAATTAGAGTTATAAATACATCCTGAAGGGGGTAGTGTTTCTTGACAGTAATATTTATTGCAACATAGCTTTATGCATGACTTTATATCCTGGGCATACTGCCAATATTGCATTACCTAAATATCCATTTTATATAGTAACTCTGCATCCTCACAGCAACTTATGAAATCAGTCTAATTGTTTAATTTTAGGTTCCAAATCAACATGCCTTCCAAAGCATTAATCTAGTGGTGAATCTATGCAATTACCAATTTTGTAAAACTTATGTCTGTGTCTGGTAATTTAAACTACTGTTAAGTAAGTGCCTTTTTTTTTTAGTCTGTATTTATGCAAGCGGTTAGAAAATAAAAAAATAGCTAACTGACACTGTGTATCTCAATGTCTCCCTCCATCATGTCATACTTGTTTGCTTACAAGACTCTATCACCTTCCCTTTACTAAAGATGACTAAGATCCTATTTAACATTATCATCTCCATTTTCCAAAGCATTTATCTGGGTTGAAATTTTTAATCTATATCCAAAAGTTGCTCTGGTCATGTGTTAAGTGTAGAGGAATTAATGGAAATCTGATTATAGCAGTTCTGCAGTATTGACTTCCATAAAAAAAAGAAGCCCAAACCCACCCCCCCAAAAAAAAACCTAAAGCAGTTTTGTCATCTGAAAGTACTGTCTCCAGACAGCTGAGCAAAAAAAAAAAAACCCCACAGACTAGAAGAGCAAGGAGGAGGGAAGTAGACCTTAGACAATTTTATTTTTTTAATACAAATGTAGCAAAAGCCGTTTTATGGTGATTTGGTTAGGTAAAGTTCAGAAGCATCTCCTTTTGATCAACCTTAGTCTTGTTGCAGAACAAATTTTCAAAAGAATAAAATCTCATTATTCAAATAAGTAAATATATTAAAATGCTTATACAAATTGTGGTAACACCTTTACATGTTAAGGAAATGAGATGATCTACTTAAAACTTAAATTTCTATTTAGGAACACAACTATCTGTTCTTTTTCTTTTCCTTTTTGATATCAAAAAGCCATTAAATGTTCTTTGATATTTAACATTTTCATTCTGGGTAGCTATCTTTCAGGGTAGATATGCCAAACAATTTTTTGCTTCGCCTTTCAGAATTCTTTCAGTATTCAAAGTGGAAAGATGTTGTTAATACAAATGATTCTGTACTGGCAAGAACCCACAAAACCTGTGTCAGCAACTCTTGTATATTTGCCGACTCAGTTCCTCTTGTATATTTATGAGGCAGTTGACTAAACACCTGAGATATTCCGATTCCTATGACTATCTCCTGAAGGACTGCAAAGGTCTGTAATGTTGTTCAGAAAGTTTATCGTGATAAAAGAATTTATACAACTCTGTCAGTCCATGAATAATCATTTTACATGGGTGCTCCTCTGTAATTACTGCACATTATAGTAGAGTTTATGAAACAGGCACTGCACTGACTTTTTGGGTAAACTAACCACTACATGTAATGTTATCTCCTCCCATGATACGACCCTTTTTCCAGTTTCCTGCATTTCCTTCAGAACCTTTACAGTTGACATACTATGTCATTAGGTTCTTTTTCCATAATTATTGTGTTATCATACAATATTGTATTATAATTTATCATGTCTGTTTCAGATAGCTGCATTTCTTTTAATACGCAATGAAAGCCACAGAATAAAGAACTGCTCCTAATCACTGTGTCTTACAAACAGAAAGCAGCTGACAAAAATAAATTTAAAACTGTGTATTATAATATTGCAGACATTTAAGATAAAATAATATTTCTATAATGTGTAACTGGTTGTTAACTGGTTGTTTTTCTGAATAGAATGATTTGCAAACTGCTATACACAACACAAAGCTCATATGACAGTATGGAAACCATGCAAGATAATACATCTTCAGTTCTGAACTTATGATGAATATGTGGCACATCAATCTTCAAGAGAAACACCACTTTTATTTTTGAAAGAATATCCACTTCTGGACTACTGAGTTCTGACTACTTTGGTGAGAGTCGTACGTTGCCCACCATCTATCTCCTTATACTTTCCCTTGAAGGGTATGACTTCTGTCATACCTTCTGCTAGTGTAGAAGGGCAATAGATCTGATTCAATCTGGTGATTTCTTAACAAACTCCAAGTGTTAAATTCTAGTTTAACTGAACTAAACAACAACTTTTATCTGACCTTTGCCAGGAAATTTATTTTGCCTTGGAACTTTAAACAGAGGTTGCCCTGATGATCAAAAATAAATCATGTGACAACAGGCCTGACTGGGAACTTAACAAATGACTACCATTATCTAAAGGGTGCAACTAACATCTTACCCCATATGACCCATTTCCCTTTCTTCAGAAGTCAGGCGAGTCAACAGAAAATAATCACTCTTCCAAAAAAAATTTACTAAAACCAGTTGATTCACCTACCAAGTTATGAAATATTCTTCAGGTTTTTGCAGATTTCCACAATAACTTCCTCATTCTTTCTTGTAAACTAGCTACTGCTTTTTGCTCTGGATTTGAAATCCTTTTCTTTGACTTTGTGATCCTGATAATCTCTCTAAGACTTCATTGACAGAATAAACATATCCTGATAAACAACCACATGACTTGATTTATCATCTACTTGACTTTATCTAAAGTTGGGGAAAAATACCTTCCACCTTTTCCAAAAATACTAACTTCAAGTGGCATAGGAGAGGGAAACGTAAATTTCCTGAAGACAGAAGAAAAGTATCTGATCTTCAGACTATCAAATGCTGACAGCTTGTGGCAACAGAGATGAATCAATGGCTGTATTTCACCCCTGAGGTGAACATTCTCAGACTTGATGCAAATACAGTCATTTCCTAAGATTTTGCTCAGAGAGAGAAACACCGGGTAGAAGCCCCAAATGCAAAAAAAGTCCAAAGAAACTTGCTACAAGTCCTGCTTTTTCACTTAGGTCTTTCTAAGAGGAGATTCACCATGATTAGAAAATAAATACAGCTTTGCAAGCTTCCATACCAAATGTGGGGAGGGAAGAGGCTTTTTTTTCAGTAAAAAACTGCCCTGAAGATACTGAGGTTTGAGCACAAAACACTCTGAAGCTACTACTCTGTCATGAGAATGGAGCAGTCAGTTCCCAAATGGTAGGACCATGAGTAAAATCTACGAATGCCTCTATAAAAGGCAATATACACGTGCAAAGCATGAAGAGTGAGGTCTGATTCCTAAAAGGCTATTGATTATTTCAGGACATCTGAATCAGTACAGTGAAATTCTGCACAAGCCAACAGTCATGAGAACCTAGTGCTTTTTCATGGTGGCTACAAGAACTGGTCGGTCATTCATGCAATGAATTATATCGTCTCCAAAGTTTTTAGTCCAAAATATTTCTTATATTATCAGTACAAATAATTCACATTACTAGACTGTGGCCATGATACTGCAATTTAAATAAACAGTAACTCCATTAGGCTTGTCCATTTTTACAAGACATAACGATTGGAGTGGAAATATAAAAGCATGTAAACTAATTGATAACTAATTGTTATCAGAGGCTGAGTATAGGATCCTCATGAACCTTTGAAAAAATAATATGGTCAAATTAAACTAAAGTCAGTGAGACTGAGTAAGTAGGAGCACTCTTTTACTTAAAGCATCTGATATCAAATTGTCCTTACCTTGCATTTTTCCATTCTGTCTAGATGGTTCTTATGTGAAAGTTACTGTGATACTGACATTAAGCAACTTTCTTGGACTATAAAATACAACATTAAAACGTAAAGTAGAAGAATATGCTTTTATACCTGTATCAATTCTAAGAGGAAAACATTTTAGTGTTTTCCGTGTACTTTATGTAGTAAGGTTTTTTATTATGTACTTACGTGATAAAGTGGAACTGTATTGTTTTCTGCTAGTGAGAAATTCAAGACATCTTGCTGTCCAGGTTCAAGCCTAACATTAATAGTAGATGTCAATACGGATGGACTAATAGGGTAGTTTGGACTGCTTGTGGTTTTGCCCTTTTTTCTTGACCTATGACCTGTGTCCCTTTTGTTGTCTTTTTGTGTCAAAGGCTCTTCTTGGATTACCAGTATCTTGTCATCACTCAGATACCGCAGGAGTGAATTCTCAGAGTCAGTTGTTGGAGAAAAAAAAAAGAAAAAAAAACATTAGTAAGAGAACAGAACCATTTTGTCTGCATCTGTATTGTCAGCTTGGTTAATTCCCCACTTCAACTGAGGCTCTTTCCTCTGCAAACAAACCTATTTGTACTAAGATTCCAATCAAGAACTAAGTAGTTGGCACAAAACCCAGGCACAGAAAAGATGGTGGTGCACATCCAGGTCCTTGCATGACAGACAGTATGATGCTAGTCCACATCATGTGGCTTGTGTAACAAAGAAAATATAAATACAACCAAAAGGTTTCAGTTAAATGTCAAAGATCATCACTTGGTACTATTAGACTGGAAAGAGTCATGTGAATATCAAGTGAATTGTGAGGGCTTGCACTGGACTCAGTACTACATTTACTGAAAACCCTTGCCATTAGAGGTGAAAGTGAGCATACACATAAAATACTTGTAAATTCTATCAAGCAGGGAGCATCTCTGGGACCATTCCAGAGACAAGGATTGTAATTTCAAGGAACCTGACAAACTGGAATAATGGTCTTAAGGAGATGTGTAATATACATGGGCACAATTTCAAACTGGGAACTGGCTAGGCAACAAGTCTGAGGAAAGGAATCTGTCTGTAACAGTGAAATACAAGCTAAACATAAGTCAACAGATTTGGAATAGATTAGAAAAGGCTTGTGCCTTAAATGAAATGAAAAGATTACTGAAAAAAAGTAGTTTGAAATCCTGTATTAATTTTCAAGAGTGTCATTCAATTTTGTCACATTGTAAATAGTCAAGTTGAACTCCTTTTAGCTACCCACACTGTGCCTAGAAGATTATGAAAAAATAGTATTTATTCAAGAACCTTTAACAATTGGCATAACAATAAACATTTTTGCACACTTGAAGAATATTCTTTTGAATGATATAATTGCTTTTTAGCAGAGGAAAAAAAGGGAAAAAGGAACCTTGCTATCACCATGTTTCTTCCAAAGTTCAAAACTCCCACAGGAATCAGTAGAAATTTATATGACTAGGACTGCTGGTCTGAACACTGACAATACAGTTGCTGATTCTGGTTTCAAATATTCATTCATACTAACCAAAATGTGTCTCAAAGGACATTAGCTTACATCTATAACATCACTTGTTGTTTTCAAGAACTGTGAAGATTAAGAACTGATTGCTATTAACATATATCTGAATCTTATAAGTATTTTTTCCCTTGATGTTTATATTCCTTTATACTAGAATTAGATAAGAGTAAATCCCTCCTACTAATACACAACTTTTAAAATTTTCAGAATAGAAACACAGAAACCCAGATACTAAACAGGCTCTTTTATATTCTCTGTGGCACTCAAGAAAATAGATTTGGTTCCTGTGATGATATCTTCAAGCTTCTTAAGTGACAAAGAAAAAAAAGTCTTGGAGAACAGCAGAGAAAAAAAAAATACTCACCTCTGCTTCCCCTCTTGTACATGTTTTGTTCTTTTGACTCCCCTATCCAACTGTACTCAGTAGGCATAGAAACAGGCCTTAAATCTCCTGGAAAAAATTCAAGATAAACCAATATAATTTTTGAAGACTAAAAAAAGAAGGCTGTAGAGTAAATGATGCCTATAAATGACAGGCATGACGTGACCCTTCAGAGCAATCCTTTTTATCAGTGCCTATACATTATTAAAGCTGTAGCATTCAGGATCAATTAAACATTGTATAGGTGGGATTCTCCTCTTCATTATACCAACCTGAAGGAAAGTACCATTGACTTTGGTGAAATTACTTGTATATGTAAAGCAGATTACAAATTCATTTTTGAACTTTTTTCTGTAAAATCTCGCTGACTCATTAAATAGGTGTTTTGGAATAAAGAGAGAAGCAGATTTTAAACGGACTAATATGTTTTAGTAAAAACTAGAAAGACTATTAATACACATACAACATTACATATCTATCAGTTAAACTGTAAAACCTATCTGATCTGGAAAATCGCATGGTGAGTAATGAGGGGATCTCATTTCAAGGAACGTTAATTTCAAATGCCTTAAAAAGAAAACACGGAGTGCAATCTGGTAACAACAACAAAGAAGATTCAGACATTAGGGGTTTAATTAATACAATTTTATGGTACTATGGCTGCAAGATATTAATGTGCATTAGTCATTCCCTACTTCAGTATCAGTAGAACATCGATAGCAGGCAATTAGAGGAATACTACAAAACTGACTACAAAGCATTAGCACTTTGGCCTTGTCAGTGTGCATTATCATCACAAAACACAGAAACACACCCTCTAGATTATGAATTCAGTTCTGTCTGACCCATAAAGCCAAAGACTCCTTTTTCAATGTGCCAGCTAACTAAATTTAGTGTGTTTCTTTAGCACTCGAGAAATTTTTTGGAAGTAGTTTGCTACTGTTCTGTTTCTAGGATAATTATAGAATTTAAATGTGAACAAGAGTTTCTTTTTCATTATCAATTTCCTCAGGTTGATTAGAGTGATAAAGTATTTTCTGTGGATTATTTGTATACTAATATAGTTTTCTATTCAACATTCTTCTAAAATACAGCTTTTTAGCCATTAAAATGTTAGGAGGCTTTAAGAACAAACAGGTATATAAGACAAGTATGCTTCTGGATAACATGATTTTCTGAAAATTGAAAGGGTAACATAGCTAGAGTACTGAGGTTTTCCCATATTAGACATTTGCTCATACCATAAAAGTTAGTGTATAATTGTACAGAAAATATATGTAGCTTTCCTGTCTGCCTAACAGTTGAAACTACCTTTAACTACAAGTACATTATTCAATGCCTAATCTTAAATTTGGCCTGGAAGAATAATATTAATTAAGGAAAGCCCCCAATAAATCAAACAAAGGGAAGAATTGGTAAAATGTAAAAGAATGCAAAACAAGTAAAAATTATAAATTAGTAAAAAAAATATGAAAATAATGCACATAAAAAATGAAGACCAACATAATAAAGCTTAACAGTATTTCTTGGAAGAGAAGAAAGGTCTGAAGCTCTGAAGAGATTTGTAACACAAACGTCAGATACCACAGCACAATCGACATCAAAAGCAGAAATTTAGGACAGAAAACACACAAGCCAAGCAAAACAACTAGTGATTTTGCATACGGCTTATTTTACTTCCAAGTTCTTTCCCAAACATATGTAACCTATAAACTGTTTTAACATTGCAACTTGGATATTTTTCTGAGGAGTAGAAAATTATTGTGTACAAGTATACCAGTATAAATTGAAAGAAAAAAACAAAACTTATTTATGATGGTTTTGCCCCTTTAACACAAATAGAAGAGATTTGGTATGCCTTGTCACCAGAACTCTAAACACCATAGCATGTTAAAGTAGGACTAATAGCAGAGTATACCTCTTGGTAATAAATAAATAAATAAAAATGCACTGCAGCAATGATAAATACAAGCTTCATTTTCAAAAATGGTTTGAGAAAATGGACTTATTTGCCTTCTTGGATGTTGCATATATTATCAATACTGAGGGTCTCATCTGCCTGAGAACCCTTCCACCTACCAGTTGCAATAGTGACTGGTTTCTAATATTTGCTTTAATTCTGCTAAGTCCATAGCAGGAATTTCTGAACTGTGGTTTGTGTGAGTCCTGACAACAATGAAAGCATCTGCTTAACCATGAAAGACTTCAGTTCTGTTTTCCTTTGTCCATGGCTATCTGGTTCCAGCATCAGATATGTGTTTATCTGATCTACCATAAACCCTGTCTTTCCACGGAAAGACATATTGCCACTTTGATGGTTCACATATACATCTTTAAGTCAAAAAGTACAAGTCATTCTACTACAGTAGAACAACATTTGGATTTGGAAGACTGTTAATTGACATATTAATTTAATCTGTAGTTTAAAAAAATTTTGAAACAAAGGCATATTCCTGAGACTTTAAAATAAAATTCCTTCTGGATTTTCAAAGTTAAAGAAAAACAGAACTGTCCGTCATAAACACAACAAAAAATCTTGCGTATTACTGGGATCAGGCAGAGTGCCCAACATTTTATGTCATCATGCAGCATGAATTTATGAAATCAAGCCAAATACATCCATCTGGCTCTAATTTTAATCACAGTTAAGTTTCATCTTTCATTCTAATTTTATTATAAAATGGTGTCACTTATCAGGGAGAGAAAGACTGATATTACTAGTCTTAAGATGGAATCCGACTCTTCAGTGTTACAGCTCTTTCAAGCATCAAGTAAGCATATGACTATACAAGTTATCAAAAATATCCTATATGTAACAAAGATCTATTAAAATTTCCCTATGCTGAAAAGGTACTGTGTATACATTCATGATCCTGTCCATTTTACAATTGATATTTTGCCATTTTTTACCATAAATCCAGCTACAGTTAGCAAAATACAAAAACAGGACAACAGTTCTGTTTAACTAATAAACATAAGATACTGTTTTCAAACTATTAGAATGACAAAAACTAAACAACGCTTGGAAAGTCAGATGTCCTTTTTGGGAAAGTCTAGCTACAGTGAATTATCACTCTCTAGCTGCAGTGAACTATCACTGCAGTTTCAAGTAATTTGAAGTATCCTTGTAGCTGTCATATTTTCTGACTTGAATTCTACCCTCTCAGTTCTCCAAACAGCAGGTGAAATTACTTTAACTGCCACTCATTAGCTGATCTTAGCCAAAAGATAATGTAGTTGAAACCTTAACCCAGGTAACTTACGTAAACTGTGTCATAAATGCCTTGCAAATATATCAAGAAAACCACAGCAAACATTTATTGACAGAGGAAAATACTTGTACATCTTAACTATCAAAATCTGTTCTGGCATCTGCGGCCATCAGTTTGCCTCTCTTCTAATATTTACAGTGCTAAGAACACCTCAGTCTGAGAACAGGGAAGAGAAAGCCACATCATCTCGAAGTACTAACAACTGAAGAAAGCATAGGAAACTACATTTAATTACACCCAGGGTATCAAATCCTGCACCAGACTAACCAGTTCTATGGCAGACCAACAGAATCAGTGCCTGGAGTGCTTAAAGATTTTTCTTTTCTTTTTCCCCAGCTGTATTCCATTTCAGCTGTTATTGGATCTTCCACTGTAACTGCCTTTGGAATTATCTCCATTGAACTGCAGCGTGTTTTTATTACCTGTGTTCTTCACAGGCACCTTTTTCTTTACTACTCTGAGCTTGTGAGAGGTTTTCCCTTTCACAAATATCAAAGACAAAAAAAATTTAGGAATATTCTTAAAAAAATGAGAGAAAGGAAAAAAATCCTTAGTCTGAGTAGATGAATGAAGTACTTATTGATGGCACCACATACATATCTATCTATATCTATATCTCAAAAGATAGCACCTACCCATACAGAATGCTATGATCAGAAGGAAGAGTCACTGCTTTCTCTGAGGCTCAGAAATCATGCCATTTTCAAAATCAGATACAATTAAAATTTTTAAAAGAAATCTTTTATCTTAAGACTGTAAACTTCACAAAAATAACTTACTGCCTTGAAAATAAAACCATTGAAAATATATGGAGAGTATTCTGCTGTATTTCAGTAGTAGTATTCTAAAATTCACCAAACACCAAGGAAATTAGTTTTAACAGATAGGCAAAAAAAATTTTCATCAATTCATTTTCAGCAATACCTTTTATATAGATACACATACTAATATACAAGCACATATATGTTTGTATAACTGTATGCTCATATAGATTTACATACACACAAAATTTCTATACAAACCCAGAGCTGTTTATTGTTTTAATAGCATCTTATATATTCAAGCCATCCCCATTCTAAGATTTTGAAATATGTTTCCAGTATTAACAAATGCATCGTAGGATACTGCTCATGTAATTATATCCATTTAATAAAGCGCTAGAGGTCCTTACATCTTATAGATACTTTCAGACGACCAGCAAGCCTTTTCAGGCCCTCAATTGAAGTTTAACAGCCCAGAAGACTGCAACTAATAATCTCCAAGAGCTTCTGAATGAAATTGAGTAAATCAAGATGCTAGCTATCCAAGCAATATGAACTTAAGCATCATTCAAAATTTTAAGTATGCACTGCAGAATAAATCTATAACTCTTACACACTCCTGATCATGAATGTTAGCTTGTAATTATACTAATTATTCCTTCACATAAACTTTTGTCTAGTATTCAGAGCCAAGAGGTCATGGTCTAACGAAGAGTGAAGATATTTGAGGGTGTTGCAGTGCTAATAGCACAATTTGTAAATTCGGTCAATTTAAAAATGTTAAAGAAATCACGCCTACCGTGAGTGGGTGTTTTTTCTCTTCTCCGCACTCCCGTAGCTCTGCTTCTCTCATACTCAGAGCCCACAGGGTGGCCTTCACCTTCAATTAACGTGTAGTATTTCCCACTTTCATGCTCCAGAAAATAGCTGGGAGACTCAGAGCCTTTCATTCCAGACTTTCCAAATTTGCTGATGTCATCACAAGACATTATTCCAATTTCATCCCTAAAAACAGTAAACCAGAAGATTATGGAGAAATTAACCATTGTATGATAAAGCTAAAGCATATAACTGTCTCTCCCAAACACTACAAAGTCCTGTAATTGAAATGCTGTACATGAGAACTTTAATAAAAGTGATTAAAAATCCAACAAATATAAATTAATGAAATCATCATTGGTTCCATTTTAACTGTAAGATAAACATAGTTATTCAGGAGTTTTCTAGTACCTGAAAGGGAGCATAAAGAATTGGTATAACATGTGAAGGCAAAGGTTTCCCTTGCAGAAATGCATGCTTTAGAATACGATACAAGTGGTCACTTAAAAGTAAATAAAACTAAATTATTAAAGACTTCCTTAAATGCTTTCTTAGTTTAGGACTAAACCCAGGTTTTGCTCAACTTGTATCCAGCTAAGTAAAAGTTAAGTCTCTCAAAATAATGATATGCTGCTTAATGTATTTCTAGCTGTTAATTTTACTAAACATTTAGTTTGATTGTGGGGCTTTTTGTTTGGTTGGTTTTTATTAACCTATTGAAATTAAAGTGTAAAATTTTATTTTTCAAAACCAGGATGTAAATACCTGGGGCCATAAAGTCCTGACATAGGAGACAGAATGAAAACATCCTGAAGTGCAGAGTTCTCCATTTTTGAGGATATGCCCATTGTACTTGTCGGCGTTGTAGAACTGCTTGTTGGACTGGTTGGAATTACAGGCTGTGGAAAAAAAAAAAGGGCACATAAGGAATAAATTAATATTTTCTGTGCTACAAGTAACAATGAAGTCAATGTGCATAATTTTAGGAATCTTGACCACTCTTTTTGGATTAGCCATTTTTTCACATTACTGAAGTTTCTTCCAAAAAGGTGTCTACAGAAACACTGTTTTTACCAAAGAGTTCAAAACTAGTTATGAAAGAAACTGATAAAAGACCAGTGAAATTAATTTAAAAGCCATCTCATGGGAAATTCTGAGACTCGGAATCAAAATATGATTTTTAACCAATGCAGAAAATCAATTTTATGAGTAGGAAGGACATACACTATTAAATGCCATTAGTACAAAAATTAATTACAGAACTCTGGAATACTTGCACTGAATGAAAGTGTTCATAACCATAATGTTGATTTCAGTACAACATTTATTGTTAACAAGGACAGAATATGTAGATTTTTTTAAGAAAACAGAATTCATAGTCATCTATTGTTTCTTCTTTTTCTACTGAATCCATAGCCATGATGATTCTACCATGGTGGTACAAATATAGGTTCTATGGTGACTAGCAGTGAAATATAAATTAACCTAAGCAATAAATGTGAGCATCATAAATATTAAAAGTATTAATAAATTATGGGGGTCTTTGGGGATTTTTGCTTTTTTTAATTTTTAAATTAAGTTAACCACAACTTTTTTACTCAGATGCCACAGGGAAGCTGAAGTCAATGGCTATAAGGACTGCCACCGAATATTCTGTGCAGGATACAAAGGTAATATATAGACAAAGAATATTTTTCAAGGTACAGTCTGTGTTTATATTCAAGAAAGACAAAATACTTTAATTTACTATTATTGTTTAGATGTTTTATATGAAAAATTTCCATTCAAATACAAAATTGTGCTTAAATAGATACAACTAGTTTTCTACAGGTGGAAGAAAAACACAGTGATGTAAATATTGTATGAAAGCTGTGAAGACCAATTATAATCTTTTTCGAAATGCAAGACTTTCTATCTTCTAGAGATAAACACTGAAATTATTTTTATGTGATTCAAAAAGTAAAAGCAATCCTAAATACCAAAAAGGGTTTTTTTTCATCAGAATATCAGTCTGCATAGGGGTCCAAATTATACTACTCTTCTATGCTTATTGTTAAGCCTCTTACACTCTGATTAAATGTTTTAGTTTTCTTTCCTGTTATTGATATAAATAGATAAGAAGTGCCAAAGACAAGAATCATTCACCACTTTCTCATCTTTGGAAATTGGGGCCTACCACCTTACACACAGTATCAACCACTACATTTAGAATACTACCATTATTTCTGCATTTTTGGTGTGCCAGTATTACTAAAGAGACTAAATACTAATCCCCCGATTTACCTGCAGCTAGATACAGTTTCCCATGGGTCAAAACATAAATTATCACCATCACAGAAAGACAAGCAGAAACTCCATTTCAGAATAAGAAAAGAAATTACCTATACCAAGTCTCTTGTGAATAATTTCTTTTTAATGCTTGTATATTCAGCAGTCATCAAGGTTACATGGGTTACATGTTAGTCAGTGAAGTTGACAATAGAAAAAAAGGGTGGGGAGAGATAATGGTTCAATTTGCCCCCAAAGGGGGTGATAGCCATGATATTCCTGATAGATTTTAAAAAAATCTAACCTTACAGCAATGTAATCTTTTGTGCTTCAATTTAATTCAATTCTTGTCATACTCATCGCAGAAAGTGAGAACTTTCCTTTTCACTTTTCTAAACTTTTTATTTTTTACATTCTAACAATATCTGTTTCCCCATATTTTGGCTAGAAAACAAGAAAAAACCTCCTAATTCTTCCATTGTAGGGCTTGTTTTCTAAAACACTAATGAACTGTAGTGTGCTCTGTACTTTCTCCAACTGATTAGACTATGTTTACCCAGTATATACTAGGTGTACTCAGTACCCAGGTGAGATTGTACTAATACTGAATAAAACACAACAATTATTTTACTTATCTGGTGTTTTATATTCCTATTTATGTTTCTCATTCGGGTATTTGAGTTCCTTCCAACATGATATTCAGCATTTTCTTTACTGTAATTTCCACGTTATTTGGAATTATTGCTGTATTATTCAATTGCTACAGTCTTTAAATCTCCAGTTGATTATTTCCAAGTAAAATACTTGACACTTGTCTCTCTTTCATTTCATCACATTTTTAGAGCTTTCTTCTAGTTTTCCAAAGTCATTATTAATTACCAGCCAAGATTCCATTGCATTTGCAGGCCCTCCTGGTTTAGCACTGTATGCAAATTAGTAAGCAGATCCTTCAGGTTGTCAGGAAAACATGGAACAAACTCATGTGTATTACCTATCTGTTGAATATTAAATGATACGTCCTTTGTCTGATAGTGAACCATCAACAGCTATTTGTTAGGCAAGGTTATCCAGTATTTTTCCACCCACTCAATCTCAGTTTCACCTAGTCCTTAATTCTCTATGCCGTACACATGAGAATGTAATGAGGAAAGGTATTAATATCAGAGTAAGATATACAGCTTCTCTCCTATCTACCAGACCAGTTAACAGCTCACATAAGAGCATTAAATCTGTTTAATGATTTTTTCACAATAAATCAATGTTGTTTTCACTCATCTGTTACCTTCCAAGTGCTCGCAAACTGTGCATATTAAGTGACTGACTTCCAATTCCCTGGCTCTTGCATTTCCCCTTTCTGAAGACAAGCATTATCTGTAACCTTACTGTAATTCATCCATGTCTCACAATTTCTCAGTAAACATTTGAAAAACAATGGTCCAAGAGTGCTTCCCCGTGCCCAGGAAATACCAGATCTTCTTCGTGCCTTTTCCAGTGGCATACTGAAAGGACTCATCCACCGAGTTTACAGAAACGTGTGCTCTTGAAGTTCCCTTTTAAGTTTTTAAGAAAATACACTGCTTCACAAATGCTCTCAGATAAGTGGTCTCCTGCCTTCTCCCTCTCAGCTCTACTTATGTTCTCTACCTTCTCTATGAAAAATATCTGTCTTCAGTGCTTTCCAAAAATTTGCCAGCCATTATGTCTTTGGAACAATGCCTGTTTCTATCTCTTTCTCAAAGGATGCACCCAATCCAAATAAACCATATTGGGTGATTCTGCTAGTTGCTCACAAGAGACCTTCTTCATTTATCTGTACAGACATAGTCAATCCTTTAAATCTTAGCTCTCAATTCCAATAAAATTACTTCAAGAGATTATGCTGTGTGTGTGTACAAATGAATGTTTAATGAGGTGCGTGCAAACACAGGCACAGGTGAAAAATATCCCAAGGAAAACATGTTTGTTCATAGAGGACTTCTGAAAAGTAATACTCTAGGTATCTGCTGTATGTTATTCAATGTTTTTAACAAGAATAGCTAATTAACAGTAAAATGATTAAGCAATGCTGAAATACCAGAATAAAAATGTAAGACAAATGGTAAATTCAACACTCATCAGAAATAAACAGTTGTTTGCCAAACAGAAAAATTCAAACTGTTTCAGAAACAAAATACATTACTGTGATTCTGAGCGTGTTTTACAAATATTGGGGATAATTAAATATTGTATCTATTTTAGATGTGCTGTTCAAAACAACAAACATGACGCCAGTGCATCCTGCAAAAACCAGCAGGACAAGATGCAGGAAGCTGGTAAAGCCCGGTGGTACAGCAACAAGAGGCTTCAACATGGACATCCCTTACCTTTTGAGGGGGTATGAAGATTAAGGATGGGGTACTGAGTCTCTGCTTTCTCCCTTGAAGGAATAAACTCAATCCCCAGAATTCCCCTGATGGGTGAATTCACAGAAAACACACAGGCGTCACTCTTCTACATGGATTGCCTGCGGTAAGGGAAAATGGGGCTTTGTAACTGTGTATCACCCTATAAATTCCTACAGTGTGTAATTTTTGTCAGAATAGATTCATTCATGCCAGTGATATAGATGACTAATTGCTTATTGGACAAGCTGCTATTCAGAAAAATTAAATGTTCACTATACAAATACTACTCACAATAAGAAGCAGAACTCTCAAAATTGTTGAGTATTTCTCACAGACTGGTAAATTATTATAGCTGTGCTGTAAAACAGCAGGTACATTCATGGTGTCTTCAACTCTTGTGGGTTTTTACTTTTTTGAAACTTGAAATATATACCTTTTTTGATATGTAAATAATAATTTTTGTCCTCAGAGCAAAGGAATACAATGAAATATGTATGGATATGACAGAAGTCAATAAAAGCATGAGTGGCATTAAGATGAAAAGGAAATCACTGTTCACCATCTCCTCTGATACAAGACATTTAAGAGAAAAGAACACAACTTTCTTTCTTGCTGCATTTTTTTTGTCTGAGATGTTACAAGTCCTTCCTTGCCCAAGATGTTTCTGATGGAGATAGTAAAGTAAATGGGCAGCACATAATTTCAGAGTTTATCTGAGCAATTCTATCAGGGTACAGTACCTGAACTATGAACTGCAAACTAACTTGAGTGGTATACAAGAAGTGGTATATACCAACTTGTTATTTTCCTTTTTTTGCTCTACAAGCACCTGTTCTAATAATGCTATAGAATTTCTCTTCTGTACAAAGCAACACCTCTCCAAATTCATATGGTATTCAAAATCTGAAATGAGCTACTTAACTAGAATTATTCTGAAGATACTTATAAAGTTGCGGAGCATTACATGTATTTTCTAATATGTAAGAATTATTATAGTATTGTCACTGTTGATGTAAGCTTTACTACTGATATCACCTGACAGATTCTATACCTCAGGCTAAATAATAAAAAGTTTAATGTTCTGGATCAAGCAGTTGTAACAGGAAGGATTATTCCAATTAAAAAATTTCTGCAAATAAAAAGAAAAAAAATACAATAAATGTTATATTTTATTTGAATGAAGTTACTGGTGTGCTCACTTTCATAAAAAAACAGAGCTCTATTTACTGTTGCAGATGAGAGAACTATTTTATGTTGAGTGGGAAGATCAGCAGAGAGTTTAAAAATGAAAATAGTCTTCTAATATGACAATGCCAACTAGAGACAAAATGAGAAAATGGTTTGACTGACTTTGTCTCACTGAAAGATAATTGTAGCATAGAACTTCAGCATATGTTAACAATCTGCTGTTAATTAAGCATCAAGGGAAACTATACACAGCAAAGGAATACTAGAACGAGACCAATAAATAAATTTTATAAGGATTCACAGATTCTGTATCATTAATAATACATAAATTAACTATGTGGTATAATTTAAAACACAATTATTGTGGAAAAATTATCAATAACACCTAAAAGTGCCTTAAAAAATAATAGAATATGTGATAACTTTTATTTAAACAATTCCTCCTGCTCACCAACCTGAGTTAACAAATATTGTTTCTGGCCTCTGAATTTCAAGTTCTAAAATCCTACTTCCTTTGTTCCTTCCTTAATTATGTACTGCTTTTGTTTTGGTTTTACCAACACTGGATCAGAATGGAAGAGTTGCTCTGCATGTGTTATTTGTCTTGGTGTGTTACATATACCTATATATCTATCAATATACCTAACACACTGTCCTGGTTTCCGCTGGGATAGAGTTAAGTGTCTTCTAGTAGCTGGTACAGCGCTATGTTTTGAGTTCAGTATGAGAGGAATGTTGATAACACTCTGATGTTTTCAGTTGCT
>JANZLQ010000040.1:21582990-21595694 GCA_026212715.1 Elanus axillaris
TTTCTGTTCTATTAAACCGTTCTTATCTCAACCCACAAGTTTTACTTCTTTTCCTGATTTTCTCCCCCATCCCACTGTGGGGGGGAGTGAGTGAGCAGCTGCGTGGTGTTTAGTTGCTGGCTGGGGTTAAACCACGACACACACCATGACAAATAACACATGCAGAGCAATATATATGGATCCATGTATGTAACACACTGTGAAATATAACACATCCATATACATATCCTTTTTTGTGAGTCAGACATTTGCTGAACTGTTTTCAGTTTTGATCTACTTTAACTGAGATCTTTTTCTACAGATTGTTGCTTAACTGATGATTCCATATCCTACATTCATGCAGCTGGTTACTTTTGTCTAAGAATAAAACCTTCTGTCTATGCTGAATGTATTCTGCTTATTTCTCAAAGTCTTTCAATAGCCTGTGACAGCCTCTGTTCTGTAAGAGCCAATTTAATCTATTAGTGGTAGAAAACTCCAGAAAAACAAATAAATAAAACCAGAAGCCTTCCTACCAATTCAACGAATTAAACTGATGTAGAGAGTCTGAAAATGCCAAAGTCAAACAAAGGCAAGGACGTTCTGCAGCCAAGAACAGGGAGAGGGAAGTGAGATCACTGTTTTCCAGCAGCATCAAGCTGTTATGTCAGCTGTCCAGGAAACACAAGCTTTAGTATCATCTTGAAATTTAATCATGCTAGTTCCAAGTTATTAAGGACAATAATAAAAAATACTAGATCCAGGTGAGAAACATAGCAAACAGGCAAAACCAAAACCTGCATCCTGAAATGTATCCATGTCCTAATACTTGAGCTTGCCTCTGTGGCATGAGGACTAAAGACCTAAAGTTGGTTTTCAACACCTTATTACAAAATCCACTGTTAAGAAGTAACACTGGCAATGCTCTTTTTTTGTTTTCCTAAGTGATTCATATTTTTATTTAAATCCCTCACTGCACTATTTTTTGATATAGAAGAAACATGTCCTAGTGAGGATGACAAAACACCCTTTGATCCTCAGGGGCTCTTGCGTTCTGGGTCATCAGGAAAGGACACATCACAAAAATAGAAACTGTTGATAATTCCACAAAAATAGCTTGGTGCCCTTTCAGTTATCTGGCTAGCATGACAAAAGTTGGCGTGTTTTGTGGGAAATACCATGCCATGTATACAGTAAATACTGTTTTTACACTGACAAAACTTCCAGAACTAGAGCTGCTTGTGAATTATGATTCTTTAATGTACTAACATAAAGAGACGATCTCTATGGAAGCTCTGTTGCAAATGCAATTTCCATTTTGCTGCCCCTGGAGGTTTCCTATGAAGTTTGCAAGTAGATACGTAATCATCTTGCTAGAGCAAAGAATGTTATTCCTGCACCCTTATGACAGAAAAATCTGGAGTTTCGCATCTCCTCTGGGTGTCACAATGCCCCTTTCCTCTCCCACAGAGGCAGTCACAGGGAAAGGAGAGTTGGCACTAAACCCAAGTGGCAGCACTCCTGAGCTGCAAGGATTACACAAACTCCTTACGTGAAGCAGCTGTGTAGGATTTAGGCACTTTGAGGAATGAAAGATTCAGGAAGTGCCGGGCAGGAAGGAAATTTGCCTGGACAGGTTTAAAGGGTTTGCTTTGTTTTGTTAATTTAAAAAGTTATTCAGAAACACATTCATGTAATCATGTGATCCAAACAAAACAATTTTGTGAAGCTTCCACATCATGAAAGTGCATAAACTTATTACAGGAAGTTATATAGTATTAAACATGCATTGTTATTCAAGGAATAAGTATGCAGAAAATATAGGAGGTTCTATTAACATTAGCAAAACCTCAAACTTGATGAGAGATAGGGAAAAGAAGCAGACTTTTCCTGCAACCTAAAATGTCTGACATGCTCGATTACAAACAAGTAGTTTTGACAGACTGTGAAATAATGGAAACAGGGAAGCAAAGTTGCCTCTGCCAGTCAAAGCAGCTACTGAACCTTAAACTGCCTTGTTCTTAAGTAACACAAACTGTAAATGTTCTTTCCTTCTATGAATTCCCGTGGGTCCCAACTTTACAAAAAAACCCGGAGG
Organism: Elanus axillaris; assembly: GCA_026212715.1. Classification (NCBI taxonomy): domain Eukaryota; kingdom Metazoa; phylum Chordata; class Aves; order Accipitriformes; family Accipitridae; genus Elanus; species Elanus axillaris. The sequence continues at coordinate 21,585,068 of JANZLQ010000040.1, forward strand.
AAAACAATCTTATTGACACAGTATTGCCACATGTACTTATCTCAGCACCCTATTTCAAAGGAATTTAGGACTTTTTAGAGGGTCCCGTTCCTTTCATTGGAAGGAAAAATTCTGGTGGTTTCTCTTGAATAGAGTAAAGGATTCACCATGACACCAGCATTGCAACAGCCCTCTTACCTGAAGTGCAAGAGGCTTCCACCTCACATTCTTCAGAAGGGCAGGAGCAGAAACCAGGGTATTCTGAGGACGTTTTTTCAAGGTTAAAATCACTCCATTTGGGTCTTCCCGCAATGCATTTACTAGGTTCTTTAACTGCCAGCCAACCTAGGAAAAAATTCCATAATTGAATTTTGAAAGCTTTCCATTTAACTTTAAATGTGAAGGAAGTCTTCTGTTAACTGAAAAGGTCTACTACGGCCTACTCTTTGCAAACATAAGCAGTTTTTATAAATTGTGTCTGATTACTTCTGTTGGATTGAAATGATGCTGCTGAAGCTGGATTTTTTTTTTAAGCTATGTTTCTTAACATAATAAGGCATAAGTAAACACTGTCTCCCTTTTAATAATTTGTGAGATCACTGTACATTTTAAATCGAATGATGACGACTAGAAGTCATGAAATAATTTCAGTCTGGATCCTGAGTTGAAATATTCACTGCTGACGAGGAAGACAGACTATGCTATAGCAACATATGTAACATATGTAACAGCTTTAAGGTCCTAACTGAAGATAAATGATCATTTTCTTGATTTATCTATAGAGCCTCTGGATAGAGCTGAGTAATTCAAGTTGTAAACATAGCCATACAAAAGAACATGACTAGTACTGAAAGGTTTTTATATGTGCTGCTCACAAAAAGTTACTTAGAGACATTTCTTAATCTACTTCATTATTTAAATATGAATTTACCATGAACTGTTTATACATGAACCAGAAAACGTATTTTTACAGGATTTTTTTTTAAATGAATGTTTCTATTATCCTGAATGATTGAAGAGGTTTAAAAACTGAATAGTAATTTAAATGACAGTAAAGATATTTATGATAAAAGTAGTCTCTTACACATTTAAGTGCTGAATTTCTGTCCATATTTCCACAGCCACATGGGAAAAAAAAACCAAAAAGGGTATTAAAACAGTCAGATGTGTAAATTCAGAACGGAAAGCGAATTCAGAAAAATTCACATATTTCTAAACCTCAGCCAAACCTTTCAAGTTACACCACTGAAATCAGTGGAATTATACTAGCTCAAATAAGAATAAATTTGGCTCCATTCAGAAGACCTTTTGCCCTTCTTATATGCAACCAATGTATTAGCTTGTTCACTGTAAATAAAATCAGAAATTCCTACCACTTAGCGGGTCACAGTGAATTATCATTAAAGTTGGTTTGCCTTATTTCCTGAGTAACATTATTACTGAAGAAGTTTCTTTAATAGTACAGTCTTAAAAAAATACATCCTATATAACACCCAAACTAGTACTGATAGACAGAAATACATTGCAATGCTTACAGGATTTGCTAACATTCACTTGTAAAGCTTGTATCTTTTGTCAGTGTACTTGTGACCTGATCTAGATAACAGACTTACACCACAAATTTTGACATTTATCTCTTCCACTGGTGTCAGAAGAATGGTACAACTAAAGCAGATTCTTAGTTACTCACACCTAACCTTACCCCTGGGTCCCAACGGATTAACTATTGCCTCCATTTAGTCTCATCTTGTTATTTTCGGGAAGTATACCAAGGATCTTGCTGAAGTAGCTCAAAGCCTACCTAGAAAGGAATTACTGGAAAGAGTAACCACTTGCAAGTGACAGTTAGGTTACTGGTTCACATTTCGCTCTGGGAAACAGCAAGGCCTACCTAAGTATTTATACGGAGGACTTTGGAGAATTTTCCTAGCCTTACTTATTTGCATCTTCTCCTACTTACACATAATGTCTAGATTTGCCCCTCAAGGAAAGCGAATAGGTGCAGGATGGACTCTCCACTTACCTTTTAAAATATTGCATCCTTTAAGAAACATTACTTAAATGAGTCAGGTATTAATTTGAACACTGATGGTTACTTTCTACCCACAGTTCTGCTGAACAAAGCAGTATGGACACAATCCTGTGCAGAATATTTTTTGCAAAAGTCAGTTTCTTTTACAGAAAACCTGAGCCTCCAGCACCTCTAAAGGTGCCTGTATTAAATTCTTCTCTTCATTTTCTATTCCAAACATGGCAGATTTTTACAGTAGTAATAAATGACCATAGTAAAGACCTGTCATAAATGTTATAGCTACCACAAGTCTTAAGGCTTAGTGTCAAGCAGGTCTGTACTGAACAGGAATTAGAATGCTGTGTTCATACAGCTGTTCTCCAGACACCATCTTACTGAGGCCAAATTGCAGCAGCCTTAAAGTGAATATTTAAGAATGAAAAGCTTAGGGAATACAAGACCAGTAAATCTACATATATATGTGCAAGCATTAAGTGCCTTTGTATTAGCTATGCTTTTTTACTATGTTTGACCTGCCAGAGTTCACTATAACATTTTAATCATAATTGTCCTTCTGACAGAAGTGTGTGTTCCCATTGCTATTAAAAAACAAACAAACAAACAAACAAACAATATTTAGGTGCTCAGAATCAGAGCAGTCTACATATATCACCATATTATATCAGGTATAGTTTATAACTACCTTCCTCTTAGAGGAAGATAATATCTGATTAGATGTGAAAGTGGAGGGAAAATAATAAAGGCAACCTTGAAGAGATTTCAATTAAAATTCTGTTATAAGGGCTGAAGAGAAGTTAAGACAGAAACTGTAAGGTTCTAGTCTGTCTCCACAGTGGGCCAAAGCCAGAATCCTGATTGCGAACATTCGGCTTGGAAACAACTGCAATGTGTGGTAACTCTAAAAAGGATTTTAATAGCTTTTTAAAGTTCTATTCTATTTCTAATGTTGCTGTTTTACTGAAAACTTTCTAAAAATGCACTGGCCACAGGAAATGAGAAAATGGTCGTAATTATAAACAGGCCAAAGCCAAACAAATGCAAATATGTCAAGTTGTGTTCCAAATGAACTCTTCTAGTTTTGTACTTTGTTTATAAAATGACAGAGAATGTATATATATTTTACTCAATTATAAAATAAAAAATGAACTATTTTCCATTTTTATAGATTGATGTAATTTTCAGAATGCTAAAATCTTTAGAGTTCTATGAGCTCCTTTTAGAAAAGAATGATAAATAATTAAGTTAATGATAAATTATTCCAGTGAGAACCTTAATGACAAAACCATTAAATACCAAGATCTATTAGAGAACAGTCTGCAGCCATTATTAGTAGGCGATGATAAAGTGCTCTCAGGAATTCGGACATGTTATTATAAATTGTATTACTAAAAATACCTTTGAAAAAATAGAAGTCATTACAGTAGATTAAAAATCTTAGTTGAAAACTAGTCTTTGAGACAGATTTCGACATTTATTCTTAAAGAATCAGTCTTTAATAGCAATTACTAGCTTCTAGATATGGTAAGATGTATTCAGCAAAAGGGTATTGTGCTCCTTTAAAATTTTTAGCATATACATTCAGTTAATCAGATTCTACAATATGGTTTAAGATATTTCACTCAGTAATGAAAGTTAACATTAAGATTAGACTAATGAAGGAAAAAAAAGACTAATGTAATACTCTTATTTTCCCAAATAAAAGAAATTGGAACAATTAGGATACCCATTACATTCAAATCAACAAATTCAGAAGCACATTATTGTGTCATCTTTGCACAGCGTAGTAAACTTGTAGTCATGGTGCACTGTTCTCTGCTAAACATATTTGCATATTAAAGCACAGTGCACTATTTTTTTATCTCTTTATAAACTGGGCCTATAAAACCTAGAATGTGGAAAGCCACATGCCTGCTGTAGTCTCACTTTAGAACTCAAAGAGCGTAAAAAAATACAGTCAGGTGCCAGCAACGAGATTTGCTACCACAGTGATACACACAGAGTTTGTAAAAAGATTACAGTTACAGAAACTTTGATATTTACTGGCTTAAAAATATTGACTTCCTAATTTTAGCCAAAAAATTACTATTTTTCTTTTAATTTAGATGCTAAATATGTAAGAAATCTAGAAGAATGTAAAACAACTCACTGAAAATGGTAAGAGGCAGGCAGAAGTTTAAGATTCTGGTGGTTTACACTTAGGATTGCTCTAATTGATAATTTTTATTGGTTTGTACATCCTCAGTGTGGAAAGAGGGGCTCCAGGGAAAAAAAAGTGTACTATTGTCTATGTTAAAGGATTTGTTAGCTTTCTCATAGAAAGTAAAGCCAGATAATTAGTGGAAACTGCAAAATATGCTAACTTTAAAAATAATAGTTCCAAAAACATTAATCCCTACAATACTAAATTTCTTTACTATAAAAGTATAATAATTTAAATATCCACAATGCTGTAGTAATTCTGTATACCTAAACCTGATAGTTTTGTAGCTGGGACTCCATATGTTCAGAAAAACATAAATCACTTTCATTAACTGACAGTAAACTAGTTTGTTTCCTAGTTCTACAGTATCTTCTTTAAAGTCTCCCTATATTGACTTTGCTCCTTCTCATTTAGAAGATCTAGATATGTATTAATAGGATTCAGGATGCATACTACCAGCAATAGGAATTTCAGCGTTATTATAAATCCAAACCCTGTTTATGCTGGACAAGCACCTTTTCTCCTTTTTAAAAATAAAGGCTACTTGGCCAGTGATGACACATTGATGATCTGTATAAAAACCCAAACTAATACAAAAACTTCTTAATGTTACAGACACACAGACACAGACACACACACACACATAAAAAGACTGAAGAAAACACAAACTGGTCCATTTGTGGATGACTGCATGGGCATTAAGTGCGTGATATATTTGTCTACTAAGAAGAATTGAAAAAACAGCTGGACTGTTGAACATGATGGTGCTTATCAAAGGATTCCAGTAGTCAAAACCACCGCAACAGTTATTGGCCTCCACCTCAATTTCTTTGAAACACATTATACATATTTGTTATGGCATAAATTTAGAAGATGCAGCTCAGATAGGGGAACTAGGAGTGCGTAGTGGATAGAATACCTATGTTCTTTCCCTGGTGCTCCTGAAAATTCTGGGGAAGAAGTGTGGTTCTTCAGTTGCTTCACTGCCTTATCAAACCCTAAACATCTATCAGGACTCTGAAGAATGAAAAAGTTCTAAGAAATACAAAAATATAGAGTGTACCTCACAGAAGGAAGGTAGGATGCACCTTAATTTGTTTGTGAGAATTGTGCATATTCTACTCACTGTATTGTATGCTGGCTTTAATATTACCTAGGATGGAGAGAGACAGAGCATTAACTAAACAGGAATTTAAGAACTACCTTGTTAGGTATTTGATCTGGAAATCAATGTACAGAAGGTTTTCTAAATATTTAGAACATATTGTATTGCACACCACCTGAAAACAAGTAATTTTGCTTTGACTGCAGTAACCCTGACATGAACCAGGACAGATGTTTCCCCTCAAGGCTCTTCAAATACATAAGCAAAGCCATCTGGATACTTACTTGAACCTCAAGAGTATGACCTCTCTTAATATTTGCATTAAAAAAAAAAAAAGCTTGTGTAAACTCAACTTTTTGTTAAGGAAACAGACTATCAACCTTTCATATTTTAGGTCTATAATTCACTTTGACTCATTAGGGAATTAATCAAGGGAATTGGTTTGATTAACATGGAAATCAGAAATTATTATTAGACAAAAATGTGCTGGAAGATCATAAGACTACTTTCTGTCACTGAACGGGGAAGCTCACCATTAACACCTGTAGCTGATTCACTCTTCTTATTAATATCCTAACTGTTGCTAACAATAACTGATGATGGAAAACCAAATGTTCTCTCCTTATCTTACATGCTTATTTTCATGAACTAACAGAGAAATACAGCAAGATTCCAAGTAGATGCAAGATCTGCTACTGGAAGACATGCATTACGAAGCATTTTTGAAAGGTAGAACCCTGAGAATAAGTAACATGTGGCAATTTTTTTGGAAACAGAATGAAATCTTTTGGGGGAAGAAGTAATTCTCATGACATCTTTTGCCTTTCCTGTTCCTACTTGTATTTCACAACACACTGTGCTGAAACACAGATGGTGTGATCTGGCACTGCATTTACAGATTTACCTCCATCTAAAATGAGCTCTCACTAAGACTCAACTTTACAATTCCACAAACATACACCTAGGATACTAATTTAATAAATATCTTAACAGCAATAAATTAGTGCTAAAATTATTTCCTTGTGCCAGGGCTCAAAACACACTTATTTTAAAGTATGTAACTTGACAATGAACAGTATGAAAGGGTATTAGGCTGCTGAACACTTATTTAGAATCGCAGAATCATAGAATAGTTTGGGTTGGAAGGGACCTTTCCAGGTCATCTAGTCCAGCCCCCCTGCCACGGCCAGGGACATCTTCAACTACATCAGGTTGCTCAGAGCCCCGTCCAACCCGACCCGGAGTGTTTCCAGGGATGGGGCATCGACCAGCTCTCTGGGCAACCTGGGCCAGTGTCTCACCACCCTCATTGTAAAAAAAATCTGCCTTATATCTAGTCTAAATCCACACTCTTCTAGTTTAAAACCATTACTCCTTGCTGTATTGCAACAGGCCCCTAAAAAGTTTGTCCTCCTCTTTCTTGTAAGCTCCCTTTAAGTACTGAAAGCATAGCATCCATCATTCCGAAGAATAACCTTATCAAGTATGAAAATGCAACCACATTAGTTAAAAACAGCAGCTATTTGGACATAACAAACATGTTAACACAACAAAGCAAAGGTGTTAGAACTAAAAGAGCCCTTCTAGGCTACTACATCCATTTGTTTACTCTTCTACATAGCTGCAGGCAACTACAACGTAATCATTTTCATCAGTTCTTCAAACACCATCCTAGACAGACCTCTTAAATTCTACCATGGATTTACTTACAGATGTTTGTGTGGATGCTTGCTCTGGCACTACATTGTTTTTACCTTAAAGAGTTGTTTATCTTTCTGGTCTTTATAGCCTCTGTCTGTTAAGAAAGAGGAAATCTGTCTCAGACCTAGCTGGCTGGGTTAACCAAACTGAAATCCTTAAAAAAATTCTCTTCATATGAGACAGATGATATATTTTCTTTTCTACCCATTACATTTTTCTAATGTTCATATGTAACTTCACACCTTTGATGACTGTAAATGACCCGAACATCACACAGTATTTCAGACAAGATATTACCAATGTCAAGACAATGGCATTAAAACTGTTTCTCCTGGAAACTTGTTCCTGATTAATTCCAAGTTAATCTTTGCCATTTTCCATCACATCACTTCTATGGCGCTCAGTTGATTCGGGATTAATTACTACATTCTGACTCTGGATTCTTGCCAGTTGCTCCCAAGTAACATCTCGCTTTCAACAGGAATTACTAAAAACATTCTTATTACTCTGTCCTGTTAAATGACCTTGAAATACTAATCCTCAAAAAAAAAAAAAAATTGCCATTTTTCCCGAGTTTTTCAAACACTTTTCCATAGAGAAGTAGATAAAATATTTTAAAGATGGTCAGGCAGCTAGATCAATACTTGTTTGGATCTGCAATATTTCTGTTGTCTGAAAAATTATCAAAGGTACAACATTAACACAGTTTAATTTTCATGAAATTATGCTGCATTTCACCTAATATGCCATTTTTCTTCCTGTCTTTAATTATCGTTTCCTCTCTACATCACCTACAAAATCTTGCAAAGTACTGACTAGTGAGTTTTGCCTTCTTACATTTCCCCAGCATACAATGTTATCATAAAGCAGACAATTCTTTAAAAATCATTGCTTAGGGCCATGCAATTGAAACTTTCAGTCTCTTTAGTAGACTGAGATGAAGACGATCCAGCATTAAATTACCTAACTTCACTTCCATCCTGAATATATACGCCTATATATTTATTGTGACTGGTTTTGTTTGTTCTATGTTTGATACTATCCTTATTATGGAAAACTGAAAGAAAAAAGAATTTCTTGGCTAGTGACTATCTTGGCATTAATTTTATCCTATTTTCACTGCATAACAGTCCCAATTCTTCAATTAAAGAATCATGTCCCATATATAAAACAACTTTAAAAAAATTACAATATGAAATTTACTATTTCAACTAAGCAATAGAAAATATAGTATCAGCAGAACCTAAGGTATAATTATTAATTTTGCAAACAAATAAATGTACAGTGGCAAATTCAGCACTTCTGTATAACTTTATAGGAGAGGAAGTAAAAATCTACAAGGCACTGGCAGAACTAGTGCCTGTTGTAACTGTAGGGAAAAATAAAGAGTTAGTGTGGCAGTAATTTAGGACATAAAACTTATTTCTAAAGTTTCTTATGCTGTTTTATTAAACTCTAATAAGCAAGAAGGAAAAGCAGAAAAGCAAATAAGGAAATGGAATAATGATTAAATGATCTTAACAGCTAGTGGTGAATCGCCTGATTTAATTAATTTCTTGCTTAAAGTACTATTATTTTTTCTTTGATCTTTATAATTGTATTATAGAGTGTTCCTTGGTTAGACCAGATTCCACATAATAAGTCTTTTATTTCTAACTCTTTCAACTGTTGCATTATATAACTTGTAAGATGCTTTCCTGTATTTTTTTTAAACCCTCAACTACACTGACAAGTTATTTGAAAAGTAAAGTAAAACAAGTGGTCTTGTTTTGATAATATTTTTAATATATTTGTTAATATAATGGGTTGGGGGGGAAGAGTATGAGTATAGCTACCTCCTAGCTATCTTTCTTAATACAGATAATGCTTTATATAAAATGAGTATACTACTTGTAGTTAATAAGAATAATTTTGAAAACATACAGCCAAAATATTCTAGTCACATCAATTCCAAAATGCTTAACTCCACACATCCAGCAATTCAATGGGACTGACATCTCAGCATGCTTAACGCTTTGTTGTAGCTATACAAGTCCAGAGAACAGCCTCCAGGATTAGAAATGCTGTTATGGGTGTTGACTCCACTCAAATGCATGGACAGTACAAGCATTTCTAATTCTACATCTTCTTAAACCTGTTTAAAAGCTCACTCCTCTCACAGTTTCAAAACAGATAATGATTCTTCTCTTGAAATGGACTTCCTGATGGCAAGTCAAACTTAAATTGAAATTACAGGTTTTGTTTTTAAAGGAAAAAATCAAATAGAAGTGTCCTCTTAGTTTCATTTTTGCCTATGTATGAATGAAAAATGAGCACAAACCTTTTTAAAAGAGTTAACAGCTAGTGGTAATGGCTACATTAATGTAGTCTCATTTATACTATTTTAGCACAGGAGTACTGCCCTACACATGAATGAATGCTTTCACTGGACAGCTCTGTAACTCGATGTTAGATATGCAAAGTATTACAGTTGGGAATTTAAAGAGGTTGTTGAGGAGGGTCATGCGTTACGATGAGAAACTGGAAGTGCTCAAATTATCTTGTTTACAAAAAAAAAAATGTTCAGAGGCAATTTGATTGCATCCTGAAATACCTAAATGAGAAACCTGCTCTCCAATCTAATAGATAAAAATATATCAAGATCAAAGGACTGGAAGCTTGTGCCAGACAAATGTAGGCTACAAATAAAATGATCCCCCCCCCTCCAGCAATGAGAATAATTAACTACTGGAAGAACTTATCACAGGTTGTGGCAACATCAATGAAAGTTTTACAACTCAAATGATCTTATTAAACGAGCAAATATGAATCTATCTAGAAAGTACATTGCCCTAGTTCAGTCAAAATCAAATTAAGTGATGCCAGTTGTCAATTATAGGTTTGGAATCTATTAAAAGTGGTCCATACCTTCTCTAATCAGGAAAGTATTTTCACTAGTGGCAATACAAAATGACTATATCTAATAATCTTCAGAAGAGATTCTTTCAAAACACATTGTGTTGAATGGGATTCATATTTGATAGACTACCAAAATGCTACAGAAACTTCAATCTTAAGAAAATGTCTCTGTCAGGACTACAAAGATAAAATGTGTTGGATGCAGAATCCTTGAAGCATACAAATAACTGAAGAAGTACATTTCTGCATCTTTACGTTGTATAACAACCTGTGTATACATTTTATGAAAGCATGGAGCCTCCCTTACCAATGAACGGGTAAAAGAAGGAGCAAGAAATAACACTAACGTCTACATTTTTATCACCTAGGCTTTTAATGCTTTAGGTAGTGTCTCTATGGAAAACTAACAGGAGACTGGAGACCATGGATTGCACTGGACACATATTGCAAATAATATTTTAACTATTTATCTTGAAAATTCTCTAACAACCCAGGAAGTATTTAGGATACTAAATGTAATAATTTACCTCTTCACAGGGCAATGATAAATGCTTTGTATGAAATAAATTGAACAGAATAATACATTAGAGAAATAAAGAAACACTCCTTTCAGCTCCAGAACAAGGTAAAGGGAAAATGCAAGCTATCGTAACTGGTTATAAACCAATGCAAACTTTTGCTGCAATTTTATTTTAGGGAGAATGAAGACATG
>JANZLQ010000040.1:21598261-21617343 GCA_026212715.1 Elanus axillaris
TAGGTAGGAAGGGACGAGCAGGAATTAAACCAATGAATGTTGAATGTGGTAAAGAAGGCTGTGCCCAAAGAAGTATTATTACTATCAAATAACAATAATTAGTCATATTTATAAAAACTGTATTTATAAGGAACTATGTTTTTTCTCGTTATTGATGGCGATTTGATGAAGTAATCGAGAATCCCACTTCCACTGGTGTTGAACAGTCTTTTTGACTGGTTGAACTATTCTAGCTTCTTCACGTCTATGTGGGGGATATTAGCAATCACAGTCTTGCTGGGAATACACTGAGTGAATTTACATCATATAGAAGTAAATCCATTAAGTCAACAAATACTGAGCTTACTGCATGGTCAGGGACAGGACTGGACCAACCATGCATGTAACAGAAAAGCAGGTTTCCCAGTCCTTTATATAGTGGTTTTACTGCTTAAGTGCACTGAATATACTCTGCAAATACACTACAGCTCTAGCACTTCCAACATAGTACTAGATTAACCGTTTGACCACAGAAGGTGGTACTTTACAAATGGATAATGTTGGTAACAGACTAGCTCTTCAGGAGATTTTATATACACCCCCACACACAGAGATATATTTATACCTATACACACTATTCCATATATACCACTGGCATAATTTGGGGATCGCTGAGCTGGAAAACTCCCTTATCCTAAATATAGCTTCTTCTGATAACATTAAAATAGATTAAAACCCATTGAAGAGCCACTTGAAAATGGTCAACTGCTATTTAGCAAATAATTTTTAAATGTTTCAGTGAAGCCAGATCTTAAATCTGTAAGACAAATCCGTAAGGCATGCAGATCAGCAGTCATACCCAAGAGTAGAGAACTGAGAATTCAAGGGAACTTACTTGCAGTGAGCACTAGCTTACAAGAGTGTTCTACTGACACAGAGTACACCAACTTGAAATTCAGGGGAAAATAATTAGAAAAGAATTAAAGAGCTGAGACATCACTTTGAGAAATAAATCACAGTGGAAGTTAGCTATTATAGAAGTAGACCAACCAGGAGACTTGGACAAGGCTGAATGTTTACTCAACTTATTAGGTAGGTATGGAGTCAGAGAGAGGAGAGGACAGATTGTCCCACCTCCAACAACACAGAAACATTTAAAGCAAAATACTCTTTGAGTAACAGTTCAAGTTCCCTGTCCAAGTAAGCTGACTCCTAAGGAAGGCAGAAAAAGAGCCACTTGCAGCTACGGAGAGTGGTCAAGCTCTAACACTGTTGAAGATCCTCACAGAAACGGAGTTACATGATCAAAACTTAGTTCCATTGCTGGATGTCTTTTGGAGTCAGCCTATAACATAAATTGCCCATGGCACAAGACCCAGGTGTCAAATGCAAAGGAAGAAAAGATTTATCCGAACTAAAAGTGACTCGTAGAAGTTTATATTCATGACCTCACTGCATACCAGTCAAGATTTCCAGGAAACACACAGAGCTCTTCAACTGGACAGTCTTCACCAACCGAAAATCCCACCCATCATTTTCATCCCTTTCGTGGATAGTGATTAAAAAAATAAGATAAACAAATAAAAGGAACAAAACCCCAAATTGCCACTGGGAAGAAAATGACTGCAATTACTCCTGAATAAAATGCCGATGACACTCATCTATGAGGATGTCAACTCACTTTCCAATAGTCAGCACCTGCTGACTAATCAACAGATTCTGCAGTTTGCACAGGTGCTGGAGAGTAGTAGGAGACATAATTAGTTATTCAATCAGTAGGAAGAAAAAAGCCAATAGAGCAAATAGCCAATATTTGACACAGTGATTCCAAGTGTGTTGTAGGTGCTATTCCAAGCACAGCTTTTACCTTCAGCCTACTGCTTGCTTATCATTCCTAACCTTGCTCTGCCCAACCTCCCCCAACACAAGCTACCTTCCAGTTCCTCACCTGCCTGATTTCTGCTTGTTTTTTTCATGAGGGCTTCTGTGTCTTCTGTAGTGGGGAGTCTAGCCCTTGAGTTAAACTACTCGGTCATTACAGCCAGATCTCAACTCCTGTCATCTGAGTCCTTCTGCACTAAAATAAACAGGATTTTACCTATGTACTTTATAGGATGGTGTGAAGAACTACCTGGATCCAGTGTCAATATTTCCTTTTGGTGGAACCTTGCAGAATTTTGGCAGACTGCTCTTACACACAGGACTAAACATATAACAAAGGTATTTCTAGAATTCAATGTGAATACAAACTTGATCACTTTAAAAGGTGAAGAAAAGGTAAGCAGGAAATGCAAGTAAAGAGCACCATTCATAATGTTTAAGTTCAGCTGATATTAGCTGGAAAAGCAAAGACCTGGTTCTTTCTCTTTTTAGCTCCTTTCCTGACTTTGATGAGACTGAGCTAATTACTATCTTTTAAAATTAATCACTGGCTCTGAGGTCAATTATCCCTTCAAAAGGAATGAAAAAATCAATTTGCTGAAATGCCAGAAATTAAAGGTCTTTGAAGCTGGTTAATCTGCACATGTGATTACACTTTTAGCAAAAACAAAAAAGCAACTTCATGTGGTAGTGTCTTATCAAAAAGTTGACATCTAAAGTTTAGTCAAAATAAAAATAAAAATTTTAGTGGCTGGCAATTTAGTAACTCCTCATGTGAATTTCAGTTATAAATATATAAATATTTTCCCTACAAACTGCATTATATTTCTAAAATTAATTACAGAAAAAAGTGGATTAATTATAGCATGAGTAATTCAATCTATGAACAAAATCTGTTGCAACATAATTAAGATGGATCATTCATAAGTTTCAGGACCCAAGATACACATACATTTATTTTAAGACTTCTAAATGCTGCCAATGGCATTAATACAAATAAGAAAAAAAAATTAAGTTTAATTTGCGTTAGACTTGTCTTCACAAAGTGTGACACACAAATCATCAGGCTTTCCATGGGTTTGCACTGTCTAAAAACTGAGTGACAAAAACTGCATGATGCAATATCACTCAATATATATAAATCAGGTAGAACAAAATATCACATACGAAGCTTATCCATATGAGCCAGCATACCACTGATGTATGCCAGCAAGTATTTATATTATTGGCTAGCTGCACAGTGTTAATTTTATGTTCGTTGGGTGTCAGCATTACATAATTTCAATATTAGCTTTATAAAATTTAAACTTGTAATTTATCCAGCTATATGGTGTTAAACAGATCCAAGACTGAATGAAAACAGTGTGACTAAAACACTGCATGAAAAACAGAACGGATGGATTTTATTATGAAGCCTGTCATAGTAATTAGATTGCAGCAGTTGAAGTCAATTTATTTTTTTCAATTCTACAATTATGAATTGCAAGTTAAGTAACAAGAAGGGTATTTAGAAGCTACTTCATTATTCTTGTCACACAAAACTGTTTAGTTTTTCTATGATCAGTCATACTGATTTATGTGCTGCAGCAATTCTGTGTGCTTTTGGTTCAGTTTTGCCTAACACTTCTGGGACTACAATGAAAATTATAATTAATAGATTTTTTTTGGTGTCTTCTGTATTTTTACTACAGATGATGGAAAATATGAAAATACAATGGTGCTTAACTTCTCCTAATACAATTCTTTCAGGAATGGCTATTTTCATAAAAAAACTTTTTATACATCCCACACAATAATCATTTGGGTTGTTAATAGCTTGGGATTCTACCATCGTCAAATCATCCATCCCTTCCTGTTCATGTAGCAAAATCTGTTTGCTCCTTTTCACAATTTCTCCCTTACTGATAGTTCTGCCAGTAATTACTGGTAGCTTTGAAAACTTTCTGGTTTATCAAAGATTATTCTATAACCTGTCTGGTGTCAAATATAATATTTTAAGTTATCTTTCTCCATTACCCATTTTTTTATATCCACCCATACTGCTGATATTGTAACTATTTAAAAAATTATTATTTTACAATCTATTTTACTGAATTGCTTAGACACACAGAAGCTACTAATTTTCTATGAGTCAATCCTAGGACAGGCATAATCTCCAAAAGTCTAATTTTTCTAATATAACTTTAATTTAATTTGGTAATTAGAAAAAAAATCATAAAAAATACTGTCCATTCTAAGAAGAAACCAAAGAACTCTTATCAAAAAAGTATTTGTCACTGTATAACAATATTTACCCATTGCATAAGATAAGCTGACTGTGCATTTTAAGGGCTGCTCAGATGACAATTATGCTTATTAATTTTGTGAATACTCTGGTCAATATAAACACCCGAGGCAGATTTTTTCCCCAGTTATATTATTTCTACTGTTCTGTTGACACAAAAATACTTTTTTTTATAAGAATCTAAACTGTCCTGTGTTCTGAGAGATTTATCTAAAGTAGAGAAGAAAAATTAAATACAACTGATATTAATTTAGAGTAATAATGATGCTCTTATGTGAGAAAAATTTACTTAATATAAAGGAAAACACTTTTGTGCCAGAGAGAACATATACATGAACACCATTAGAAAGATGTATTAGAAGAACCATTGAGGACAGAATTTCAGGATTTTCATTTCATTATATTGTTAGTTATTAGTCACTTCATCACAGATATTTTTCTATGTCTATTTTCAAGAGTTCCAATTTTTTACAAAGATAATATAGGTAGAGAAAAGATAAAGTATTAATAAAAAGTGGCTTAATTTAAAGCAAGTTTTCATATTACAAAATGCACTGCATATATACAGAAAATACTTGAATGCATAATAAAAGTCATATAGAATAAATCAGCTTACATTTTCAGTTGTTCCTGTGATTACATGTAGTCCATCATATGTTGATTTGATATACATTCCCTGAAAAAAGAGCAAGAAAGGTAATTAATATTTGTAGGAAACAAATAAATGATGTTTGCATGATAATTAAAATGGTATGTTTATTCCAGTTTAAGGACCATAAGATTTGAACAGACTGGAAGGAACCATGGTCAATTAACATTTACAAATCTAAGTTAAACAAATATGTATCAAGACCCACTATATACAGCACAGTTTTCTCACTTAATGCTTTTTTTTTATTATTCCAAACAGAGGTTTTGGACTAAATTCAATACTGAACATCAGTATAAAAGTGCATTGCTATTCAGTATTTGAAATGTTTAACATGACCTCTTTCTATTAGTAGTGACATAAAAAGAGTATCAAAACTGAAACCATGAGCAGGAATAGTCTTTAAATTTAAATGCCTCATCTTCAGAGAGTTACTGATTCAATAAAAATGAAACCATAGACTAGCTCAGAAAATACATGAGCCAGTGCTCATACTGCCAATTTGTGAAGAAAAATGAACTTGGTGAACAGAAGCTTTGTAATTAGTCCAGCAAGAATTCTGCTTCAAGGAGGCAGTGGACATGATACAGAGAGACAACCTAAAGTAGGTATCTATCTAGCTGTACACACACACACACACACACACTCACAGAGCCTTAAATGTCAGTGAGACTCAATTGCTCGTATTCTTGCCTCTCAGGAGTAAGGTCATAGCTTCACATCTCTCCATATAGTATGATTATCCATCAAATTTTGAAATGTAATTAATCTAATTGGTACATTGTACTGCTGATTCATTATCTTTTCAATAATTCTGCATCACCTTGTGCTGTCAGAATGGAAGCTTAGAGCCCCCAGCAATAAGAAAGAACATTTTGTTCACAGAAACCAATTTCAAACAGTAATGAAGATCTTCAGGCTGGTTGTTTACACACACACACACACACACACACACAGAAAAAGAAAAGGTAAAAATACAACAAGGTTAAGGTCATATTGCTCTTTACAACTACCTAAATTGGAAGCGTATAGAGAAGATGGGACCAAACTCTTTTTGAAAGTGCACAGTGAGAGGATGAGAAGCAAGGAACACAAGTTGGAACTATATTAAAAAAAAAAAATCTCCCCCCCCAATTTCACCATTAAGATGATAAAATACTGGAACAGGTTGGCAAGGCTGTGGAATCTCTGACTTTGAGATGATCAAAACTTGACTGGATGAGGCCCTGAGTAACCTGCTCTAGCTGGATCTTCTTTGATTTTTCATCCTGAGAAAATGTGACTTCTACCTTAATGTACACTAATTCAATTTCAGCAAGTTTTAAGTTTATTTAAATCTTAAAAGTAAAGACTGTCTAAAACTGATAAGGATGCTTAACTCTGCTGCATAGGAAACTCCATTTTACATTCTACTCACCATGACTACTTGTTCTCTTAAATGAGACTGCTTTATAAGCTATTTAATTTGTAAATAAAAAAGATGTCCAAATTAGATCTTGAAATGACTTTCACAAAATGTGATTAGTTGGAAGAAAGAAGTTTCTGTGGAGTCTTCCACTATTTCCTTCTATGTAGTTGGCTTAATATTATCAGTGTCCACTATTCTATTTTTTTGTAGCACCTTCAACTGTTATTTGCCAGCTGAACACCATAAATAAGAGCACTAGGTCATGAAAAACCCTGAAGGTTCTCATTGAGAATGGGATGTTGAGTGTCCATTAAAAATCTTAAATAAATATTTAAATCCATCAAATATGTTTTACACTGGATTTCCACAGCGAACTTTTAGCTGGAATGTTACACAACATTCCTGCATTCATCACAGAAGTCTGTTCTTATAACACATAGTAGACTTCAGTAACATTTCCAGCCACACTTTTAATGTCAAATTTAATATCACAGTTCTAACACCCTGCTTGTTTTGTCAAGATTCATTCCCCACTTAAGAAACCAGCAAACTAAGATTTTTAAGGCCAAAACAGAATGTAGTGCTAAACTTTTCACTAAATTTTATCACATATTTCTTCATAAAGTTCTTAGCCTCTTGTTAAACTATGTGTATTTTTGGAAAAAGTCAAATTATAATTTTATCTCTTAACATATGCCATCCAAGAGACATAAAAACTGAGTAGTCACTAAGAATTACCCTACATTTTGCTATCTGCTCTTTCATCTTAGCTATTAAACTTTAAGAACAAAATATATAAAAATAAACAATTTCAGTGAATGACTCATAGCCTTCAAATTATCCTAGATAGAGCTTTCATCTGTGTCTTCCCAAAAGAAGAATAATGAAAGATCTTGTCCCTTGTTGACCATTACAGTAGCACTGTATCTGCTAGTTATATCTGTTACCTGAAAACCTTGAAAGATTACATTCTGTCTAAAAAAATACAAAGATTGTTATATGCATTATTTGTTGTATGTAGTTCAAAATGCAAGGTATTTTATAAAACATATGTTACTTATATATATTACATATCTATCATATAGAATATAATAGCTCCAAACATATTTTTCCATTTGAGAGAAAGTTTTGAGTACAATACTTAAAACAAGATTGAAAGTAATCTGAAACAGAACCCCCTGAAAAACATACAACAATTATGAAAACAGCTTTATTTAGTCTATGTCATCTGCTATAGAGGCCAGATACGTTCCCTGCTTCAAATCACTCTTTCCAACCCTGTAAACATTTTTCCTTAACCCCCCCCCGTCCTTGCTATGCTGACTGTCAGCACTTGCCTATCCTTTTACAACAGATAATGCAGTGTGTAACAAAGTGTGTATAGTTCAACCCAGCTCTCAATTGCTTTCTGTGATAGGAAGATTTTTAAAGGACAATTTATCCTTCAACATGAAAAGACACTGACACTTAGAAAAATACTGTTTCTAAAGGACAATCTGTGTCAACCCTACTTTAGTGACTGGTGTGCTTCATCCCCACCCTAATTTTCCTTTTTAATATCTGTATTTGTAAAGAGAAAGACTTGATTCTCCAGACTTATTTCAAGCAATACTGGCACAGGTTAGCAGAACCCCTCAAAAGTTTAAATTTTTCATACATGTATATATACACAAAGTAGTTTACTGATATAAACAAAACACTATAAGGGGATCACTTTCATCAATTTTCCAGTGAAAAATGAAAATCATCTACTCTGGCTTATAAGAAAGGTCCGAAATTGCAAAATTTCATCATTTAGAGAGCTGTTAATTCTGTGAACCCAGAAAAAGCATGCAAGTATTAACAGTCTGAGTTAGGCAAAAGAGCTGGACCTCACTTTCAATTTAATGGACTATCGGCTATCTTTTTATTCATCATTGTTTCATTCCATTTCCACTAATATAAGCATTTTTTATGGTTAGTAAGGCTAAAAAAAATGGAAATACATTCTGAAAAATTTTCTGTTGGATAACGTAAGTTCCAGGCAAATACTGATTTAATACTGCAGTTGAAGAATTGAAGCAGCAAGCCTCTTTTTCCCTAGCACAGATATGAATAGCTAAGTAGATCCTGTTGTGACAACTCATGATACTTCTGGAATTGTTAGAAATAGTTATTCTGTTTACAATTATTTTCTATTTTATCTATGGCTTAAAGCAGCCATATTGATTCAGCATATTCAAGAGAGTCATATTCTTCTGTAATAATGTATTTTTACATAGGCATAATCCTTAATTAACTTGTAAACTAATTTATTAAAACAGGATCCATATATCCGCTATTCTGATCCTATTAACTTCTGTTATAAAACCTGATGGAAATGAAGCTATACTTTTGTAAGCTAATTATTCTTGTAGAACTCTTTACACAAACTGCTTGCAAACTATTTCATAGATTTCAGCCATATGAGCTGTCAGAGTAAAACTGCAAAAACATCAGGCTAAGACTAAAGAAGAGGAATGTTTTGTCAGTGGGTTTCACAGAGAAAAAGCACAAAACCAAGGGAACTTAAGAATCTTGGAATCCATCCTAGGCTCTGGATGGGAGACTTTCAGCGGGAAGTGGCTTTTGTTCCTGTTGTCTCCCATCTCCCCTCTGTCTTCTGGTCCTTCCTCTTCAACATAAATGGCTACCCCTCTCAAGTTTTCTTGCCTATTCAGTCTCCATAACACAAGCTTCTTCCCCACTCCTGCCCATCAGCTCTAGTCTCTCTTTCTGCTTTCAATGCCTCAAACACAGTCTTCCCACAAGCTTTTTATTTGGGGACATCCAGTCCCAGAATCAGTACTCAGGCAGAAGGGATGGAACTCACCTGCTTAAACAGTGATATCCAGAGAATGTTAAATCCCTTCGGAGTAACCAAGAAATAGGCATGCATTTGGCAGATATGACAGAGAACCTTCTGGAGCGGCAACTGAAAGATTGGCATCTAAAATGGTACCAGACATCTACATCTATGCAACTGAGTCCTGCTGTAGAGGTTTCTCCTGTCTCTTTCCTTCCAGTTTTAGTTGCTGCCCTCTCCACCCGCCTGTCTTCCTTCCTTTCTTCCTATTACTCTTGAGGCTCACAAATGTCCATTCTCCTCATCTAACCAGTTCCAGGGCTTTCCTACCATATCCTTCACTATCACAACCTATTCTGTTCTTTCTACCCAAGTAACTCAGTTCCTAATCTTCTGTCCTGTTACTGATCTATTATCTGCCCTTAGAAGCAGAATTTCACTGGAGTCCTTTTTCAAAATGATTTCTCTCCTTTTTTCAAGAGAGATTTTTATTCTCTCTAGTTTCTTCTTGAATCCCACAAATTATCACAGAGCATATAAGAATAACAAACTATACCTCTTACCTCTGGGCAAGAGTTGAGTATTCTCATTCACTCTGTGAAGATGGCTCAGACTAGTCAACACTTAGTGGGTTAGAAATAATAAAAATAAAAAGTAGCTCTTTAATACCTGTGATATGTCAGATATGAAACCCCAAAGAATTATACTAATACATGAGAGCTGCTACAAAACAAGGAAATGTTTCACTGGCTGTTCCTGAGTACCTCTGTCACTGTCCCCTAATGAGAGAGTGACTTAAAGGTTTTTAATTAAAATCTGACCTTTGAAAACATATGGGAAGGAATCAGCCATTTAAAATCCCATTTTGAAGAGCCTATTCCCCAGCTGTAAGTGAATTTCCTTGAAAAATTTCTTGCACAGTCATCTGCTTAATTAACCAGGATATAATGACAGCAGTGTATTTTTAAGTGTCAACAACTATTCCCAGGTTAATCCATGGATATTTCAGATAATATTTGGAGACCTCTGAGTTTCTCAGTGGGACTGAAGTCCCTTAGTAAGAGTATTTCTGGATCATACTTCCAACACTTCCAACTGTAGGCTATCATTCCTTTTTGGTAACAATAACCTATTATCAGAAGATTTACATTTTCATACCACTTCTTTGCTGGAATATGACAAAATACTTCTGCATGAAAAATTCATGTATTTGAAACTACAGTATAATGGTCTATGTGTGTCAACAGCACTTCTGTGAGAGAAGAGTGCAGGATTGACTTTTACAACACAATGAAATATCAATAGTGAAGATGAATGTTTGTAATGCTACAAACTACCAGGGTACTGTTACACCCCTTGATCTTTTTGCTCCAAACATAAAATGGTTCTTTAACCTTGTTTTAACTATAAAATTTGGACAGAGGCATGTAAACAATTGACAAGACAGTGCCTTAGGGAGGTGGCTGAAAGAGTTTTTTGTTTAAATATCATGGCATTAAAAAGTCCTTCTCAAAAATCTTTTTGGTCTGCCTTATATCTTGCAGTCCTTTGCCAAAATTTATACTAAATATCTCCACTTCCTTTCCTGCAATACAACTTCCACTTCTCAAAAGATTTATTTCTAGTATCTTCTATTATTCTTCTGTATAAGCAAAGTTTGTTTTGTTTTGGCTTTTTGGTCCTTTTTGAGCTTCCCCACCCAATTTATTCTGAAACCTTAACATGGTTTGTTTTGTTTTGTTTTTTTTAAAGTCTTTAAGATACCTCCTAGTATTTTTTACCTTATTTAGTGCTCATTTTCCTTTCCTTTTCACTAGCTTACTTTTTTTAAAAATGAGAATCCTAAACTGATTCTCTATTGATATTAATTTTCTTTGCTATTACATAGAATAATAACAGGTCTATGTATTTATCTGAGCCATCTGACTCAAAAGAGAGTTTATTCTTCTTTCTTATGTTCCTTTTACTAAATCCTGCCTAAATAGAAACCTATGAACAACAAAAAAAAAGGTAGGCTATGAGAACCCTTCTATGATGTAACTTTGTCAAGTTTCTGTAAGCCTTTAAAAGTAACATGAAATAATTAGATTAACACCTAAACAGTTTTAGGACAGCTATATGTATTTTCACAGAAACACTGCCTTCATATTCTACCTTTTCTTCTTGCATTTTCTTGCAATTCCTTTCTTGTAAACATGGAAAAGATTGGGTCCATCACTTTAAATTACAAATTCCATGTAAAGAGAAGTACTATTTGAAAGGTTAGCTGTACATTAGATACATGAATAATCTGTAATAAAGAAGGGTCTTTGCATCTGACAGCTTGTCTGTTTGGCTTTTTTTTCCCCTCTAGTGATGCACAGCTGGTCTTATAAAAACATTTATTCCACAAACTTCGCTTCCCTTAAATTTTTAACTAAAACAGAAAAAGTTCCTTCTGCAGAAAAATTAACAAAGCTGGGGGTATAAGAAGTGTATATCGTAAATGTGACAGATTACACTGTTTCTACCAGCAGCAGGAAGCTGAGAGAGAGAACAACAACAACAAAAAAACAAAACAAAACAAAAAAAAACCAAAAAAAAAAAAAAAAAAAAAAAAAAAACAAAAACAACAAAAAAAAACTAAAAAAAAAAAAAAAAAAAAAAAAAACAAAAAAAAAAAAAAAAAAAAAAAAACAAACCAAAAAAGAAAAAGAAAGGAAGAGGAATAAAAGTGCTACTGCGCTCCAGAAGGAAAACATTTCTCAGACGTCAGAAGATACAAAACCAAAGAGTAAAAACCCAATGGCCTGTCTGTTTAGAATCTCCTGCCTAAGAGTAATCATTAATCTCATCAAAGAAGATTAAAGTTGCATGTTATACAGAAGTGTCTTTAAATATACATACAGCACATCAAGTTCAGAAGGTTAAAAAAAAAGTTTAGTCCAAAACAATACTGGCTCAAAAAAAAAAAAAAAAAAATCCACTACTGACAATCCCTAATCATCCAAGAGCAGGAGGAGGGGAAAAAACACCTGAGTGTCAAAAAAACCTCCATGGTTCCATCTTACGATGGTCTCTACATCCTTCATCTCAAATAGAACACCAGTTCCCTTACTTAGCCTGCCTTTGTTTGTGTGACAGGAAAACTGCTCCAAAGCTGGCTCTGAACTTAGTCTGAGGTAATTAATAGTAAAGTTTGCATAGCCTTTCACCTACCCTCACCCTCAAGGATTTAGTAGCAAGCTTAGGAGCTGCACCTCTTCCCCTGCAAACAGGAACACACAAACTCTTGTCTCAAAGGCCTATTGCTTGTGTCGGGTCCATCAAACCAAGACATTTAATAGTCAGTGCTTCTGCACCAGCTTTGTCTAATCACTAAATAGAAATTTTGGGATTCTTAAATGTAGAACTTGGGTCTATGGACTTTTGAAACATAATAAATTCTGGGGGAGTAGATTATTCAAATATCACATTTTTGAGTAAAATCTTGCCTTGTACTGAGCTGTTATGTGCAGTGTCTAAAAATTAAAATCATGCTGTAGTTTCTTTGCCACAAGTTATTGTAACTTCACAGGGAAGTTTACCATGCAATGCAATGGAATGGAAACCTATTTCTCTAAGCAGAAAGAAAAGCAATTTGTAAAAAGCATTTGTAAGTAAAAAAATGATCTAATTTCCTTTGTTATGCTACAATTGACACTATAACTCAAAGAATTGTAAAACTAAAAGCCAAGGAAGGGAATTTTTTTATATCATGAAGTTAAAGTTATTTTATTCTATTCTGTTTCATAATATCTTACATATGCATGTTCTCTTTCTGTCAGAGCTGACAGTGGTTCCCACAGTCTAATACTTTTTTAGTACAGGAATTTATTTCAAGTTTGTCAAATGGTAGTCTGAAACAAAGTTTTGCCTTCCAGACATCTTACTCAGGCTATTCATGCAGTACACTTCAGATGTAAATGGTATTAACATACCCAGTACTATGATTCAGGAGATTTTTACAATCTTTAAAGCTACTTTAAAATTACAAAGAAAATCTATAGAGGGTGTTTTAGTATTTACCACTGAAAATTCAGTGGCTAAACTAGGAAAAGGAGGAAGCAATTTGACTGGTGCGTGCAACTGGTACAGCTTGGGAAGGAATGGAAAGAGAAAGGAAAAAAACCAGTATGTTTCTGGAGGCCAGCAAATGCTTGCAGAGATCAGAATGTGAACACAATCATTGGAACTTGGAATGGAACCTAAAATGCACGCTTCCCAATGCAATTTCTTTTGTCCAGCAAACTGCCATGAAACTACCAGCAAAGAGTGTGTTTGGAGGAATGCATGAGATAAGATTATTTTTTAATAAAGCAGACTGAAAAAGAAGATACTTTAGAGAGAAAAAAAAAGATTACTATTAAGCTCATAAAAGCATGGACAGAAAGTTAGAAAAAGCTAGAACTGAAGATATACATTCAATGACATACAGTCCCATTGTGAAAATGCTTTATGATCCAGAATTTATTTAAACAATTAAACACACAGACACTGCCCCGCAGGAGTTCTGACTCTGTGTACTAACTGTATGGACTTGGACCGGGAAATTAATTCCATTTATGTGTAAGCTTATGCAATGTCTATAGGATTTCTGGCTCATTTGTTAAAGAAATTAGAAGGCATATAATAAAAGCAGTTTTGCAAATGGAGTTTTGAAAATAGACAAAGACTCGTAATTAAGTCAACTGAATATCATTCCAGATAACTGAATTCTTACATAAATCTGAGTAATTAACAACAGATTTTTCACCAATGGCAAATAATTGTATTCATTTTCTAGGTGCTAACCCTATATGAAGCTGAAACTAGAGTTCTCGGTAGCTCTGAAAACCTTAGGTACACTTAAACCCGAGAAAGACTGTGTTTTAAACTTATGCTATAAAAGTAACAAGTGTTCTGAAAAATTGTATGTTAAGTTTCTCCTGAAAAATAGATTTTTGGTGATTTTGACACAAATTGCTTTGTGCATTAGATTCCTATCTATAAAACAAAAATTACAATATCATTTTCACAAGTGTGTTATGAAGATGAATTAATTAGTCTGTGAAGCACTCAATAAGGCCATACCCCCCGCCCCTCCCCCCCAGAAAACAGCTCATGAAATTAGTAACTCAAGAGAATTCAGAGCTTAGCTGAAGTGTGGTAAATAAGACCTCAGCCCTTACACTGAATGATAAGGATAAAAATGGAACTCTGAATACTTTTCATTCAGTGAATAGTGCTCATTTTTCTCTTGAATGGAGCAGAGATCCTGTGGAAAAAAACTGCTATACAATCATGAGAAAGCCATTTGTAATTCATTACTCTGTTCTATATTTGATTCTGATTAATGTTTTCTTTTCCTTTTCACATGATTTTTCTTTTATTCCCATTTATAGTCCTTTTTCATATTTTCTTCTAAACAGAACACAGTGTCAGCAAAATTGATTATAAGGAACTTTGCAACCTAACATGTTACAGCGCCTTCACAATTAGGCACAGGAAAGTCAGTCATTCACTGTGATTTCACTTCAGCTAAGGAAAAAAAAAACAACAAAGAAAAAATTGACAGGCAATTTTGACTGCAGTATTTTTCTGATGTCCTCTGTCAGCAGTGGCCGCTTTGTTGGCTATGGGCACATTGCGGATGGAGAACTATACCATGGTTCTTCCACCCAGTGACAGAGTCCAGTCTGTAGCATCACTACAGCACAGGCCCTGTCTGCCTGATATTCTCTTAGAAAAGAGGGCTGTCTGGAGGAAAGTGTGGACCACATGATAGGCCACACAATATAGCAAACAACTCTCATCTTGGTCACTCATGCCTTAAAAGTTTAAATTGCACTCCCGCACTTTATGATAAACTGCTTAGAAAGTATACCATTCATACCTAAGAACTTCTGAAATAAGCCTGCCTAATACTGCACACCATTAAATTTTCAGCTCACTATAGGACATGCCATTTTTGAAGTAGGCTACATTCTTTATGTCCTCCACCAGTCTGCACCCTTGTCCTAGATACAGAGCTACCACTGAAGAGGAAACACTAGCAATGCCAAGCCCTGCTTGTTATGCTGCATCATCTCTGAGGAAAATACATCCTATCTGTGGTCACGTTCTCTTCAGCACTGATAGTGAACTTCCCTCTAAGTAGACCAGCAGAAATACATTACATTTCTGAATAGAAAGGAAAGCTATACAGAGACCCAGACTGCTAGCATGTAGGATGCAGTAGTCTTAATGCAGGTCAAAAGCACTGACAGATTTATAGCATATATACTACACAAGCCATAAATGATACTGACCTGGTATTTCCTGGATATCCCTATACTAACGCAGAAATCAGGCCAAGAGGGGAAACTGGGCCACAAAGGCGATACATCTGGCTATTGGGATGCAGCAGCAGAGCAAGCAAATTGTATGTGTCTTCAGGATTACATACTGGGTTAAGCATCTGTGATGCCACAGAATTGAAATTAAATGTGTTTTATGCTGTTGGTAATGTTCTTTGCTAACTAAAAGAGTGTAAGAATAAAGTAAACTTATGTAGTCATAACCCCCCCCCTCATGTTATTAAAATAGATAATTCTGGAATTAATATGCATAGCACACAATAATTATGCTCTTGTAGTTTTGACAGGATTTGCATATGATGTTCATTGCTATTCAACGTCAGAACAAAGAGTAAGGTATTGAATAATACAAAACATCTCAACTAAGAGAAATTTAAAATAAATCTGTAAATCACCCTGAATTACAAACAAGAAACATGACACAATGTGTATAGTGACACTCAAATGTATTTTAACTTGTCAATTCTGGAATTTTCTGCAGATAAGCCTCATGGCTACCAATTTCTCTACCCAGTTCCCCCTTTTTTCCTCCTCCAACTGCTTTCTCTGATACAGAAACGACATTCCTGGATTCCTCCTCTTGAAGTGGGGGAAAAAAAAAAAAAAAAAGTCCTGAGAAGGCAGCTGAAGACAGTATAAGAGACTGTACCAGGAAAAGTAGCCTGTCACTTGAAGACAATGTGCAAGAACATGCCAGTGCCTGCAGTGATACCTTACACTCTAGCTTTTATTAGGATCTTAGGTTCCAAAGCACGATCCCTATCCTCCTATAGCCTACCAATATCAGAATGGTTGTAAAGTAAGGGACTACCGAGGGGAGACAGGAATCTTCACCCACTGACCCCTAAAACTTCACAGAAATCCCTTGTCCAAAAAATTTAATAGTACATTAATATTTAAAAGTGGTAGTCAAATAATTATTAAACTATCACCTCTGCAGAAAATTTTAATGGTGCGACCCATTACTAATGCAGAGCAGCTGGGATGCTCAGAAGACACCTAACTAGTCTGCTCAGTGAACAACAATTTATGAATATAAGGGGTTTATTTTGTTTCTGGGATGATACTTCTGAAAGGTTTATTTGAACTGAATCATTAGGGAAGTCTATAACCATTTTTATGCAAGGTGACAAAACATAACTTCCACTAATAATTTTCAAAGCATGTTAATGATATTTAGTTAATTTTATTTGTATATGTATGTATTTGGGGATTACTTTGGTACATTCCAAAAACTGCAATATGGCTATCAAAGGACTAAAGCTTTTCTTTAGGTGCTCATATAGTTACCAGCTGCACATGAAGCCCTAGGTAAAACAGCTTTTACTTTAAAAAAAAAAAAATCACCATCCCTTTATTTAGATAAATGTTAATTAAACCACTTCCAGAAAACTGATTCAGCTCACCAAAAAAGTAGGACACTGCATGAAAATACATTTTGATTTCTTCATAAATTAAAAAAAGAAATCACCCTAAAGAACTGAGGCTTGTATTCTGTATTCTAACAGTTAAACTTTAAACTGCTTTGCTACTTACCAAACCCTCACTGGGCATAATGCTGGTGAGATGAACTACCTCAAGATGTGCTGACTGTGACACCAGAGAATCAGATGAGAGCGAAATGATGTGGTCACAAATCCCAGACAAGGTTTTACACTACGAAGAAAAACAAGTCAATGTAATTCCTCATATTTAACTGAAACTACTACTGAAGAAGTTCTTATTCTGAGAACTAATTGAGAATAAACAGATAATTTTACTTCCCAGCATTGTAAAAACTTCAGGTATATAAAAGTCAAGAACAAGAGGTTAAGGGGACAGAAAATACTCATAAATGTCAAGAAAATGTACATGCATGTACAGTTCTTCCAATCAAAAGATTTTACTGAGAACATCTATATATCTAAACAATCGTCTCCACTTGAACTAAATGCACATTTAATAAAACCCCAAAGCTGATGAACTTCATCTTATTTGTCATTACAATGTACCATTATAAATACAATGGAAGTGTAGTGAAATATGTAAAAATAAATGCCTTATACACCAATTTAATAACCTATTTTGGCTTCCAAATAATGAGAGTCACCCTACCAAAGGTGATAATTAGGTGAATTCTGCATTATACAATTTAGACATTTTTTCCTTTGTTAAAAATTACACTTGCAGAAAAGTGCCTTAGTTAATCCATTTTCTGAAGTAAAATTATTATGCATTTTTAGAACACATCCTTCAACTGATATTCTAGATCACTACAACTATGCAATAATTTTGTTATCCTGCCTTCCAGCTAAAGATCTCAAAATCTTAATGCCAATCCACATGAACACCTTCAAAGTATGAACCCCATTGCATAGATAGTAACAGTGATACTGACAGATTAAACCTATCTATCAAAGGCAAACTGTAAGTCTATGGATCAGAAAGGAGCTGATCTGTACTCTCAGAGAATCTTCATGTGTAAAGATTTATTCCCAAGTTTGCATGTGTTGCTTAAAGCATTCCTTCAGAAAGACTATGCCTAAAAATATTTGAAGCTAATCTGAAAGCACTTATTTAGAAGAATTTCAGAATGGTCTTCCGGTTGAAGTTGTGCTGTATGCATTTATTTTCCTTTGGGGACTATACTCTCATTTTCCCTAATTATAGCAAATTCTACTGAAATCCCTTAAGGGAAGTTTTATTTCAGACATTTGCAAAAGCACGAGGATTTCTAATATCTCGTTTGACACTATACATAGAAGTTAAACAAATGAAGTTGTCACAATGAATAAATTAACTGACTGAATTTATAGATTACATTTCTATTCACTGTATAGTTACTCCTCTGGAAATCCAAATACAGCTCTGGAGTACCGGATATGGCATTTGTATTTCATATCAGCTGCATGATGCAAAGCATCCCATTCAGGTATAGATGACTGTATCAAAAAGTCACCATTACCAGAAATATTTCTAGCAGTTTCAGCTTTGGGCCAGAACCCCTAAACAAAACTTTAGGTCTTCTCTTCTCCCACCAGAGATACAGAAACTGGCTTGCTCAAAAAATGTACTGTACTGCTATTCTACATATGAACTGATGGTTGACCCTGTCTGTGAGTATATGCTTTCATCCAGCTTTTGAATTACTGTCATATCAAAATATTACTATGATTTCAAACCAAGGCCCTCTCTTATGCCTTAAAATTTAGAGATCATATGTACAGATTAGATGCAGACAATCTCAGAAACAACACTTTCCTACTTTCTGAGGTAATGTTTTAACTTCACAGTTGTCACATGCAACTAGTTTTACAGTAAATAAACTTTGGAATGAAATAAACAACATAGAAGTATTCAATTGAATTTACAAATCTTTAAGATTTCCTCATGATTCAGAAAGTTAACTAAAATCTATACAGGATTTTACCACAAGGAAAATATTCAAGAAAATTGTATTAGAATAATTAAAAATATCAGTTTGCTGTAAAAATGGCTCAGCAGATACAAGGGAGGCCTGACAGCAGTTACAAATAATGCTAAGACTGAGATAGTATAAATGGGAGCAACTGAGCGCAATTTATGAATAATAGGACAGGGTCAGTAAATAATGTTTGATATGGCACTACCAAGACGAGATGATACGTTAACATAAACTAAAGCATTTTTGGCATTATAAAAAGAAAAAAAAAAAAAAAAAAAAAAAGACCTAATTCTGGTCT
>JANZLQ010000040.1:21619623-21635180 GCA_026212715.1 Elanus axillaris
CGCTGCAATAAAGGAGTGCCTGCTTCTTAACTTCTCATTGCTGTTAAGGAGTTTTATTCCGGATTTCGGTAACAAAAGTGTAAAGAGGATTGGTAGGAAATGGTTCTTAAGTGAATGACACCATCTTCCATAAGCCACCAATCTTCAGAGAAACTGGAAACAATGTCTTGGGTGAAAAAATATTTTACTAATATTGTTTGCGTAGTGTCTCTCCATTTCTTTATGATGATGCAAAAATAAAAAAAAAAAAAGACAATTCTGAGTGTTAAATCTAGAGTACTGGGGCAGTCAGACTGGCTGGTAGGAGGCACAAATAACTTGTAGTATGTCGGTTTCAGGGGGTCACAAAACATGTAAGATCATATCTCTTTGGCTGGTCTTGAAAATAACTTTTAACTTTTTAGCTATTTGATCTTATTTATGAAACCTTAACTTTTAGCAGCTGATATAATTTATCAGAAGTTGTGTCAAATAGTAAGGAACTTTATTTTCCTATAGTAGCCTTTGTAGCCTTTTTTTTTAAAGTCATTTAAGTGGATGGAGTAGGATTACAGAATACGAAAGCAGAACACTTAAATTACTTACCACATGAAGAATTTTATTTTCTGTTTCATACACTGTACAATCCTGTGGTAAAATAAACCAAAAACAATTAATGCACATAGTTTTAAATTTCCTATTAAGAAATAAAAGAAGGCTTTATGCTGATAACTATCTCTTACAGAAATACCTTTAAAGACAAATGAGCTCTTGAGTTTTGTCATGCCAAAAGGTTACTTTACGATCTTAGGAAAATTAACTTCTCCTGTGGCTGGTTAACCTCAGGGATCTACTCTTCCCTTGACAGTCCTGAAACTTGTGCTCAATACTAGCAATACTATAAATGTAAAGCAGGGGAGACAGATTCATAGTAGAGAGAAAAAAGTAATTGAATATAATTAATCTGGCATATCAGAATTTCAGTGATGTGCAGAGCAAGAGATACATTGCCTAGCCTTAAATCAGGCAGAATGTTTGTTACCTGTTCTACAAGTTGTGTGGGGTGCAGAGAGTTGTGTCAGGCCTACCACTAGGTAAGCTGTGTTACTAGAAAGCTTGGGAAGGAAGAGTAAACAGAATCTTTTGACAGCAAATACAGTGCTAAAGATGTTTAACATGTCCATTTGGTTTGCTCCATCTTTTGCTTCAAGGCCCTGAATGTCTACACCATTCAAAAGGGACAAGAAAGAGCAGTGGCCCCATCTTGGGAGAAGTCACATAACTGCTCTGGTTTTGGACTTTGGAAGGCACAGGCCACACCAAAAAGGAATGGGAAAGGACATGGGCTTGCTCATTCTGAGCACCAGCCCAGGGATACCCAGGGGGCTTCACCACCTTAAGGCCTCCCAAAAAACAACTCCATCTCAGCTTTCCGTTACGCAACATTGCTTTTAACCAATTTAAAGTAGGACTGACAGATAAACATTCCGGATCAACCTCTTTGCTTAAGACCTGTAACTTCTAGAGCAGTCATCTTCCTATTTTAGCTATCATTCTAAGAATAATAAATCTTATCACTCCATAACTTGATTCATTCCTCCCTTAAATTGTGTTTTGATTTAGTGATATTACAGTGGCTAGAATATTACTTTTTTCTTCATGAAACAAGGCATACAGATTCCTAAAAGAGCTCTACTGCCTCTACTGCTTTTTAAGGTTTTGAAGATTTTGTCAGTACAGTCCTCTATAAAGCAAGACACAGCCATGACAAGACAGTATTTAGTCCTTTCCTACAGGGGAGGGCCCAGGTACACTGAGGCAGCTCTACCCCACCCTCCTCCTGCCAGTCAGCACTCCAAATCACCACACGGGCTCTCAAGCTATATTTTGCTAAAATAGAAATTGAAAAGGAAAATACAGAAAACTCAAGTTTGCCAGCCAGAGTGAGATTAGAATAGATTTCCCAAAAAAATTGTTCACCTCTGAGGCCAGCCGCAGCCCCTATGGCCAGCCTCCCTCAGCCCCAGCCCCAGAGCTCCAGAACCTTCCGCCGCTCACCTGAGGCAGGCAGCCCACCACACTCCTACACTGGCCTGTGACACCTACCTGTCACAAAAGGGGTGCATTTCTGTGACAAAATCTGAGAAGAAAGTATTTCTGAGGTAACCTGGCATCTCCCTGTGTTGAGGGACCCTGTCTGTGGCTGGCGGGAGTCCCAGAGCCCTGTGAGGGAGGGAAGGAAGAGGCCGCCACAAAACCTGCTGAGGACTGGGCTGGGCAGGAGCCTCGCCATGCCAGGGGCCGTGTTTATCATAGGAATTTTGTTTATAATGCCATACTGGCACTGATTATTTACATGTGAGTGAATTAATGGTTAACAACAGAAAAATTTTGTTGGGAAATTGCTAAATACTTCTCCAAATGCTATGTCGTACTGGAAAAGAGCTTTCTACAAAGCAAGATTTCAGGACATATTTTTAAGGATGGGGATATGACAAGTAAAAAACACTGTCTTGTTTATTTGTCTTTTTTTTCTTGAGTAAGTTTTAAAGTAAAATTTAACTTACTGCTACACCCTAAAAAAATCCCGTCGAGTAACTTAAGATTCTCTGTAGTTCTCAAGATTTCCTCTTTCCTGGATCTTAATATGTTAGCAATAACAGTTAATTGCTTTAAACTTCCTATGAAATAATTCCAGCATCCTCACTCCATTTACCCTGGAAGTAGATTAGCCATATGATCTGCACAGGCTGTGGTACTCTTTGCAAAAGAAATAGCAACTAACTGGCAGATCTCTGCTCCTCTTGTCCAGCAGTGGAAATCCTCGGCTATGTCCCATCCACTGAGGCCACGTCCAGCTCTCAAACCTTCTTCCTTGGATGCTGCTTTGAGGACCTTGTCCCTCAGCCCGCCTGAGGCTGCTGCAGAGCAGCTGTAGCCTGTCCGAGCCACTCAGCCCTGGGTACAGGTAACAGTCGCACCCCTCAACTCTAAAGGTCACGTTTATTTTGGAGGATTAGCACTTTGGTAGAGAATTAATTTCTAAGTGAATACAGTTTAAAGAATATTGTTATAGAATAAGAAAGTCAAAAGCAGAAGATTGTGAGTGCCAAGGAACACAGAAAAGAATTTATATTAGCATTTCATGGTCAAGTATCCCTTTGATGTTTCTTCTGTATTCATACTGTTATTTTCTACAGCACAAAAAAAAAGAATTCAATTAGTCAGTTTGGTTGGCAATGCCCAAGGCAGTTTTCCCTACAAGTTTTACACACTTCAAACAGCACATCCACCATCTCCTTTTAACCCTCCGAGTACCAAGAGAACAAAATGATCACAGCAGGGCTTACAGCCTGACTTCACAGCTAATGCTCCTTTCTAAATTATTCCTTTAATTTCTGTGCTAGAAATACAATATGAGCTTCATTCTGAACAAAGTTAATTACTTCAGGTCAAAGAATAGAAGAGTTATGTATAGTAAACCTGAAATTTTACTGTTTTGTAGAGCAGAATTAATGTTAGCTATACTTATGTTGCACATTCAAGATTACATTAGCATTAAAAATGTTAATGGCTTTGGGATTCCTTCCAAAATAGATGCATATTGACTTTTTTTGTAAATGCATCAGACTAGTTTAACTGAGAGGTTAAAAGCACTTGCAACATTATACTAAAATATTAAGATATGTAGGTCACAA
The DNA here is from genome assembly GCA_026212715.1 of Elanus axillaris. NCBI lineage: Eukaryota > Metazoa > Chordata > Aves > Accipitriformes > Accipitridae > Elanus > Elanus axillaris. The sequence goes on from JANZLQ010000040.1 coordinate 21,623,301, forward strand.
TATTCTGCTACTTTATTTGTTGCTGATACATAGCAATGCACTAGGGATCTCATTAAAAAAAAATTCTTCCAAGACTAACAATTATAGAATTTTGATCTAATTTTCTTAGAAAATAAATAAGTTATAGTGATATTCTTTCTACATCCTCGATAATCAAGATGACATGTTAAAAATGTTTTTTTTTTAGAGTTTAAAAAACTCTTAAAAAATTTAGTGTCTGTATTCTATTTCCCCTTTGCCTGTGCCAGCTTCTGCACCATCCAGAACGTCCTACCTTTCAAAGGTACAGCACACCTTCATAACTGATAAAGTAAAACTGCATTCTTTTGAATATTCATAAAGTGAAAAGGTCAGTAGGACTTGTGCTCACCCACACTATATTCATAATTTTAGTTTCTATTTCCAAAAGAAAAAATGCAAGTACTACTGAAATTTGCAGATACCATAAGGAATGTTTTATGACAAGTCTTGAGGACAGTTAACTAACACATAAAAATACTAATACATATAAAATATTTAGTTCATTAACTTAGCACAATAAAACAGCATGAGTTAAGTCAACTACTGAAAAGAAACAGAGACCCTATAAAGGAGCAGCTTGGAAGAGAACTTAAAACTTTGTGATGTTTGCCAGTTGAGTGCCTTTTCCCAATATAACACTGCAGTAAAGATCTGCTCCAATCTTTGAATGGTGGATATGACAGAATGATATTAAAACCATATTGCTTACATACATAACATCAAACACTTTTCCAGAATTCACACATAAAAAAAAACAAGATCTCTCTGAAATTAGGCAAATATACAACAGTAAATACACTAACGTAACTTATTTTACCTGGTTTAATTAAGGTAAAGACTTGATCACAATCTATATTTAGAAAACAGTGAACAGATGTTTGATAAAAAAATGTTCTTTAGCAAATGCAAGCACAATAAGATTGAGGGGCTGAAAGCTGAAGTCTGTGAAGTTCAAACTGAAATAACATCCACGTTTTTAATGGCAGTTGCTGAATCACAGATTAATTCACATGGAAGGGACCTCTGGAGGTTATCTAGTCCAACCACCTGCTCAGATAAAGGCTAATTTAAAAGTTAGACCAGGTACTGAAAACTACTAAGAAACTGCAATTTCTATCAATTGCAGTACAAACTAGGTAGCTTTAAAAACATATGCTTCACCCTAAACACAAAGTATTTGAGTAAACATAGGGTAAAAATCTCTGATATGGTCTCTGAATTTATCTCAGTAAGGTTAATTAAACATTAATAAATGGGAGAACAAGCAAAATTTTGTTTGGCTTTTGTTGTAAAAAAATTAGCCTGAGTTGTGCTGACATTCTTTGGTAAGGCACAACCTTTTTGTTTAGAGAGTGTTCATGCAGTTTAATGCGTGTATCAAAAGCATCTGTCACAGGTTTAAACATCTTTCACATAATCAGGGAAAACCAACTTCTACTATGAGTAGTGAACTCTTTCTACTCAATGAAAAATTAACCAATGGCTTCATTTTATGAACAAAATTCCAAACCTGTTCTTTCCCAGTTATTCCAGATATCTCTCTGCCAGGGTAGCCTTGGCACTATAGCATGACTAAATCCAAATTCAGTTAAGTTAGTCTGGTGGAGATTCATTTTCAGGGCGAAAATAAGAGCTAGTCTACCTTGAAGCTAGAGCTGCATTTCAAAATGAAGTCAACAGAGAGCTCAGGCATCTGCAATACTCTGATCTAACATGCTTTTTTTGCACATGATCATCAACACATTTTGATGGGACATTGCACCTCAAAATCAGGATGTCTCTGCAGCTTTCTGCATAATGCTATTCTTTTATAGTTTCCCTATTTATTTTAGTGAAGGTGAGTTCATGAGGGATAAGAAAACTGAGTAGCATGAAGTACATTCCCAAGTGGACAGGTATAAAACATTTCCGAAACTAGAGCATAAAGATCAATGTTCTTATAACCAGCACGAGAAGATACTATATACAGATAAACAAGTGGCTGCTTATTCATTGTAGCATTTACATGGTATGTAAATAATAATACCTAACATTGCAGTTCATCTGCTTTGTTTAAATTTTGAATGAAGATCTCATCTTCACACTCACACAGAGAAAGAATATGACCTAAAAGCTAAACAAATTAAAAAAAAAAAATCTACGGCCTTACTAGATCTAAGAATATGTCACTCAGATACATACAGTACACCCTAGCAAGAAGATTCATAAGCATTGTCTATATTAAACTAAGATTACATAGTAATGCCCCCTATTTAGAAGGATGTTAACCTTGAGTGGCAGCTGTAAGTTATGCACACAAAGCATGTTAATTTTGCACAAAATAAATCTTCAGGTTGAAGACATTCCTCACTTAACGTGGCAAAGGCATAGCCTTGACTGCTACTTTCACACTGACTAAATTAAATATCTAAAATTTATACCATTCATAAAAGAAGGAGTATCTGAAAGGATCCAAGATCTAGGTTTCTATTAGTTATGCCTTTCAATTCATATTTTAGCCTACAGTTAAGACTGCAGTTCTGGTTTAGGTGAGACATTTCTGCTTTCATATGTTAAGATCGATTTTCCTCAGATTTAGTAACAGCAAAACTGTCTCCCTATGAATGATTTTTTTTTTATCTACTCCTTCTGGTGCTAAGTTTAATATAATGTAAAAAGATCTTAGTAGATGACTACCAAACAACCCAGATCTGACATTAAGGTAAGAAAAGACAAAACTTGATTTGTAACTGACCTGAAGTACTAACGAAACATTTTTTGTCTTGGAGATTATGCTAAAAGGTAGATTATTTTTAAGTTGTCAAAAGGAGGACAGCTTTGGGAGTGGAGTTGAAGAATTGAAAAAAAAGTACCAAGCTACTGCTGGCAGAAGAGAACTGAATTTCATCAGCCAAAAGCAGTGAAATGAACAACAGAAATGGAGACAGTAATTCAAAATTATACTATTTTCACCTAGGGAAAAAAAATCAAAGTGCAATATCAGCTGAAGGGCAGAATCAGAATTTGAACTTTTTATGCTGTAGAGTAGCTCATTTCGCTTAGTCTGTAAATCAAAAATAGCCTAGTGCTATAAACACCTTGTAAGAGAAAGCTTAATAAAAATACATAAATAATTAAATGCCTACATAGGAATTTTTAAGCCAAGAAAAGAGAAAAAAGATCTTTGTTTTGCACTGCAAAAATGCATAAAGGACACAATTTATAAAAGGAATAAAGCTGAATATTATAAATTAAGGATAATAGTGTAAAAGCCACACTGATATTTATCAGCCTTAGTTCTTTTTTTCCAAGAACTAACATGAAACTGAAAAGGAAAAAAAAAAAAGGAGGGGGGGAGTTTGCAGAATGCTAATACTCCCAGAAGCCTTTTAAATTAAATGAGTTCTATGATTGGTCTACTGTGAGGTTACATGGAAAACTGTGCCAGCATAGGACAGACATGGGCAGAGAAGTCCTATATACTGGAGGCAGGGCCAGTTTAACATGCTTACAAAATTACAGCTGTAGCTAAACTTTCTTCTTGCTTTCCCTCCTACAACATTTTCATCTTTCTCTTTTGCTTCATTCCAAGACAGCCCTGCCTGTTATCTAACCTCTCCATGTATTCCAGTAACACTATTTTGTCTCACCAATATTTTTATGCACTCACAAGAGAAGCTCACTGTATATGTTCATAAAACTTATTTCCACTCAGTCTTTCTGTGTCTTACTTCAGAGGCAGACACTATCAGGGACTATTACTTGTATATTATGTGGCACTACAGACCAGATAATTTTATGTACCTGTGGCCTGTACTATATTACAATTAATTAATGAATGTCAGTGACGATAATATTACCACCCTTATTTGTTCCATATTTCGTTTGCTTAATGTTATGACTATTTCATGTTAACCACTAAACAACTTTCATGTAACTAGCTCTCCCTTTAAGTGAAGCAGCCACAGTACAGGTTCTAGATATATTTGTATGTACTGTAAGAACTTGTCCCTGAAAGGTTTTTGCTCATTACTATTTTAATCTGTAATAAACAGTTAGCAGTAGTTAAGCTGTTTCCCACTGTGGCTTTATTCTTTTGTTTAACACTTGCATGGTGGTAAATAACATGACATGAAATAGTCTACTCAAAAGCGAAGTAGATTATTTTTAACTTCACACTTGTCCTTCAATCTATCCAGGCATATGAGGATAGCCAAAGTCCAAAAATCTTCCGGTCACTCCCAGAGAAAGAGAATTTGCAAATAATAGAGAGATAATGCTGAAACAATTTTTCTGGTGAAGTAAAAGCTTAGCAGTGTTTCTATTATTGCAATTTTTAAGCAACAGTACGAAGAGGACTCAGAGCGGAAGATAACCCCTCCTACCTGTTGCACAATGGTTGTTAGTTCCAGGCACAGTTGAACAATGTTGTTTTTCAGCAGTGAGTATTCTGTCACACTGACAAATGGAGACCTGTGACGAAAGAAGGATAGGTTTATACAGCATTAACGATTATAACTCCTGTTTACAGTATAAACAGATATATGTAATATAGAGATCAGTCCTTACACGACAGAAATGTGAAACACCTCATCATGACAATCTCCAGCAGCAAGTTACACAATTTTTGTAAAATATGCCTTTGAAACAAGAAACAGTGTAAGCAGGAAGTATGTAAACTGGATTTTGGCCAGAAGATCAGAAGTTATCATTCTTGGGGGAAGCGGAGACAGGACCTTCCAAATAATTGTAAGTACTCCAGATTTCCTATTTACAGCTCCTTAAAAAGACAGCATTTCTAGTATGACATCACTCTTCAGCAGCAGCTAGCACCTTAATTCAGAGAGCAAAGTAATGCTTACTTAATCACTAACAGCTTCCTGCACACTCGGATTTTCTTCAGGCTTTCCAAATTCTAGCTGAATCTGACCCCATTTGAATTTATAAGAACTGACAAGGTCATAGCCTGAGAGAATATGACTGCTGGCATTAGGTTAGGAAGATGTCACCAGGATTATACAAATCCTGTAAAGGAGGGTGATTAACTCTCAGTGTGATTTCTAAGGTGCCATTTATACATTAAAGAGTATTCAGATTCAAGATAGAGGTATACATTGCTATAACTCCAAATAAAGAGAGACAAACCATAAATGCTCTGATGCTATTTTATGTTTTGGTTTCTGTCTTTCCACAGTCAAAATTTTAACTACGTTTATTCAGAGAAATACTTTTAATCAAATTCTCAATTTGTAGATTAAATAACCACAGTGGCTGATTGTTGAGCATTAACCAACACCACAACTGTACGTAACACATCAATCATACTCTTGATAAAAACTCTAATAAGAAAATTTAATTTTCAGACTAAGCAAGTACTATAATTTATTTTGAATATTCATAATTGATTTGCTCAACTCCAGCTTTTCTGTGTCTTTTTGAAGGCTGAATTACAGTTCAAAGTCCACAATCTTTCCTTCCTTACCTTCCTTCTGAAAGTACTGATGAAGTTACCACTTGTGGCAGTGAGGTACCAACTTGCAATAGTAGAAAAGTATTTATTTTACACAAAATACTACCAGACGGAAAGAATCTGAAGCAGTAACCAGAGGAAACTTTAACACCCTCCTGACAGAAAAGGGTACTATGTTTTGCCTCCAATATTTGAGAAATTTGCAAAACAAAACTTAGAGCTAGAATTCCAGAACTGCCACTTTAATGTTAGAATAAAAGAGTACGAGAGAAAAAGAAAGAACAAATACAAAACAACCCAGAGACTTATTCTCATGCATGAAGGATCAAGGAATAGTAAATTACCTGTCCAGCCAGGCTAGTAAGTTCTTGGCAGCACCAATCAGGTCAACTACAGAGGTAAGAAAATCATTTGGCAGTCGTCTGGAGGCCCTGCCATCATAATGGCCACTCCTCCTTCTACCCGTTATAAAGTTCTGAAGATTTTTGGCTGAGGCATTCAGCTTGTGAGACAGAGTTCTCAGGTTTTCGGTCTCCAAACCATAATTCTGAGGGGAAAGAAGAAGATAATCCAAGTGAAATAGTGTGTTGTCAGCTACGTGAACAAAACTGTGACGTTAAACATTCCTAATGGCACTGGCTGAAAGGATAGGACAGTTATGGATGCCTGGTGGTAGACTAAGCAACAGGCTACTTTGTTCAGAGCATACAGGATGCATCCATCCTATCAGCACGACAACCTCTGCTGTCATAAACTCACAGTGCTAGAGTCCCCAGACCCATCAGTCCAACTAAGTCACTGAGGGGAAGGAAAAAGAATCCTCAAATGCTGGCTCTCGTGGTCTTTCACATTTTCAAAAAGTGAAGATGAGTCAGTCCACTATCCCCTACCTGCTACGGTTCAGGGTTAACCAACCATTTGGTGTATTTGTTACCTCTGAGAGCAGGTCTTTAGGAGTCCCACTGCACTGGATCTCACTCAGACTTGTGTTAGTCCCTCTACTAACTTGTAGTAACTTAGCCTTAGCAGAACTTCCCTTATGCTGTGAAAAAGATATAAAATCTTACATGGCCTCAGTGACAGGCTTCTACAGAAAAATTCCTTTCTGAACCCTGCTATTGTTGGTGAGCAGCTGTCCCATATGTAATGTCATATGGGAACAGTCAAATCAGGTCAGAACAAAGACATGGTATTCCTGTTTCCAATGACTGCATAGGGAAGAATCTGAGAACAGAGCAGGCATGTAGTAACAGCTGTTAGAGGTTCAGAGACTTCAGCCACTGTCATTGTCTTCATATTTAACAGTTCTTAATGGATTTTCTTCCATTGTTCTAATTCTGATGGGGTGGTTGTTTTTTTTTTAATCTAAGTGAAGTTTTCCATGCACATGTCCCTTCTTTCTTTATCCACATTCCTTTATCCATGTCTCTGTCCTTTTATTACCAAGCCAATTCCCCACTTAGAGCCAGGTAACAAGCACAAAGACGTCTCAGCTCATATACATGAAATAATTCACTCAAATTCACATAGAAAGTCTCAGACTGAATTGAAGCCAGATTTCTTGCTGCCACAACAGGAAGTAGCATATGAAAGAATTTTATAAGCACTTAAACAAAATGAACTTTCAGAGTATGAATTGATTGCCCACTATTAATTTCAAATCTGCATATGTTACAGAGGGTGATTGATCATCAACATCACATTATTTTTTCTGCCTAAACTTCTTCCTCAAAACAGAGAATAAAGAACCAGAAACAATACACAAAATTGATGGACACTAATATGAATAGCTGTACTAGAAATAATAATATCCAACACTAAAAAAGGAAAACAGAGTGACCAATAACAAACTTATGAAATGGGATTGTATGGTAGTCAAACAAAATACAAACAAATGCTTGGTAATGTTGTTTGGACCACTTACACCTGGCACTTGGGACCATTCCTTCCCTACCAGCCAATCTCCCTCTGAAAGTTCACTCTGAAAAATGAATCAAGCCCCCTGCCTCCAGCTTGGAGAGCAACCTACAAGGAATGGAAACACTTCGCTATCTTATTCAACTCGCTGCAGAGAACTTAGACTTTAAAATAATTTTACATACTAGGGACAGAATTAGTTTCATTGTTATATATGCAACATGCCTAAGCATCACAATCAGTCAATGAGATTTGGAAGCATCCAGTTTCAGACTGAATAATGAAACAAAAGAAAGTTACATTGGTTTAGCTACAGACGAGAACAATTCTCTTCATCATTTTTCTGGAAAAAATTCTGTACAGTTAGCAACAGCATCACTAAAGTCAGTCATGCTATTTTGGAAAAAGTTTAAAGTTAAAAAGCAAGTTGTATTTGATATTAGTATGCCATCTGTGTAATATTTGTGGGTAATCTTGCTTTTATTAAAGCACTGAAGGAATTCCCTCCCCTGCTCTATTTTTCTCCCAACTTCTACTCGTGCCAAGATGATGAGTAAGTAGATGTATTGGGATGCCTTTACCAGCTAGCAACCAGCTAGGCAATGCTTGGGTTCCCCTCAGAAAGAGTTTGATTTGGCACACTCAACAACACATTACAAGGATGATAAACCAGATCCTCCTGTTTTTATTTCCAAGGCCAACCTTGCTTATCCCTGTAGAAACAAGCAGAAAATGTTTCTCCCAATAATTCATTATTGCATAAGAGCTCTGGAAACCTATTAGTTTAATTTCAAGAAAAGCTAAGCAAGAAAGGAAACAGTTTGACCAGTGAATCTATAAAAGACAGAAAGTATGCTAGATACTAACAAGTGTCATCAAGCGGAGTGATCTTCTCAAGTCATTGGAAAACACAGAGAACTGAACAGAAAGTATGTTTGAGGAAATCCACATAGTGAACAAGTTCTTTGTTTTATCTTAAAGTTTATTAATTACATGCTGATGGCAACTTCAGTGTCAATAAAAAATTTAAAATACAGCAGAATATAGATAAAATATATCCATAAAGATAATCAGAAGATGAATGGAAATTTTTCAGCACAGTAAAAGGGCTGATGCAAGTTAGTGGTTTAGCTGAGACTTAGAAAGACACAATAAAGGGGAAAAGATAAAAATATTACAAAAATGACAGTGAATCAATATCTCTAGAAGACAGAGACATCGTATTGCTCTAAATCTAAGTTTGTATCAAATCCAAGATCTTAATTTTTAAGCGAAACAACCATAGCCAACTATAAATTGGGGAAAGGAGTGGTTAAAAATAATTCTTGAAAGTACCACCTCTGAGCACCTCATCCTAATTGACTGCACCACAGCTCACCTTGTGTCAGCTGCACTTGCCTCTCTCTGCTGCCGCCTCCCATGCAGTCTGTTTGCCAGGCTGAAGCGCTGATGCCACGAAGCCCCACATGCCCCACAGCGGCAGCGCGTTAGAAAACTATTGAAGGAAACTATGGCCCCTTCTGAGCTTCCCTAGTCAGCAACCAGGGTGATGGGACATAAAAGAGATTGTTCCAGAAAAGAAAAGAGCAAACAGGTGGGCATACACACAAATTTGAACTGCATTCATTATGATTCAGTGAACGAGCTTGAAAACACAGATAGAAGAGTTGCAGCTTATAATAATGAGCGAGTAGGTGGGTAGCCTTGTTCTGTATATATGACACTGCAAGGAGTATCCAGATCTCAGTTCTAATTCCTGTAGGCATCTCATCTGCATGATGCTAACTGAGATAGTCTCAAACCTGCCAGACTAAATCATTATCACAGCTACCATATCAGAGTTCAGTTTTCACAGCCATATATTCTGCTCTCACTGTGTTAAATACGTGCTGTTATTGTGAGACATGCCATAGAAATGATGCTCCTGAGCCTGTAAAATTCTATCTCTTGGCAGGTGCTTTCTTTCTTGCACAGTAAATCCTGGATATAATTTCTGGTTTAAAAGGAAAGGAAAAAGAAAAACACATCTAAAAGGGGCAAGAGGGTGCCATTAGCATAGGCAGGATTATTTTTCATACCAAGAGTAGGGGAAAAAAAAAGCAAGCAAGGTTTGCTCCATTCCCTGGTTTTGTTTCATGATGCTTAGGGTTACTGCATAGTCATTTTTATCAAATTACTCTATTAGTGGAAAGGGACATACAGGTTTAGAGAATGAATACTGGCTATTAAAGTGACCCCAAACACGGTCTGTCTAGAACTATACAGCCATAAAATTTGTCAAATTATCACAAAATCTATACCATGAAACTGCTTAGTGAGAACTGAAAGTACACTAAAGTTGACAACACTCCATTTCAGTAAAATGGGCCTGAAAGGTATACTGCAGAAAGGGTAACTCCTGGGAGAAAGGGCCACAGTAACAGCACACCTTGAACACAGGAAGATGTGACTCGTAAATCTATTAAGTGTTTACTTAAGCTTCTTCACACAAAAGCACTGTTCAAACAGTAAGAAAATTCTGTATGTTCACTGGGCATAATATACAATAGCATTATTACCTTCACACACAGAGAAATAGTTGCATAGAGATTATCTGATTTGTTCAGTGACAGTCTCATTCAGTAGTTTATTTTGGGTGGGAGCTCAGCAATTCCTGATGCCCTATTCAATGACAGGAGTTGAAAAGAAGGATTTCAAGAGATAGAAATTAAAGCGCAAATGTGAGATCAGAGGCAGACAAGCTTATTATACAAGAATATCATTAGCAATAATGCCAAGATGAAGCTGTGCTTGAAGTGACACTTGTTGTTACTGAGATGTACAACTGACAGGTTTAAGGATAAGTCTGCTTGCTGTCTGTAAAACACAGTACTCAATTTTAGCAATTTCATTCTCTAATTTTCCGATTTTCAAATTATCAGTGAGGACTCCTGCCATTCCTCTAGTTCCCCTCTCCTATTCAGTTTGAGATGCCGGCTTCGGTGTTCCTGGTGATTAGGGTTATTGTAGGGTGGAGAGAGGGAAGGCACAGGACAGATCCTGGGTTTTTGCAGCTGATTGTCTTTTTTGAAGTACAGAAAAAACAGGTGGCTGTTGTCAGAAGCACTAGAATTCAAAAGACAGGAGAGAATACCAGTTTTTTTGAACAACCTGAACTAGACTGTTGTTTGTACTAATGCAGAGTGGGAGATATGATGTAAGAGATAAGTTGTTGAATATTCCATATAGATAAAAATGTGTACTGGAAATTGAAAAATATGAAATCTGCCTCCAAACAGATATTTCCTCCTTTTTATGTCATAAATCCAAAATGCACAAGTAGCTGAATACACTGTGATAATGAACCCTCTTGCTCTGTGTCTGTATCACAATTCTAGCTAAAACCTCTGCTTGTTTTGTACATAGATTTGGGTTTGAAGTTCCATTTTTAAAAGAGAGTGGGAAAACTGAGCAAATTTTTTATCCATCTGACAATGTAACACCTGCGGTTTTTTATATATTCCAAGCGGAATGAAAAAAAGTCTTCAGTTAGGGCTTAGGGTGTTTTCCTATCTTATTGCAGGTACGTAATAACATCACATATTAGTATTTTATGCTAGTAACACTTTCTGTGAAAATTTTACCTACTAAGATAAAATAGGCCAAATTATTGTAACAAAGTTACAGGTAAAAAAAAGCCAAATAGAATGGGAAAAAAAAAAGGTAAGTGCTAATCAATTTTTTGTAAATACTAACACCTGAAGATCAAAAGCAGAGCAAGAAATACTTGCAATACGAGAAGAGTATTTCTTCTGCACAAAACCCCCCAGCATTATATACTTAAAGGTACTAATATAATGAAATCGTTTTGCTATAATGTGATTTACAGAGATAAAGAAATGTGTGTGCATTGACATTTCTTTGACACAGGATATAATTTAAGCTAAATAGTTTATATTGCCTAAGTAATGGCTTTAATTTACCTTAAAAACAGATTTATTTTTAATTATAGCAGTTTTTCTTTATGTTGGCATTCATGTAAATAGTTGGTGTAATATATGTATAAACACATGGACGCATATACAGCTTTTTCTGTGGGTGATATTTTGAGAACATTACAATTTTCAGAGAACTGTAAGGTTCAGAGAAATAAAAGTGTGGAGCAGTAGATCTGACTGAGAAGATTAAAGGAAACAACCCTGACAAATTCAAGCATCTTACATGAAATTCACCGTGTTAAGGCATTTAAAATACCACAGCCTAAATACTGTGCTACACTCCCATTTTTATGTTTCATGCCTAAACTTAAAAGAATCCCCACAATTTATCAGTCCAGCCCAACCGTGGTAGCCGTAGCTGCAGGTCTCCGTGTCGGACAACAGCTGAGGACCACCAGCACACCCGCGCAGTAGACGTGCCTTTGCCCTGCGAGTGCCACCCTGCCCCGAACACACAAACATCCTTAGCACAGCGGGCTGCTGCCCGCTCCCCCTCCCAACCCACCCTGAAAGCAG
>JANZLQ010000040.1:21635280-21683705 GCA_026212715.1 Elanus axillaris
ACCCACCCTGAAAGCAGCACATCTGGGCTCATGGCACGCTCCGCTCCTCCTCAAGGCTCAGTTCCCCAGTTGCTTTAAGCTGACATATTTGTCAAATGCCACAGAAGGATGCTGCCATGCCCTCTTCCTGAGTCCCTGCACCACTGTAGAGTGAGCAGGATTAGGAAACTAATTTAAAAGCTCCATCTTCAGGCACATCTTCCCCAATACAGACTGGTTTTCGACCGATTCTCAGATTGCACATAAATTGACTTAAGGTTATTTTGGACTTGCAACATCTGATGCAGCTCTGCGGGGATGCTCTGCCCCTCTTCTGCTGGGAAAGCAGGTCTGGTCCCTCCCAGGCTGCCTGCTCACCCCGCCAGCCCTCCTCTTCCCCAGGGACCTGCACTCACAGGCTCTCCCTCAGACCTCTCCCCACCCCACTCCCTGGGGCACGGTTGCAGCCTGGGGCTACGACATGACTGGGAAAGAAATTTCCCCAAAGCAGCTCTGGGCTTTCGGAATCGCCTTTGGGAGAATGTGACATGCCAGATGGGATACAACTCCCCGCTGTCTACATCGCCGTGTATGCTGCTCCTGCAAAGGCCATATCTTTGCAATGAAAATTACAGCGTTTGTGATTGCATATAGTCATTCAGCATTTAATGAATAAAAACAGGCAAACATGGCCTGTTTAATAAAAGCAAAAATCCAAAATAATCATACAGTATGATTTTCGCATAAATAGTTCTGACACTTAAATAGAATGAAAACCACCAAAACACACTCTTTTTTTTTTAAATTTCCCTTCTAGAGGTATGTTTTTAAAGGTTAAGAACCTAACAGAAAACACAGCAGAAACCTTATTCGAAAGTACTTGTCTCTGTAAACATTTCTTTGATTTCATCAGGCAGCTCTGTTAAAATTTTGTGGTGATATTCTCAGATTACAACTTAAAAGTGAAGTTCTCAAAATAGTATGAAGACAAAGTATGTGAGGCAGTGCATCTCCATCAGGCATGTCATTTTTTTCCTCTTCAAAAAGAATTTACAAGCTGAATAAACTTTATATGAAAAATAATTTGAAGGAGATTTAAATAATTTTTTCATGTAAATCGCAAAGGTACTTCCTTTGAAATTATCTGAACAAGTAAACAAGTTTTACCGTAACATTTAAAATACTAAATTAAAAGTATATATTAAACCTTGGTTCCACAGAATATAACCCACTTGAACTATTTATTGCAGATTTCAGATAAAGTGCTAAAATATCTAGATTGGTACTCCATATGAGCAGAGGTGATGTAAATTCAGCTGAAAGAAAGAATAAATTATACCTTGTAATTACTGTATTATACTTGGTAGTGTTAAATTCTGCTGGAGCAGTATGCAGCTAAGGGAAAAAACAAAATTACTTGACTTGCAGTCTGCTAGCAGTTATACCTTTGGCATAAATAGTGCTTCCAGCATACTGGGGTCTTTTTTTTTTTTTTTAATTGACCTATCACTTAATTTTTGCTGCACTGTACTAAATACATTGTATACCTAGCCCTGGGGAAAATGTAGTGCATCGTTGCCTGTGACCGTTTGCTGATTACCAGAGTCTGAAGGCTCAGTGCTGAGATCTTGTTTAGAATCATAGAATGGTTGGGGTCAGAAAGGACCTTTTAAAGATCATCTAGTCCAACCCAAGTCCAACCGCCCTGCCATTAGTCCAGGTTGCTCCAAGCCCCGACCCTGAACACTTCTAATGGTGGGGCATCCACAATTTCTCTGGGCAATCTGTTCCCGTGCCTCACCACACTCATTGTAAAAAACTTCTTCCTTATGTCCAATCTAACTCTACCCTCTTTCAGTTTAAAAGTTACCCCTTTTCCTGGCACTACAAGTGCTGGTAAAAGTCTTTCTCCATCTTTCTCATAAGCCCCCTCCAAGTATTGAAAGGTTGCAGTAAGGTCTCCCAGAGCCTTCTCTCTTCTAGGCTGAACAAGCCCAAGTCTCTCAGCCCTTCTTCACAGGAGAGGTGTTCCAGCCCTCTGATCACTTCTGTGGCCCTCCTCTGGACCTGCCCTAGCAGGTCCGTGTCTTGTACTGAGGACCCCAGAGCTGGACGCAGTACTGCAGGGGGGGTCTCAGGAAGAGGAGTAGAGGGGCAGAATCACCTCCCTCGACCTGCTGGCTGTGCTGCTTTTGATGCAGCCCAGGAGACAACCAGATTTCTGAGCTGCAAGTGCGCATTGCCAGCTCATGTCCAATTTTTCACGAATCAGTATCCCCAAGTCTTTTTCTGCAGGGCTGCTCTCAGTTTGTACTGATATTGGAGGTTGCCCCAAGCCGGATGCACTTGGCCTAACTGAACTTCATGAGGTTCACATGTGCCTGCTTCTTCAGCCTGTCCAGGTCCCTCTGGATGGCATCCCTTCCCTCTAGCGTAACAGCTACACCATTCAGCTTGGTGTCATCTGCAAACTTGCTGGGAGTGCACTCAATCCCACTGCCTATGTCAGTATTAAACAGTATTGGTCCCAGTACAGTCCCTTGAAGGACGCCACTTGTTACTGGTTTCCATTTGGACATTGAACTATTGACCGTAACTCTTTGGATGTGGCTATTCAGCCAATTCTTTAACCATCTAAGAGTCCATCCATCAAATCCATCTCTCTCTAACCCTAACCTAAAAACAGACTTATATGATGCCTAAAAACATCCTCCATCTAAAACGAACTAACAAAATCAGTTAGTGATCATATAAATCATTATACAAGTTCAGGTCGAGAGACTGGAACCTAAAACTTAACACATTCCCTGAATGGTAAAAACAGGACAATGATTATAATAAAATGCAAGTTTTGACAAGACTTTATGAAAAATTAAACAAAATAAAACAAAGAAATAGTGTAAGTTTTATTAAGGAAACTGTGTCAGATGTAGTTCATACAGTGTCAGACTTGTCACTGCACAGTAGTGTTTTAATTGGATAATGATCATAATCACATACTCTGTCAGCAAAGGAATGAGGCATCTGAATAAGAGGCAATTGAACCCAACAGGACCTAGTTCTCAATGTCTTATCACAGTCCCCTACTTCTGCACAGTTCAACTTACCTGTCTGTAGTAAATGTCTAGTGGACTTACTATTATAATGGTCATTCCAGTTTATAGCAAGGAGATGCTGTACTGCACACTGAAATGTATTAACACACAATATTGTACCTATCTTGATATTAACCAGGATTAATTTCCCAAATTACAAAAGAAGCCTACCTTACTAAATAAAGTTGCTTTGCTCTTCATTAGGGAAAGGAAAAAATAGAAGAAACATCTGGATATGTGCTACTTAAATTAAAATATTCAATAATTTATATTTTTAAAAAAATATAAAATCCTAGACCCTGTTGTTTTGCAAACTATAAATGTATTAAGAAAATACATTCCATCTTAATGGCTGGGGACTGTAGTTCAAGTAAAACATCGCCCAAATTTGTTTCAGCTTTTTCTTTAAAAGCTCTTCTCATTCTAAACCAGTAAATTAGCAACACTATATTCTACAAGCAATCCTTCTCACTATCTTTAATAACATTTGCCTTGTTTATTATGACAGTTAAACTGCAGTATTATAATCTAGTTTAGGTACACAGAACACAATGACATTACATAAAAATAAAAGTATGGAATTTATTAATAACTATGGTAATTCTATGCAAATATGCAACATCAAAATACAAATTAGAGTATATTATCTGAAACACTTTGATTCTTTTGTGCGTGTAGCTTTCCTCCCTCTTGTGCTCCCTTCCATTATAATTATCCTACCTTTCAGAAGCAAATTGTGTCACAATTCTTTCTTGTCTCCTCAGTCTATAATTTGTAGCTTGTCACAGTGCTTCTAAATACATCATATACCTTCCTATTATCTTGTAAATAGATACATTAGGTAGATATTGTGCTAAGATTAAATATTTTAACCTTATTTAAAAACTTAACATTTGCGCTATATTCTTTACTTCCAGAATACGCTTTAGCATTTCCATTGTAACTGATATATATTGATGTAATCAAGCATAATTTAGGTGCTTTGAAAAGTATTTTATTGAAAAAACCACACACTTCTCATTTCAGTTAATAATTAGAATACGGTAGTCTTTCCTTCAAAAATCACACTCAAAAAGACTGTAAGACCAGCCTCAGAAAGAGTTTTTTTCAGAATATGGTATTTAAGTAAATTGTTAAATTTATGTTTAAGTGTTAAGAGAGTCAAATGATGGACACCTGGTAAGAGTAACCGAGTTAGAGAAAAGCAGAAGATGAGGTTATACTCCTGCAGGTACCTCCTCTGAAAACATGAAGAATATAGGGCTAGGCTGGAGCTTGAAATGGCTATGGATAAAAGATGATCAAGAGCTTGAAATGGCTATGGATAAAAGATGATCAAGAGAAGATCGCAGGCATAGTACGCAGATTTGTTTTTCATGGATCTCAGAAGGGTCACTGATTATGACAAGACTTGATCCACTATAGGCCAGGCTAGAACAGCACAGTATAGTTTCTATTCCAAAATGGTTAGCATGATCAAGAATTAACTGGTGTTCTTATCTCCTGCCTAAACATTTTTTAAGTAGCTTTTACATTGTAGCTCTTGCTATAGATCTCTGAACAAACTGCGTAAAGCCTTCTTGGTCTGCTTAATCCTAATGAAGTCAACGTCATTTAAATTGTGTAATATCCAAATACTCTCTCTCATTACATAAGCTTGAATAAACTGGAACATCTTAATGTTTCTGTTTATGTACATATACATATCTATTCATGGAGAGAGAGACTATATTACTATGGTAAAGTATCTAAAGCACAAAAAGGTATGAGAAAATTAAATTCATTACATACAGCACAGGCATTTAAAAAAAGTCCTACAACATTAAACAAATTGAATACAGAAGTATCTCTGTCAGGCTAATCAGTGTGAGAAGCGTGCGTTTTCTTAAAATGCATTTTAAAATTTTATCTCACCATACTGTGTGGGTCACACAGTATGATCCAGCACATCATGACATCATCAGTGTAATTTTTGGTTAAGATTTATAAAAACACCTAATCTGCTATTCAATTATGTAGACTGCTTATTACCATAATAATGTCAAGTAAAAAGAAAGTGTACTTTTATGCAAATAAAAATGCCTCAATTACAACATCTGTTCCCAGATGACTTGGGCCACTGGTCAGAGAGACTTTCAACACACAGAAGGTTCACTTTGCAATACACCCAAATATATTATTAAAGACCATGCCACTCTGATTCTGCTGGCCATGTTCAAGGACTACCTTAATTTCTTTTTTTCCCCATATATTTTTTTTGGTTTCTTTCTTTTATTTTCTCTAGCCCTTGAAGAGATTTTTTTTTTTTAACATCTAAAACCTTCTTATATTCTTCACAGTTATAGATTACTCATTCAGCAAGTAGTTGAATTTTTTCTTCTTTTTTTAAATAGTTAAAATACCTATACCTTGCTATATATCATATATATTTTTTTGTTTAATGAATAACTACTGAAAACTGTAACTAGACTGGAGGGTTGTAGTAGGGACTATAGAACAATAATAGAAAGGACTGGTGGTTTAAGATTTTATTAAACAATATGCGGTCAAAATAAACTTTTGTTATTTTCTAGATTAAAATACATGATCTGGATGTAACAGGTATTTGTTATACTGAAATCATGCGACATTACAAACAGAATAGGACTAAAGATATATTGGGGATCAGCTGTTTTATATTTTCTACTTTTTGCTTGGAATCATCTGAAACATGGAAACACCTATTTGTCTATTTAATGCCCACTCTCAGAAAAGCTTTAAGAAAGCAAACTTAGGAGAAGGGGTTCCTTCTGAAAGCAAAACTCATGTCTCATTTCAGTTGTAAAGCAGAGCATGGCCATTTACACGTCTGAACCATCAATAGAATTATTTCTGTCGAGACAATGTACCATCAGTTGCAGAAACAGGAGCAGTTGATCCTAACCTATGCTTTAAATAGTACTTTATCTGCAGGAGAATGCTTTTACTATTTTTCCTTTGAACTTCAGCAGCATCCCTCTGAGCTGTTCGTAACTGCTCTCCCACTGCCCTAATTCACATTTTCTGCTCAACTTTATCTTCGCGAAGAGTTTAGATCTAAACTCCCTGAAAGTGAATTTGCATTTAGAAAAAATTCCCATTTCAAAATGCATTTAATGTTTTCTCATATTTTTTGAGCAAAACCTTAATATTACAGCAGCGTGAAATAATGATACCTTCTCATAAACATACTAACATAAGATGGTGAATGTATTGCGCCATCCATACATCATTTGTCCTCTGTCAAGCTGACATCTGTGCATATTTAATAGCTTCAGTGTCAACTCTCAGAAAAAATACCAGTACAAAAATAAAGCTGTGGCAGCATTTCTTTTCTGATACACACAAGATCAAGACCCGAGAGAGGATGAAGGAAGTTAGTCTGGTTTGTGGCTTCTTTTCACATCATAAGATAAATTGTTTCCAATTACTTCACTTCAGTATTAAGGACTGATCTGCATATGGCTTCAATTTAAAAACATATGTAAGCCAGACATCTGTGATGGCTCGACCTCTTCCATTCGTGTATGAAAACAAGCTATGCGGAATATGCTGACTGGGGATACCATGATAAATAAACAAGACCAAAGGATGACCCAGTGCATATTACCTCCAAAACCATATTAGACCACAATCTGCCAGCTTGTGAAAATGATTACCAACTATTGCCTGCATCAGTGATTAATTACCATGCCTGCCACCGTTGTTTCCCCGTGTGCACCATGCTGCATCCTATTGCCAATAGGTTACGTCTCTCTTAGAAATACCTAAATTACACCCAAATTCTTCTTTAAATTTCCTGTTGCAAATCCAGTGAACTCCACTGGCTTTTTTTCAAGGACAAAATATCTCAAGCCTTTACTATACCTTTCCAGTACTCGCTGATCTTTTCTCATGTGCTGCATTCTTCTCAGCAATATCTAATGAAGCCATAAACTGTTGAATAACCACAAACCTTTATGATTTGTTACTAACGCCTTGTGACCAATTAAACTTTGCCATTTTTTTCATAATAATCAGTTTTGTGTAAGAACCAACCATCCAATCATAGGAAGCCTCATTTTCTCAATTTTTTTAAAGTCCCTCTTCTTAAAATTAATTATAAGGCAGAAATGTGAGATTACAGAGGGTAAGAGATTCAGTATATAACAGAATTAGAATTTTAAACAGTGGTGAATTATTCAAAGTTCAAAGAATAAATGATAGGCTTGTCTTATGGAAATATAATGTCGAGACTGACCATTTCACTTAAGTCAGACATTAACTTAGGTTCTTGCAGAATTGGTAGTTCCATGTGAAAACTACACCCATTCAGGAAAGATGTTACATATATTCATAATAATTCAGAGAGAAGCATGCAAAAATTAAATTAGTAACAAGATTCTTCTGAATGGGCATTAATGAGAGTATGAAAAAAGTTAATAAATCTATTTTTATCATGAATTTGCTGAAGGCTGCTCAAGCAACTCACAGTCAACAACAATTACATGAATATGCATATGCATACATATATTTGCACGTATATTTGCATGTATATGAATTTATCTATAACAATAACTGATCACAAATAATTACTCAGGAATTCAGGCAGCTTACAGCAATTGATATTGTAACATAGTGGTATGAAAAATAACTTACTGTGAATTTCTAAAAGAAATTGCTCCTTGCAAATGAGAAAAGCAATTTTTAATAGGGAAAATATGTCATCATTCTTAACTTACACTGACGTACTCCCCGTATTTCCTTTGCACAGAGAAACTCTACGGTATACTGCTTGCTACCAGCGCAATGCAACATGCATTGCATCATTCAGTATAGATTTCAAATTGGGATCCTAAAGAAAAAAATGAACTATTGCTTTCTGGAAGGGAAAGAAGATTTTGCAAATGAAACACATAAGCAATAAATAAAATTTAACTCTTCTCAGCGGAAAAAAAAATCTACAGCCTTAGAAAAGAAATTAAAAGTTAATTTTAAATGTTCATAATATTGTTTGTACCTAGTTATTTAAAATACCATATAAGTAGTAGTGAAATTATTTTTCATTAAAAGACTAAGAATTGCCAATGTATTTCATATGGACCATTACAGAGACAACAATTTGTTTGATGTTTAATACTTTGAACACATGAACAAACTAAGAAAATTTCTGTGCATCACTGAACTTCTGGGTTAGTTGAAAGAAATTTAAATTTTATGTTAGTGGAATAATTTTATTTTTCATTTAACAGGGAAAAGTTAATCTCTCCCTGCAATTGTGTATTTTTTCTTCCTTATTGTTCCAAAAGTAGAATCTTGTATCTTCTTTAATCTAATATACCTTCCCCCTACTATTTAATGTAATTTCCTCGGTCTAATCAATATTCCATTAGCTGGATTCAGTCAATGAACTGTCTTTCACTGCCTGCATTATTCTAGTTCTAAGGTTTTCAGTGCCGGCACACCGCAAGCGTATGTTATTGCCATACTAGCAAACCAGCAGTCCTGCACAGATATTTCTACGTGCTGCTTTAAAAATCACAGTGTAAAGAATAACAAATTGTTCGGTGAGCAGCGGTACTGAAAAGGCCTGTTTTTCAGTGGCCTGTCCCCTGTTTGTTCCCACATCCCCTCCTTCACCCGACCCCCACGCCAGCCTGCACAGGAACAGAGGCTGATGGCACAAGCTGTGGGAGTCAGGGACAGCCACCTCTGAGCGGGCTGCACAGCCCACAGGCACAAACCTCTCATTTGCCGTATGGCTCATGCCTCTCCCGAGGGATCAAGTAGGCATTTTCTCCCAGAAAGGCACTGGTTTGGGAGCCACCCCTCTAGGGACCTACTGACTACCATGGTACTTGCAGGAATCCTTGTGGACTTACCCTTCTGTCGAGTTTCGTAGAGATTGGCTAAAACTTTCAAAACTTGTTAAGGTTGGTAGAGGGATGAACTTGTGCAGACACAAGCAATGCACAAGCAAAAACCTCATCTGCTTTGAGATTTATTCTCACTTGTATGTTTCTCACACCCAAATGTGGATAGGAATTCAGATAGCCTTGGTAAAGACTTTTATTAAAACATGCTAAGTCCAAGTTATCAGTTTCAGCTGGCTAATGGATTTAAATTATATAGTAAAATGTTTAATGCAGTAATATACAATTAAGTGGTTTTATGTAGCAATACACTGAAAACATGTGCAGGCTTCTGACAGAAAGTGTAAAAGCCCTCTGCGCTGCAAGATGTGATTCTAGAAAAAACCCCATGTTTTTCCTTCCATATACTCTGCTTCACATATTATTTCTGTGTTTGCAAAAAGAGGTCAGAATGGAAGAGATACCACTGAGCACTCCAGAGTTTAGAAGTTAAAATTACTGAGTTAAACTCTTGTACAAAAGGATGGTGTTTTAGTGGCATTTTTATGAAATCACAGCATACTTCGCAAGATCTGTATTTCTATGGTTTACTGAACGGAGCACTAACTCTCCAAATTCTCATTATGAGAACAGGCCAACATTTTCCAGCCATGTTTATTGTGACAATGATTTGAAGTCAGCAGTAAGAATTATTCGATATGAAGCATATCTGTAATGGTCTAATAAGTACGTATAACATACAAGACAACAGAACATAGAACAGAAAAGCTAACCAGTATTGAAACAGCACTTTTCTGCCACTGCTAGTTTTCCCCTTCTTGTGAGTGAAGAATTCAAAGAAGGATAAAGACTATCTAAGCCACTGACATGAGACTTGTTTTTACAAGTCAGTGCACACATGAACGTCTGAGCACAGTAAATTAACATGGATTTGCATCAACAACCAGTAATTATGTTTTACGTCAGCCAATAAAGAGCAGAAGAATGATGAATTCCCACTGTCAGAGCTGCATTATATTCAACCACAGAAAAGTTTTACCAGTTCCAAATTTAATGCATCTACCAAAAATTAAGAAAAAAAAAAAAAAGAAAGAAAAACTTAAATGTAGTCCACAGCCAAATCTCAAAACAACATGTCTGACTAGATTTATAAATTTGGCCAGTGTTTTTGCACTGTCTGAAGTCAGCGATAATTCCATAGCTCTCAAAAGCTAGGGTACTCACCCAAACACTCTTGGCCAAGATTCAGCTAAGCCACTTTTCCTAAAAGTTTCATTGTACTTAATTTTGCTGTATACATTTACATAAACCTGGACATTTTGGCTATACAGGTCTAAAAAAATGCCAAATCAATGACTTTTACATGAAAGGAAGACAGTTGCTTAGTGTTAAGCCCCACATAACATAATACTGTTCTGTGAAAAGCACGTTTACTAGACACTTTATATTCTGTAGAGCCTATGGCATTCTATATAAAAGCAGGGACTCTTAACATAAGAGGCTATGACAGCTGACCATTTTGTACACGTGTTTTTTATGACAGCATTGCTGTTACTATTATAACATAATAAATGTCATTACAAAACCAGAGTGGTCTAAAAAGCTTAACCTGACTTGCACCAATTCCCACACTACAACTTACAGTGGTGAAGGTGGTGAACACTTGGCTCTTATTCCTGTAGTTATAGTCTTGCAAAAAAATTAAGTGCCCATTTTCCTCAAGGCGCTGTGAAAACATAAATGCATTCTCAGCTCAAAGTCCCCCACAAATATTGTCCAGAAATGGAAAAAGAAAGCTGTTAAGCACTATTCTATCTCATCGAGATTAATGTTTGTGGTAGCATTGATGAAAATCTCTCATAAGATTTCTTTTTGTGGAAAGCTTTAATCAAATACACCCTAATGTTATCAAAAGGAATGTAGAAATCTAGCAACACATTTTATCATGAGGTAAGAGATGATACAGGACAAATACTACAAGCATCTTTCTTTTTCTTTCTACAGTAAAGGAATTAAAAAGATAGAAAAGAAAATGTGATTCCTGTGCTGCACAATTTATTCACGTGTCACTAGCAGGCTATTCCATACACTTCTCATTGAAATTCTAGGGAAAGCAATAATTCATATTAATTAATTGGATATGCCAATTCTCATTAGTCCACAAAGGCTGGGTAAGTATCCTTAGGAGACCACAGGGTACCTCCACATTGCTGCAAACAAATCAAGTACCCAAATCTTGGCTAGTTTGTGGCTTGGGACACAAGAGTCTTACACAGAGCACTTCAGAGTATTGGAGCAAGGCAGCAGGGGAATGAGACTGAAAAACAAACGCTGGCCTTCCTGCTTTTTGCTGTCCACTGGTTTTGGCAAACTAGACTACTGTGCAATAAAGGATGCCTTCTGAAACACAAAGAAATCAAAGCAAAAGGAGCAATAAACGTCCACTTAACACTGCCATGCAATGTTTTAGCCCCTGGTTTCAACAGGAACAACCACGAAGTGAAACAGAGTGTTACTCTATAGGTTTTTCTTTTATCATTGTGCAGGAAAATATCAATTCCTTTATCCCTAGCAGGAATGATGATAACTATCATCAGCCTTGAAGAAACTGAACATCCAGAAGGACTGAAATTAGAAACAAAACCATTGTCTTCCAGTTCTAAACCTCAGAAAAAATCTAAGTGATGTCAGAAACGAATGTACGATTAACATCCCATAAACCAGTGGTAGAAGAATATACATAAATTATGATGTGTACCAACACTATTTGGATTCAATTTCAGCCAGTATTTTCCCTCCTGCCCTGGTCTACAGCATTGGACACATGTGGTTTTTCAGCACCATATCATTAGCCTACCTATTCATTTGCATAAATTTCTGCTATCGCATCGGCCTAATAAGTAGCAATACAATTTAATTGTACATATTATGGTGTGCTGTTCTCTACCAGTGAGTGACAGTAACTCACAATATGAAAAGGAATAAAACATTCATTGACAGAATACCACTGAATTTACCCAGACACATAACCAGACATAAAATACAGTAATCGATTATAATAAAAGGATTATTTTCTAAGTTTATAAATGGAAATAAGTACATTTATTTTTCAGAAGCATACAGTAGTTCCTGTAGTAGCCTATTCACCAGCCCAGCCTGCAAGGGATTAGGAACCTCATTCTCACTGGTACTTAAACAGATGCATTTTCAGAAGAAAATTATAAGCTTTGAAACAGATTTAACACTTTGAATAGAACATGTTTCTCCCTATTTTGTGAAAAAGAATTATTGTATGACAAGACAAAATCTTTCAACTATGTCAAAAGACAGGAAAAACAAAAGTCTGTTTTCTCTCACTAGTCTGTTAACATTGTCTTGCTCTACTGGCAACTAATGTACATAAATTCAAGGAATTAAAATAGGAGTCAATACAGCAAATTTGTATTTTTCCTGATTTTTTTTTTTTTAAACATAAACCCAGCCTTAAGTAGGAAGAATACAGCAATACTTATAGCTGGAAGTACTTTATCTGAAGTTTGATAGCCTAACACCACGAAGATTGGACGCATTACTTATAGAAAAGGATTAGATTCAGTCTCCTGGAATTCACCCAACCTGCAGTCCACTCGCTGCTCTCTTCCCCTTTTGGACTGTATGCAGGTAGCTGAAATTTGACCAAAATGCAGCCAACCTCCATTCTTCTATTTACTATATATGCATCATCTTTGACAACAGATCACATACATATTGGAATATCTGAATAGGACCATTTCCAATCTGTCTTTAGCTACATGATATGCAGATTTCACATAACCAGAGGGTTCTGTACCTTCATGAGAGGTTATGTGGCCTTGACTGCTAAGGTACGGTTGCTGTACAAGAATGATAAATTCATATAGGATAAAGTTTTCAACAGAACTCAAGCCTAAGTTTCTAGTGCAACTTAACACAAAAAACAAATTTGTAAGTCACTTAAGTTTTAAATTCCCTTGAAAACAATCTTGTGCCTGGATACGCCTGAAAATTTTACATACTAACCTTTTATACGCTATTGGTGGTACTGCTACAGTATTCCAAAATATTCTTACTGTGCAAACAACAGTCTTGGAAACCATGTGCAACTATGGAACAACTGGTGTAGAGGTAGTGGTCCTTGAAGAGAAAACTGAGGAGATGAAGAAACATCACCCTCTACCTCATTCTCTACTTATATCAACTCACATAGCTGCCTTTATGTCTGGTAAGGGAACGCTGGGTGATGTCACAACAAAAGAATTTCATTTGTACTAGGTAGTCAACACAAGTAATACGTAATTACATACAAGGTTCTCCTTTATCAGCGTACCAGCTCAGCAAGACCCTGAATTTCTTACTTCTGACCAGTAAGACAAAACCATCATGCATGCACATATGTAAAATACCTGTACTTTAGGCTACTGTGACTCATTTGTACAAACTTAATTATCTTCCTTCAATGTCCTGATCCTAAAAGATTTTTAAAAATGCAAAAATTGGCAACAGACTTTAAAAAGGGGAAAAACAACAGACAATTCTTCAAATAGTTTGTTTTTCCAGATTGCATGATTTGAAAGGCTAAAAAAGAATGAAACAGCTAATTAGTCTAAGCAAAAGACGATACATCCTTTCTAATATGTGGAATGATTAACTAGCCCATTCAATAGCATTAATTTAATTGTTTGGCATAGCATAATAAATAGCAATGGATTGCCAAAAGTTGAACTTCTTTTCCAATTGAGATTAATAAAGTTCTCTGGATGCATATATGTTTGTAGAGACAAAAATAACGTATGTGCCAGGTTCCTCATAATACGGTGGAGATGGAGTATCTCTTCATCTCTCACTAAGGGAGATGGCATTCCATTTCAGAGAAAGAAGACTTACTTCCATCTACTTAAGCATCAATATATATTTAAAATAAGATTTCAGCCTAGAATAATTACTTCTGAGTAACCTTTGAAATATGGGGGGAAAATAAATATCTGACATACCAAATTACTTGTTAAAAATGCAACTTGATTCCGTATCGGGTAAAGTAAGAAAAAATACTTCCCAATATACAAACAGCATTGACAAATCAAGAAGCCTATCAGCAGAAAGACAGACTAAAAGGATCTCAAGAGAGATCATTGTAGGTATGGCCACTAAAAAGTAGTATTAATTTAAGAACTTGAATAATTTTACTTCAGAAGAAATAACCTGATCATTAGATATAGAGACAGCTATGAAAGACTGGCTGCTTCATCTTCAGCATGGCATACTTCAAAATAAATTATTGCAAACTGCTTTCCATCTGATCAACAAAATAATTTTACTGTTGTAATTTTGTTGAAGAGATGCCTAATAAAGAAATATATTAGAAAAATGTTAGAAAAAATACATGTGTGTTTGGTAGCTATGTCCCATACACTGTTTAAAAAAAAAGTAATAAAAATGCAAGCAAATTAAACTCATGCCAGTTGTTATAAACATGTTGACCCACAGGTGACTTTATTTTGCCTTCCAGCAGAAAAACTATCATGCTTGGTTTGCTAGCTTTTGCGGTAACTGCAGAGAGAGAAATTTTCTAATCTTTATTTCTCCTTGAATGCTATCATAGCACACTAAATAATTTCACTAGCTGAATGCCTATGAATTAACAGTACTTTTAATTACTTTAGATACAATCTATATTTGAGCATGCTTTTCATTTTACATTCATTTTTCTTCCATTCATTATCAGTCTTTCTTCCCACTAGACTGTTTATATTTTAATTTGTGCAGGCTTTAACAACATACTGACTCCAATACTGTCCTAATTAAATTAAATTTACTTGCATAGATTTGAAACGCAACCTCTGTTGACCTCAAAAGTACTCCTTTTTCTTCTTTCCAGTATATTTTACTGTCTATCAAAGAACTGTTTTCCCCAGGCTCTATTACTTCTTCAGAGTTGGCCTTCGTGCAACTAGTCCTCCAATACATACCTAGATTAGTATTTCAGCTTTAATAAAACTACAGTCCAAATCCTAAATGGTCTGTACCTTTTAGTCCATAGATGTTATTTAGGTCACTTCAAACAAATAATTGCAGAGCTGCTTCTGACCACACTAGTAAGATAGGACTTCGATGTTTAAGATAGGATTTTTTTTTCCCCACAGCCATCATTCCCAATTTTCTTCTTAATTAAAAAACTACTAAAAAATGTCTTTCTAGAATGGTCAAAGAATCGAAGCGGAAAGTATGGGTCACCTACGACTTCTCCTTTTTAGATAGTCCCTTCCACTTTTTAGATAGGATTCTCATATGTAATGACTAGTTAAAGAAAGCTCCAAATTCAGCTTTCTTTCAAAAGAAAAAATACTACTATGTACAATCACAGATCATCCCTCTTCTGATTTTATTCAGAAATAATATGATGGTTTGAATCAATTAACCAAGACATAATATTAGGGTTGGTTTTTTTTCATGTTTATTTTGCAAAGCAGATATAAAATCATATCAAGGGCAAATGCATAGTAGTAAACCCTCCCTGCCTTCAGTAATTTGCATTTGAGAGCCTAGATAATAGGTGGTTTAGTACAGGGAAGAAAAAACACATTAGGTGCCTCCTTTATTTTTTTGTTTTCTCTTGCACTTACAACCCTCATTAAGGGTCAGCACTTAGTTATGTATATGCTGTGTAATGGTTTGCATCACTGTGATAGAAGCAGAGGCTTTGGTCTTTGATGTGCAACCCCATCAAACAACTATTCCCCATCCCCCCGAAAGCCAGTGGGCCGAGGGCCAGGCCCTTAGGGAGCACATATGGAAAATATGGCATCGCAACATGCACTTTCAGTGTGTTCCAAGAGCTTGAGCTAAGACAGTCAAATTTCTCTTGGTTTCCTGAAGCAACATAGCTATTCTGCAGCTAAACTCATGACCAATGTGCAGCTGAATTCCTGATGCATCACTGAGCCTAAGCTTACCTGAGAGATTTCTACAGTACATTGGAGATGCTTCTGTTTAAAGCGTTACACAACCCATCTAGCTAAGATGGAGTGGAACATCCTGCTAATACTGCCTGGAAGAAATAGGTCATGTCACTTGGACACTGCCACTTGCCAAACAGAAATCAATTAAGAAATCCATGTTCAGAAAAAAGAGAAAAAAAATAGGAAAAAAAATCAATGCTCATTGACATGGCCCAGTGAGTGGATGATATGCAGAGTACAAAGTAGTCCTGACATATATTGATATAAACAGGAATGCAGCTATCTGCAGCTATCTATCCAGGGAGGAAGAAAACACAGTGTGGAGCATTGTGGATGCAATGCCAGCACGGGACTGGGAGCACAGGCCATGCTGAATGGGGCGAATGGAGGGACAGAGAGAGAGAACAAACTATTGCACC
The DNA here is from genome assembly GCA_026212715.1 of Elanus axillaris. Lineage (NCBI taxonomy): Eukaryota > Metazoa > Chordata > Aves > Accipitriformes > Accipitridae > Elanus > Elanus axillaris. The sequence goes on from JANZLQ010000040.1 coordinate 21,651,618, forward strand.
TGCTGTTAGCACCCCTCCACATGTGCAATTTTAGATCAGATTGGCTGAATTGATGTTTTCCCCTCAATTTTTTTTCATAACAAGCTTTGAAAAAAGTTTTTGAAGTATACGTATATGTGAATCTACAAATATACATACTTTGTACTCTGTGTGCCCTGTCCATATATACAAACACACACGATGCATTGATGTATTGATGTCTCACTGACCGGTGCTGTATTCTAGCTGCCCAGAAACTGTATGGAGTTTGCTTGTAATATAACTTGGGAAATCAGGGGTAAAATGACATGCTCCTTAAGACATTCTGATTCAGGTAATTTCTTAGATGTTAGTTCCTGTTTAGTGGTATAAGCAAAACACAGATCCCTATATACCCCCTTTTTTAAAAATAAGGTCATTCCTATGGTTTTTTTAGACTCGTTAGTCTAAAAATCCATTACAGTGATGAACTCCAATTCACAATTTCCATTGATCACTTAACCAGCAGTCAGATTTTAGTGCAATAATCTATTATGTTTCAAGATTTAGCACAGAATAAGAATGTAATTGTAACATTTTAGAAGTGTATTTCAGTTCTTAATAATGGCAGCGTCAGATCTCCTACAATTCAATTATTGCCATTATTTAAAAGAAATAAGACAAATCCTTAATGATGTTTTTTGATTACATAGATTAAGATTCTTATAAATTATTACAGATTAAAACTAGATATTATACTTAGTCTTGTAAAACTTCTACTTGTGAGCCTGGCTCAGTAAGAAGCTGCAAAAATTGAGGAATGTGTTGTGTGTAGCAGCAAAGTAAGAATGTCAGAAGCAAGAGAATACCCCCAAGAGCAGAGCCGCAGGCAGCAGACTCTCTCAGCAGAAAGCACACAGAATGGGTAGGAAGATAAAAATTTAGAAGTAGAAAAAAAAAAAGCAGGCATTTTAGAGGCAGAATGAGAAAGGAAAGGTAAGGGCTGAAAGGCGGGAGGCTAAATAAATGATACCAGGAGCTGGAAAATCCTTACCCTGTTTTAAAATCAAAAATAAGGTCATGAGACAGCACAGTAAGAAAAGAGCTACACTATTGACTAGCAGCAGGGCCAGCATTTAAGAGATGCAGTTTCTTTGATTAAAAAACAAACAAACAAACAAATAAATAATAATAATTGGCAAGGGCCCTCCTAATGGGCACACTTGACTGAAGGGCATTTTATTTGCAGAAGAAACTTCTTGGGTCTGCTATTTCTGACTAGTGTCAGGGCATGGCACTGCATTGTTCTTTAGATAATGTAACACTGTGGGGTACTTGGGTTCCTTTCAGGTGGAAAACAAGGCTTCAGAGGAAAAACTCATGAGTCTGATTTTACATGTTTCCAACCACCAAAGTTTGTTGGGTTATGCAGTATGCACCAGTTTACAGGTATGGCTACATCAAGGCCAAAAGCATTTCTCTGATTTGACATGAATGTTATTTAGGCTGTAAGAGTAGATCTCAAGCTACATTAAGTATATTTTGTAATTAGAAGTACTTGCAAGAAACATATGCAGAATAAAAGGTACTTCATACTGCTTTTTTCTTAGATCAAGTGCATTTTCCCCCACTTGTTTTCTATTTTACCACTAAGTGCCAGTTCCCCTGTTGGAGGCAATTTATCTTATCAAAATCCCACAGGACAACCTAGTTTGTGCAAAAGCAGAACTCCTGATAAAGAAGTAAAATACTGGGACTGTCATATGTAATTTACCTATGCAATTTTACTATTTCCCTTTTTTGTATTTTCAATATCCTTTCACCTGTTCACCTACACAAAGTTACTTTTTCTTTACAATTAAGCTAATACATTGCATTTTATTAGCTGGTAGGAATTAAATAACATAGGAAAAAAAAGAGTTTTCTGATATCAAATACTTTCTTAAGAGGCTAACTGAATTAATAACCTGTTATATGAAAAAACTGTGTTCTTCCAAATTTAGATGCTTGCAGGTTGCTAAAAAAACCCAACTTTAAATTAACACATGTGTCTGTACTTCAGATAAAGTCAATTTTACCATTCTAATCTTGTCTTAAAGCTCATTTTAAACAATCTTCCAGCCTAATTAGCATTACCTTCTGGCTCCTTAGTACCATCCTTTTGAATGCTGGCATGGTTAAAACACTCGGGTCTACTTGGTTTAGTATAGTGTGGCAAATGTCAGTGAAATACGAGGGCATATGGCATATAATTACAGAACCATATGGATGCCAGTAGTGATAGTCAACAGTATTTGAATGCAAAACCAAGAAAGTTAGAGAAAAGCAATAAAAGACCATCATACATAATCATAAAATGGATATATATAGTTTCTTTAGAGCTCAAAGAAGCCTATACCTGTCTGTCCTTTAATGAAGCAAAGCCACTGTGTCTGTACAAGCATATAGCTGTAGAGTGCAGTCTACATTATATTAGTTTTGGTTTGGAAATTTATAAACCCAGATTAGTAAAAAGAGCGATGCAAGAAATCACTTACCAATGCACATAGCAGATCAACTGCTTCCAGTATCAGTTCTTGGTGGCCAATGCGAGTGACTCCCAGTTCCTCAAGCTCTTGATGAGTGATGTGTAGCAGCTGTTCGCCATTGATCTTTTCTCTTTCAAAATTTTTTATGTATTGTTGGAGGCAATCATCAAGGCCTATTTAAAAAAGCCAACAACGCATAGTCAGAGAATGGAGACAAACAATCGTAATTCTGTAATTCACAAATATAAAAATTTCTTGGGAATGCAAGTATAATTCCTTGTTTAGATCTATTACAGAAAATGTGGGAAAAATGCATACTACTAAGGACAAAAGTTTATATTACTGACATTATTTGCAATGTTCTTAAACATTTTAATACCAATTTTAAACTTTCATAGTTCTTATTAAGGAGACAGAAGGACATAGAAGCACAGGGACTGACATCATAGGAAAACTTTTTCTTACGATGTCATGAAGACCTAAATATCAGTTTAGCTTATGATCAGGAGCATATTCTTCCTGGTATTGCTCTTGTAGGACTCTTCAAAGCCACATGGTGTGGCTATCACTCATTAGGAAAAGTATTTTTCAGGCTCAGTAACCACCTACACTTGCTCGCTACACCCAGTGCCAATTTTTTTTTTTTTTTAAGTCAAACTATCCAACTTTTTGAAACTCAATAACACACAAATGGCTTTGTTACAAACCCTTTGATTAATAATACAATTTTGCCCATGCACAAAGAATTACTCCATTTTGCCCTGAAACTTGATATGGTAAGAATAACAGATTTGGTAGCTGCCACATTATTCTATTTGTCAGACCAGAGAAGGGACTGATTAACAACATAAGTTGAAATATTTTTCATTTCTCCAAATCTGTTTCAGAACCACACATGCTTTAAGTTTCCAGCTGGAACAATTAGTTGAACACAAGACTCTTGACTATTGCAAGTTATGCGAGGTTATGCAAAGCTCCCTCAAGGACTCTCTCTAGAATAGTACTAGATTCAATGGAAACCTGATATGCATATCATTTTCTGAAGACTTAAAAAAATTCAGCTTCAATAATTTAATCTACTGAGTAGAGCAAGTAGAACACTTTGATTCTCAATTATTTGTGATACAGTGAAGCAAGTAAACCCAAGATCCATAAAAAGTACAGATATCCAGAAACCACAGAATTAACCAAGTTGGGCATTTAAGGAAGATAGAGCTTTGAAATACCATAATTTCTGCATGCAGCCTTCTATTAAATACACATGAAGTTACCAGTATGGTTAAATTAAGCAGAAAATCTGTATGCAAGCACTAAGAAAACACAACGTATATGAAGAAAAAGAAAGCAATAGGCATATGAAAAATATTTTTCTCATTTGCCTGTTTAAAATTTCTCACATATGCAATATAAAACAGAAATAAAGCAAAACTTAATGTTACCTTCATTTCCTTGATTATTAATGTAAGGAAACAGACTATTCTATCATGGGCCTTGGTATCTTTTTAAAGAGAAATTTGTAGTTATTTTAACATTTTTTGAACCACAGAGGTCCTTTTAAGTAACCAGATGATACAGCCTGGCAATGATGAACAGAAATCTATTCCTCTAAATTAGTGCAGGAATGCTAAATGAGTTAAACAAGAGAATAAAGGAAGTCCACTGAAAACATTAGAAAACTACATTACTATCTGTTACTCCATTTCTAAGCATGCCTTCTTAGATAATATTAAGTGATTTAACTTGATCTCATAAAATTGATCTATTTCATTGTAATAGAAAATACTAGCTAAACACACTGCTAACATGCAACACCCCAGCCTGACTGAATTAGTTCGCATCCAGAAATGAATTTCTAGAAGTTAGAGGAGGACTTGGTCAGAATAACCAAACCACCTGCTGGGGAAGTGAAAGCTTGTGGAAACTGAAGTCAGAAAATGTGGAAATTAAAATTTTCTTGTAGACAGAAACCGTTGATATTGTCGATGGTTTTCTATTCTCAGGTTTCTAGAGTATCTGAGAAAGAGAGATCTCACACCTTATATTTGGCATGCTGAATATTACCACATTAAGTCTTAATTAAGCCAACATAGTCCAGCTGAGCCATGAGGACTGACAACACAAGAATTGAATAAAACAAAACAATGTATTTGTCTCCTGTTCCTTAAAAACAAGGGGATACATTGCAATTCCATTTCATTAAGTTCTCTTTCATGATTATTCACTTATTTACTCTGTAAACTGATAGTCCTAAGTTATGTTACAGTGCTTATTTACCACTTACCATGTAACATGCACAGCTTTACAGTCACTTACACATAGATCCCATACAAAACTAGATTAGTGATATGTCATATTTTATATTGTTATTCATAAGTATGAGGTAGTTTGGAGGTTTGGGTTTGTTTAGGGGGAAGGAGTGTTTGTTTCTTTGTTTCTTTGTTTGAACTGAAATCAGCAGGCTGTTTGTTATTAATACCTAAGCCTTTTCTCTGTTCCGGAATGGTCTGCAAACAGGGGAATATTTCTCTGCATCTATTCATAGTTTTAAATGATTTAATGAATGATTTTATGTAATTATATTTCAGTTTGGACAGGTTGAAAACTGGTCACTGCGTTTATTATTTAACATTTGAAATTCAGAGACATTACACATTTCTGTTCCCTGCTTGCTCAAGAACAATTCTTAGAAACGATTTCAAAGCAAATTCCAAAACCTATGCATTCCAGATTTGCTTTTAGTGAATATTTGCCCAAAACTCATCAGAAAAAGTCACTGAAACTGATAAATTAAATTGTTTTGAACAAGTGAAGAAAATTAATTAAAAAAATTTAGTATCAGTGGCCACAAATAAGCATTGGTAGTATTCAGAAAAAATTAGTAAATACCAAATGAACATGGTGTCCTATGAAAACTGTGTAGTCAGGTGTATTAAATGTGCCTTTGTGCCAGGGAGAATGTATGACAGAAGAGCAAAATATGAAATTTGTATTATTCGTACTGCTCTGTAATAGCTCCCCAGGGCACCTTTAGAAGGCATTTACTTAATGGTGCAAACAGTATGGCAGTTGACAACAGAATACAGAAATATATCATTAAAGGACCAGGCTGTCTCATAGCATGACAGCATCTAATAAATACACACAAAAAAAGAAATATTTGTCCATTGCTCTCTGCTTTTCTGTCTATCGAGGAGCTAGGTATTATATTCCATTTTTCCTTTTCTTGAGAAGTAAAATATCGTGTTTGATAAGTGTGAGGTATTACAAAGCTAGAATTTAGCTATCAGTAGTTTCAGTCTTTATTATCATGGCTATAATTGGTTTTAGCATGAAAATATCAAAGATGCAATTAGAAAGAGCACAGAATGAGATCATTTTGACTCACCAAAGCCAAATGGAATATTTATTTCCTCAAGCCACTTAGGCCTCATTACTGCTTTTTATGCAATTTTCTCAATATAATTTCTGTTTACAGATATGACTTAAATTAGTTAAGATTCATAACTACAAAGCAGTAAGAGGCATTAACTCTGTTTTATATGTAAGCAAATAAAATTAAACCACTATTCCCAAGTTACAGTGTCAGAGTTAGGCAAGAAACACAGAGGTTTGCTGTTCTGCTTTGCACATTCTTACTTTTTTGGGGTACAGTTTATAACTAACCAATGTATCCTTCATAGTGCAATAAATTAATTCAAGGAAAAGGGTTTAAACATGTATGCTTTATTTTAAAGCTGAGACAACATACACAATGAGAAATCTGCTATATTGTCTCTTTTCATTTTTAAGTAAAAGAAATCTTATTCCATCCACATGGACTAGGAAAACTTTATGTCTGTATTCAAAGAGTAGAGTAAAACAAACATCTCTGATATGTTTATTGCAAGCTACGATTTTGCAAATAAGGCATGTAGTAAATTGCCTAAATCAAGGAAATATGAAAAAGAAAGGAGGTAGAAAAAAGGTAGGGAGAAACATCTGGAAAAGCAAAGCTAGTTAGCTTTAAAAAGCTATTTTCTGAACTGCATAATTAAGAAAAAGGGATCATTAAAACAACAAAGCAAACCAACATGTTATAAAAAAGTTCTCTGTAGAGCTAGCTAAAATCAGATTTAAGTATTATCTCAGAGCCAACATTACAAAAGAGAAGCTACATATTGTGGGCAGTAAGGCCCAGTGAGATTAAAATGAATCTTTCCATTGATGTCAACAAGCATCAGGTTTGTTTTGCATTAGAAGCACAAACATAGTTGCCATGTTACGTAAAGATCTGTCCCTTTCTCTCTGGCATTAGACAAGGATATTAAAAAAAAAAATTACTATAAAACTAAATGAAAGAAAGGTACAGGTTGTTGCCCTCTATGCAGGAAGTCAAATTATGCAGACAGGGCAGCTCTCACAGAGAAGAAATGTGGTGACGATAACTTTGTCAAGTGTGATCCATCACAAAAGAAAAGTAATTTCTAAGTTAAAAAAAGTCTGTCGTTTCCAATTTTTCGTATATCTCTCCATAAATTGCATTTATTCACTTCTCCTTTTTCATATATTTTGATGGATTTTTGTTGCTTATTGTAAACTATGCTGGTTTTGTAACCTATCCTAAAAATTCCTGACCAAATGTTGGGTTTGATCATGCTACCTCATTATTCCCAGAGGAAAATAGACAGCAGCTGGCTAGAACAACAGAACACGGGCTGTGAAATGGAGGAGTTACGGGGAGGGCAGACAGGAAAGGTCCTTGCCAGTTCAGCTTGTCACAAACATGACTGCTCTCACAAGGTGATTCTTCTGACAGAAGAGGGTGTACAAAGTGATATGCTCTGTTATAAAAATGCAACGTTGCTCTTTCTGCTTTTAGGATCTAGGATGAAAGAGAAGGAAAACAGCTCAGTGGAAATGCATTTACCACTCCTGACTTTGGCAGTTTAGCACTGGTTCAAGGAAGCGTTGGAGTCCACTGGTAGCTTCTTTGGCAAAGAAGTCAAAACCACTTTAAGGGTCTGAGAAAGTTTTAAACATTTTTCCTAATTAAAATATTTTTTAGAATAAAAAGGAAATAGCAGAATACTAAAGACACAATTACACAAAGGCTTATACGCAACAGCAAATTTGAGGTATTGATACAAGTGTCTGTGGGATCTGAGTCTAAAGGACAAAACCTGTAAGTCAATGGACTGGCCTCAGTTTGTTCAGAAGGATTACACTTTGGCCTGCCAAAAGCAAATTAATATTCCTATTAATGTATCTCATTTGACTAATAAAAGCTATACAACGATCATATCTCTGTTGTTACAGAACAGTGACTTGTGAAAAATCAATAAATCAAAGTAAAATGGGGACAAACTCAATTTTCAGATGTTGTGCTACATGTTGGAGGAAATCCACTAAAGCTGCGGTGTCCTTCAGTGAAGAAAAACACAAGTGGTGACTGTGCTTGTTTGTGAGGGCTGATATCTTGTATAATATGACCATAGTGCATGACAGGAACACCCTTGCACCAGCACATACATCTCAGGAGCGGGAGCAGAGTTGTGAGCACCAGGGTCATCTAATAATTCAAAAGAAAACAGATTGTACTGAAACTACCTCTGGGTGACAAGGATGGGAAAAAAAAAAAAAGGACAGAAACACTGCAAAGAAGGGAACATAAAAGGTAAAAGACATCCAGAAACTGTGTTTACTTTAAGAAAAGGCATAAAGACGAAGACTGCTGCAGTAGGTTTGGAACCATCGGAAAAGAAACATACTGTTCGATTCCTGCTGGGTTTTGCAAGTGGCCTTGCACATAACCTTCCAAATAAACAGGACTGCACCTGAGACTCCTTGCCTGATTCCACAGCGGCTTCTCTTCCTAGGCAAAGCAACTTGCAAGTCCAGAAAATTAGCTATTCACTAAAAAATGAAACCCTCATTTCTGTGCTGGAAATTATCTAATTAATTGGGGAAGGCAGCGCAAACTTTTGCTCCTGTCACAACCTTCAGTTTACATGGGCAGATCTTCTTAAACATATCCAGTGATTAGCAGCATTGACAGGCTCAGTCCAAGTAGTAGTTTTTACAGAAAGTGAAAAAGTTGGGGTTTGTTTTTTCAATAGAAAGTGGTATTTTCTATAGAAAGCAATATTTATTAGCTACCTAGAAAGATCTAGAAGAAATTGACTGGGCGGCTGACAGAGAGAAGTAGGTGGAGAATGCTGACCTTTTCCTAAATGTAGTTTTATTGAATACACACATCAATTCATGTGCGTTCTTGATCAAAACCACCTTTGATTTATTACATTGGGTTTAGGCACAGTGGATCTTTTCCAATTCTTATATAACTTGCAACAATGAAAATCACCAGGTGGGTATTTTATTTTAATGATGTTAAAGGCTTTTAAAGAATTATTCAGTCCAAATAAAGAAAAGGCATAATCCTCAGGACCATGTTCACACTAAGCTGACTTTCAAATATCAGCTATTTGTTCTTAAGCCCTTTCAAGAGGGAAAAAAACCTGTTCAGAGTGCTTAGGATCTTCATACCCCCACGATTCAGAAAGAGACAACGGGAATGCATTTGAAAACATTCTAAAACACCAAGCTTGGAGCATTTCAGACATAAACATTCCTGAAGATTAGAGTCTATCTAAAAACTAGAGAGCATCATGCAGTATTTTCCATCTTCAAGCCTACTCATTACAAACCTGATCTACAGCAATAGAGTAGCTAGATTATAAAATTTCATACAAAAACTGCAATAAAAATGTCAAGTTATAGCATGAATGCACAAACACACAAAAAGGAATGAATTAAGATTATTCTGAGAAAAAAAAAAATCCCTCAACTGTGGCATTATCTGACCTTTATATGCTTGACTGTGCAAGTATAACGTGTTTAAATGTTGCTTCCCGGATGAGTTTCCTCTGCGTCACTATAATATTCACACAGATACAGATGGATGTTTTAGATGCAAATACAGGCAGACTTCTGCTACTCGAATTTACAGATCCGTCATCTGCATGAACAGGAGCTAGAGCAGGATGAGTACTTTGAACGAATGTTTCCCAGACACCGACTGACACCAAAAATGTTGACTTCCATTCCAGCCTTCAAAGTGGATTGAACTTCACTGGACATAAACCCTTCCGCTTGTCTCGGACCACTAGCTAAGCCTGTGCAGGTCCACAAGCTACTTCTCTTGCTCCTGTTCTCTCCTGCGAGCACCAGGCTCCACTTCTGCCCGTCAGAGCTCGCTGCAGACTTGCTCAAGCTCCAGCATCCAGCAGCACTGCTGGGCTCGTCCAGCCAGCCCAGATCTCCCACTCTTGGCTTGTCATTCAGAGGGCTCCCTTCTCCTCAGCCTCTCCTGTCCTCATCCTGCAGCTACGTCCCACACGCCAGCCAATGTCACTGGCTCAATAGTCCCGGTTACAAGTGTCCTCTCACCCTCCTAATTCTTATTACAAAATTCCTAGGTTTTTCGCCTAGCAAAATCCTGTGTGTCTTCAACTCCCTTCATTTACTGTCAGCTTCCATTTCCAGATGCAACATTTTTTCTCCATCCATACTGTCCCTTTTCTTGTATTTGCTGTGTGTGTTAGGCAGCTTCATCCCCTCCGGAGCAGCAGGGAAGCCGTGTTGTGAGAGCACAAGCTGGAGGGAGATGCAAGTTTCCAACTTCAGTTCCTCTTCTCTCCCCAGAACGGGGGAGAGCTTCACTTGCAACAACAGATCTCCTCATCCACAAGCGCCTTTTGTAAAAGGGACATAATTCTCAAGAAATGTAAAAAATCTGTAGGAATTTTCTAAGCATATGAATACCCTTTCCCCACCCCCTCCAAAGTGTCCTCTGAATAAGGGCAGACATCACAGCCACTTTGGTAAGAGTGCATGTCTGAGACACAAGCCAGCTTCCCAGATTCTATCCCATGTGCAAAACCAATGCGAATGCTACATCATCACTAACTTTTTTCTTTTCTTTTTTTTTTAACATGGCCAGAGCAACAGGCTTTTTCATAATCTCCGTGTCTATAAGTACAAGCAATTTTTGGCAGCAATTTTCCAAGATAACTATAGCATCAGGACAAAAGCTGTGCTGAAATTATTAATATTTTAAGAGTTTAGGGCGTCTGAGAAGGTTTTGTAAGGGGATGTCTCAAGCAATATTAATAAATGAACAAACTGCTGCACTTACAAAATTTGATTTAATGGTGTGTCATCACCCTTAAATTGACATTCATAGATATGAAGTAAATGACTTAATAGAGCTCTGCCTTCATTATGTATGACTGAATAATAGGAAGAGAAGACATTGTAACTTTTTTCTCAAAAATTAACAGGTGTTGTTGAGCTGTGGTATTATCATGGAAGTAATAAACAGCATTTTAAGAAGCTTGTTAGAACTAGAACTGACCCTAAAGATGTTTCTGGAAGAAACTCAGAGAATGTATCACATTTTTGGACACAAGAGCATGCTCCTTGCTGTCACATTTCACAGCAATCTTAACCTCGAGATATGTCACTGATGCTGTTACTATGATTTTCCCATGGAAGTGATAAAAAACAGAAGTGTCTTTATTAGCTCTCTGTGCTAATGAAAATTTAAGTCTTTCCTTAGCCTCATTAATTTCCTCCCTGATAAACAACAGCCTCCAGTCATTTTTGAAGCAGCATGGTTGAAGAATGACCTGGAAGTGCTAGCAAGCCTCTAAAAGCCAGCACACATTCATACCTCCCATTTATTTGATTATATGCTTCCACTTCCAGTGTGACTAAGCTGAGAATACTTGGACCCTGAATCTGTCTTGTTACATTTATTTTAAAAGAGAAATGCTTTGGCCAAATGCAAGGCAAGTACTTCTATTTCCTGCACTGGACTCATGTAACACATTGCTTTACTTTTTCAAGTCAGAGTTTGATGAGAATTTCTTCTGGCAGAAGCGCTGGTTCCAACTTAGAGTGGTACCCTTGTACATCTTGCTCCTCATGCTTCGTACGACTGCGCAGCTATGTAGTGAATTGGGTCAGAAACTGCTCTATGTTAACTTCACTCCTTTTTGTTACCAGCTATTTTTAACTTGCACAAACAAGGTGGAATACACTAGTGGATAAAAGAGCAGATGCTTAAGCTGGCACCACTGGCAAGATACATGCTTCTCAAGTGACACCATAAGAAAGCCGCATCTGATAATTCTTTACTTCGTTTTCTCTTTTATTTGCTGAGATGGAAAACTTATGATCAGTGTCCCGGCAATTGTTCCGGACATCCTGAAATACACATCAAAATTTTTAAAAACTTCTAGGATTTGCTAAAAAGACAACATAAGATAAATTCACAAGGCCAAAAATAGATTCACATTTAGAAGAATCTTCAGCTACTCTTTTGATTTGTACTCTAACCAAAATGCAGAACTAGCATAATTAAATCCTTGAATTTACCCAGTTACAAAAGAGCAATCATAACAATTCTGGTGATTGACCATCTCTAGGATCAGTAGAACAGTTAGAAGAAATAACATCTACCCTGTGTGCATGAGGGGTAATGTTGCTTAGAAGTGGAGAACTGATGTGATCAGGTTTTGTATTCCTCCTTTTTTCAGTAAGTGCCAAAGGTTGCCTTCTCGTCTCCCTGGATTGGAGGGTAGTGATGTAAGTCATTCAGAGAGCCTGTTCCAGTTCTCCATTTCCAAGACAGTGTTTTTGCAGTAACTGTTAAACTGCTGCCAAAAATGATGAGGAAAGAACCCACAACATAACAAAACCAAAAAGACAAACCAAGCCAAAAAAAACCCACAAATAAAAAGGTACTGTTCTTAGGTGGAAAGAAAAGTATTATGAAATCAAGTATTGTTTTGTTCACTAGAGCCTAAGCACATTGAGGTGAGTTTGTTTCAGACCCCTGTTGTCTCCATTTTAGAAAGGTCACAACTTCTAATATGGAAGGAACAGCATTAACACTGTTCTCGTATACAGGGACTGATCTTAAAAGCAAAAATACTAGAATAAATATAACTGAAAGCTCCTTTCTCCAGCTTCCAAGGATTTATCCACCTTGCACTCCCCACAGAAAAGTCTTAATCACAGATTGACCTTCAAAAAACTAGTTCAATATCATACAAAATCAAACAAAACTATCATGCCAAACAAGTTTTGTACAAAAGTAATACAAAAATATGCCCACTTGTCCCTGTCTTAAATGCAAAGAAAAAAAAAATACTTGAGATAAATAACAAGTCTATCTGAGCTAATGAAAAAAGAGAAAAAAGTAACTTGTTGGACAAAACTCGTATAATTGTAAGCAGATGTTTAAAGCCAGGTGAAATGAATCCTACCCTAGAAGTACCTCTGATGAGCTTGCAATAGGGCACTACATGAAATTCAGTTCACAGTTGTATTCAAAACCATCCAGGCATAGTGCCACTGATGTTGGAGAACAGTGGCTTCCCTGGTCAAAACTGATATAAAGAAACTGAAATTTTCTGAGACATACATACTGCTACAAACCATTATCAACAAAGTAAACTTGTAACAGGACAGCCAGAGTCCACAGATAGTGTTCTCTGTCAGCAAGTGCTAACACTTGCAAAGCTGAGTGGTGATAAGGGAGCTGATATAGAAGATTGAAACAAAAAGTGCTACAGATGTTTCAGTGCCAACACATATTAATTCTTGTTTCGACTTCACTGACATGTTTTACGAAAAATCCTAGATACCAAAACTCCCAGCAAAATCCAGTGTAGGCATTATAATAAACAGCCCAAACAAATAAGATTTCTGTTCAACACAGTTTCTTCAGCAACTATGAGACTACGACATAATTCGCAAGTAATATTTTAAAATCTGCGAGATACAAATCCTAGAAGTAGAAGGTGGCCTTGGCAATTCCTCGCATAGTTCTTCACAGAGCTGCCAAAATCACTGGAAAGCTGCTTTCAGATTGCTGCAAGATAAAGAAAAGGCTAGGATTTGATTTTTTTTTTTCAGGGACATTCAGAAGTTTTGGTGATAGCATCTGTTGATCAACTACTTGGCAAAGGCTGTAGATCCGTTGATCCGGGGTTTCACGCGCACCTCTCATTCCTTTTATTTCAAGGAAATGCTGAGGACACCATGTACAGCCCCACAGCTCTTATTTATGTTGTCCTGTTAACTCTATAAATCTGAGTGATCTTAAATTAAGTTCTTTACTTAAGCAGTTTGGAGGAATTAGCTCTAGCAATCAGTGGCTAGCTTAGTTAAAAGTCATACATTTGTTAGGTATTGTTGATTAATTGTCAGGAAATTCCCAAAGAAGGAATTAATATTTTTATCCATACAATGTAAACCTAGCAAAAGTAGGCAAATGGGAAGATATCACAAAAGTAAGAGAAATAAACTGTAAATCCTACTGAAGAAAGGAGCTTTTCTCTTTCTTTACATTTACCCATTTTTATTCTATGTATTTATGTTACGTGATGATGCCAGACAAATTTATTATGGTTGCTATTGAACAGAATGAGAGCTAGAAATTTTTATTCACTGCCACTTTTCATGCAGTATCAGATTAAGATAGATTAAGTCTCTGGCTTCAGCTACATGATGAAAGATATTGGTGCATCTTAAATCACTATTATTTTGTGGTTTAATTCTGAATTCTAAATGTTTTGCTATTTGATCTGGCCGTAGCTTATCCAAGATTAAATACTTCTATGAAGTAACATGAAACAGGCAAGAATTTTATCATATCTAAAGAAATACATAGCCAAAAGTCCATGAATAAAACATGATTACAGCTCAATGTATAAGAAAATTTTAATCCTCCCAGCAAAGCAATAAGGTTATTGGTAATTCAATACACAAAAAAAGTAAAATCAAGTGATTACAAAACATTTCAAAACCATAGGATATCACTCATGTTTGAAATATTACTTTTTAATATGCCTAAGATGATTAAATCTTTTACATGGCAGCATGCAAAAAAGGGACGTAGGTCAGGGCTAGCGCCTGAAATTTAAATCTCTTTGACATGGGAGCATCAGCCTGGAAGTACTACAGAGTTCCCATCTAGACCTAAAAACTGTTGCAGCTCTAGGGCCCACTCCTGCCAAAGAGTAACATGGGAGAACTAAAACGTAGATCTCGGACCATTCCTAGTTATTTTTCTGTTCTTCATAAGTAAACAGTTGAAGCTGTTTTCTCAAGACATCAGACAAGGAGTAAGAGGTATGCAATAGCAATGTGCCAGTAATAAGAGCTGTCCATAAAACCTCTAAATAGAGCTGCCAGTGAAAAGGTAAATGTATTAACTCATGAACAATACAGACCCAACAACCTGGAGCAATGCGCTGCATTAACTGAGCAGGATAAATTAATTCTATGTCAGCAAGAGTAGCACAATATGAAATAATGTTCCTGGGGACATTCCTCACGGCTTCTCAGGGAGCAGGCTGCCACGCTACTCTAGCAGCCATTCCCGGTGTTGTCTCAAAAAAAGAAAAGTCTCTTCTGGTTTACTCTGTTTTCTTTTTCATATATGCCAGGGAACTGAAGATGGAAAGACATTAGAGGTTAGTCAGCTCCTTAAGTCACACTAGGAATTGCTTTGCTCCTGTCACCACACTTTCCTACTACACCTGATGCCACGGTCATGGGCAGGAGGCTGCGACAGACAGACACGCTCGAGATGTCATCTTCTGGTCTTTGAAGCATAACCCTGAGATAACATGGCTTGGAACCTCAGGTAGGACAAGTTATGCAAAGAGTCACACAGAAACAGTAAGTTACCAGGGAAAGTTGAGTATACAAATAAATGAAAGAACTACAGATATTTGTATAAAATAAAATAGCTGCGGTAAGAAAAAAAGCAGGGAAGTAAGGCCGAGATAATCCAAAAGGGTCAGAAGAGTGACCTAGATGTGACTTGCATATTTACAAAATATTTTGTCTTTAAATCATTATGTGATTAACTTTTTCTCAATTGGCATTTTTCTGAACTTCTAGAAAGATAACCTGAAACAAAGACAACCTCATTTCTTAGGATATTACTAATTCTCAGTGAAAATACACTGTGTCACCTATCGCTGAAACTGTTTTTTCCTGTGATATCACTTGGTAAATTACTAGGTGAATCTGGCCACTCCAATTTCTCTCAGCAAATATGGAAAAAGCTCAGTGCATCCTGGGTCCCAGTGATTTTCTCTTTCCAACTCATATATTAGTAAAAGCAGAAAGAAAACTTGAAAATCTTTTACATGAGTATTATAATACCAAATTTATAAAGGAAATGTTGCCATTTACAACAAAGGGTTTCAGCCCACAGCTAATGATTAAATGCTTACAAATTTGACAGGCTATAGTAGAGGTGTTGCAAGCTCAGAAAAGTGCTGGATGAGCAGGGATACTTGGAGGAATTCGTTACACAACTGGCCCGTGGCATATTCAATCAAAAGAGCAGGAAAAAACCAAATGTAACTTGGTTGCTAATTCTACAGACCACAGCAAAATTTCAGGCTGCTTCATCACTAAGAGGATTTAGCAAACAGTGAGCTACAATTTTCTTCTTCACTATCTGGAAATGGAAGCCCAGTACACCTGTGTTAAGAGGATTGTACAGGTAAAGGGTGGCAATTTGCATCTTCATTTTAGCCAGAAGCACAGATGCATTTTTATGGCATAAGAGAATTTGATTAGTAGTTTTAGTTACTGTTTTGCTGTAATTATATGCTTGTCCAGATGACACACAGCTCTGGCTGAGGACAGATCTTTGAAAAACAACCAACCCTCCTCACACACACACACAACCCACCTCCACCAACCCCCCGGCACCAGCAGAAACCATTCTTACAAGCTGAACCTGAAGTCCAGGCTTTTTGAACCTCAGTCCAAAAAGCAAAACAAGTACATGAAAAGAATTACGGAAATGGATTCAGTTGTGTGAAATCATTTCAGGTTGCATTATTCACATGGCACAATGTTAGGAAAAACCCTACAATCTTAATTTTTATCTTTAAAAAATTAAATGCTATGTGCATTATTTCCCTAAAGCAAGCACAAACTATTGGTAATTTTCAATTTGAAAATGCATGGTATTATTTTATGTATTTTACATACAAGGTATATTATGATTCTTGCTTTTAAATGCTTTAAAGACATCTCCTTTAGGTAAGACTTCTCTATCATCATATCCCTCCATAGTTCATGGTCTCTAAGAATTTAAAGAGTTTCAGAAACAAAAAGAAGGTGTCATTTTGATCTCAAACACAGTAGCTGTTGAAGATTGAATTTGGATTTTTTCCTTCACTATGCTTTTGCCAGATAAATTACATTTGAGAATGTAACTTGTTAAGTAACTTGATAACATAGATTAATTGACAGTAGTATTCACAGTGTTTCTTTTCCCTAAAGCTGTATAATGGGACTGGAAAAATTCAAATCATGATGACCGTTAATACACATCTAACAATGCTGTTTGCTCACTATGACAGATTTGCAACTCCTAACTTAAAAAACAAATCAGGTACCTGCAAACATGTTAAAAAATGATTTACAAAAATTGAATGTCCTTGACTTACTTTAGTCATTTTCAGGGACAGAATGAAAAATTAGTATTTCCTCTAGAGGGCTTCAGGGTTTATATTATTTCACAAGTCATCCAAGTTATATTGCACTAAGTGACAGCACTACTAAGGGTCAGAAAGGCTCATTGCTATTCTGATTGCTCCTGCTTTGGGGAAAAAAATAATAAATAAATCACTATTAGTTAAGTGCAGAGATAACACTCTGATGATCCTATCATGGCTAGCATCCTCACATTCCAATAACACTATAAGAAACCAAAAAGTGAGATGGAGACTGATTATATGATTAGTTTTACTAGAAGTGCTGAAGTTAATCAATTTTCACTTTATGTTTTCTTGGAATATTGCTCCCTATGGAGAACCAGTCCTTTCTTTAAAGATTATTTTAATACCACACTAATATGAATTTAGAATTTAACAAGACATTCTAAAGCAATTCATATACAAACCCCATATACTAAATAAACCATTATTTTAATTTTTCTCTAAGACTGTATTTTGACAATCTTGCTAACCCAGTTCCTGATTCGAAGAATTTATACACCAATGGAAAAATGAACTCAAGTTCAGGACTTCAAATTTAGATCACCTTACTGTCTCAGTGTTTCCATGTCTACCACCAAAAATCCTAGGCCTGATCAGCCAAGATAGTTTTGCACTATATTCTGTCTTTGTTTCTCTCTCTCTGTATTCTTTTGCAAAACTTGTATTTTGTATGTCTACCTTACTACTGAGCCACTATGTTATTCACTACCTCTCAGCAGCTTTTACTTTTCAAGTACCTTTGTGTCAACTATACTTCTAAAGATGATATATTTCTTATCTTTTCAGATATAAAAATATCACTAAAGGTACAGTTCTGTAATGGGCTTAAGGCAATTTCAGACCATGCTGCTGCCGAAAGAGGCAACAACTTTTCCTCCCCTCTCCTCTTGTATAGGCATTAGTAATTTCATGGCAGCACAGTGAATCAGATCAGCCTCTTTCAGCAAACTGAAGGTGAAGCATGCAGAAGGTGAAGGGAAGCTCAACCTTTTTTGTCAACAGCCTGTGAAACAACTTTGGATTGAAAATTCAGCAGCTGAGGCAGTCATTTTCTGCTCTTCTCTGCCTCTCACCACTGGCTGCTACCTCCAAATGTCTCTGTGGCTGCATGGTGAGCTGAACTGGGGAACTGGTCCATCTGAACAATAGCCCAGAAAAAATAAAAGAAAAAAAGATTATTGTTTGGCACATGAATATTCTCCAATCCAGTTTACAAAACAGGCACAGAAACCAGAGCCGGCATTCCCAGCAGACAAGGCAAGGAGGAGTTGCAGGGACACAAGAAGCGTGGAGGTATAAACAAGTGGATGGAACAACAGCCTTTTAAACCAGGACAGCCACAAAGAAAGTCATCTGATCGACTACATCTATGTTAAAAAGCTTGGAAGGGAAAGAGGATTCAGATGTACAAGACTGCTACAACTTACTACAGCAAAATTTTTAAAATGGATTAGAAACATGGAGCACAACAAATGAGCCCTTTTCCAACAGGCACAAATTGTTTAAGTTCCAAGTGTCTCTGGTGGGATTGGTGGTTTTTTTATATAAATATAATGAAGAAAAGGAGAAGGAAACTGAAGTCTGCTAATGAAACTGTAAGATGGTAGAAAGTTAATTTTGATATCTTGCACTAGGAATTAAGAAATCATCAGTTAAATCCTTGACATTTACAGGAAATCTTTTTAAGATGTATCCTATGTTTAATTTCATAACTGAAACAGCAGTCAGACTGTATAACTTGCCAAATAGAGGACATTTACTTTTAAAATAGAAATCTAATTAGACTTATCTCTGGTTTGATGTTTTTCAGATAACTGCAGTCTGAGGGAAATCATAGTACTCAAGTTCCCCCTAGAAGATTCCCCCCTTCCACAAAAAAAAAACCCCAAAACATTACTGGGCATACAGCTATTTGAAAAATAACTTTTTTTTTTTAATTCTGGTCTGATCGTGGAGGGTCCTATTCTTGGTACCAGTCACTATTTAATATAGGAAGCACTACAGTGATGATTTGTGTGAGTGTGGCCTTGATCCAACAAAGAACTTAAGTGCCTGCCTCACTTCCCTGTATATTGCTAATCTTCCAATTGATTTGCACAGGAATATTCACATGATTCAAATCAAACTTAAGTGCATAGCTGGAGCGGAGCCAGAGTGCACTGAACACTGCATGACCGAGCCCACAATGGCCAAAGGTTTGGAGATGGTCCCATTTAATTTCACAGATCGAAATTCATGTCTCTATGGAAGGACATCACACAGAAAATTTATACCTCACTTAAAGCTTCCTCCATTTTGAAAAATCCTCTACAAGAATTAACATCTCCCATGATACTTACTGGTATACATGTGTGCTAATTCCCTCAGTAAAGATACATTTTGGTAGCATATTCGCATTTTACAGTACTTGCAATTGCACCACTCTTGGTGTCTCTTCCACTCTAGGATAGGCAGTGACATGACTTAACACCTACTTGTGAAGAAATTATATTCCTTTCAATACTAGTGGGTTTATTGGTTCCAGAAAAGGAGATAACCACTAAAGAAAATTTCTCATTCTGTCTCATCATCTACATGCTGTCTTCCTCTGTCATAAGCTTTTAATACTACTTCGAGAAATCTATTATAAAACCCTTTAAACCTGTACATAAATACTAGTTTAATTAAAAAAAACCCACTATATAACCTTGTAGGGACTTGAAGTTATGGCTCTTCAGTTGACTGAATAAAAAAAATAATAATCAGGGCACAGGAACCGTGAGAACACCGGTCACATTCAACAAAGTGAAGCTACTGATCACAAGAAGATGATAAAAAATTCTCCCAGACCATGACTGATGGGTTGGGTCTGTTCTGCAGAACTACAGCCTGTGAGGAGCCAAGTGGAAGCGACCTGTATTGTGCTTTTCAGTACTTTACCAAGGGACATGAGCATGAGATACAGAGCTGAGAGAAATGACTATTTCCATTTTCCCTAGACACATCTCTCTTTGCAAGGTCAGGTTGGTATATACACTGAGTCTGAACTGAAACCAAAGAGATTTGGCTCTACATATGGAAAGACAAAAGGTCAAAAACAAAGCTTCTTTTTCAAGGACTGAAGAAAAAAATCCTTGGAGACCAGAGTGATCACTGATAGTACTGAAATGAATGTTCTCTTCGTCAGTTTTATTATTAAGCACATTCAGACCATCAAAAAGCAGGTGCTCGGCTATATCCACTTCTCCTTTTAGAGCCAGAAACACCATTGTATAACTGCTAGTGGTTATTGCCACCAAACAGCTGTATAAGTAGCAGCATAGAGTTTGGAACATGAAGTTCTAGCACAAAACTCTGACAAAACCACAGATACAATGCACAAAACCAATCTTCTAACTTCAGTCTTAGAGCATCAGTAAATGTCATCACCTCCAGGTCACCACTGTTTTGTTTGTAAGCTGAGATACTGAGTACACTAGGCTATATACTGATGTTTTAGATGAGGATTGAACATGCCATATTGATATTTCTAGGGCAAAAAGATGATCCATTTCTGGTTGTCTGACACACAGGTACCCAGATCATAACAGATGCGAACTCTTACTCATGCTACTTACTCAATGGCAGAAACAGAGTATCCATTCATTTTGCTGGCAGAAAAGGTGTCCCACCATACTTACACACTTTCAGTAGCTCCTTTAGATTTGGTAGACCCATTGGTCAACCATATGTTTGAACAAGCAATCCAGTGGTGTAGCTTATCAGGGGACAAGTTAAAGCATTTCCCTCCCCTCTTTCCAGCTATAAACGCCTAATCAAATGCTAGATTTTGTTGAAATGGTCTTGTAAGGACTATCTCTATGCCACTTAAGTTCTATTTTTAAAATATGTTAAAAAGGGTGTGATAACTAGGCTGAAAATAACACATAATGAGTTTATTTTGCATATTGGGAAATTTTCATGTTTCATTCTGAAACAGGTTGTTACATCTTGCTACTACAAAGTTGGCAGTTGTGCTGTATTTTGAATATACTGTGAACACATTTTGATTTGATTCTGGCAGGCTCCCAGTTAAGCTGAATTACGATGAATGCCAACACATTACATTTTCTTTCAGTAAACATAAGCCACAGTTTCTTAGGCAAACGGCCATATGCCATGTTCTCACACTATTCATTTTTAACCCAAAAAAGCTGAATTTAGCCATTGCTTGTGAAGGAAAAAAGGCAGTCAATGGAACTCCTCTTGTACTTAAAAAAGGTGAATTTGTCTTGGTGTCAGAGAAAGATCTGTGTGAAACTGCACTGTACAGCTGTAACAACTGGGGAAAGGTAATTCGATTTCCAAGGACTAGAAACAGAGGTGACAGCAGGAACATGATGCCTCCCGTTGTCTCTTTTTTTTTCTGTGTTTGCTTGAGCTGGGGGGACTGGCTTCTATGGTCATGCACATGTTTCAAAGCTACTGTAAACCATCAGTTGCTGCTGTGTGGAGACACCTAAGCATGCCAGTTTGAGGAGTGTTTTCAGACTGAAGTAAATTCCCTCTGAGCATATAGAAATTTATTTTTAGAGAGAATCTTAGAATTTTAGTTAAAAGTGCATGAAGATGAACCAGGCTAGGTAGGGGCACGGCCAGAGTTCAGAGCTCACCCCTTGTTAAGAATTTCACTTCCCACAGTGAATATGTATGCAACATGAACTTCCAGTCAACTAAATACGTAGTTCCGCAAGATTCTCAGAAAACTGTTTCTGTTCAAAGTCTAATATTGATCAAAATATTCCCAATACTTCATCATTTCTTCAAGACGGTTCTGACAAAACTCTGCTGATAAGTCAGTGACAGGCAGAAGCACTGGGAGTAGATAGCTCTTTTGTTAATCTTTTTAAACCTAGCAGAAATGACAACTCAATGCTTTGAAGCCTGTCCGACAGACAAAACGCAATGGGAGAGCTCAAATTCACCTAAAGGAAAAAAAAAAGGAAAAGTTTCTAGACTGGAACGCACTTCCACAGTTACAATCACCGTCCTGCTGAGAAGGGTGGTGGTGCTGGTCGGCAGCTCCTGCCTGCACGTTCTGATCCCACCTCTTGCATCCACACTCACAGCTGCTAAGCTGTGCAGCGAGCTGTAAGAGCTCACCAGCACGAGTGAGAATAAGTTTTTTAACCCTGCTATAGTGCAGCATATTGCCAGGTTAATGATAGAACCGCTGCTACCTGTGACAGCACAGTGTTAGATCAGCTTAAACTGATGGGAAACCCGCACCACTGGGTGCCTGATGCAAAGCTGCTAAATTTGCAACCTACTTTCTAGAGATACTCCAGTGTTAGCTCTGGCTTCTTAGCATACAAATCACCAAGGAGCACAGACACATAAACCTAAAATACGTATTGTTATTATACATATTATATGTATTGTTAGTAATAATAATGTCTTATCCTTATGTAGCACTTTGTTAGCAAAGCTCAGAGCTCATTATAATTCCCTGTTTCCCAGGTAGGAACACTGAACCAAAGAGATGTAAAGCAATTTTCATGAAAACACACTGAAGAGCAGTGGGAGAACTAGAAATAGGCCTCATGCCTTTTCAGTTTTCATGCATAGGCTTAATTAACCAGGAAAAATTAAAATCTTCTCTAGCCAGAAGCATAAGGGAGCACACACGCTACCTAACACTCCGCCAAAATCTTCATGTTCTCTGAGCAAATAAAGGGAAATTCATGACGCACACTTTGCCTTTTGGTTTTTTGAGAACAATATTAAAATATTTGCAATAACCACTGTTCAAGCCACATTTTTCTCTACTGCATTTTAGCCCACAAATGTTCATAATCAAAATAAGTTCTACTAAGTATTGTAAATGAGACATGGAAAATTACATCCACTTTGTCTACCACATTTTTATCACATTCTTCATGCCAAAAAATTCAAATGACTATGTATTCACACATTCTGTCGCTTGCTCTTTAACTCCACTTGTTTTCTACACATCTCTTGTTCATTTTGCAGATGCTAACTTAACCACCTTTTCTTTTTGGTTTAGTCCTCTGTACTCCCATTTCTTAATCTCAGTACCTGTTAGACTACCCTTCTGGTTATACCATTTGCATCCTAACTCCTATTTGCTAACCTGCAATTTCTGTTAACATTTCTACTGACATGCAGCTGAGTAGCTGCTGAGAGCACAGTTAACGATGCAGGTGTATTACAGTTTGCAGTCTACCCCTTTTTGCATTCCACTCTATTCCCTTCTTGTATGTGGCATTCACATTTTTCTTCCCCCAAACCAGCATGTCAATGCTATGTCAAAATTGATCCCTTTCAAAAGCTTTATTAACAAGTTAATAAAACAAAAGTAATAAGTTCTATTCTATATTTCTCCTAAATTTAGTTGTGCCCTAGCATAAAAACACTCAGTCCTTGGTTTTCAATTATTTTAATGCAAAGCGTTCTCATTCTCCTACAACCAGTTCTCTTACTGCAGTAAATCTGCAGGACTCCGTATCTCTGCATGGTTTCAATCTCTGATCACTAGATGGGTCAAGACAAGAGTCAGCTTCCAACTGCAGGAAAGTACAACTATGACCTCTCAAAAATATATGAAGAATTTCACCACTGTTTCCATAACTGAAAACCAAAATTGACTAAATGTGAGCAAACTCTAGTTTCTGTCTCATTCCAGTAAGCAGAACAGATATAAGCTGCTTCTTCAGTTATAGTGCCTTCTTAACCTGCGCCTTGATGAGAGCCAGCTCATTTTCAAATTGCTACACCCGCCCCTAGTTCAAGTTCAGTCTTTTCAGAAGTGTGAGCAAGAATATGACTGTTGATGTGAAAGGTCACTGTAATGTGTTTAAGAGCATCAGACCTCAGCTCAAAGTCCCTTCATGCCATATTCATCTTCCAGGAAAATTTGCATGCTTTCACCCTGCTTACCTCAGAGACACTCAAAGGTAAAAATGTGAGCAAGGGCTGCTTAGAACTTTTTAAACCAATTTTTTTTGTATGCTGCTGGATTTGATACCATACCTTGAACTTAAAGGTAGAAACTGATTAAAAGTTCCCTAAAATTAAAAGTTCCCTAAAACACTCATCTCCCAGTTCCAGTTCCATTTTGTACAGTCTAGTTATCTCACACATGTATAAATATCTTCTCTTTCACTCCTACTCTCATTATCCTTTAATTACTCTGTCCTTTTTGATCTTAAGCACTCTTTTCTTCCCTCTCTCTTGAAAAACATCACGCCTCTCTGGGAATCCACCTCCAAACTCTTTATAGCTCCTCCACTACTTTACCTTCCAAGTCTCATGGCATATATTCTCTTCCTCCTGCACACATTTCCTTTCCGCTGGCTTTTTAAAATTGGCTTCTTTCACATTCCATCAAAACTGCTCCCTTTCATTTTCATAGTCGTAGCAGGCAGAGTGTGCTCATGAAACACAGTAACAATAAACTTAAAAGGTTGTGTCAATAAAAAGACTGAAATATTGTCTGAACAGAACTGTATGGCTTTGAGAACTAGAACCACTAGAAATTGAATGAAATGCAGTAATACAACAGGTTGTGCCATCTGGGATCTATTAACAGATTACTGCTACTGTGTGGAGAGTCATCAGTTAGAGGTGGGGGAAAGAAAAAGAGAAGTGGAAAAAGGAGGAATCCAAGTACTCTAGTGACCAAGAGCAGACTTCCTGACCGCAATAAGATGGGGCTGTGAGGAAGGGAAATACAAATCTCAAGATAATTGGGAGATAAATTTTCAATATTTTAATTTACTTATACTAAAATTAAAGATCTGTGGTGATTTCCTCCTTTTCTATTGTAAATCTATCAAAGTTTCCTCAATAATTAGGTTTATTACTGCTAGGCAAAACCACGCTGCTTAGAGTTTGCCACAAATATAAATGACTTGACGTACACTCTAAAAGCTGATTGGCTTAATTATTTTATATTTGCTTTTTTAAAATAAAGTCTGGAATGCCATATTGGATTCTTGTTAAACTCGGAGCCTACAAGATGTGTTACCTGTCCACATTTTGTGTGCATATTCTAGTACCTCTTTCCCTAAACAATACTAGCATCTGGAGAAAGAGATGCATCTTACTCTCCCATCCACTGACAGAAGTTAGCTGCAGAATGGCGGTGCTTAATCCATTTTTCTAAAGGGATGAATTTCATTCTTTATTCGGCAAATAAGTTCTTAAAGTTCAAAATCAAATCAGTAGAACAGCTTTATCACAGCACCACTCAAAAATTACAGTTATTTCTTCTAGCTGTTTTATGCAGCACATCAGCATTTTTCACTCTCATTTTACAGAAAAAAGCTCACAAAATTTAGATGATTGTATTGACTGCAATTCTGATTTCAAGTCAAGGTTCATCAGAAATTGCTGGTTTTACATCTAAGAAACTTCTTTGGAAATAATGAACAGGAAGAATAGTAGCACTGAGGACACCATGACAGATCTCAAGTGTTACTGATCAACAGGTTTTTCTTTATGACAGACCTATACACAAGAAAATAATAAAGTGGAGTTGTATATAACAAGCAAGGTGTCCCATAGGGACAGTTCTCTTTTCTGGCTACATCTGCTCATACAGACTTTCATAAGAATTATCCTTTGCCTTGTCAAGTTTCAAGTGCCTTAGGAGATACTTAATTCACTGCCACTGAATTTCGCATATAAGCAACTGCCACTGTAAATTGCTAACATAATTTCTGGGTTAACCAGGCACTTTTCAGATCACATTATATTAATAGAGTGTAAAATTGAGCATTGTCACATTTATCAATTTTATCAGATGATCAAAGTTATCACATTTTTCTAGCAAGTTTGCAGTGCTTGTTACATAATACAAAATGATCTGCTATTACTTCAGACTTTACTGAACTTTAAAATACTTTTTTCAGGTCTGTGAAGCTTTGTGCACCACTATTAACACTATAAATATCACAAATGCATTAAAAAAAGTAGACCTGAAAGTGCAAAACTGTTTGCTAAAGCATGCAGTTTTGCCATGGAAGGAAAAACATAGCAAGGTTTCAGAGCGTAAAGAACAAGAATTGGAGGAAGCAAACAATAATTAGAAGGGGCGGGTGTTTTGGTTTTATTGTTGTTTAAAAAAAGTTAGGAGCTATGTAAAAGCGATTTCAAAATTTAGTGTAAATGGTGGGGTTTGGCATGTTGTGGTTTTTTGGGTATTTTTTTCCCCAAAAAGTTGTTGATCCTCAGGTCTTACACACTAATAATCAGTACACAAACACTTGTAGATTTGGCTGCTGGATTATTTAACTTGGCTTGCTTGTGGGGTTTTTAGCCCCCTATACATGATGAATTAAAATCATAGTTGATATTTATAATTGTAACGTTAAGACAGAATGCCCAGAGGAATTTTGGAAAGAGTGACTCAAAGGACTATACTGTTAAGAAGATTACAAAGCACTACTTGCAGAGACCCAACCATTATGCATCAAAGATGTTCCGCTGTTACAAAGAGGGAATGAATGTTCATTAATGCTTATCTATTATTATGGCAGACATGTCAGATTAATTTCATCTGTAATACTGCCTTCATAGCAATCTCCTATCAGGTATGTCAAAGAGGCTGAAATGTTCTTTTACTACATACATCCTGAATTCTTTCATTTCCTTCTAAAAGCTACCAAAGTCATTCATGGGCACCATGCAACAATCCAATAACAGCAAATCATATTGGAGATCTTAGAAGGTATACAAGAAGCAACCAGATTGTCATTTAAGTATTTTTAAAGCCCAATCAACTCCCTGAAACTGCTTCACAGCATAACCACTACAACTGCAGAAGTGTCATCCAATCCAGCATTGGCATTATTGTATAAATCTGCCCATACACTGAACAATTTCCATCAATGCACTCATTTTTCACCCATCAAAAGCATGACAAGTTATACATTAAAAATCTCAAACATACATATACCTCGAGGAGTAAAGGTTGAATATAAGGTTATATATAAGTTTTACAACTCCTCCACCTGAAAGCAGTAGAAGATGGGAAATACAAAATTAAAATTTCAGATTCTGTTTTCAAAGGAGAGTCTGCTCTTACATTTCTCATGAATGAGACAGGGAAACAAATTTATGCCCTTATTTAGTGAATTCTAACAGCATTCTGCTGCAATTAAACTTGGTCTACAAAATTTAAGAGAATCTTACTGTGCTAAGAAGGGAAGAATTACTTATTATATCAAAGTTCAACGTCTATCTTAGGCTAGTAGTCTCCCTCTCTCTTCTGGCAGCCAGCAGACATTAAACAACATAGCAC
This sequence comes from Elanus axillaris, assembly GCA_026212715.1. Classification (NCBI taxonomy): domain Eukaryota; kingdom Metazoa; phylum Chordata; class Aves; order Accipitriformes; family Accipitridae; genus Elanus; species Elanus axillaris. Next base: position 21,678,968 of record JANZLQ010000040.1, read on the forward strand.
AAAACTCAGGTAATCATGCTGGTTATAGTCCATAATCTGAAACCTCGCCATTTATTCCTAGCCTTCATTTCCTATTTTTAATGAGTACTCATCCACAAAAGGATTTCTCCTCCCATCCCCTGCCCCTCAATATTTTGGTATCTTCTAAAGTCTTATAGATGTATGTGTAATAAATAGCATTGGCTAGATCAAAGATGCCTTTATCTGCACGCTCACCAACTCCCACAAAGAACTCTGGCAAATTTAGGAGGCATGAGTCCATTTATAAAAGCCATATTGATTCTTCCCAATGTATCATATTTCTTTATGTAATTCTTGTAACAGTGGTTTCTACCAAACTTGCCTATCAGGGAAATCAGATTTATTTTTTCCAGTATACCACAGTCATGTGATAATCCCTTTTAAAGATTTATATCTCATTTGCAATCTTTTATCCCTCTGGTACTAGGACTTATTTGAATAGAAGATTATATATCTGTTACCTCACATCAGAGGTTTTGTTATGTTTTGTGGATGTTTTATTTGGTTTGGTTTTAGAACTTTTAGAATTATTTTAGTAAAACATCTTGTAACAATTTCTTATTGTCCACCAATTTATTACATAAACTATCTTCTAACACTTCCATTTCAGACAATGCTCCAGACACATTTCCTATAAATATCCTCCTGATCTCCTCTAGTAAGGAGTTATTTATTTTACATTACATTTTCAACTCAGCAGACAAAATAAAAATGATGTTATGTATAATACAGTTTAACAGAGGAGCATATAATGCTCAAATTAGGCAATTACTTGTTAAACAGTTGTGATGAATACTGCACTTAAACTCAGTCATGCTCTTTTTTCAATATTTTTCCTCTACTGTGTACAGGCCACAGCTTCCTAAATGGATGTAGATATCCAAGTACTGAAATGAATCATTAGCAGGTAAATTAAACTTGTTATCAAAATGCAACTCTATTGTTAACAGATGAAAAATGAGTGGATCAAATGACTGCAGCAGGAAAATCTAATAACAGCTCATCTGTGACGTGTCATCTCCTGCCACAGCGCTTAATTCATAGTAAAAAATACACACCAGTTATCTTGTACCTGCTTATATTTTTATACCTCTAAAGTAATTTCAGGGTTCAGCTATGCAACTTAATTTCTGGACTAGTAGTTTCCAGGGAACGTGCTAGCAGAGTAATAGGCTGAAGAAAAAGAAAGGGGGAAGAGGGAAGATTAGAACCTTATTGGAAAAGCATGAGATAGGTACTTTCAAGGTTTGAACACAAAAAGGGAATAAAGGAGACCCTAAAATTCAGTCAAGACATTCCCACCTTTATGCTGAGCTTATTTTGTAATTCTTTGTTCTAATGACAGAACAAAGAGAGGAGACAGAGGAACTGAAGCAATAACACAAGTTCTCCATATTACCAAATCTCAGCTGTTGAAAGGTTTCTAAATTTTGCTTTATTTAAAGAGACATGTGCCTCATACCACTACTTAATAGAGAGCAAGTCAATCTCCAGTGAACACATACAGTATTGAGCTTACTAAAAGGGTCCTGCTTTTCAGCAGTCTCTTGAAATGTGAGTTTTCCAGCAAGCAAGGAGAGCATCCTACTTTTAAACAGAAATTTTGCAACCTGAAGTATTGAACCTTTTTGCTCACTACCTCTCAGAGGTTTTACAGGTAATGTTCTGCAGTAGTATGAAATATAACAGAAAGTGGAAAGTGTGAGTCAAAAGGTGAAGTGTGGGACACAATCATGGCATACAGGCCTCAGAGGTTTGTGACTTTGCTTCTCTGTTAGCTCGGTCAACACATGAGAAGTAAAGGTCCATACAGATATGGAAATGCCTCCAAACTCCGCATATGCACAAAGATACAATCATTGTAGAATCACAGATATGATTTAAAATTATATCTCCCATAGAGACTTTATTTATATGCTATGATTTCCCTGTACAGGCTACTCAACCTTTCTGAGGTTGATTCTATATCTGCATGACATGGCAAGCAAACCAGGAACGAGTGACATAGGCAGTAGGTTGTATGATGACTACATAACCTAGCACTGGATCACATGATGGAAGAAGAACAACAGCAGTTGTTGTGCACGGTGCTTGGCAAGAGGGTAAAAGAAATCCCCACCTGAAGATCCTTTCTTCTGTAAAGCAAATAGGAAGATTACACAGAAGCAACATCATATGGTGTAGGGAGCAGTATAGCGAAGTGAAACATGAGAGGGAAGAGTCTGCTGCTGATAACAAACCTGGGATAATCCTGAAAAAATTGGTTTAAAAAAATATGCTTTTCTGGAAAGGAGAAAGGACCTAAAAAGCCCTTTTACTTCTTGACTGGCATTTACATGAATCACAGCACTGTGAAGAAAATGGGGATTTGTCAGTTATATTCATTACTTTTCTGCTATGTTGTGATGACTTTAAATGGCTCATCTGAAATACCAGTCATTCTGTAATCTTTAAGCCTTTAAACTATAACTACAGAAGTGCTACAAAACTATAGCTTCTTCCTGACTCAGAGCTGTACTTCAGTGTGATTTTTACTTTTCCCAGGTGTCAGGGAGCAGTGAGAGCCGACTGCTCCCTGAGGAAAGGTGAGCTGGGAGCCAAGGGTGACCCCACCACTGGCAGGGCCCCCACCAACAGGGCACACGCCCCAGCATCCAAACGCAATGGGCAGAACTGGGTGTTGGTAACAGAGTCCGTCAACTGTCCCAGAGAAGGCAACTCATGAAACAGGTCCTGGGAGGCCAGCTGAGACCAAAACCAGACAGGATGAGAGACAAGATTACGATGTACACCATCCGAGGTGTCCAGCCAGGAGACAAGCTGCTACTGCACAGCTCCGAGGTCCCTCCCGGGAGCGGGGCTGGAGACCAGCACACCTACAGCATAGGCTGGCCTTCCAGCAGGCTCCTGCGCAGCGGGTGGGGGGGAGCCCCAGGCGGGGCTGGCAAGGGCAATTAAAGCTTATTAGCACCCTCTGGGCCCTGACAGTAGGAGGCAGTGGTCAAGGTCGGCACTGCTGGTCATGCGTTGGCTATGGCTTCTTTACAACAGGAAGGCTAAATCTGAGTTCTCATCTCATTTATCATCTGATTTAACCAGTTATTAAGCAAAAGGCACACGTTGTCTGGGAAAGAAGGAACACTGCAGTGTAGTGCAAATTTAGCATTCAGAGCAACATAGTGTCTGAGCTGGGGATAGTATTTTTATGCAGCCGTAATGGTCTAAGCATCATCAAAATACCCTTTGCTAGAAACTTTTATTTTGCCAGGCAACTGCTAGTATGGAAACAAATGAGTAATGTGTAAATTCATGCCATCATGATGAGAAGTGGTCTTCTTGGGAGATACATGCATATATCAAAAAAATTTCTGATAATATACTAATAGATATAAACATCACTTTGTTGAATCACACCTGATAGCTGATGTATGAAAGGAAGGAACTGACAAATTGAAAGAGAATCACCACACAGTGGAAAGTAAAATATATGGGTATCAATGGGATAATAAATCCTCTGATACCGTCTGGGAGAGCCCTGCAGCCATCGCACCATTATTCAAAGTATTATTAACGTGAGTGAAATCTTCATAGGAAGATTATCCTCATCTTCCTGTAAAATACACAGCTCCAAAGTCTTCTGTGTTCAGCTTTCCATCACAATCTTCTGTTGATAACTTCTGCAAGTCAGAACCACCCAGGAGTCTACAAAGGCGTTCACATACGCTTTCTCAGATGGAAAGAAAGGAAAGAGCAAAATCTTTCTTTTCATTCCTGGTTCACTTCAACCCTCAATTTGCTCATTTTTATGTGAGTCAAAACACATGAGTCAAAATGCAATACTTGCCTCAGTAAGAGAGGGCACAAAAACTTCACATGCGTATCTTTAAAAGGTACATCCTTCTCTTTTACAAGTATTTTGAACCAATTTGTGATCTATAATATTAGAAAGCACTTACAGCTTCACAGCATATTCAATTCAGTGAAGTAATTTTTAAACCTTCATAAGAAGTCCCTCCCAAGTACAGGTCCTGAAGTCATTGTCTCCAAAACACGCACAGCCAAAAATATGGAAAAGCATGAAGGCCACCATTCCTTTGTGTGTATTATTTTCATAACGTTATTTTAAGCAAAGTATTTCTTAAAATGACATATCTCAGCTTTAAATTTATTGTAAAAATACCAGCCAGTAATTGCTTTTACCAACAGACTAAGAGAAGCCATTAGTATGATTTCCGTTCTGTAATCAACACACACTCTCAGCCACACAGTTCAGCCTGACTCATTCCCTGCATAGACTCTAATTAACTTCCGAAGGAAAGCCAGGGGATTCCTGTTTGAGTAATAATGCTATTGAAACATTATGCAAAACTTCACCTCTAGGAAACGATCTTGTCTAACCGTGATTGCATCTCAACAACAGTGCAAAAAGCTTTCTAATTTGGTCGTGAAGAGAATATAATCAATCTGTCAGCAAGAGCGAGGGAAGTTTGGGGTTTTTTTTTTTTGTTTTTAAGATGAAAGCATATCCGGAGAAATGATTATTGAGAAAATACCATAGATAAAATGGGATCCTATATTATATAACTTGAACCTATACCATATTTTATATGCTATTCAGTTGTCAAAATAGGAAGCTAGTGACTTCACACTCTAAACTTCTGAAACCCCACATTGCTGAGGCTGCCATCACCAACAGCTTCCTCCATTAAAGGGGGGG
>JANZLQ010000040.1:21693750-21716589 GCA_026212715.1 Elanus axillaris
AAAGAAAAAACAACAAAACCATCCAAAACAACAAACCAGCAGGAATACAGTTTGTTTGCTGTTTGGGAATGAGTTTTGCTCAGCTTTATGTATTTAATTCCTGAGCCAATGTGGCGAATCTTATCTATTGTGAAGGACTAAATTGGACATAACTGCTTATGCTATAAAACTAAGAAGTTTTAAAAAGTGCTAATCACTGAATGCTAATCACTGGATGGATTCAGTTCTTAAAAAAAAAAGGTTTTAGGCTTCCAAACTTAGATTTGATTGAGTCTCTTAGCATTCACCAAGCCTCTTGAATAATTAAAATGTTTTTTATACTGTTAGATATGACTGCAAAAAAAGTAAGAATAAGATGCCAAGCAAATAAGAAAGAGAAACTTGCTACCATCGTGCTGTTCAAACTAATTTTTCGCTCCACATGAGAGACCATATACCTTCTTTTTTCACACTGGCAAGACTGGGACAACATTACTACCAGGAGTCTGTGATCTGGTAGTCATTCTTCAGGGCTGAGGCAAAAAGCGTCCATGAAGGAATGCAATGACTTTCTGATTATAAATAGTGAAATTACTCCCAAGAGATCGATCCACAGGGAAGATATAAAATTACTACTGTAAGCTAGTAAAACTTTCCTCTACTTCAAGTGGTAGAGAGCTATACTTCAGGACTAAAGAAATCAAGCCTGCAGTCTTAATTCCCTACATCTGTATGTTCATAATTAATGTATTTCTGGAAATTGTTGCACTGGTGTCTGCAACGTAGCCTAGAAATAAAAGGAGTGAGCTTAAAAACTGCCTAGAACAACAGAACCAACCTGGTTGTTGTGGGTCAGTTAACTCTGCTGGCTGCTGATTTATCTGATGTTGATCTGGATTTGTGTGCTCTATGCTGCAGCTTCCAGTACAGACATTTCATTTATTCACATTATGCTGATTCCTTCTTGAGTGCTAAAAACCAAAACAAGAACGTTTTTTTACAATAACTAGAAAAGGACCAAAGCAATCCCTAATGCCAAGACCAGGCTTAGAAAAACAGTTGGTTCGGTCTGCAATGATCAGAAGTAGATGCTGTCAACAATACTCTTTATAGTGTTTTCAAGTGCTAAATTTGTCTATTTTAGCTTTACAGTTTATATACCATTTAAGATTGATTTGTAAGAGCTATGTCTCTGAGCAGCATGGTTAGACATTCAGTAAAAAGAGTAACGCCTTATGTTGCATTTGGAAAATTTTCAGCACAGCAAAATCTGGAAATACTTTCTGAGCAACATTTAAATCCTATATAACCTCATTCAGACCTATTATCAGTGAATATTTGCAGACAAAATCTGACCAGTTATTTGTTATACACTTTCTCCAATAACAAAAATCCCAATATAAATTCTCTGCAGGACTGCTGGCACGTGCTCGGATACAGACACAGCTTTTGCGCTAATGTACCAATTTCAGCAAAGAGCATGATTTTATGCTGGAAACACTTCTGCTGATATAAGCCCCTGAGTAGGTTATTTTCTTATAAAAGTGCTCACACTTGAGTTTCATATTCCTCCTTCTGTAGCAGAATGACAAAAAACTTACATCCAGATAAAGTCGTCCCTATAAAAAGGAATAACTTATAGCTCTAACCAGAATGTTAACTGGGCCAATATGTGTTCCTTTGAAACTCCAAGGCATATGGTAAAATAGTCCTTTTTTCCCCTCACATGAATATCAAATTAATAGCTTGCCTATCAGGCCTCAGCCTTGCACATGTTGAACATTACTTGTTTGTTTACTTATAGAAGTATAATCTTTTTACTTCGCAAAATAATGAGTATAAGATTAATATTTTAAAACTTTATATATATATATATATATACCCCGGAAGCTCCTATTTAAACAATATATAATCAGGCCTTTGTTTGATCTCACTCCTTTTTTTTTCCCATCCCAAGACTCCTTTCAAGTGTTAGACAAATCTCCTCCAGTCTAACATCAAAACATACTGACAGGAATAAGACTGCAAGGCTGCTAGCTTCTCTCAAGCAATGCCACCCATTGATCCATGAATAAATGTTCCAGCTTCAAGGCACATCTCTGCTGTAAAGCTATCTCTTTTGAGATTCAAAGAAGAGCTCCTTGTCTGGTGCCCAGAGATCTGAAAACCTGCTGTATTAACTGTGGGAGTCAGAAACTGACATCATGGTTTGCAGCGTTCCGTAGCATTTACCATCTCAGTATTTTATGAAATAACAGAATTTTAGAAGAAGTACATACAAGATTCAAACACTTTATTTTCACATGCTGGCATTCTCTTGCCAATTTTGTTACATTTAATAATTACTTCAAATAAAAACCCTGCTTGTTTTCAGATTACACAAAATGTATATATTATAATCCCAAACTGAAATTACAAAGGTCTTGCTTTCATTGTGTTAACAAATACTTTTTAGTCATATTGTACCAATAATTTGCACAAAAAATTACTAGGGCATTGTATTGCCTACAATGTGCTAGGAATGTTGAAGCTATAACTGAAGTCTTTTAGAAATTCTGAATCTAGAAAATCTTTTAGAAATTCTTAACAATAAAAGCTTTCAGGTATGTGGCTTTGGTTTTACTTCCACATAATTAATAGAACTTAAAACATGCAACTTCATTCATTTTGCTCCAGAAGCCTCTGTGAAGTAGCAGCCTAGCTTCTTACTCAGACCTTGTTTTAAATCCCACCGCAGGATTAGCTCCTGGAAACCCCGTACATCTACGAATAGTACTACATGTGCTCCTGAAATATCTTCTTGATCTTAAATATGAAGTAAACTTATTTGCAATCTCTATGGCATTCACAGCTTCAAAAACTCACTACTGCTGTGGTATATAGGCTGAAAAAATACTAAAACATGTATACTTTAAGTGGATATCTATAACAACATTTTTCCTGAAATTTCATGGCACTATTTTATTTCAAGTGGTTCAGTTTGTAAACAAAGCTGAATGAGGCAGTCTGGAAAAAAAAATGGAAAAATAACCACCAAAACCCCAAATATAACTGGACTCCTAACTTAACCTTATCTGAAGAGTTGTGGTGAATGTTGCTATAATATATCAAATGCTAGTTAACAATAGTCTACTGAAAAAGAGCTGGCTTTGGGATATATTTACTCACGTCATTCTTGGCAGGCATACAAAGTATGACTCAGTCCTGGAATATTTATACTACTTGTTACAGTTAAAAAGAGATTCAGGTCTGACTATTAATTCCCAACTCACTTTAAAAAATATTTGTTTTTCTACACCATTGTTTCCTAAATTCTGATGTTTAAAGTATATTTAATTTCTTTTTTAAGGAAAAAAATACTGTCTTGGAAGCAAGAACCTATCTGTGAAGCAAAAATGGCAATGTGCATCCACGGAACCTGATTCAGATTTATCTGAGCTAAACAGTGATATTGAAATATAGTTTGAAACCAACCTGTTTCTGACAGAGGTTCTAGCTCAATTCCCTCAGACCTTCTACAACAGCTCCTATATTTGCAAGAACTGTCGTTAGTTTTCCAGAGGACAATGACTGTAAAATCTGTTCCAAAATCACACCAAGTTGCCAAAACACCGAACATAATCACTTTTCAATTACCCTAAGTAATTGAGAGTTCTGCTAATACAAATGAGGCAAAAAATCAGCAGTTACACAAACATGCATCTTAAAATGCAGAGATCACCAAAGAATCAGGAACGCTGCTGACTGCAAAGGCAGAGATCCCACAGTGAGCACTGACCTAAGTCACAAAAGCCACGTATCACAGCATTGCATCAAGTACAGCTACTCCGCTTTCACACCCACACAGCTCAAGGGGAACCAGCTCCATGTTTCTGCACCTGCAGCCTGAATATCTGTGAGGTGATTGCAGATGAAATCAGAGAAAATGAGCAAGCTTTTACTCTCTGCAGAGCTATTTATCACAAAAGCCTAACTGCAGTGCATATAGATTGTAAGGAACTAGAAAAAGAATGGAAAATAATGGACTAGTGCTTTCCTCAACGGCTAAAAATAATATGATTTTAACTTGAATATACCTCATCATTTTCTAGAAAATTATATACACAAAAATTTACAACAAATATGGAATTTAAAATGTTACTTGGAATTTTATTGCATTACATTCTCTTAGGACATTAGATAATTATAGAGTTATTCATACTTGATATATGAACAAACAGGCACAAAACAAATATACTAGAGCTGAATATAGTTAATTTTTTTAGTCAATAATATCCAAGGGAGAAATTACAATTACTTCAGTGAGCTGCTCCTTTCGGCAGAAGGGATATAAAACTGTTGGGAAGAAGATTATAGTAGGAAATCAAGGTGCAGATGAGGTTAGAAGTGAGTGTGGGTTTTGTTTTTGTTTAACAGCCAGTACTTAGTCAATCTGTGCTCACTTTAAGAAACTAAATAGACAAAAGCAATGTGACTGACTACTATGATTTTAGCAGCTCCACATCAATATTTGGAAAACAACAGCAGTATCTCGTTCACACGTATTTGCACAAATATGTGTTCAGTCTCACCACATTGCATCTGTTTGTGCTACGCACACCCACGCACATCAGCGAGCGTTCATCCCACTTAAACACTTGCTGGAATTATTTCTCCTAAGCAGGCTCCATCATAAACCTATTTAGCATGGTATACAAATAGACAGGCACGTACATATATACATTACTCGCAGCAGCGGCTCAGCCTCCCGCTCCAGGCCCACGTCCAGGCCTCCTCCACACAGCCGTTCATTACACTGCTCTCCCCACTCGTTCTGTGCACAGTTCGGGCCCTTACACTTTGTTGGCATTCCTTCTGCTAATGTGTATATACATATATATACATCCCTTCCTCAGACACAAACCTGAATTTCCTCCCTCAAACTCAATCCCAGACCACAAGGAGGAAGACTCGGGAAGCTCGGGAAGAGCAGTGGGGGCTCCCTTGCCCCCAGGCCCTGCCATCCCGTTTTTGCTCACATTCCTGTTCTCCTCCAGCGTCCGCCACCCTCCCTCCGAGCTGTACTGCCGGGTGGGCCCACGCTGTCACCAGAAACATGCCCTCCTCCCAGACCATCAGTCCTCCGTTCCCACCCCACCATGCAGTGCTCTTCACCATCCCCGTCACCAGGCACAGCCGCGCTCCCCCACCCTGCCCTCCCACCGCCCCGCCTCGGCCTCAGGGGCAGCCCCGTGCTGCCTCGGGCCTACCTTTGGCAGCAGGTTTGACCCTTCAGCGGAGCAGCCATTTTCTGAGGCGGTGGTCCCTGGTGCGGGGGTCCCGCAGGCTGCCCTGAGGGGAAGCCGCTCCTCATCCTCCTTCTTCCTCACGGAGGGCAGAGCCGCTGTCCAAACCGTGCCCTCTGAGGTGGGGAAGCACAGCTGTGACATTCCTCTCCAAGTCCCTGTAATGCCTCAGTGACTGGGACCATCTGTATCGCACCCCTGAGGCAGGCTCAGAGGTAAGGGAGCCCCGAATTTCACCTCTGCCTGCGAGCAGTCTGGCTGGTAAAACCGCAGGCCTCCATTTCCTCACGTCCCAGGAGGGACATGGCACAGAAATATTGCTACATTTCAAAGACAGGCACGCGTTTGGCCTCCTGGAATTGCTTCGTTGGTCCCTTCTCTCCCAATAGGAACATGCAATTAACTGTAGAAGGCAGAAATTGCTTATGGAGCGATCCGGTTTCTAAACAGCATTATGTTTTCCTAAGTATCCTCTCTATTGTATTTTCCATAGGCTATACAGCATATTTTAGCACAGCAAAATAGATAGAGGCTGTTCACATTAATAGGCTATTTAGGAAGGGAAATCTTAAGGAAAAACATGCTGAGGCCATAGGGATTCATATTAGTTTTATATATTTAAAGTGACTTTTCTTGACATCATCTTGTGGCTGTAAGCATAATGTGCATTATTTAGCGTGCAATACTATAATTTTTTTAAAATGCAAATTATTTAATGAAAATTAATGTTTTATATCCACACAGAAAGTCCACTGTCATATACCTGCCATCCATATAGAAATCAGGAGCAAGTTTTACTCAGGAGATTTTGTTTATCCTGGAGACCTAGACAATTAACTAAATGTCCAAGTGTGTTACTTAATCAGTGATGAGTGCTACTGCTTTTGCAAAAAGAGCTGGAGGTGGCAGTGAAAAAACTGAGCTGTACGGAACTGTCCCCTCACAGGTTGTTTTGTGTATTGGAGATCAAAGAGGTTTTTGAGTAATTTTCACATCAGCTTTCTGGAGGCTGCAGGGAGAACTGGTTCATCATCTTCAGGCTCTCTTCTGCTCTGAAATGTTTGTATATGCTCAGGATATTCTATCTTTAAGGCATGTATACCTCAACAGCAGATTGCTCCTATTTCTCGAATGCAGCTGAGTGTTAGTCTGGGACCTATTGTGCAACATAATAATTAAAATATGGTTTCTTGGAGGCAAGCAATTTTGCTTGGATATTTAAAATAGTACTATTTGCTCATAGACATAGCATTTTCAAAAGCCTGAGAAAACCAAAACAAAATCTATTTTTGAGAAGAAAATAAACACCAATTAAATAAGCAAGACTTTTTAATTAGAATTTGTCCAATGTTAACATTTACAACATGCTGGCTAGATATTATGGACAGATTTATGGAAATTTAATGGCTGATAGGTGAGTGTCATTTAGCAACCTACTTCACCCTAGTGCAGAAACACTGTCAGACTCCTGACGCGGACTTTCTTTTCCTTGGATTTTTTAAATACCACTTAAAAACTTAAAAATACACAAGATAGATACCAAATAGTGCTAGGCAAATAAGATAGAGACCTACACACTGTTTTCATGGTTTACTTGCTTTGATTTAATTTGCTTTCAGATTTTTTCGGGGCAAGGAAGCTCAGGAAAAAAGAATTTGCCAAATAGAAAAGGAAAAGACAGAAGCATCCCATCTCTCTTACGTGGAGGAATTGTACTGGAAAGAGAGAGGTAAAACCTGCAAATTTTCATTGCTCCTGCACGCTATAAAGATGATGGTGAGAAACTTAGACAAACATATTTGCCTTTGGGTCAGCTCAGATTGTGCTAGCATGTTTATAATTGAATCTGCCTAATTTAAAAGCAAGAAGATAAAACATTTGACATTATCAAATCACAGGACTATGTGTATTAATCTCTGTTAACACAAATATGTGTGGCACTATTGAGATATAAGAATGCATACATATATATATATGTCTTTGCAGGAATCCAAGAAATATGTCATGTGGCTGTGCAGCTCTAAGGATATTAATTTGGTTTCTGATATGGCTATGATGATGCAAGTTATCAATAAGGCATGACTGCATTATCGGGCTGAATTAGGTTTATTATGAGACTTTTTCCAGAGACTGGGTAGCTTAGTACTCAACTCTCTCATTATTTATGTTGGTCCTTCTTTCCAGACAACTTACCTTTTGAGTGCTATAAAGTATTTATATGCTGTCAGGAGTAACAAGATGGAATAGTAACTGACATTATCAAAAATAGTAAAGATATAATTAATCTTACTTCTCTACTAGTTTGATGAAAAAAAGACATCATCTGCTAAATAATTTTGATAGTCTTTCCACAGCCAAGGACTTTGCAGAATGCATGGAAGTTCAGGATAATAGTAACTTCCGACGAATGAAACAATTTCACAGTTATTTATTTTTTCTATGGAGAACTTCACATAGTCATTGCCATATCATCCATTACGTGTTCTCACTGGCACACTCCTGAGGTGATAACTGAAGACCTAAAATTTGAAGTTCACATTTTTGGAGCCTGGTAAAAAAGAAACAATCTTTCTACTGAAGAGTAAAGTCAGTGTTCTTAGAAGCCATTTCATGCTGATTTGGCACTGAAAAAGACTCCTCTTGTTTACCAAAATGTGATCTTCTAAATTACACTATTATATAAAATAAAATTTAAGTTTGAAGAAGAAAAAAATTCTTTTAAAAAACCTGTCTGATCTTAATCTACAATACTATGCTGGCATTGATTGAATGCAGTGTGACACGGTATTTAAATGACCATTCATAGAAGTGACGCTCATCTCTGATTTTTTTATTCCAGAGAACATTGAATGAAATATTGTTCTATACAGCATACATGTAAAATGTAAATAAATGGTTTGATCTTTAGTTTTTAAGTACTAAATATTAATTTATTTCATTAACAGCATGTCTGTCACGGAATGTGTGTTTTTCTAATTAAATTTGAAAATAAGTTTCCTGCAGAAAATGTAATATTTCTTGAAGAAACAAGTTTTATGAACTCTTACACAAGCATAAACTGCTTAAGGTGTGGAGACATACGTATATACACAACTAAATGAAATATTTTATGTAAGTTGAGTTTATCAGAAAATGATACCTATGACTGAATTGTATATACATAGTTTTAAATACAGACACATTATTTGAATGATGTTCTTCTTTTGATTTCCTTTTCTACCTTGGGCACCTGAACGAGTGTGCTGTAGGAATAAATAGCTAGTTATAAAGAAACAAGAATTCAAAAAAGAATGTCATGTTAGAGAACTACTAACCATTTTATTATATTTAAATTTAATATAACTCTTTAGGACTAATTTCCTTTATCATGTTTCATGTATCCATGTATCAGAACTGCAGATTACGGCATTATCACTGGGCCAGGGTTTCATGCTGCCCCTAACTTAGTCTCATTTTTTGTGGTCAAAGATAATTATATGTATAATTTCATTCCTTTGGTTATTTGCAACTGAAGAAATTAAGTCTACTGTCAGAAAACTGACCTCTAATAATTTATGCTTTCATTGCTGCTGTGTAGTGTTAGTCTGATCTTAAAACCACAAAGCTTTAACTTGTTTTATCAATGTGATCTAGTTAACTATTTGCCCGTATATCAAAGCAAAAGTACTACTTTTCGCCAGAGTTTTTTTCTGCATTTAGCAGAAGCAAACATTATTTCACTCAGGATAATGAGTTATAGTCATAATTTTCATTGTTTTCTCTACTGTATTCCATAAAGATTATTTAACCCAGAGAAGGTCTTTCTAACTTCAGCATTATTCAAGGGAGTTGCTGATATGTAGCTGTAAATTTAAGCAATCATTGACTAAAGGACATGAGCCTTACTATCATGTTGCAGCATTTGTTTTTTTTTAATGAGATTAAGTATTAAATTGCTTTAAAAAATTATAAAAAATTTGCAGTTAATTCAGTATTTTATGTTGCTTTGCTCTTCTTAGCTCAGGTTCTCTTTTTTCATCGTGCCCCTCTGTCTTTGTTGCACATACTGATCATCATCTATTCCTACCTTTTTATATTGTTAGTCATCAGGATATGGAAAATAATATTTATTACCTGTAATGACTAAGATCCTGCAAGTTATGCCACCTTAAGCTCTGTCAACTAAACAGATCTATTCAAAGGCAGTATTGGGGATTTAGGCCCCAAACTAATGTAAACAAGTAAGAATTTACTGTTAGAGCGTGTGGGTCATTTTATTGCTACAAAAGCAAAGGAAAAAAAAGGCTTCTTTTGAAAACTGTATTTTGTCTAACAATATTTATTTTACAAACTGTCTTGGCTATATTGTAGAATATTTCAGAGTTTCATAGGTATAGAAGACAATGGCTTTTAAAATTATTAAACAGTTAACTAGCTGTCCCTTAGTTTTGTAACATCTTTATGAAAGCAAATTGTTCTTTTGTTAGTGTTTGCCTCAGCTTTGCAAAAATAGCCTGTACACAATTGTCCACATATGCATGTGAATTTGCGTTTCATAGCACCCACACTACTCTCTTCATTCATTGCCTTAAAAACCAAGAAAAGCATGGTTGAAGTCAACAAAGTATGAAAGAAAATAATTGACCCATTTATTTCCAGTAGACTTAATTTTAAAAAGTTAATTTGAATAACCCAGTAATTTGATAAATCATGAAGATCTGTTGTTATAAATCATAATAATGGCAGTAGAACCTGTGAAACACATTTCAGGCATATAGCCCTCATCAAGTTACTGATTGCTAGCCACTACCTCATCTCGAGACTGGCTGCTGAGCCACTGCGATGTGACAGGGCTGTTGGAAGCAATTTTCATGTGTAACCCATTGGACTGAATTCAAATAACCTGTGAAAGCTATCTAAACAGATGCACTTTACCAAGTCAGACTGAAGGATCCAAATGAAGTTTAGTAGGTATGTCTTCATATAATCTGTGCATAGCATCTCTCATGGAAATATGTTTGAAAAGCCAGCCTGCATGCTTTTCTTTACTCTGTAATCTTAAGACAGCGCAATGTGTCATTTCTCTGCTGAGCTTGAGACTGTTCAGAATTCATTCACTGACTCTGCCTGGAAAGCTGACAAAAAACATCAGCGTAGACTCCACCAGCTCCACCTCCTCTCTTCCTCTTTTTGTGGGTTTCCACTCCTTTCTTTGATATTTTATGTAAATATTACAGTTGCCTATAATAGCTCTCGCTTTTGTGTCAGCGGTTGCAGTAATTCCCCATCTCCACTAATGTACTGGACAAATGAAGCAAAAGACTCTATTATTTCCCAGGGATATCCTTGTCAGATTGCAAGCTTCCATCACCAAGATTGGGTACCCTCAGCGTTAGTATAAATATCAGAAAGCTTGTAAATAGCATTCAAGCCTCAAGATTCATTAGAAGAACAAAGTAAAATTCCAAAACCATCTAAACAAGTTAGGATCAGAGTCCAGAGTCAGATGTGCAATTCTGGGTGCTTCAGTGGCATATGAAGAGGCACCCACTCTACGCAGCATACAGGTGGGTCACCATGTTTTCATCCTGTTTCTTTGCACTCTTTCAAAGATTATTCATTCTCCCCCCATCAGATCTCTAGGTGGATTTTCCCTAACTAGACTGTCAAAATACTCTAGGTTATAAAAACTACCATAAGAGTGTTTAAACTAATCCAGATAATTTTCAGAATTGACTTTCCACAGGAACTGATCCTGAAGATAGGTAGCTGCTCCTTTAGCTGATGTAAAGCAGCATGTATTTACAGTTGGTGGCATGTAAATCCCTGAAATATTAGTGTGGGTTTTAACATGCTGCCTCCCCTTTTAAAGTTCTTGTGTTAATCACTGTGCCTGCTGGAAATAAAATATATCAAGATAATTTTTCCTTAATGAGTTAACTTTAGTTCTTCAGTTCATTCCTGAGTGTTAACTGTTTCTGAGTTAAGATAGCTTCTCCTGACAGCTCCGTACTCATTCTAAGAAACAGTGGACTGAAATGCTGGAAAGTTGTTTCTGTAAATTCTGTGTTTATAGAAGTTACCGTCTATGCAGGCAGATATCGTCAGCTGTTATTATGCTTTATTAAACACAGCTGTCTCTTTGCTTGCCTTCAGTGTTATGAATATAATTATTTTCTCAATTCAGAGGTTGTTAACGTAATGCAGCAGTGTAATGTTAGGCATTAACTGCACAACCTTATGTGTGTTCTTTTCCAGTTACAAATATGATCCTGTTAGAATCCCCTAGGTGCATTGCTGAGATCTTGTCCTCATGATGTAATCTTGCTTTTTTTGTCCTTTACGGCCAACTCTTTCAGTATCTTATTGATTACTGTTCCACTGTTTAAGCCTACCACCTTTCACCGTCATGCATTATGCATCTGCTTCTCTTGCTTTTAATATTCTTAATACTTCTCTAATGTCCTCTATTCTTTTTTTTTGGCAAATGTTACTGGTTTTACTAACTTCTTTATTGTGGAAAAATGCCAGATAATGTCTATCCTCTGTAGTGTCTCGCCCCCTTAAAACATGCAGGCATACAGTCAGGTGGTTTGCTTGCTGTAGTGATGTTGATATAAACTGATTGTCCTTCATTAAGTACATTCACTCTTGCTTCCAGCTTAAAAGTGAAAGGTGTTCACTTTGTGTGTAAGTCAGACTGGGGGGAACTTGAGTTAAAGTTCGTGTTTTCTGTGTAAGCAAGATCCTTAACTCCACCAAGTTGCAGGGGACTTGCACATCTTAAACCTATTTACAGCTTTTCTTATCTACAGATGGAAACACTGTCTAGCTGTCTGGGTTCTTGGAGCAGAAGTTTTTTAAAGAAAACTGTTAGAAGGGCTATGAGCTAAAGCTTTTTTGCCTTATAATTCAAATTTATATTCTACCCTGACTGTATTTCCCACTGTCACTGACACTCACGTGCAAACCCACGGGGTCCTCCTTTGCAGACACTACGCAGTCTTTTAAGTGTTGTACGGTAATAAACCTCTTTGGCAGCTGTAGATGCCTGTTATTAAGAGAGATCATTTGCTGAATATTCCTATATGTAGAGAGAGGTTTTCACGTGGATGCAATTTACATAGTATGTGCTGATGTGCAATTTGTTGTCATAGGGAAAGATACTTGTTTTTATATGGAAGAACACAGCTGAAAGTAATCGCAAAGGCTGCAGTGTGCAGTGACTGAATGACTATATACCCAGTGTGAAAAATCCCTTGCCGTTTTGAACAGTAAATCAACTTTACTTTATTTTGGTTTTTTTTAATCAATATATGGATATATATTTTATAAAGTTATTGTGTGGACCCAGTCCATTCTAATCACCCTTTTTTTGTTGTCACAAGCTTCATAAGATGTCTGGGCTCATGTAACTCTACTTATTATTTACTTTCACTTTACAAACAGCTGAGATATTAGAAGATGTTATCTTCAAGCACTTATTCAAAGATCTTCTATGACCTCACACGTTAGTTTGGGTTTTAATATTTTCTAAAGAGCAACCATAACACTTTCTGCCTACACATATTTAAATTGGATTGCTATTAGTCCATGTGATTTCTGATTTTTTTCCTATAGAGGAAGTTGCTGTCCTCCAATGCTGGGGTTTCATTATTTGGGGCAATTTGAGCCCCCTCCACACCCCCACTCCCCATGTTCCAATAACTATAATGTAAATATTTCTATGAAAATATTTGAGACTAGTTATAAAGTAAAGGAAGATACGTTCCTTTTCTAAGGGTGCAATAACATCACAAGTTTTCAGCATTTAGTATACTCAGTGGTCCTTTTGTCCATCAAGGGATCTTTTGGGAAACACTTTAGGGAAATACAAACATTTTATGTAAGTTATTTTACATTTTATTTAATCTATTTCTTATGATTCTTATGATTTTGTAGTTATTCATACAAATATGAATATCAAAGGCAAGTGGATGAGACAAATGCAGTTTATTCTCCTACACAGCAAGGCACCTATGGGGATAAACTAAATGTGACCCTGAGAGCTGTCAAGACAAATTAACTGGTCAAGAACCATCTAAACAAATTCAAATTTAAACTACATAAAACTAAAAAAGAGAGGTCTTCCAGCTGTCATACTTAACATTTAGACCTACAATGTTTAAGGACTGAGATGTACCTTCAAATTTTTTTCCTAGAGGAGAAACTTATTTTAAAAAAACAGCAGTAATGTCTGAAGCATTACTGAATTCTTGCCAGCAGCCAGAATGAGCTTAAAAAAGTCAGGAAAAAAGCCTTCTTTTGAGATGGAAATTAATTCAGTAAAAGTTATCATAACTGCCAAACTAGTAACATGATTACTGGGAATTTAAGTTGTAAGCAAAAGCAATCTTAATTTTCCAGGTAGATGAGCCAAATGCCACAAGAGAGTATTAAATCACAGGTATTTCTTTGGAATTAAGTCTTTTTGGTGAGAAAGGTAATTTCTCATGCAAAAAGATATAGTCTATATTCTGAAAATTGGCCATATCACACTTGTGAAATTAAATTTGAACAAGAAATATTGTAAAATTCTAGTTAGCTGTTAGAGAGAAAAGCTTTTGGTGATTATTATTATGGGACAATTTGATAGAGATACTTGTACAAATTCTGATATAATTCTTGAACACTTACATAAAATTGACTGTATCAAAACATGAGGTAATTAAAGATCCAGTTTACATTAAGGCTGCAGTGATAAAAGCTTCTGGAACCTCTTTCTCTTAGATGGTCCTAACCTTTTTTGAGGATCTCACCATTCATATTCTGTAGTAAATGTATTACTAAATAATAACCATGCTCATTCCACAACTGCTGAAAATACTGTGATAACCAGATGCTCCAAACTCAAGCTAGCAAGCCAGTCTATGTAGGTCTGACACTTGAATGTTGCCAACGGTCACACCAGTAATGCAGTGGGGACCTAGCTACTGGGGTCTGGTAATGCAGTTCCTCTCTGCCACTTGAGTACTCTTCTGAATTGTAAATGTTCCTAATTAAGCCAAATTAATTCAAGAATTAACATCACAGTGAAGATGTTGTAGCTACACACTAAGAGCTACTGACCACAACAGTGCACCAGATGTATCTGAAGTAAACAATACTATTTTTCCAGCCATTGTTTCACAGAGAGGCATACAACTGGATTATAATTGTACTGAAGGTTACCTTTAAATCTGTTGGTTTTCTTCTGGAATTGATAAATGATATGGTCAGTTGGGAGCCTTTAAGATTTAGGAAAAGACATATCTGTAAAACCTATACAGAAAAGTACATTCTATCATTTTTCTGAACTGACCTTCTATGTAGTTGTCATCTATCAAAAGGGACAACCACAAGTGTCTGAAAGAACCGCCAGTGAAGTCCAACTCCGATATGCCGGATACTGTACTCTTTCTGGGAGGTATTGTTGTCTGATATTTGAAATCCACTTTTTTTTCTGATTCTCAGTGCACATAAGTTGTTTTGTACAGAAGTTGTTTATCTGCGCCTCCCCTCGTGATCCTTCTGTTATTTCTTTTAGCAGCTTCGCTCATAAAAGCCCACTTGCGGCATGTATTGATTTCTGCTGTAGTTGCTCCCTAGAGCTTTGTGTTATCACTTTTATGATGCTTATAATAGCAATCCTCTTTTGCAAAGTGGAGATCCCATTTATAATTTATGTATTTACCTATCAGAGCAATGAGATGTTTTTATTAGGCACTGTTCTCATTCAAACTTTGACTTTGATAACATTCTTGCCTTGGTCCACGAAAATGGAAAAATTGTGTGACTTTGACTGGACTTTTGTGCATTTCTGAAGACCTTTATGAACTGGTAGTTAAAAGAGATGATTCAGCTTCAGCTTAACTCCAAAGAAGACAGAATTCAGCTACTGAATTCAGGATGAGCAAGATCAGACATTTTAGGAGGAGAACATAAACATCAGTCTGCATTTAGGCAGTATTCTGGGACGCTGTTTCCTGTGTTTGAAGCACTCGGTCTTCTGAGACAAAATGTACTGAGAAATGAGCCCTTGCAACCCTATCTGTGTAAAATAAACAAAAAGAATGTCTTATGGAATCAAATTTGTTATAATTTTATTCCTCCCCCTTCCCCCTGCCTTAATAGCTTACTTCCATCTTCTCCTGATGGAACCCTTAAAATAGATCAGTTGGTTAGAAATTCAAAACTGAAGTGAAAATTGTGTAACTCAGATGTAATGTGTTAGTGTTCCACATTCTAACCATGACTTTTAACTTTGTAGCAACCATTAGTGGAAGTGCTGACAAATGGTAGAAACCTGAAAATAAAGTGACAGAATAATTTCTTGCTCTTCTTTTCTTTTCCCATTACCTACAAAGACCAAAGGAAGTATGTGAGATTACATCAGCTAGGAAAAAATAGAATCAAGAGAGAGAGACGTGATAGAAATTCCTATAAAATCTATTCTGTGATTAGAGGTATTGTAAAGAGTATGAAGAAACACAGGGGATTGCCTGGAGTTTTCTTATGACTCAGAGGCATCATCACATGGTCAGGCAGACAGCTGTAGTCTTTGTGAAATAGTAATCTTTTCCAATACATTTATTACAGCAAAAGGAAAAAAAATGTTATATGCACTTCTTCAATTAAAAAAGAGATAGGCTGGGTAGCATGTTTTGAACTGAAACACACAAAAAAGTGCCTTCTCTAGATTCATAAACTAATTAAAATCTATAATGCAGAGAGTACCAAGAGAGAAATGAGCATACTTCACATATTCAGCTAATGCCTAAGACTAAGCGTATTTTTTTTTTGTCTTAAAGGTCTGTGCAGTGCAGAACTGAAAAGCATAGGATTTTTACTCTATTAAATTCCTAAAACAGATATTTTTGAGTGTAGGACTGGTTATGAAGAGACAGTTCTCCACCTCCATGTTTTAAGATGGGAGAGAAATGAATGAGAAAAGTGGCAAACTTCTTAGCAATATTAAGCAACATACCCCTGAAATCATTATAGTTTTGAACATTACCCACGGCTTTAGTTCTGGAAGTTCCACACCTACAATTAATGCACAGAGAAACCACTATTTTCACATTGTCAATGGTGATAAAAAATATCGTTCACTGGAAATATCAAACTTACCTGATGTCCTTGCCCTGAGAATGAAGTTTCCTGGTTCTGTTTTACCATGGGCATAATTGTGTCACTTCAAAAAAGGCCTGCAGATCTCGCATGTGTCTCCTCTCCCACATCCACGTGGCCTGGGGGCTACAGCTACTGCTGTGATGTCAAAGGTGGCACCCCAGGCAAAACGTGTGAGACTCTGTAATTAAATACCTGTTTAGATTTCAGAATTCAAGGTTGGAATTTGTGATAAAGTGTTAGATTCTCGATATAGAAAGGAATACTGCAAGTTTGGCTGAGTAGATGTGCTGTCCTGTTAGAGTAATTTTCTGCCTAAAAATTCAGTATTTCCTTGCAAAAAAGGAATGTAAAAACAGGAAGACTAAAGGGTTTTGACAAAGATGATGACAGTTAGTGCTTTTGTATGGTCCAGGGAGTTCTATGGCAGCAGATTTTTCATTGTGCTGTAATTCTCCTTTGCAGTGCCTACATTTATTGGCTTAGTGTACATGCTGGCGGAGGAAAGATTTTTGTCTTGTTTTGATGTTTATTTGATCTTTGCATCTTCTGTTTTTGAAAATGATCAACGTTCTAGGCCAATGCTTTCTACAGGGTAAAAAAGTATATTGCAAAGACCTAGCTATATCTTTCCAAAAGAGTTGGCTGTTCAAACACCATGTTCCAGAATTGTCCATCTGTCTTATTTGATGTCTTCCTCAGCCTGCTCCTCCTCCTTTCTGAATTTCATGCTGATGTAAAATTTTTTTTAAGGATAACATCAAAGAGGCCTGTATGCATGTCAATCCCACGGTGATACTTAGCACACGTTGCTAGCGTTTATGTTATGTAAATGTAAGAGAATCACTGTTTGAGAAAAGCTGCTACAAAGCAGGTAGTGATTTAATGAAAAGCACAAAGATTGAAAGGGGTTTGCCGGAGCCCTGTGTGATGTGAATGTTAAGAAGCCCATTCACGTCATCTGCTTCCCTGCTGTACTTTCTATTCTCCCTCCTTTTTCAAGCCAACTTGAATACAGTTAGAATTGCATGCTAAGGAAAACCTTAAACTAAATGTGTAATCAGTCTAGCCACAATCAATGCAGCACAGTTAATCATTTTTATTAACTGAATTAGCTTTTCTTTTTTTTTGCTGTATCTGCATCTCTTTTGAGACTGGAGCAATGTAAGACATATTTAGAACATAGTTACTTTTGGAAAACTCCATTTATAAACTCAAAGGAAAAAACAACGTTATTCTTTCTAAGAGGAATGTTCAGGTAGTAAATATTTAAATAACAAAAGCATATGTCAAATGCATAGTTTAACATGCAAGTTTAGCTCTGAGGATCTGACTTACAAAGCAGTGAAAATGTGAACTAATGCAGCTGAAAAAAAAATTACTAGAACTGTAAAACCACTATTAAATGAGAGTTTGCTGGAGTCAAGAATTTCTGCTCAAATCAGTTATGGGATTACAGCCAAGCTAAGCCTATAGGTGTCTGGAGGTACACAGGAACAGACAAATGATCACCACAAGAGCCTTTTAGGTTCACAGAGCCAACATGGTTTTTGGCTCAGCGAGTCTGAAAATTTTACCTTAACTCTTTTTCAAAAAGACAAAAAAGTGTCTTTGCCATTGGGACACTTCAGTTCCACCAAATGCTACCAATTTGTTAAGCTTGTTTGTTCATAGACACAATAATATACTAAATAGTACGATTTTCTAGAAGTAGTCCCATTGATTTAAGGGGACCATTCAGTGCATGTGCTGTTGATATCACCTATGGGTGAATAAAGTAGTCTTAATTATCTGTTATGAAAAATTAATCCTTTTGTTTCTAAACCAGATTGGTTTTGTAAGCAGTTTTTGTAAGCAATGCAGCATAAATCCATTAACAGTTGGACGCAGTGATTTATAGTGAAAATGTATCAGTGATTTACATTGGTAGGATAGGAAAATGAGGAATCATATCCCTATAAGTGTTTTTTTTCCTGTATATATACACTGTCATTACTAAAAAGTCCATTGTAACTGCTGCAAAGTAAAATTGTCTAAGCTGTTGTATTCTTCAAAATAAATGAAATAGCAAAGCTAAGCATTTAACACTGGAAGAAGTAGACTGAATAGTAAAATATTTCACTTTATTAAAATTTATTTTGGTACCACATGATACAGGAAATTAATGTTTTTATAGAATTTTCTGAGCTTTTAATCTAGCAGTGTTTCTTTAACATAAGTAAATAGACTGTAGTATTTAAATGCCTTTGAATTCCAAGGGATTTAACACTCCCAAATGTAATTTAAGTCTTTTAAAACTAATAAATATTTTATAAAAATACAGAATATATCACAGTACAATTAGTTAGGATGTTTTGCCCGGTGTCTGAGAAGTTTTCCGTAATTCTTATCCACTTTTCTCATAGAAAAACTTTATTATATCAAGGAAGAGGATATCTACCTATATGCTTTTGATTTATTTTCTTTTATTTACATCTTCTTGTTTTCCTCACCATCCTTCTCAGCCTCATCCTAATGCAAATCAAAGAACTAAGTCACATGCAATATTTTAATTTCAAGCCTGATACAATTACATTGTTAAATACTGGCAGTATATATCTTTACCAGCAGATTCTTTTTCAGCTACATATTTCTACAGTGGCAAATTTCAGCTAAAGTCAATGGACACTATTACCAACTTCTATGTAGAATTTCAGTTTTCTTCCTGACTGACCTGCTTAAAATAATTAGCTTTTTCCTTATGCTGAACTGACAGCTACCTGAGAAACAGCAGGCATTCTCAATGTTAATAATTGTATGCAGCCCAAGGCTTTTTTTCTTAAATTACTAGCATAAAGAAGATTGCAGCAAGTCATATTAGTTGAATAAATTGTGAAGATGTTTTAGCTTAATAGAATCAAAGATGAAACCAAAATACACACAAAAAAAAAGAACAGAGAATTAATATCATATTTTCCTGTAGGCTCTGGTTCATGAAGTACTTGGCTTATGATGACCAGACTAAGTGATTTTGTTTCCATAAATGATTCTTGGTTAATATTTGGGCATGAATTAGCATGTGACCTGTCAAAGATATCTGTAAGGGTTGTTTGGCCTTAGACAAGAAAAAGGTTCTCCATCATGGCTTGGGGATAACTCAACACAGTATCATTAGGTGAAAAAACATCAGATATATGTATTACTGAATCAAGATTCATTATGTTCATGCTACATGTACTCATACTAAGAGGTAGTCCCTTTAGCAAAACAGGTTCCTCCCTAAGTGCCCAAGGAGTGGAAAAGATGGCCACAGGAGTGACTCTCTCAAGTTAGCAGGGAAGCTCAGGGACCATGCCAGAATTACCACCTCGTTTGTCTTTTTCCCACTCCACTAAACTTCTTGCTGGACCATAAAAACTACAGCTGCTGTTCTTTCCCTGCTTACATTATGTCATGTACCCACTTACATTTTCTGAGTATACACCTGAGCATTTGCACCAAATCTTACACCAGTATATTCATACTAAGTAAATCTATGCTAAGTTTTGACAGTGCAGTGCAATATGAATCCGCAACATACACACATCTAGATGAGAAGACAATTTACCCCACAAAAATCAGAGCAACATAAAAAAAATTCTGAAAATTAGTGTTGACAATAGATATGTAAGATATTTTCTACTTTGAGTATGTTTCAAAATAAGTAAACTCAGAAAAATGACAAGCATTGCATATGCTTTCGGACAGCTTTGAGGCATAACAGGGACAGTAAGGAGTTTTCATTCAGGAGGAAAGCACAGGGAGCAGTCCTCCTGAAGGCCGCAATACTATCACTCAAAAGATATTTTTGTTGTATTTTTGTAACAATTAGCTAATGATTCCCAACCCATATGCTTGTACCAGATGTCTGAACCTTCACTGGCCAAATTGTGTTTATTTCTTCAGATGAACCATTTCATATTACTTAATAATAATAGTCAAGATCATTATTTTAATTCCCATCACTTCAAATCCAAATACAGTAAATATGATGAATAATATGCTTCAAATTTTTCCTTTGATTAATGGGTTATAGGTGTGCAGAGAAATGCTTGTCTTGAAGATGTGGTTTCCCCAGCGAAGCCATCGCTAGCCAGATCTTCTTTCCTGGATCAGTTTCCCTGCACTGTGGAACAATGATTGTGATTCTAAAGTGCAAGCACCCAAAATGAAATTTTCATGTGCTACAGATGCTAACGGTAATAACTGCCATTTCTCTGCATTTCACTGTGTCTCCCTGTCACTATTAAGAGTTGTTGCTCTTGAAATACTTATTACCTGTAAAGCTCAGAACCTTTATCTGCATCATACTTGGTTTGAACCTCTCATCTCTCTTTCTGCCAACTCTGCCTGTCACTGTAGGCATTCTCTTTAGGAATCCAAAAATGCCCCGAACCATGGAACAGCAGAGGTTTCTGTTGAAATACTGATGTATGGGAGATACCAGAGCCTAAAAAAAAAGTTAACAGTCCACAAGGTACATAAGGTTGTCATTATTCTTTGATAGTAAATACTGCTTTGTCCCGGGTCACCTGATGCGAAAAAGAGAAGAATCTAACAAGCAGCAGGATGCTGATAGTGATCCTACATTTATGTAGTGCCTCATCTCAGCAGTTTTAAACTCTGTTGTAAAAGCTGCACAGGACAATGTTATCCTTAACTGAAATGCCAGCTATGGACTGAAATGTGATTGTTGTTTAAAACAGAAGTGAAGCACACAATAGAATGAGAACAGACAGTGCAATATACCTTCCAGCTTTCCACAGAAGTGGATGAGGGTCCAAGTTTTAACACTGTTTTTTGAAGCATTTTGACTGCTTTCTGTGACCTCAGTCTGTTGGAATCTCAGTTTAGATCACATTAGCTTGTACTTTCAGTGGGATGAAAAGCGAGATGCCACCATGATGACTTGGTTTAATATGGATTTTGAAACATGATGATTTTCTGAATTGTAAACATCATATTTACCTTTACATTAGGGTATGCATTTCCAGTCTGATGTATCTGCAAACCAGTGCCAGTGCAACTGTATATAAGCAGTACTTTTCACTTTCATTAACAATTGCAGTTGTGTGATTGCCTGTGCATTTTTTATCAGAAGTTATAACAGCATTTGCCCATAACTGCACTAGAATACTATGTCTTCTTTCAATAGATTTCTAGGTAGGTTTTTTCAACTCCTATTAGTATCCTCCTTGTCTGTAAGCATTTATTGATTTTGAGAGTCAAACCGATGAGTTAAAACAGAGGAGCAGTAAAGATAAATTGCACAGAGGAGAAATGGAAGATAATGAACATTGGAAATAAGCATGGCTTTGATAAACGTTGCTTCTTTGCTAGTTGCTAGTTGATTCTATCAAGACAAATCTTGGTAGATCACTATAAATTTTAAGTTTAAAAAAAAGAGAATATACCAATGCATGACTACTGTGATCTAAAGTGTCCCTCAGGATTATTTCCTAATTATACTGCTTGATCTGTTTTATTATCTTACCCCGAACAGCCAGTCTGCAAGATATACTGACACGTCTGTATAAATAATGCTACACTGCAATAATGGATTTATTTTTACATAATTGTCTGTCATTTACTAGACTGACTTGTGGACCAGGTTTACCTGTATGCGAGATTCACTAATACGAGCTCAACTTCAGTTAGCTTTAGGATATCTGTTGCAGAAAAAATATCAAAACATGCTCTCCTTGTTCTGTTTTATTGTACAAGTAGTACTGGCAGTCACTCGGATTGAAAGCAACACAGATGATAGTGCATCCATAGTCTATAAATACTATTGAATTTCTAATTTTCAGTAAAAATCTCAGATAATGCCCCTTTCCTAAGATTATTACAGGTAAAGAGATTGTGGAATGGGCCTTAAGGGAGATCACATGCTTTCTTAAAACACACAATTTCCAATAATTTTGAGGTATCACATGGCTTTATGTCAGAGCACAACTGGTCCTCTAGACATGTAAATCAAATTTGCTGAATAATCTTGCCTACAGAAAGTGGTAAGATGTCCTTCAGACCGAAATAACGTAAAATAAACTTACCTTCAAATGCCTCTGTACTTCTTGGATGTAATTTAGAAACCTTGTATATTTTTAACTCTCCAAAGAATCACGGTTCCTGTTTCAAAACATACTTTTTTAGAGTAAGAGGTTGTCCAATATTCTAATATGTTGTGGTGGGTTGACCATGGCTGAACGCCAGGTGCCCACCAAAGCTGTTCTGTCACTCCCTCCCCCGCCTTCACTGGACAGGGAAGAGAAAAAAAAATATAACAAAAGGCTTGTGGGTCGAGATAAGGACAGGAGAGATCATTCACTAATCACTGTCACGGGCAAAACAGACAGCTTGGGGAAATTAACTCAATTTATTACAAATCAAAACAGAGTAGGGTAATGAGAAATAAAACCAGATCTCACAG
>JANZLQ010000040.1:21716689-21734360 GCA_026212715.1 Elanus axillaris
CCCCAACTTTTTTTCCCTTCTTAAAATGTTATCCCAGAGGCGTTACCACTATCACTGATGGGCTCAGCCTTGGCTGGTGGTGGGTCCGTCCTGGAGCCGGCTGGTATTGGCTCTGTCGGACAAAGAGGAAGCTTCCAGCAGCTTCTCACAGAAGCTGCCCCTGTAACCCCCCCACTAGCAAAACCTTGCCACAGAAACCCAATACATATATCCACTAAATGGTTCTTTTTTTCTGAGAAATCTGTGTTTTGGGGATGGTAGCTGTGGAGTAGAGAAAGCCATTGTCTCCATAAGAATTAGTGGTGATCTGATAGACATATACCATTCATTCTGGTATATCTTGAACTGCTACAAAATTGTAATAAATATTTTAGTATTTTATGTAGTTTATTAATGTTTTATGTAATTGTGACCTTCTCTTAATCATCTTCATGAAACTTTCTTAACAGCATGAAGACAGTAGTCCAAGGTGTGCCTTGCACAGATAATGTTAACTCAAAGCTTGCATGAATGCCTGCTAGGGTTAACCATAGGTGCAATTTATTTGCTTCTGCTCTTTCACCATTGTTGTTTGCTTCATTATGAGAACAAACACAGACAATTCCAGGAAGGCTTAGCAGTATGCTATAAGGTTTAATTTTGCTGGTGACATTGTCCTTTTATGTGACAGCTTACCAGTTTGCAAGCAAAAATTGAAATATTGTCTATAATTTCCCTTCAAAAGATGCGATATTACTGAATAACTTTTATAAGGATTTCAGAAATTCAAATCAAGTATGACATTAGATCGTAAAAGAAAAAAAAAAAAAGCACTGGAGTGCATCATTTTGTGTGCCCTGCAATCAGCAGGCCAGTCTGACATTACACAGAAGAACTAGACAGCTTTGGTTCACATGAAATTTCTGCCTGGATGTATGACATGGAAGCTGGAGACCTATCAAAGACACTAATGGGGATACTTAAAATGCCAATTTTAAAAATTGCCAAAACACAATGACTTTGAAAAAACGCTCAGGTTTATGTGGAATTTATTAATTCCAAATGCCAGGATTCCTCATATATCAACATGCTTTTTATTGAAAAAGTTGTCCATAAAAGAAAATGGAAATCTACAAAGTATTTTAAGAATAAAGCATGCTATTTTGACACTAGAGGACTTCATAAAGGAGACTTTATTAATGAAATAACTACAGGACTACCTTTAGATACATAACATTTGTGGAACTTAAGAGCGGAGAGAACATGCAAACAGCAGCCCACAATAAATAGAGAATAGGAAAGCTTTTTTTTCACATTCTAAGTGATAGTGATGGCTTTTGGAATGATTCAGAGATTGAATTAAAACACTTTCATTGAATGATCATTTGGTTTCTAGTTAAAGTATTTCTTCATTGCTGATATGCAAATAATTTCTGCTGCTACCACAAAAGCTATTGATAATTTGTCCTGAGAATTATCAGAGAAATACGAAATAGCTAATAAGATGCCCCAGTGAATCTTTCTTTCAATGTGTGATGGTTTCCTTAGCACATTTCCTAGTGGTTTTAAGTTCACTTTTGAAAGTCTCAAGAAGTGTTTTCCTCAATTTTTCTAAGAAAATTATAATTATTTAAACTTATTCTTTATCTGTGCTTTTATTTCCTATGTGAAGATTTCCTGCCTCTCTATTTATTGTTATAATTTCTCTGTTTTATTACTTAGATAATTAGTAGTTGTATTTTTGGTGGATTTTTCACTAGCTCTCTTCATTCTCCAAACTTTATTTCTGGAAAAGCAGCATCTCTGAGCTACTGCACTACTGGATCCATTTCTTTTTATATGACATTCAAATAGTGAATATTCTAAGCTTCTCTATTAGTTCTGAACTTCTTTTACATTACTTGACTTGTTCCCTCCAACTATATGATTCAAATGCAAGTTTCAAAGTGTTTTTTTCTCTGCTTTGAATGTCTTTTTCCTCTGTAAACCATAAAGGTATTTTCTGTATAACTAAGGAAAGTTCAGTGTGGCTTGGCAATGAACAATTAAAATCTCTTGACAATGGGCAATTAAGATCTCTCCTTAGTGTTCTGTAATTTAGGACATTTTCATTATGAGTTCATTGTTCGTGCTGAGTGATCAATAACAGATGCCTACATCTGTCTTTCCTAGTTTTAGGAATGTGCCCACTGCAGCACATTCCTATCTAGTATAAGATATGTTCCTATCCGTTGCAAAGGATTTCATAAATAGATTCCATTGTTGAACTACCTCCCCCATGTCTTCCAGGGAAGCAACGTTTCGTAGTCTGAAAGAGAAGGTAGAAGGATACTTGATATTCACAGTAGGTTTTAATGTGGAATCAATGAAGCATCAATATATGCCCTCTTCCAGCTGCACCTTAAAGCTGCCAGAAGTTGGGCTAGGGTGCTTTAGGCAGGTGGTTTTCAACTTGCTCAAATTAATCTGAGGTTGTCAAAA
Organism: Elanus axillaris; assembly: GCA_026212715.1. Classification (NCBI taxonomy): domain Eukaryota; kingdom Metazoa; phylum Chordata; class Aves; order Accipitriformes; family Accipitridae; genus Elanus; species Elanus axillaris. Next base: position 21,719,150 of record JANZLQ010000040.1, read on the forward strand.
CGGTAAGCCTCTATTTATAAAAGAATATTTTGATGGAATTGCACACATTTGCAACATAAGGAAGCACTCCTAGTTCTCCAAGACTGAGATCAAACCTTGCTGATATATGTCACTTGGTTTCTGTTATCTATACTGCTTAGTGTGGACGTGTCTTTGTTATTTTGAAAGAGTAGAAATATTTGCATTTCAGGACAGACAACATGGTACAGCAGCTGAGCTTTCTGTTGTTTAGCACACCACCTGACCTCTGTACCACAGCATGGTCAAAACTCCCATGTAGGACTGGTCACCGATTGGAGAATACTGGGGAGAAAAGGATGTTATCACCCCCACATTGTTTCTTGTGCTCCTTTCTCCCATTGCTCTCCCTTTGTTACCTTCTCCTGGATTTTGAATGGAGTTCACTTCCAAATAACTGCAACCCACTCTGAGACAAGTAAGGCCAGAGCTAGAATTTTTTAATGTTAAATGAACAAACTACTTCACAAGCTGATGCTTACTCTCCATCTGATTATGAAAAAGGCAAGAAACATACTGCTAGAGTATAATATGAATAAACAAGAGGAGAGAGACGAAAAGAGAACAGGGGAAGTTGGCGGAGAGAGAGAGATATAACATGCTCGCCAATCAAGTGATAATTGCTATGTCTGAGTTGTCAGGCTGATGACACTAATGTCCGTCTTAAACAGAGGTAGTTTTCCATGTAAACTAAAAAGCAGATGTGTCAAATTAATCCTCTCTATATTTGTAGTAGTTTCAGTACAGTTATAGAAGACACAATTTCTGCCTTAAGAACCCCTGAAATCTGTAGAGTTTTTCTAGGCTTTGTGTGATGTTTAGAATGAAAAAGGTGGACACATTTGTAGGGAATAAAGCTGAATTTATTTTGTAAAATTAGTGTCTGTTACATTTGTATTTTAAATGTATCACCTACATTTGGTAGGTGCACTACTAAATGCACCACAGTCTTTTTATAATTCATTTTTACTGGAAAACAGTTGGTGGAGAATTTGAGTAGGAAAAACCAAATGTTGCATTGGCCTTGAATTCTTCTGAGTGCATCGCTATAGAAGGTCAACAAGGATACTTGTTGGGAACTGTTTGAGTATTAGTTAATCAGAAATAATTTCACTTTGATTTGTCACTAGAGCTCTTCACAAATACAACCTTATAATTTTTTCATCTCTCTGAATCCTATAATGATAACTCGTGAAGATCTTGTCTTTCCAACTCCTGTCATCACTACAATAGCATCAGGCAACAAAGGAAAGTTTCATGTTTAGTAAAAAACCTAAACTCCAGAAGCAGCATTTAGAAGATATCTACAAGATTATTCTGGGGGAGAGGATGAACGTATATTATTGCTCAGCAATATTCTATACTATCATAGTTTATTAAGTGCAGTGCTTCATTTAAAATTAACAGTGTCAATAATTTCACGAGCAGAACTACAACCTCGCATTTCTGTCAGCATGGCAGGACAGCTGTTCTCAGAAAGAATGGCATTAAAAGGATTAAGTTCTTTCCTTTTTAGCTTTTATACCTTTGTAGGTGTTAAAACAATTGTGCAAAATGCCTCAGGACACATTGTAACATACATTTTACTTTCCTGGCATATGCAAGCATTGTAACATTTATTGTGCCTCATGCATTTTTTCCTACATTACAAATAGAAATGCAAGACATTAAACCTGTCAGAAACAGATGTACAGAAATTTCATTAGGTAGAGAATACTTCTTTACTCAAGCACGTGAAGCATCCATCTGACCCACAGTGTATGTTTAGGAGACTACCTTGAGGACAGACCCAGAAAGGATGCAGCTGCCTTCCCACTGGTATTGAGACATAGCAATTGGAATGGAACTTTGCCTGACACTCCACCATCTAGACAGTGCTTTTCTGGCATACACTAAAGGTTTTTTTGCAAAAAGAAGTGAAATGTTTCTAAAACTGCTTTCCAACTAAGGTGGCCAGAAATACTGCAATGCTGAGATGTCCTGCTATTTTTCTAAGAAATAAACATTTTATAAACTTGTAAAAGTAACTCTAAGGTGTAATGCACAGAGTTCTCAATGTTACGGTACATGTGTTAGTGTCATTCCTGCCAAAGCAAGAAAAATTTAGAATCAGGAATTATGAGGGCAAGAAAGTGTTGTCAGGATTATGTCTGGGAAGAAACCACGAGAGTATATTACTGCTCAGCAGGATCCAGTATCTTTGCAGTTTCTTGACATACAGAGCCTCAATTAATGTGATCTGAGTATCTCATCTACAGGATCCAATTTATTCTGAATTTTGCTTCCTAATGTAATACGTTGTGAAATAATGGAGATCTGGAGAAGCTTAATCTGTTCTGAATTGACATCCCACTCTGTTATCCCCATAGTGGCCAACATTTGAAGGTGGGAATTTTATATAATGTTTCTTAAGAACACATGGTAAGGTTACAAGACACAGCAATGCATGACAATTGTGTTTGACTGCCTATATTAAGGTTCAAGACAATAAAGTAAATTCCTTTACATAATGACCTGGAAGATTAGTTACGCTTGATAAATGTGACTTGAAAGACATTCATTCAGCTCAGACTTTTCTTTGCAAGCAGAATTACATTTCTTTAAAAGGTCTGAATGCTTTACAGATAGGGAAATTTCAGAATATATTCCTAGATCTCCAGATAAAAAATATAGGCCATTAAATTGCTAAATGTTGCTGAAATCTCTCATGGAGACAGTGCTAATCCAGTCAGTTCTTGGACGATATATAGACTAGTTTCTAATGGGTCCTCAAGAAGGTGCTAGTAAAAATGAGGTAATAGTGACAGTGATGCAGAAATACCTTGGTCAAATAATTTCCATAGAATATTGCAGCTAGACTTGATATACGGAGGTCTTTGTACAATACTCTACTCGGCTTGTATGTCACCTACTAAATAAGGCTGTGTGGTTACTGGCAAGGCAGAAAATGGAGTAATGCACTCAGCAAACTGTTTCTCTTTCCATCCAGGCTGCCAGTGGTACACAGGTTGCATTACAAGTGATGCTAGTTAAAGCCTTGAGAGTACTGGGTCTTAGTTAGCCTGTCAGTCTTCTGAGCTCTCTATGATATCTTAACTTAGTTTGAAAGCAATGGGGCTTTTGTAAAGTGTAAGTAAAAGTGGAATGGGTATATATTTGCTTCTGGTGCTGAAACTCTGATGAATACCATGTATTCTGCTCTCAGGAGGCTATGCCGTTAGCTTCCTATAAAATACAACATTAAGATTTTTGAACTTTAGACATTTGGGACAGAGTATTGATTTGATTTTGAATACTTTGTCTCTGACTTGGTTTTGCTAGGCTTTCACTAGGGTTAAATATTTTCCCTGCTATGTCTAAACATTACACATATACCTTTATTACTTACAATTTGTAGCCAATACTGACTGCATCTCCTTTCATTTTCTATCTGTACAGTAGGTGATAACAAAAACATGATATGCTTGCCAGGTCTTTTGGCCACTAGCGTTTATAGATACTAATTCTTAGTAATATGCAAATATTTTAGAAGAAAATGAGAATTAAAAATCATTTAAAGAAAACCAAAGCAATGGAAGATAAATTAAAAAATTAAAGAGAAAGTAAAAAATTAAAGGAAGGAGAAAAAAGAAAAATCCAATGTATCCTCATATCATATTTACTCATCATGGGAGAGTAACTCACCTGTGCTAAACTTCCTTTCCAAGACACAGTGAGCTGAGATCCTGAACTTTTAGATTAGAGTTTGTGTATGAATTTTTCATATCCTCGCCTAAAGAAGTTGTAGTTGCCGCCCTAATCCAATCTTCCCGTCCTCAGAATATTTGAAATGCAGATTCATCCCAAGCATCAACCTATGTCTGCAGCTAGGATAGTCTTCTCACACAGGTGTTCTGGAAAATACAAACCATGAAATATCCAGAAGGAAGCTAGAGCTATAGTCTCTTTGAGACTGTTTCACATGTTTCAAAGATGAGGGTCATACACATACACAAAACCGTCCCAAGGCCTTGTCTGAACTGGCAGAAGCCTTGAGAAGACTTTAGGCTGTTCTGTGGGCACATAAACCGTTCCAGAGGGGCGTTTGTCTGAGCTCTTCTCGGTTGCGTTCAGAAGCTCCTACAAAGGAAATGGCCAAACCTGCCCAGACAGCTTATTCCAACACTTAACCGTACCTAATATCGGGAACTTGTTTCTTGAAATCTGACTTTAGCCACTTACCTGGCATAGTCAACTCTGAGGTGTGCTCTCCAAAGCAAATAGTTTGTAACATTCAACCGAGTAGTTGTTGCCAAAATTTACTACTAAAAAGTATTATGGTCTGAAACTTTTAAGAGGAATCAGAGAGGAATTGCAGACAATTCTGATTCATTGACTTTATAGCGGCAACTGGAAATGTGGTAGTAGTGAAGCACAGTAATCCATGGGGGACCTGCAACAGTAAATTGTTTCAGTTTTCAAATTGGTGAGAGTAGAAGGAAAATGATGAAAGTTTTGCTTTAGAACTGCTTGAAAATTCAACGCTAATTCTGAGGGCATCTATTTGTGGCTCTCAATTCTCTTCCAAACCTATTTGTCTTCGGAAATAACTGAATAGATGTTATAAACCATGCTTTTTTCTAAATAAGATATGACCTGGGTTATCTATTCAAGTTTCAAATTGTATCTTGTGAAGTTGAGTTCTTGCATTATGGGATTCTAAGGTCATGAAGGGGGGATCAAGAAATCTAAGTATCATCCAGCTCAGTACCTATAAGGCTGCTTTTGCAGTAGATCATAATATTTAGCTGTGTCTCCAGTACACTCTAAGATTTTATATATTACATTCTGTAAATAGAGGAGAATCCCTAGTTATGACATATTGCTACAGAACAGGTAGTGATCTAATGAAAAGCAAAAGAAGACTAAGAAGGGGTTTGCCGGAGCCCTGCGTGATATGAATGCTAACAAGTCCACGCACGTCATCAGCTTCCCTGCTCTCAGCTCCCCCCTCCCTCCCTTCCTTTCTCTTTTACGAGCCAGCTTGAAATCAGGGAATTACATGCTAAGGAAAACCCTTCAACTAAACATATAATTATTCTGCACAGGATCAGTGCAGCACAGTTAATCAGTTTACCAGCTGAATTAGTTTTTGTTTTTTCATGTCTGCATCTCCTGTTGAGAGTGGAGAAATTCTAGATTTAAAGGGGAAAAAATGGCTTACAGTTGTGAAATGAGTATCTAGAGCTGAGCATTTGTTATGAGAGGCTGCAGGCTGTTTTGGCAGAGAAACCTTACTGTCAGTCCCCAAGACTTTGAACAACTGACACCATGTGGAGTTATTACTTACAGGTACTTAAGAAATAACTGGTTTCCTATTTCAATTTTCAGCTGTTTCATAACATTCCATTCCCTGAAACTCACAGCTGTATTTCATTGCATTGTATTTCATTTCATTTCATTGGATTGTTTTGAAAAGTTAGTATTTATTTGGACAGAGGAGTCACTTCTCCGTAAATGAGTTCACATTTTAAATGACCTACTTGTAAACTGCTTCACTTAGGAAGTGCAAAATCTTAAATGCTGTTATTTGTAAAAACACAGAGAATACCTTTTAGATTCTACTTAAAATGAAAACACAATCATGCCTCTATTACTTCTAAGTGCAAGTAAGAGTCAGCAGTAAGACATCATACCTCCCCTCTGCACCCCCAACCCCCCAAATTCTGTTCAGGATTACCTTCTGTAGTGCATGTGTGTGTATTAAAATAGGTGGCCTTTGGTTTAGGAGTGCTCAGTCTGATAACCTGTTTGCAACTGCAAAGTGTCACCAAGTTTCACAGTAAGTTCACAGGCCAAAAAGCAATCCAAGTCTCCAGGTAGAAGCATGACAGATGTAAATATTGAAGTGCAGTTTGTCATTTACTCAGGTTAATTTGTTAATCAAAGGAAGAACTGACCAAGTTAGAAAAGCACTCTGATTCTTAATGTACTTGCAAGCTTTATGGGTAATATTTGTTTTTCCAGCAGTGCCACAATGGAATTTGAGCAAGGCAAAGTTCTTTCACTTAAAGTACCTTTTGGGTCCATAGTACACACCTCCAGGAAAATGTTTAAATTACGTAAGAAATGGGTACATACCAGGAGAAATACTGGCTTGTTTTCTGAAGTGAAAACCATTTAGAGAAATTTAAAATTTTGGAAGATTAAAAAAAAAAAAAAAAAGAATAGTGACTGAAAATTGTTGTTAAAAATACATTCAGAATTAATGTTTTCTGCTCCTTTGAAAACATTCTTTTTAGCCACAGTGCCTGCTGCTGCGTATTTGCTAAACTTTACAAAATATTTTTGTATAAAGACAATTTCTTTAACACAAAGGTATCTAGAGTCTTAACTTCTAGATCCTCTATAAGCCTCAAGAATCAATTTCTAAAGACTTGCATGGCCTTTACAGGTTGTCCACACTATCAGATGCAGTTTCCAAGTTGAATTCCAGTTGAATGCATTCCCGAGAAAGGAACTGTGCATAAATACAAGATGCCAACTTGTCATAATAATGTTCCTTAAAGCCTACCGATTTTTACTTCTTTGGCAAGTAACATTTCCTTAAGGAAAAGAACAGAAGGGTGTCTCCTCTTCATTGGGGCGTAGGCTACAGCTGCTTCTGATAATAGCGCACTGTAACCAGGACGCATTCTGGGTAGCCAGGTCTCAAACTATTAACATCATTTTTGTGGCTTTCTTCCATCTTCTCTTCAATTATTTGATGTTGCTGGTACTTACTGCTAGTTAATTTCAAAAGGTACTTTGCTAACCGTACTTTTAAAAGTAAGTCAAGATAGCTTAAATAATTATGATAAATTCAAGGTAAAAAGACATATTACTGTCATATCATATGAAATATTTTATAAATTGCAACCTTTACAAATAAAGCTCATTGACTGCGCATTTTTAAGCCAAAAAAATAGGTATATTACACTTGCAATATTTGTTACATAGTTTATTAACATGTTGCTTTCTATAGCAAAGATAATATTCCACATTCATTGCGTAGTAATTTTTCTAAAATGTCTTTACTATATCTTTTAATGCTGTCAAAGTGTACCTTTCAGTATAGAAGACACAGGTAAAAGCTACCTTATCGCTTGAATATTATTACCCGTGCAGACCTTCAACCTCTCTAATGCATTAATAACTATTTAGCAGAACAACTATAGCTAATGGAGCTGACATACAGAATATATGTAAATTACAGGTAAACAGTGGCCACAGCTGGGCAATTTTTTTCAAGTAAGGGATTTACAAGCAGTTTTAAACTAATTCTGCTATGCTTCCATTTGTGTGTGTTAGGTCTTTTCTTTGGCTATGACGGAAGTATACATTTAGAAAGGTAAATACAGGGATAAAAAAGGGGCTTGTAACATTAGCATGGTAAAAATGGAAAAATGTGCAACTTTACTGTTTGTGGATCTGTAGCACTCATGTTACCAAGGAAAATACCAATCTTGTGAATCCTTCAGTGTTCATTGCATTATACTTATTTATGCTTAAGCCCAGAGGCACATAACTGACAACACTGTCTACTCCAGACATCCCTATGGATGCAGTATGCAGTCTGTGTATAGAAATTTAACTGTCAGGCAACTCCGTACATTTCAAAACCTTTTGTTTGTATGACCTTCTTGCTTCCCATGGTATGCACTACAATGTTATAGATTAATGTTACCCAAGATGTAATTAGTTTACATCAAAAAGGATAAAAAAGTAGCACGAAGTATTTTTAAATTTAGCAACAAGTATACACACTTCGACATTTAATTTATATTTTAATTCAAGTAATGAGTTAAAATAGCATAATGATCTGTCCACTTTTTAAATCTTTCATGTACTGAAGATAAAGGTGTCGATCAGAAAACTGTCCCCTGCACGTACATTAGGAATTGATTTCAAGTAATGACACTGGAGTATGGGAATCAATCCTATATCTAATGGTTTTGGGATCCATCCCAATAACACACTTAAGACCTCCCAATTAACCTGAGTTCACAAGCACCTGGGAAACGAGCTACATACATTGTCTTAGATACCATTAGCTTCATAATACTGTGTGCTTGTAAAAGAACAGTTTGCTCATAACTGTAATGTGTCTGATGAGCACCTAAACAGCCCAATTTCACTGGAGTATGTATCTCAGCAAAATGAAATCAAAACCATACCCTTATTAATGATAATACTTTGAAAGCTGTAAGGATATTATAGTGGGCATCCAATTCAGCCCTCCAATAAGTTCCGTAATCACACTACGGAAATTATTTCCATGAGTAAAGTACAAACAAAATTTGCACCCCTTCTCCTTATATAATGGAGATCCCTTGTAGCAGAAATTATTTGTCTCTAAGACAGACAGCTCATCAGAAGCAAAGTGTAACAACACTAACGCATCCTACTGTGGAAATACATTTTTCTCCGCTCAGGAGAAATTTAAAACACTTATCATCACGAACGATCCTTCACCCTCCCATCCAACCCAGTCTGTTTGCAGCACAGCCGAGCACTATAAGACAAAACATGTCACAGCTTATGGCTGTGCTGTGAAACTGCGAATGTGCAGGGAAATCATCATTCCCGTCAAGTTATCGGGAAGAGTTTCCCCAGCGAAGCTGTGCTCAGCCCAGCGTGTCCCCCCCTCGCACACCCCACGCACGGCACGGGTTGCACTGTCCACGGTACCAGCGGCGGACGGACAGACGGACAGGGACGCGGGTGCGTTAGACACAACGGCTGCACGAGCAAGAGCAGCAGCTGGGAAGCCTGAACAAATCAGGACATGTCACTAAAGAAGCAGAATTCCTCAGTCCAGCCTCCGGCACCTTATGCTTCTTGTGGTACCCTAAACTACACACAAGTGCTGCACAGCCACTGCATCAGATCACCTGATATGAGCAAAACAGACCTAATCAGGGCAAATTTAAAGCAACCAAACATAATAACATTACACTGTGCAATGCATAATGGAGCCATGAGACACAAACACTTGATGTCTGCATTTACCAACAAATGCATTTGATCCCTACTCAGTTCTCGGCAGAAATCCCAACAACATGCTGCACAGCTTAAACAGCCTCTCTCTTCAGTCGCGTCTTAAAAACTACTGTGCAAAGCAGCATACGGATTATGAAAACTGAATAAACTCTTCCCAAAACAAAGAATACAAAAGCAGATATGTAAATTACAAGGATCCAAAGTACAGACAATACATGGTAATAAATGATCATACCTTTCATCCAATCCACTACTTGCTTGGGCGTCCACTTGCTAATAGGTTCCATAACGAGAGCCATCATCGGATCACTTTATCATTCACACCAAAATCAGAAAAAGGAGAGAAAAAAATGTATCAGAGCATGGCTGGGCTAAGAGAGCTGTAGGATTTCACAGTGCAGTCCAAAGAGAAGATGATGCTTTGTCCCTCCAGGTTTCTCCTGCACTGATTCAGTAATGTATAAAATTACACTGCTTGATCAGCTCTGGCACCTCCCCCACTGCACACAGCCTGCAACACACTGGAGCACAGAGCCAGGAAATGGTGCAGTACGTATAGACTTACTTACAAAAGCCTCTACCCAGTGATCTACTTATTAGACTGGCACAAATATAAAATTATATTGCACAGAGAGCAATTCAAGCTGGAGCTATTCCAGACACTGAGTTTTAAGGAGCTTTATTCCAACAAGCTCTGGGATCTTCATCAGGGAAAATATCACTACTGTAACTTGATAGCAGATTGTCTTGGCTTCATTGTGAATATGCTGACTGTCACTCAGTTTAAAGAGAAGATAGAAATATCAGAATATCACTTGGCATCTGGCAAAATGCTGAGCATCTCCATCTTTACAATACAAAATGTTGCTCGAGTCTTATACTATATAATCATGTAATTCAGAATGCCAAACACAGTACAAAAAGTCTTACCCAAGAAAAAACTATTGGGAGAAAACTCTTTTTTCTGGCCACATTCAGAGCCAATCTATTTCCTCCTATGAACTGTTCATTTTACAGTGAAAGAATGACAGCATCGAAGAGTCAATTTTTACTGCTAAAGCACTATAATATAGACAAGCATAGCAAGTATTTTGATTCAAAGCACTGGCACCATTAGTCAATCTCTCCCTTTTGTTAGGGAAGAAAAAAAAGGTTTTAAATATGCCTAATACTGAAGTTTACTACACTCTCGGAAGATGAAGGTGAAACATTTTAATGAGATGTGCCAAACAGCGTTTTTTTGGACCCATTTGTGACTCTGCGCCTCATGCAGCACAAGTTCTGTATCATGTGGTTGAAGAGGTGCGTGCTTTCTGTTTGATCCATTGTCTGAGATATGCAGCCCCACTATTTTGTCTTAGGGGAAGAAACATAGATTCCAGAAAAAAAAAAAAAGACAGAACAAAGCACTTCCACCTTGCTTTTCAGTAATGCTTCATCTGTGCTTTCTGCTCCTGCACTGCTCCAAGTTCCACCAGCACATTAGGATAAGATGATATTGGTACCATGTCTCCCTCACTCCACTAGAGCTCTGTTAATTTACCCAGGCTGAGATCTGTCCTCTCTTTCTCATATGGAGGAACATAAAATACAAATGGAATATTTATGCTATACTGTTTCAGCGTTCTTCTTTAAGTCTGTATAGATAAGGATGCGGACAGGCATCCTTTTTTTTTCCCCCAAAATGTCTCCAAAGAGATGTACCATTCTCAGTTCAGTGATGCACTCTATCCTTTTTCATTTTTCTTTTGCTTTGGGAAGTAGTATGATTAGTATTCTATGATGTATTTTGAGTGCTCAGAGCACAGATCTCCTTTACAAAAGGATTCACATCAATTCTCCTTCAAGAAGGCTGTTTCCAGCTGAACAGCATGTCAGCTTCCTTCTATGAGTTTTGGGAGACCACTTTCAGTAGCTTTAGTTCTGTCTAAATAGCTGCTTAAAATGGACATAATAATGACAAAGATTTCAAATGCACAATACTTCTCTTTTTAGGCAATAGTGGACTAGAATTGAGATGCGCAGAATAAATATTTCCGTTAGCTCTTGGCAGTTGTACAAGCTGTTTTGGGGCTATGCTTTCTTAAAATTTTTTTCACACAATGATCACCCCTCTTAAATTCTTTTAAGTTCGGTACAAGCATGGAAGAATTTCAGATAATCTATGCTGTCTATGGACATAGTATTTGGACACAATTACATGAAATAATCTTCATTCATGATTGTTTGGACTATTTCCCTAATTCCTGTATTTGACAGACGTTCTGTCTATGTCCTTTTGTCTCACATTTCCTACCCATGCTTGAGTGGGCAGACTTTTTTTTTTTATATTTTGACATATTTTTGAGAGAGGATGGAGCCTGAATTCAAAGCCCATTAGTGTCAGTGGGCATCCTTCCATTCATTTTAACTGGCCTTGGATGACAAAAGAAGCCCAAAACTCTTATTTTGGAAGTTACTTCCATTTTCAGAATGAGAGCTTTTTAAACCTTTTTCAGGTCGTGTTACTGAGGCTCCTCACCACAAAGATGGTTTGCATTTTCATTTACTCATCCTATTATTCACCACCGTGGTGCTAGTTCAGGCAGTACCTATAATTTCTCTGAAAAATCTTGACTATTAGATAATCTCCTGTGTTTTTGTTTAATATTACTAGTCACACTTTGTCTGTATTTTGGGATTCTACAACCTTTTGAACAACTGTCTACTTTTTGTACTACTTCTTGGAATGAGATATTTAAAGTTACTAAAAACGGTAACCCTGTTTCTCTCCTTCTTAAGCAGATGATTTTTTCATCTTCATTATCCGTTGCACAGATTGGTGCGCATAGGCACAGTTTGTCAGCAAATCATTCTAAACCCAGACAAATGTTCCTTTAACTTATCTCATGGGTATGTTCATCATGGCAGTCCATGGAAGATTGTACCTGGGTAGTTCCTCTGCTTCTTGCTTTGTTATTTCAAGAGAGATTTATTTCTCGCACGCTGTCATGTGAGAATATCACAGAAACATGGGAAGCCTTGTGTAGATCAGAAAAGGAACCTGCGACTGGGTACAGAAATGGATACAACTGAGCAATAGCTAAGGCCAAATAGAGTCAAGATGCATTCGGGCTATTTCTGTAATCACAGTTCAAGTCAGTTCATAGCACTTTTTAATATAGGTTGTCCAGTATGCCAGCTGAGGTAATGACTCTGAAATGAGTAATCATGCAATAAGCCACCATTGCACTGAACTATTGTCCTTATTATTGACATGGTTCTAAACATAACTGTGCTAGAGTTAAATCACCTGGCTAAAAGTTATTGTCAGCTGTAGGTCACTGTAGTAAAACCAAGTCTGAAAAGTCACTAAACAAGGAACATTTTAAAAGATAAGCAAAACTGTGTAATCCCCAAAGCTATTCCGTGTGGGTTTCTGTCCATTTATTGCTAGGCTTCTGCCTAGATCTATCCCCCAATCTACCTTGCATTGCTTCCTAATACTGACATAAAAGAAACAATGCATTCCTGTGATTAGGTTTTTCTTCCAGGCTGAATATAGCAAACCAACAGAAAAAAAGATCAAGGAACATTTTTCTCACTGTTACTCTATCTAGGTCATGTAAATGAGAAATACTTTGACTGAAGTCTGCACAGGCACTGGAGCAAAGTAAGGCACTTGAAACAGAGAAAGGGAGCAGACCTTTCACTATATGATGCAGCGTTGTCAAAGGCCTATATAAAATCATCTAGTAATTTCAGGCCATAATCACTGCTATCATCTTTGACAGCAAAGGCTTAAGGCTGAACAGACTGGTTGGAAGGTTTCGAGTCCCTCCTTCTTCACAGCAGTAATGCTGGTAGTTGTTTAGCTTTTGAGCATTGCCTGGTATCTCTGGGATTACTAATTAAACCATCATTCTCTGTATTTTCATGGTCACCGTGGGAGGCAGTTAAATGTTCTTGTGTATTTCATGGCCAGTGATAACTTTCCGATTAATGATTATGCTCAAACCTGGTGACATAGTATAACACTTTAGAGCAATCATATATTTCTTTCAGTTTTCGTTTGGTAACAAGTATTCTCATATTCTTTGATGAAGAAATAATCCATATGTTTTGAACTAAGTACTTTATAAGCAGGTTAGTTTAGGAAAATCTTGACATTGCATTTGATAGCCATTATGGCAAACATAAGCATGCACTTTCAGGTTAAATAAGTCACGAATCCCCTGAAAAAGTGGTGTGTAATGTTATAACTTAGGACATTTACAATTTATATTATTGAAATATAAGCAAAATCTCTATGAAATGACTGTTGAACTCTTGGTTATCACTAAAGTTTTTTTACCATGTAAGAGTCACACATTATACAGCTGCTTTTTGTGGAAAAGAACATTTCCAAATACCAGAATGTAGCTAAATTACTAGTTTTGGCCAGTTGTGTTCTGAGGTGGGTTCTGCCTGCTGCTGCTTTCACACGACCTCTTCTTTGCATTGTAATTCTTGAGACTCTCGTGTTTCAAAGACGGGGGGGGCAGAAAACTGCCTTTGGTGAATTTGTATGACGTCAGTAAAGCTTGTGCTACAAGGAACAGAACCCCCAGCTTACACTCCCGGTAGAGATCAACAGACATTCCCATGTAATTATAAAGCTTTGCCTTACTTAGCCCTGAGTTCGCAAGCGGGAGGGTTGGATTGTGGCTGTCCTCGCCTAGGTTCGCAAGAGCTCGAGGAGGCTTCTGCGCTTTGCAAAGCCCGTGAAAGGGCTGCAAAGGAAGGGTAAGACCCCTCACAACAAACCTCAACGCCAAAGCGCTACAGATCAGCCCCACTGCTTTTAAAATAGGCCGGATACACGAAGCGGGCGGGCCTCGCATCCTCTCCAGCGCAGGCAGGAGGCAGGTATTTCTGCCCCGTGGAGGCACGGGCCCTCCTTCTCCTTTCTCCACGGCCCCGGGCTCCGACCCAACGGCCGGGGGCGGCCGGTGGAGGCCGCCAGGGACCCCCAGGCCGGCGGCAGAGCCCCGAGGGCCGGTGTTCCGCGCTCCGGAGTGCCATCTGCCGGCACCGCGCCCAGCGCTCGGCTCTGCCCGCCGGCGGCCCCCCCGTGCCCGCCCTCGGCGCTCCGGAGCTCGGCCACCCGCGAGGTTTTGCGGCGTGGGGTCAGCTGTAAGGACGGGTGGAAGCGTTCCCGGGGGACCTCACCTGCCTGAGCCTCAGCAAGGTGAAGTTCATCAGCCTTTTGAACTTCGCAAGCACGAAATCTTTTGCCCTACAGAATAGGAAGCAAGCGGTTCATTTCTACTGCTGATGTTTGTTGGCACAACATTTGTTTGGGTTTTTTTTTTTCTCTAGGAACACCCCCCCCCCGCCCCCGCAGTCTCTGCTATTATTCAGTCAGAGCTATTGTAGTACTATTCCAACTTTTACATGGAGCTTCATTAGGAATTTGTATTTTTCATGCTCCATTAGGCGATATAACTGTTTTATTACTAATGTGTGTCAGTGATAATATATGATACCTTACATCAAGTTGGTATTAAAACACCCTTAACCAATGGTTTGGAAATGGGGGCTAACATGGCAGCAATGCAAGAAATAGTTCAGTTTTTCAGGACTATAGAGAAATTATTTCATAATCACTTGCTAAAACATATGCCTGACATTGCTGAGACATTTTTGTGCAGTGCTTTTCTTCTTCATATATTTTTAGTGTTCACAAAAGCTCCTATTCCGACATCTCTTGGGATTGAAGTCCTCTATTTGGCTACAAGACTTGTATAGTATGGACAGAGGCAGTGCAAATTTCATCCTATCTTGCCATCACTTTTATCATAATATCATCTATTTCTTTCAGAAATTGCCCCTTAGGTATTTTACAACTCCTAAACATCCACAGTAGTTTTTATAAGATGGATTCTGTAGATTACATGTCTCTAGGAAAAAAATGATCATTTTTTGCAGCCATATTCAAAGTTTTAAATGTCCCCTAAGTGTGTTAATGTCAAAGGTATCTAAAACCATGCAAAAAATTAACATAAAAAATACAGTTCTTCTCTAATGTTCTTCTCTAGTCACCCCATGCACCGCTACAGGCTTGGGAAGAGCGTCTGGAAAGCTGCCCGGCGGAAAAGGACCTGGGGGTGCTGGTCGACAGCCGCTGAGTATGAGCCGGCGGTGTGCCCGG
>JANZLQ010000040.1:21734663-21747206 GCA_026212715.1 Elanus axillaris
GGGGCTGTGGCCAGGTGGGGGCTGGTCTCTTCTCCCAATTTACAACCGATAGGACAAGAGGAAATGGCCTCAGGTTGCGCGAGGGGAGGTTTAGACTGGATATTAGGAAAAATATCTTCACCAAAAGGTTTGTCAAACACTGGAACAGGCTGAGTCACCACCCGTGGAGGTATTTAAAAGACATGTAGATGTGGTACTTGGGGACATGGTTTAGTGGTGGACTTGGCAGTGCTAGCTTAACGGTTGGACTTGATGATGATCTTAAAGGTCCTTTCCAACCTAAATGATTTTATGCTTCTATGATTCTAATATAAATCCATTGACTTCAGTGAAGGTTCTGTGAAGTGAAAACTGGAATAAATTTTCCCTGTAGAAGATGAACTATGTGTTGCTTTGACTAGGACTGCAAGTGTTTTTCTGAGCTGAGAATACTGAAATGTTTTCATATTAAGGGAAACAGGATCGTCTGTTTTTAGTCTGCTTGCTAATATCACCAACATGTTTACAGCCTTCCAAACAGCTCCAAATAAGAGGGCATGCACAAATCTGTGAATCATTGTGACAATCTTCAAAGCATAGATACAAGAAGAAAGTACCTTGAAGAAGTGCCTGTCAAATACACTTCTACCTTGCCAAGGAAAAGGATGCTTTCATACAGACATTTGTAGCACCAGAAGTAGTCACAGCTTCCTCCCCGCAGAAACGTAAACTCATGAGGATATGGATATTTGGGTAAATCTTAACTCTGAGCTGCTGGAAAACAGAGAAGATTGATAACACAGGTGCCTCATCTGCATAATTTATCTCTTCAGTTTGCCATCATCAGTTTGGTAAACAGGGAAAAAGTGCAGAAAGATCCTTTGTTATCATTTTTCTGCACAGAATTCCTCTGGGAATAACTACAGATTTCTGCTAAATTCAGAATTGACTGGATAGTGGAACTAAATTAAGGAGTAACAGGAAAATATCTTGCAGCAAATCTATTTGAGTCGCACATGCAACTCATTACTTTCAGAGGGGATCCTGTTGCATTGGGCAGACAATTCTGTGCTCAGAATGGACTCACTCTCTTAATTCAGTTTTCCAAAACATAGGGCTTATAGTATCAACAGTCACAGGGTCAACACGAGAATTTCTGAAGGCAAAACTGGACAACCTCTTTCCAAAATATGTTCCAGCTTAACAGAAATTCTCAGTGTGATGCCAAAATTATTACACATGGATCAATGGCCTAGATTATGTAGGTATTATGTAGATCAAACTACATTTTCATAACTCCTCTTTTTGACCCTGAAATCTTTTCATTTATGAATTTTAAAATTTAAGCAGCTGTTAACTGTAGCTTCTTTTCTTTTAAGAAAAAATAATATTAGAATATTTACAACTATGATATGTTTCATTTCCTGTCAATATATCCATACTCATTTGTATACAATATAATTTATATTTGCCTTTCCCCTTCTCCTAGTAAATAAATGGAAAATATTTATTTGATGAAAACAAAAAAAGTGTTCAATATACTTCCTCTGCAAGAACCATATAACCACTTATAAGCAAGCAATAAACCATCTGCTTCTCACTACATTAGGTAAACCATATTACTTGGGAGAAAAACCAATAATAATGGGAAACTTGACAACAGTAATAAAACTTCCAAACTATTGATACCAGATTCCCTTGTTATTCATTATTTGCTGGCTGGAAAGTAGGCTTTGAAACAAAATTGCCTGTTGATTTTCCTAATGCGTTCAGGGAACTTGGTCTGTATATTCTGTGTAACATTTATTGTTTGAAGAAAACAGCCCCGCAACATTGCAAATGGGATGACTTTGTCACTGAGGGACACTCACTCTGGCAGTAGAGGAGAGACAAGCTCAAAGTTCAAGCGTACAGGAGAGCACCGGAGTGCAGTCCAGGCAAGGATGTGGAGAACTATTCCACTGAGGAAAGACATTTTATTCTTTTGTGCTTCATCATCATCTTCTCCATCATCCCGTGGTAAAATTTGCCTTACGGAAATATTTGAACATGGTCTTAAATATTAAAAGAGTCATTTTGCCTTGCAGAGTTATCTGATAGGGTCACCCAGGATGTGCTGGCAAGGAGAAAGTCCAATTCATAAAATTAGAACAATTATTATTATGCCATCTTCATTTTTCTGTGTGATTTTTGGTCCAAGCTTGTCTTTCATGTTGCCAAGTGACTGGTGACAGGCAAAGCTTTTCTTGAAGGCATTCTCAAGATGGCTTTTTCTTTATCTTAGCATCTCTGCAAAGCCCTGCTATTATTAGGTCTTTCTAATGCCTTGGTTAAAACCTCAGAGATTATGCTCCTACTTTATACTCCAATAGCCTCTTCATTCATGATGTTTAGTTAGACTAAATATTTGCTTGGACGACTGGCTGTGCAGCGACTACAGAAATATTCCCAGCGCATGACTAGAGCCAAATTTTTTTATTGCCTTAATATTGTGAACAGGAAAAGAGATATAATAATCTGAAAGCTAGAAAAAGAAAATTCATGTAGGCAGCTAATACCTGCCAGACTAACCTAGCATCAAAACATTCACTGAAGCTTTCACCATGTTTACTTCAGAGAATTTAATACATGAAGCTTCCTATACTGCCCTTGATAAGTCTGTGAAGGACTGGTGGATGAAACATCGGGTTTAAATGCAGAGCTGGAAGTTTTTCATCCTCTCTGTAGTAATACACTAACACAAGTAAAACACTAATACAAAAGAAGGATGTAGAATAAAAAGGTCTCTTCCCTTCAGCCTGTCTCCCCAAATTAACTTGCTTTGACATTTTTAAAGAGACCGAGAAGATGACGGTGATATGTCCTGTCATGTTTTCCACTACATCCCAGCAGCATGTTGTTTGCTCTTAACCAGGAGCCTTTGCATTAGCAACCAGTTTTCCTCCCGTAATTCACTTGTCAGGACTCTTCCTTTGCTCTTTCCATTCCACACAGCTCTGCTCCCTCTTACATGCAACGGTAGCTTTATTTTTAAAGAGCTTGGGAAGCAAACAACATCATGTTTTCCTTTTCTCTTAGAAATGTGCTTGGACAACCTGAAACCATTTCAGATGGTGACAATACATGCTCTGATCAAGCAGAGGTAGGTATAAACTAATTACCAAGAACTGGAAAGCTCTGTGGCTGTGTTTCAGGGTCAGCTTTCATTTCTCTCTCACTCTCCTGTAGTCACAAATTGCACGAGCTCAGCTCCAAAATAAAGACCTGCTGTCCAGAAGCCTTGTTTATAGCAATAGCTGTCAGAAACGCCCTGCCATCTGCAGCTCCTCCTCGCCTTCCTCCTCTCGACCCGCGGCGTTTCCTCCCTTCTGCCGGCTGTCTCGACAGCCCTGCAGCCAGACGTAGTGCTTCTGTTCCCTGTGAGAGGACAGTCTCGACAATATCTTCTTCAGCCAACAAAGACCATCCGCAGCCCTGCCATTAAAATCTGGGAATAGTCTTTTCATCTTTCGTTGTTTCAAGGGTCTTCAATAGTTATAGCAATTCTTTATATACTCTAATTTCTGATGACAGCCAAACATCTGAGTGCTTCCTTAAGATCTGTGTCCTCGGAGTCCTTATAACAGCTATTTTCTTTTCAGGTCTCCATAAAGAGTCTGTCTTCTCTTGTGAAGACTCTTCAGAGTGAGAGAAACCTGCATTTTTAGCTCTTCTCTTAATGGGGCTTTTTTTGCCTCTGAGAATGATTAGAAATGCTCTCTAATGGCTGCAAGTATTAAAATACCCAATCCTAAAAAAAAGGAGCCAAAACTCTTAACACAGATATGACCGTGACTCAGGCTTGCCCTTGAGGTCCCGCTGCACGTCCATCAGCAATTCCCCGTGTCATTGAGTTTTACTATTTTTGTTCCTCGAGCTTCTGTTAGTTTCCCAGTCGAATTCAGCCCACCAGCTGCAGGACAAAGGTTTTCTCTGAAGAAAACATCTCCTGCAGTTCAAGTTGTTGCTTTTTTATTTTTAAGTTCGGTGCCATAGCAGCAACAATTTTTGGCTACAAAACCTCTCGGTGGGTGGTTAGCACTGTGAGCCAGTGCTGTGAAAAGGTGAGACCGACAAGAAACCTGTTAAGAACTTGACCCATGTTTCATGGTCCCTGTAGACAAGGCCCTGAGCCTTCTGTCTGGAAAAGCTCGATGATTTTAGTGACTATTTCACTCTGTTTTCAGACTGGATTCAGCTTCCAGTCGTCACGCCTTCTTGGGTCTACTTTTTATTATTAGGGAGATTAAAATAAAACATCACAGAGCTCAAAACCTTCTGCCTAGGTTTTGCCTATCTGAGACAAGGGCTCCCACTGCTTAACTCGGCTCACATTCCACCTCCTCGCTCACTTGAAATTCGGTGCCGATTTCCTCTTTTATTTGGGATGGGTCATGTGAGTTCAGAGACAGCGCTGCAGCACGCAAGCGGCCGCAGCGGCAGAGAGGAGTAAAGGTGCTGGCTGAAAGCATCTGCACTCACACCTGCACCACCAAGCTCAAGTTTAAATAAAAATCTAAGCCATATATTCCAATATTACCTGCTTCTTCATCATAGTTCCTCCAAGGCTAATCTCAGGATAATAACTTTTCATCACATAAGCTACCCATTTAACATTTTCTTAACCCTTTAGTGAAGGGGAGTAAGTGTGCAGCTGTCTTAAATTAATTTGAGATTAGAAAAAATACTGATTTCATTCATCTATCTGTACAACTATTAATACTACTTCCATCTATGATTTACAAATTCATTTTGCATTCTAAACTAAAACACACACCATTAGTTATGTTTAAAGCTGCCTGCACATTTTACTGATGAAGTGCCACATTTGCTGCATTTCTGCATTATATCTATGTCTACATTTCTACAATCATGTACCTTTCTAAGAAAGTTCTTATACCTTTTCTATAGATCACCAATTTTGTTGTATCACTGCTTTCTCACACTACATCATCCTGAAACTTAGCAGAACATTTTTCATGTTAATTGAATGTTCTGCCCATATATACAGAGATTTATAATCTCCTAGGGGAAAAGTTGTTTTAGTGGTTTTTCACGGCACAATTAATTTGCATATTTCTACTTATTCACAGAAAATGCTAGGATTAAAAATAGTTTAGGCTGAAAACTTTGTTGAAAGCTTTTTCCCCTGAAACCCTAAATTACATGATTATTTCACACTTACGCAAAAATACGTATCACGGTGAGCTGTGAAAAAGTGACAGAAAAAAAGATTAATTTTGAAATATATTCATTTCTTGCAAATAGCCATGTAAACTCGTTGCTAATACATTTTTGATGCACTTTTCTGGTAGGCCATTGTCCTGGTTAGAATTCTAGTATACATACTAGAATGTAAAAGTTAATTCTTTTGCTGCTAAAATACCACTGGCATCAAAAATTTTCAGGAATTGTGACTCACATTTTTCCTATCTTTCCAGTTTCAAACTTAAGAAAAAGGGATCCTCTGGTGATTTTACAACTTCCTAGTTTCCCATTTGCTATACTTTTGTTTCCATAGACTCAGTTTCTTTTCAAATCTTTGCAAATCTTGCTTTATTCAAGTTAACTGGAGGATATTTATCTTGGCCTTCTTTCGCATTCAGCCAAATGCTTAAATAAATTTTGTAGAGAGAGTTATCGGGACAAGTTTTAGAAATATAATATCAATCCTTTGTTCAAGTCCAAATCTCCAAATAAAACACAATGAAAATGTCCCAAAAGAACGCTTCCAATTAAATATTTAATTTCAAATCAGTATATATGCAAAAATTAGGTGTTTTTCAGGAAAGGCTTCTTGGCAATACCTCAGTCCATGGTCTCAATAGCTGAAGTCACCTTGTCACAAAAAAGAAAAAAAACCCAAACTCTTTGAGAGTTAGTAATTGGAGTTGCCTAATGAAAAGGAAAACTTTATAAGGCAATTAATTTTGTCAGTGCAATTATTTTTGTGATTGCACTATATATTATCTATGTATCTTATCTAAATGCTGTCCAAGTATTTTAAATAGATAATTTGGGAGCTGGAAGCATGGTTTTCTATCTGAATTTTTGAAATCTTTGTTGTAAGCCATGGATGCAAGTGGGAGTGGCTACTGAGGACATTTTCAACAAGGACAGCTAGGCAAAGATATTTGAATATTTGGGCTTTGGACATTTACCCAGCTGGTGCAGGGCTGTAGGATGCAGTGTCTGCCTTGAAGAATCTGAAAAGGCCACTGCCTGGCCACCCAGCTGGTGCCGTTTTCCAGGCACACAATCTGACTTTAATCTAGTGTTTTGCCAGGATTTGTCATAGAAAAGATTTCAAGAATAGAGCACCGTGTCCCGGTTAAATGACATTTTCTAAAAATATAAACCCAAGCTTATTTTCCAGACTTGCTCATCTCCACTCTTACTATGCCAGCGCAAGCAAGCTACATTCACTTATTTAAATGAGTAAGCCATTTGATTCATCTCTGTTATTTAAGAATAATTTGAAACTTTTCAACACATATATTTCAACATGAATACCTTTTGTAACTACAAAATGAGATTGTTTAAGTACTTGTATGCACAAGTAGCGTGGCTTATAAGAACAGTGTTGTGATACCTTCCCTAAACTGAAGGGGTCTTTCGGCGACCGGCAATGATCCTGTCATATTGTTAACTGAGAGAATAATTTTGCCTTTTTATACAAAATCCAGATTTGTATTGTTGATTAGATTTGGATAGGTCACTGCTTGCACAGGTTGTGACCCTGTTCATTGAGATAGCAGTTTCAAAGACTCATACTTCCCACAAATGTATCTTTGACAGTAAAATGTTCCCCTGTCAAATAATGCTGAAAATAAGCATTCCCCTTTGTACAATTTTGGCTGTATCAAGTTAATAAATATGGCTTGATTTTAGTCTCAGTTTCCATGCACTGCTTTGCCAGCGTAGCACCTAGAAAGTGATGCAAAATCAGGGCAAGCTTTCATGGCCTCACACCAGCTTACCCAGCACCTGAGTTTAGTAAGTCTGAGAGTTTCCCACTTGGGTAACTGAGGGACAGTGTTTTTTAACCAGAGCATAAGCAACAACATTTAAGGGGGCCATCTCTGCAGCATCAGATTTGACAGGGTGAGGACTGACATTAGAAAACAATACAGAACTAAATTTCCACCTTCACCTTTTATGGGCCTGTTGTGCCAGTCTTGTGGTTAAAAACCAGTAACTACTATTTAAGTATTCCTTCCTAGCCAGCTGCGCTCCTTCTTTTACAGTCATTTCAGCTGGATCTTGTTTCCTCGCTGGCTTAGGAAAATAATATAATTCTGTATTAAAAGTTATCGTAATAAAGTTACATGTCCATCCATTAAGAGTTTTGCTGCCTGGAGTAAAAAAATCCTTTGGGCTCATAACTTCCCCTGTTCTTCCTACAGGCATAAAAATGATGGGCTGTGTCAGTCAGAGTGTATTCACACATTAATAGCACTTAAGCACAGCATAAGCGCCTGGTTTGACTTGGAGAGTGGTTATGCTAATTAGCTTAAATTTGCACGAATTTGACTCAATAGGAACAACTTGACATTTAGTTTGAAAGGTCTAAATGTTTCTGTAGAGTTCAGATAACAATATTGCTGGTAAGATACTCCTCTTTTTTCCCTTTCCCAAATGACACTACAAATACAAAAAGTTCATTTGCAAATGTTTACCTAAAATAAAATGACTTACACGAAGGCCTATCAATGCAGTTGACACAGATCCCGATTAAGTCGAAACCCTGGCAATAGGGTCTACCACAGAAGTTGGGCTATTTGCTTTTCTTGAATCCTCCCTGGCTTTACATGCTTTCAAATCTTTTCTAATCCTTGCTGAAGGGCATAGCTAATTAACCTGGGAACGGTGCTACGATACTGCTTTTGCAAACTACAGTGACATACCTGCACTATATCGAACCGTGGCTGTAGATATATCAAGTAGCTCAGGATAAAATATGTTTGCGGTATGGCACAAAGCCACCTTTCTCTCCCCTTCTTTAAGACTTACAAAGGATATCTCTCCTACTGCAAAGCATCAGAGACATGCCATTTGCTGGGCTGTACCTACAACATCTGATTGATGACAACAATTATTAATTTATTTATTTCCATGCTTTATACTTCCAGAGTGCATTCGTTCTTCAAGATATTCATCGCCCTGTTTCATTGCCCTGTTTCATTGCCCTGTTTTCTCTTAGCAAACAAAGTGATCTTTGGCATCTCCTTTGTAGTTCAGTTTTCACGTTGCTGTTAAAAACCTGTGCTTTGAAGTACTGCTTCCTCTGAAATTGTAGAAGTATAATATTGTGTTGACCACTGCTTCACTCTCCATTTTTTTAATTCCCAGAGTTAGAAACTGATTAGTTAATGGAGCTTAAGCTCCATGGCTTGCAGCATGCTGCACCCTTTCATTAGCTGTGAATCCAAAATATACACAGTGATTTAGGTCCGCTAAGCAAATCCATCAGCTACGTAGCATGACAGGTTGCTGCTGCTTTTGCTTTTGGATCCTTATTGAAATAGACTGCTAACAGCTACTATTTTTTTCCCATGTTATATCAAAAAGCTTGGTTTACTCTTAATGTGATGTGTTAGGGCACAGTGGAGGCGGCTGCTCCCTGGGGTCCAGGAGTCCTGGGGGCTCCCTGCAGGGCAGGGTCTCAGCCAGGACCGAGGTGCCCCAGGGGGGCTGGCAGGGGGTCCTCGCCTACGGGGTTGGGAGAAGAAAGGTGTCAGAAAGACAAGATGACAGTATGTAAGTCCGTCTGGCCTTCCCAGATGCCACTGCACCCTTTCTGGTTCAAAGTGTTAATTTAAATGATTTTTGAGTAATTCCAGGTGAGCTAAGACACTCTTACAAATCAGCGCTATCCATCTGACCATATATGTACTCAAATTACCCAAGTTGTTGAATGCTTAATTACAAATACACATTTGTTTGAGTTTTCTATTGGTATTTTTAGAGGAAACCAAGTGACAAGCTGACTAACCAGCAGGAGATTGTAAGTGTTGGTGGCACAGACCTTACTCTGACTCATAATTGTTGCATTTGAACATATGCTGGAAGGGAAAAATGCTCCAAACCACAGGTCTCAGTTGCATTTAAAAGAGTGGCCTGACCATAAATGTCACTGTGTATGCCACTAAAGAGGAAGCAGTTTACACATCATTCTCCACATACTACCATCTGCATGTGCTAGTGCATTTTTTGCAGTTTTGGATTTATTTAGGAAAAGTCAGGTTTCAGAACAAAGTACATGGTAAGTAAGACTCCCTTTAACACAATGCAGAGTTGCCCTGGTTTATTCACTGCAGAATAAAAGAGCACAACTCATACTGTTCCTGACACTGACATACCCACTAATGTAATGCTGCTTGCTTTTACTTATAGTCATTTCAAATAATGGAAAATATTCTCCTAAAATATATCTGATAATAAAAAGGACATATTAACGAGATTATTGAAACAGAAAGCCCTAAATAGGGACTTATTTTGAAGTTTACCAGTGCTTTTCTGTTCTTTAACTCTATTTACCGTATGGAAAAAAATAAGGTGGAATGAGAAGGAGTGATGAACAATTGTACTGGATGAAGCAACAGGATTCCTAAGACAGAAGACTTTGGGGATAGAATGAATCAAAGTGTCCACGTGAGTGTAAAATATATTATTATTTTATGATTAAATGTATGAAATACATAATAAAATACAGATTTTTCACTAAAATACAGAGATCAAAATTAGTTATTGATACTGATGAACACTGATGATTAACATTAGTTAAAGTTTCATAGCTGGAAATTCCCTGGTCAGCAATACATTGATACTGTCAGGAAACTCAGATTCCCACAGGTCATCTTTGATGCATTAAAACATGATAAACACAGTATTTCTATCCTCTAAAATACCAATTGCTTGAATTACAAATGAGCGGATCACTCTATGTGAGTTACTCCTGTTCTTTAACGCAAAACATCTATCGTCAGCCATTGTCAGGGACAGGATATTAGGCTAAAAAGGCTTTTGATATGATCCAACACATTTGTCCTGTATTCTTATCTTGCTTTAAAAAGGAGACAACTCTATTTCTGCACCAAATGCTGCTTTCAAGTGCATCACCACAGCAGCATTGCCTTATGATAACAAGCATGGGTGACAGCGGCTAGACCCCTATCTAAAAAAGATTTGGCATCCTGTCTTAACTCAAAGGAGATAAAAGGGCATTTTTTAGATAGGGTTGTTCAAGAAGAAGCATCTATTAGGAACCCAACAGTAGAAACGATATTGCCAGTAGATAGATGCAGTGATTGGGAGAAGTATATAACCTTCCTCTCTTCTTAAAAAATCTTCCCTTTAATGTTACATCATTCCATTTTATCTGGACTGAGATTAAACAAGATTATATGTATGGAAGAAGTAAAACAGGTTGGAAACAATACCACAAGTAGGACTTCGCTTAAAGAAATTGTTTAAACAAATGGTGATTAATAGAAAAGTGCCTGCAAAGCTTTGAAATTACTGTCTTCCTTCATGAAACAAGTAATTTGCATTTAAACAAATTTCTCTGTATGTAGATAAAATAAAATGACAGGGTTAGTATAGTAGGAAAATTATTTGGCATCAAACCATCAATACTTCAATTTTATTGTTATCTCAAAGACAGAGATGGACGATTACTTTGTAAACATATTTCTTAATAGGATAATTTTCTAATGAGCGATAGCAGTTTGTGATAAGATTTAATCTTACACAGTCTTTTGGCAAAATATATGTGATGCTATGGGATCGAACAAAGTAGGATATTTTATCTACAAAAGACAATGTCTCTCTCCCAAGGAGGACAGTTCACCTGATATACTTGGTCTCACCAAACCTCAGGAATCATGCTGTGCTTTTAGAAATATTCACAAGATAGTAATTTTTGTGAAATAGTTAAGGGTGAAGATGTGTTTTACAATAGACTAGAAAAAAACCAAACAAACCCCAACCCACACCCTTGCTACTCTCAGATTAAAAAAATAGTAAACTGAGGAACTGATAGTTCAGGAATGCAGCTGATTTTCCACTTCCAAAAATGTCAAGAGGCATGTCAGTGTGACGTACAGCCAGCCTTTTGAAGATGGCAGATGGTGGAGTTAATTGTGATACTGAAAGAAAGGTGAGGAAGACTTTAAGCACTTTTGATTTTGCAGCCTAAAAATTATAAGACAGTAGTGCTTTTTTGCAGTGTGGAACGCGTGCTTTGTAGGACAGTTGTGGTTCAACTGCATTAGGAATTACAGGATTATGCAGTAAAGGCTGCAACTGTTCGCCTTCTTTTGAACTCTCACCTGCAAACTGATAGATCAATCGAGCATGGATGGAAACTGTATCATGGATTTCCTTACCACCTTAGATTTGGCAATGCCAGAACTGGCATTTTTAGCTGGTCTTGTACTTTTGGAAACATGTGAAGGTCATGTGAAGGCTATGGGTTTAGCAAGAGGTCCAAAGGCTCATAGCAGGGTTTATATTGTTTTAGTAGTTCCGTGATTTCCTTTCAGGAACTGCTTATGGTAAACAAGTTTACCATTTGCTCTTCCACTTCAAAGAATTTCCTCTGAATCCTTCAGATTTTCACCCTTCTTCTTCAACATGAATGTGGAGCTACTGAGGAACGTGAGATGATTTGTACTGCTATTTTCTTTGTATACTTGATCTCACAGCTTTTGTCTCTTTGTTTTTATAATACTGTATCTTTTAGAATGAAATCTACGCCATATTCTGTTGTTTCGTTTCTTTCCCTTTGGCTTGTTGTGACTGGGGACAAAAGTTAGCTTGACTAAATCAAACAAGATAACAGAACCAGGGAGAAACACCTGAAGAAACTGGTGGATGATGGCTATTTCCTTTATTCCCAAGGACTCAGGACAGCCATTGTGCTTATGCTATTTTTATAGGAACAAACCCCCACTTTTCTGGCCCTTTCAGGCCAGCCAGGGGTACAGAAAAAAGGTGAGAAACCGGTAACAAGGGGTATAAGCATGAGCTTTAGTGGACACACAATAACACTGTGCACCCACAGTTAAAAGAAGGAGCAGAGGAATATGTGCTTGTTGGAGACCTGAGCAAATGGGAATACCTTCTTAACCTCTGGAGAAATAGAAGTCAAACAAACAGTAAGTGCTACCTAACCTAATAAATGCTTTGGAGATTCCAGCTCAACATTTTCTCAGTTGCTTTTTCAAAAAAATCATGAGAAATAAGAATTGCTTGTGCATCACCTTTAGGTGAATCACTTTACCAATTGAAATGGGACTTGTAGTGGGATGTTAAATTATTGAAAGAGGGGCCATATGGGTTTGCCAGTCCGTTTATACTGATACTTGCTATCACAAATAAATGTCCGCATGAGCTAGATGAGAGCTGTACCCATCTCATTTTATTCCATGCATCTTTAGATTGGACTTATGATACTTCAAGTAGTAGAAGGAAAATTGTGAGAATTTGTCGTGGTGTAACGCCAGCGAGCAACTAACACCA
>JANZLQ010000040.1:21754910-21771295 GCA_026212715.1 Elanus axillaris
GGCTGGGGCGCATGCGCCGCGGAGGGGGCGGGTGGGGCGATGGCGGTCGGTGTGTGTCCGTCCTGTTTTATCTGTTCCTCCTGGTTTTTTTTTCTTTCCCTGAGCTCTGGGCCCCTGCTCACCCCTCGCGTCAGCGTAGGGGCAGCTCTCTGAGGCTGGGCTGGTACAGCTGGAGGCTTTTGGGCGGGGGGGGACCGCCGGGGAGGGGTAAGAGGAGAGCTTGGCGTTGCCTCAGGGTGTGAGGCCTGTGGGGCCCACAGAGGGGCAGGTGGACACCCACGCGTGAGTGGGGCAGGAGGTGGCCAGCAGTAGGGGATTGTCACGGAACGACTCAAACCTTGTTTCCCGTAAGGACTTTTACCTCTCGGA
The DNA here is from genome assembly GCA_026212715.1 of Elanus axillaris. Classification (NCBI taxonomy): domain Eukaryota; kingdom Metazoa; phylum Chordata; class Aves; order Accipitriformes; family Accipitridae; genus Elanus; species Elanus axillaris. The sequence goes on from JANZLQ010000040.1 coordinate 21,755,280, forward strand.
CCACATCGGCCCTGATTTGTTGCCAAAGACAGCCGGTCGTGGTGGCAGTTGAAGAGGGTGTCCTTAGCCCTCGAGTATTTGGAGGGGAACGAGGAGGAGGAAGGCGCGCTGGTTGCGCAGTCTGTGGCGTTCTGGAGGGGTGATGGTGCAGGGGGGGCCTTGCCTCTGGAAGGGCTTGTGTTGCACGTAGGCTTGCCCCACTCCGGGGAATAAGAAGCAGTCCCCAGTCCTGTACCCCTGCATTCTGTTAGCCTAGGGCTTCTGATATTATAGGTAAGATCGTATGTAACTAACCAAAAGTAGTTCTATATCCTCTGAACTGGAGTCTTGAAACAGCTCACATCTTCAGAGTAAAACCACATTTTAGTATTCCTTTTTTCTGACATATGTCTTACAAACGTGTGTATGTGCTTAATTTAAAATGTGGCTAATTCAGTTGCAGTCAGAAGTCCCATTTGCATGAGTGAAGTGGGATGGGATGCATAAACCTGCAGAGTTGTGGTCACAGGTTATTATATTACTAAGTTACTGAGGGCTGTCTTAATTTGTCCCTAATAAAAGCCTGAATTTTATAGGTAGAACTGTAATACAATATTACAAATGCTGTACTTGGTGGAGAGGGAAGCAATTGTGCTGCGAGTCATGGATATTTAAAAGTAGTTTTACGAGCTGGTCTGTGTATTACACTAACCCAACCATAACCATGATCTACTGCGCTTACAGTTGTGTAGTTGTAACTATTTTGGCCTGAGTAAGAGAGAGGCAGTAACCTACAAATTCAGATTATTAAACGTTGTTGCTTGACATATGTCCAGTATCTCAACACGTGGTGTGTAACTTGGGGTGTTGGTTGTTTTCTTTCCATTTGGGGTGTGCAAAAAATTGTGAGCTTTTCGCAGACATGGAAAGTGAATTAGGCGATTGCCGGTACAGTTCAGGTTTCTAAAGCTGTAGTAATATGGCAGTACTGCACTCTTGTTTTATTTATGTATATGGTAGCTTGCGTATTATAGTTGCAGTTTTGTCTCGGATATATATTGGTGACAAGTCTTGTTATTTTGTACCACTGGAGATCTGCAGAGGGAAAGAAAAAAAAGAAATAAATAGAGGAGTGTGCTGATTTTCTCATTGTACCTGTTATGGATGAACAGACTAAAACAGCAATAGTCTTACAGGCTTTTGTAAGATTACTTTTTTCCGAACAAATGCTTGTTTGGTGCTGAGATTAAAAAAAACAACTCTCAGAAACTGCTTAATCCCTTTCATCACTATGTGTTAATCCCTGACAGTTTTATAGTGTTCTATACTGTAAAGATTTTTACACTTAGTTACTTTGTGGTGTCTTGTACTCCAATTAATTATTTGTTTTTATTAATTAAAATTTCACATCCAAGACTAGTTTCTGTTACTGTTTGAAATGAGAGGATTATCGATAAGTTTTTATTTCCTATTTTTCAAATTAATTAGTATTAATGTAGTACTCTATAAAGACTTACCTTGTGAGTAAGTTTACTTGGTTCAGCAATGTTAATATTTAGAGGCTTCTTGATATTAACTCTATAATGCTATATATTGGAGGCAGACTTTGGACACAGAAATGTTTTTTTTTTCTTCTTATGCTGCTGCATTTTGTTTTGCCTTTTTTTTTTTTCCCCCCCCTCCAGGTCTTTCAAGTAGTCATTGCAGAACAGCTAAGTAACTCTTGAATTTATTTTTTTTTCTGACCGGGGGATCATTCATGCAGGATTATTCCCATTTTCTTATTGTTGTTCTTTCTCTTGTAGTAGTCCTTGACACCAAGTTGTTTAGCTTCTAAAAATACATCTCTGGGCTTCACCAGGTCTCCCTGGAGAGATTCTTAACTTTGGATGTCGAATAAAGTAACTAGAGGGGAAGGACTAGGCATTTGCAGCAAACCGTGTGGGATAATTGTTACATTAAGTACCTGTTTCATGAAGTACATGTGCTACACTTCAGAAGCAAACTCAGCTTTAGTTCTTCCATGTTCTCCACTCTCCACTTGTGCTCGCTCTTGCCACAGAAAGGGAAGGAAGGTGGATACTGTGGAAAAAGTTGCTCAAGTAGCTAAAGAAGTCTAAAGAAGTTCAGCTGTAAGAATAACCTTAATCTCATCTGACAAGGAGCCAACGTGACGGGTTGCAGTGTGTCAGTAGGATTGTCCTTCATGAGGCTTGTACTCAGCAGTATTGGAGAAACAGAAGGGCACGGAGTTCCCGTCTTCGTTCTTACCACTTACCAGTCTTAGATGTCTCACGTGTCCCCAGTGGCTGACTTAGCACTCTGACTACATTTTTGTCTCCCAAACCACCGCATATAGGAAAGGGTTTCTTCAGCTACTATGATAATTTCTTTTTTTTTAAATTAGTATCCAGTTTAGAAAGGGAATTAAGAACAACGTCTTCGTATTGATGGGTTTACAGAAGGTTGAGGGGTGGGAGACCACCAAAGTGGAAAGCCGAATGATGTTAATGGCCTAGAAGACATAGCAGGGGTGAAGGAAGTACTTAGAGGAAGCTTGCTTTTTCATTTGTCATAGATTATTCTCTGCACTGTCACATAGACAGCAACATACTTAGCCAAGGCTACCTTATTTCATCAGCAGAGACGGCAGATTTTGAATCCTTAAAAATAATGCTTTGCTACCTTTATCTCTTCTTGAAGTGAAAGTTTAACTTACGTTCATGGAATTTCAGTTTGCGTAATGCTTTGCCTGAATTTTATTAAATTTCACAGAGTTCTTTTCTGTAACATACTCTCTTTTCAGTGCCAATGTGTTGCCAACCAACTGGACACCTGGCTTCCAAAAAGCTCAAATGCATGTTTTCTAAGCTTTGCAAGTCAAGATCAAAATGAAATTATGATAAAAATCCATGTGGTTTTCTAACTTGGAGTCTGAGGTTCAAGACAAAGGTGAGAAATCCTGAAGAAACTGGAGTGCTTCGTAGGTACACAAGTTGGGAAAAGGAGTTTATTTCCTTTGAAGTTACTGAGATTGTCTTGAGTAATGCTGAGTCCATGATGAAGGCGTATGGCCTGCTGATTCCCTTGATACTAGTGTGGCTACCTTAATGCTTAGTGATGTCAGCACTTTGTAAATTATGTCCCATATTAAAGAAAATGTAAGAATATCTTGTTCTGTATAACTATGAAAACTGATGCTAAACAGGTAATACTTCTCAAAAAAAAAACCCCAAACCAAACCACATTGTAATCCTGTGATGAATATACCCTGTATTAATATGTGTTGGAGACAACAGCATTATGTTCTTATGGATGTTTGAATGCTCAGTGTACTTAATGTAGACAAATTGCTAGATCTGACAGGTATGGAAAGTGAGCAAAGCTTGTTGCCTGTGAAGATGGGCTGTGCAGAGGCATCTCTTCATGGATTAATGTGATGGCTTTGGACTTTGTGGCTTTCTAATGGAGCTTCCAAACATTCAGTAACTGTTTCTTTCAACAGTGTTTTAGGTATTCTAAATAAGCACTTAAGAACTGCTGATAGCAAACTGATTTCCATCTGGACTTTAGAGATTACATACTATCAGTGAGTTTTTAACCTGCAAGAGAAGGAATATTGCCAAATGTCCTACATACCAGTATGAAATCAGTATGCCAGTTACTGTTTTGTCCTACAATATTGAGATTGAATGCTTGGAGATTATTACTGCTATTTCTACTACCAATAGTAATCTTGTGATCTTTTATACCTAGTTAGAAATTATTACGTAGGCAGTTAAAAAGCAAAGAAACTGTGATTCTTAATTTCATTTATCCTGTTCTGTGTAATCCAAGATCTTCATGCAAAGTCGTATTTCCTGCCCAGCTATGACCAGAGCACCTGTCTTGTGAGGTTGTGCTACATCTGCAACCCAAATAGCAAAAACTGCCTTGCAGCTTCCTGGGGGCAGGATGGGTTCACTGGGGCTTTGTTTTAGGCATTAGTGCTGTATGTTGAGGTTATCTGTCACTGCTGTGCTGCCTGGAGCTTAAGGTCTGCTTGTTAATAACCATGTTATACCAAGCAACTGTAGGATCGTTCAAACTATTATGGGATGTAATAGAATGGCTTGTTGTAGTGGGCCTGTGGATCCAGTGGTTTGGTTGTTTTGCGCCAAGTTTAATATTTTGAGTAGAATTGGAACCAAGTTTTCTGTTGGACAGATGTAGCTGCCTGCATAGCCCTGCTGAACAGTATGTGTGCATGCTCTGGTTTATTCTGCAATTTGTCCCTAAATTTCTGTTACCTCTGGTAAAAGGCAGTTTAAAACAAAAAAAAGGTTTAATTAATTGGCAGAGCAGAATGAATAAGGTTGATTTACAGGGCAGGATAGCTAATGATATTTTAAGAATATTTTAATGTCCCTTCTGTAGTTTTGGTAAATATGCGTGTGGGTAAGTGGCAGTGGGAAATGGTACAGAACTGCCTACTGACTTAGGTTTCAGTATACATAAAAAAAAAAAAAAAAGCATTGATAAATTCTCACCTGCTTATTTGAAAGTTTAGATGTTGGAATGTAAACTCAAGTTATGAGTCAGCTTCCATAACTCTGTGTTTGTAGGGTCCTGCAATGTGTTTATTTAAATCAGTTTCTGATGGCCTCTGCACAGATCCTCTGAGCTGTGCTTGGCTGGATTCAAGGCAGAAGTTACTAAGGAATCATACCAGTATTTTGGTTGGCAGGTGTAGTTTACAACTGATTAAAATAAACTGCAAGAATGAGTTGCTTATTAAACCAGACTGTGACCTTTCTTGAGCTTAGCTAGGCGAAGTCTGTCATGCAATGCATATAGGTTTATCTGAAGATCAAGAGATTTTGTCAAAATGCTCCACCCTGTCCTTATCTAAACTACAGATGTCAAACACAACAGTGAAAGTATTCTAACACAGAAGTGACTTTGGATACAGAAATCCACATAATTAAAAAATGTTAAGCACCTGACACACATCTTCGCTTGCAGGTCATCAGGACTGATTCTAAAAATTTGTCTTGCAATTGGAGGAGTCTTCATCACAGTTGATGAACTATTTGGAGAGCATGCTTCTTTTTGATGAGCCTATGTATAGAAATGCTGGAGCTATTGGATGACAGACTTCATCTGGATCTGGAAAGACAGAAGGTTCATATTATTTCTGATGAAGTCATTTGTGGGAACTGATCTCAACTGAATAAGACAGGACCACTGGTACTGAAAGAGTAGTAGACACAGAAGTGTAAGCTGCCTCCTGCCAATCCTGCAGGAGGAAAAAGAATCACAAAATTAACTCTTGCTTATTCTTGAAAGGTAACATAAGTAATTTGGTGGCTGCATCATCATGCAAATCCACATGGGAGATCTGAAGACATTTCTTAACTTTATAAAGTAGGTTTTTATGAAATTTATTGATTTGTTAATAGGCTAATAATTGTCTCCTCTGTTGCTTGCTATAAATTTCTTTAAATAGCAGAGTATTCGGAGCAAGAGTCTCCTTTGCCCAGCTCTGCCTGTGACTGAATACACATTCTGGGGGAGGCATAACTCGGGCAAAGCCTGACTTGTAATGCAGCTGGTAGTGCTGCATTTAATAATGCACTAGATTGAGAGGGTGAATTAAGAATAGGGAACAGAGGTAAAAATGTGATTGAAAAATCATCTTCTGGTTTTAGTGTTATTGAAAAGAAAACTAATTTTTTACTAATTGGTAGTTAGTGATTTTTCTCTTGTCTGTTGGCGTACAGAGGAAAGAAAGCTCTGAAGTCAAAGCTCTGGCCTACAAGCATTTTACTCCAAATCCTAGATATTAATCTTTCTTTATAGAGGCTTGTTGAACTCTAATATCCGTTACCATTACATAGTATAATCATCTTGATTAATAATGTGAAAGGAGTTGGGTGTCTGCTCATGCTTTCTGAGCCCTTAATAATTTTATTTGCTCTAAATTAGAAGCAGTTCTTGCACAAAGATTAAGTATATTGCTACTTTCCTCTTTTCCATCCAAACTTTCCAAAACCGGTAACTAAAAGCTTGGTAGCTACAAAGGGTTCCCTCACCCCCTTTAGTTTCCTACAAGATGATGGTATGGTTTCTTATTCTTTAGTTCATTCTGCATTATTTTGATACATGTACTTAAAGTATTAAAAATAACTTGTGGCTGATGACTTTTTGCTTTCTGAGACACGAGGTCGGATGCAATACAGGTTGTTCCTGGCCAACACTTGTGTTGTCTCAGCTGGCAGTCTCCTGTTTGGGACAAAATAGAGGCCCCGTTCTGGAAATCCTGTGATGATGGGGCTCTTCTTTTCTTACATATAACCAGAGGATTGTATTCTTTGCCTGTATAGACTATATAACAAGCGTAAAAATTCAGTTTGCCATTAGGGAGTCTATTCTGTATTTGCTAATACTCAGCTGTTTGCCTTTTCCAAGCTAGGGCATGAATTTTTGTGCACAACAAAACTGTGCCTGGTTTAACGTCTTCATCAAACCACTGCTCAAGAGTCTGCCTCATCCCTGGCCACTTCCCGCCTCTGCCGCGGCCCAGTATAGCCCTGTGCTGAGCCCGGCATGGCCGTGGCCCTGGCGAGGACACGGCCTAGGGTCCATCTTGCGGCCTGCTGTTGAGGGATGCTGCTCGCCATGGCGGCCACACCACCAGGAGCGCCTGAGCTGGGGGCCAGGCTGGCAGTGGGAGCGCTGCTCCCCAGCTGGGCCCTTGGGTGTCCGCTGGGCTGGACAGCAGCGGGGCGGCTGCCCGGTCCCTGTTTGCCCTGTCCCCATACAGCAAAGCGCTCTCATGGGGGGGACCCGGGGCTGAGCTGGCTCAGCAGCCTGAAAACAAGACCCCAGGAGCTGCTGTTAGCCTGGAAGGAGCATGGGTCTCTTCCTTCTGGTTGGGTCTGCTGAAAAACTCAGCCCTGCTTCGGACAAAGCAAAGGGGCAGGAACCCATCCTGAGGTCTTGTAGCCAGCACTGGCTTCTACCCCTGTAAAAAAACCCTTAAGTGTTCTTAAAAAGCCTGATTTATAGCCTCAGGGTATAGTTTCACAGTAGCTTGAACCTTTCTAATCGTGGGCTGTGATTTGGGTGGTCCCTGCTTTGTGTTAATATTAGAGCATTAGCATTGCAGTGGGCTGGACCAGAACTGCCTAAAGCCCTTCTCTTTGGTTTTTTTTTCCCCAGTTAGTCTTCTGTTCGGGTTCTTGATCTTTGTGACTTTGCGGCTGGGAAGTGCCAGCACTGACGCAGCAGCAGGAGTAGCATGACCAGCCATAATGGAGTGTAGGATTTGCTGAAGTTGGAGACGGTGGAAACTTCGTTCCTGCCAAACAGTCACCTTTATTTTATTTCACATTTTGTCTCTTTTTTTTTTTTTTTTTTGGTAGGGAAGGGGAAACAGACCTGCCAATATTGGAGCTGCTTGTGTTACTCTGTATTGCCTGATGCCTTTATTTTTTAATTTTTTTTTTAAGGGAGAAACTTTTTCTTTGAAACTAGAGGCTCTTGGACTTAACAACACAGTGTAATATTTATTTATTTATGAAAGGCCGTCAGTGTTGTTCCAAACATGTAGTTCACCTGTTCAACTTGGGTCTATCGCAAAGGAATCACTAATGCTGACTATAACAGGTTTTTTTGGAAAGTAAGTAAAAGTGTTGGTAAAGGACTGTAAAGAAAATGTCAACACTTAGCATTATCACAAGTATAAATGAGAGGCTGTGCATTCTGCAAGTATTACAGTTTTTATTCCAACTTTCAGAGTATCTTCTTTTATTTTTAGATGAATCTGCGTTCTGTATTTACTGTAGAACAACAAAGGATATTACAGCGTTATTATGAAAATGGAATGACAAATCAAAGTAAAAATTGCTTTCAGCTCATATTACAGTGTGCACAAGAAACTAAACTGGACTTCAGTGTAGTCAGGGTAAGTACTGAGGCCTTCCAAATTTGTATGTTAAAGTTGTACACATTCATTTCTTTACATAAAATATCTGTAGAGGGCTGGAGTCTCTAACTTCATACGTGTCTTAAATCAGACTTCAGTATGTGTGTGTGACATGTTCATTTTTATCCAGTGAGTCTGTTTATAGTTTGTTTTCGCTGAAATGTCTTCACATGATTGCTGTATTTAGCAGGGGCCTGGATTGCACAATAAGTGATTTTTTGTTTGTTTGTTTTGGGTTTTCTGGGTTGCTGTTTGTCTTTTGTTGATGATATTATGGTTTGGGGTTGGCTTTTTTTATTCATTAAATTGCAAATTGGTTTGCCCTGTAGAAACGTTGTGCAATGTATTGTATCAAAGAAAGGTCATGTTATTAGGGAACTATTTTTAAGGTAAACAAATTCCTATAAGCTAATGTATTTGGGGGAATAACTGGAAGTATTTCTTGTAACACACTCTGTCACACTTGTATTCCATGACACAATCATAAATATTGTGGTGCCTCATGGTTATTTACAGTGAGTACATTCTTTTCTTATAAAAGAAGAATGTCACTAGTGCTAACAGGAGCTCTTCCAAAGTCTGAATTCCACAGGAAGGGAAATAATAATCCCTTTGTGAAACACTAGACAACAAAATGGCTGTTGTCTCAGAGCAGAAATAGAAATCATGAAGCATTAGCTGAAAAAATAACAACGGTAGTGGAGCTACCAGGAGTTGCTGCAACACTAAACACTGAAGAGGAAGAAATAAGACCAGTCTAGTTTTTTTTAAGTGGTGTACCAGTACTGCATTGACAACAACAACCCCTCCTGCTCCCTAATTCTTATCTGGATTACCCTCCCTCAAAATAGTCTGAAAAGACTAAAACTGACTTTCTCAGCTCTAGGTGGTGGGAAGTTCTGAAAGTCAGCCAGAAATTCAGACTCCCTGGAACAGACAAACAGTTGTAACAGGAATCTGGATACTGATGATACAGTCAGGGCCTGTTTTTCTATTTTTATTCTGATTGAAGGACTTAGAGGAGGCAGCCAGTCTCTCTCCTACTTGCAGTTCTCATTCACTCTCCCTCTTCATGTTTCCCTTACTGCAACAATGTATCACAGCCTTTTCCCTTTAGTTTTCTTCCCTTACTGAGCCCTTATTTGCAACACTTAAACTTTTTTTCCTGCTGGTGAAGTGCAATGGAAACAGACCCAGCATTTGTCCTGCATTTCTCATATGTTTGCACTGTCTTACCTTTTTCTTCTTTACAGCTCTCCTTTCTGCTTCTCCTAATCCTCCTTTTTTTTTTTTTTCTTTCTTTTTTCTTTTTTTTTTCCTATAAAGCTCTTGGACAGAGATTAGTACTTCTTTGCACCCTGTCTGGCAAAATGATACTTGGGTTGCAGCTGGCATTTGCAAATATGACTACAATAGGAACATGAATTCCCTAAATATGAATGTTAATTCTAATGTCATAGATCTATGAATATATTCTTGCCCTGAATCAGGATTTCTGTAGCTTTGTCCCATAGAACTACATCTGGTCTTTCTAGTCTTGAGCTGGGTTAGAAAAAAGAGAAGTCCTATTTATTATTTGATGTAAACATCTACAGATTTTTTTACTGCAATACATAAAAATATGTTCTTCTTTTCAAAATTACAGAACATGGTAGAGTTACTCCTGGGGAAAAAAACCTTTCCCTTTTCAAATTTGAGAGATGTATTCTAGCCACATCAGGTTTGAATGAATGAAACCAAGCTATTAATATTAGTATAATTCTGCTCGTTGCTTTTTGTCTTTACATGAAACGTGAGCAATGTGACTTGATGAAGTGCAGAAGTCCTCCAAGTCTGATTTTCACAGTATCACTGAGTGTTGGGAGCAGTGGTCAGGGAGGTGGTGTGGGGGTTCTCTCCATAGTACAACACCAGGTATCAGAAGAGTTACAGCTTTGTTCTTCTTTTACACATCTTAAAATATTTCCTGAAGACACTTTATTTTCAGATTTAAGGTGGACCTTCTGGTCAAAACTAATGGGCAGGCACCACTGATAGACTCTCTGTGGTGTGTATCTGGATTGTGGGACAGCCTGAAGTTCCAGCTCTGCCTGAATCAAATTGGGAATGTAAAATCAGGGTCTCTTAAATTCCAGGTAATATTCTTAACAGCTGGACTTTTGATGTATGATTGTCTTCTGAGATCCTTTCCTCCTCCTAAATAATAAAGAACCTCAGTAATGCTTCTAGTGTAGTGAAAGTGCTCCCAAAACTTAATAGTTGGGGAACTTGATTGAAACAAAGATTTGTGTACCTTTTCTTAGGATATTTTGTACTTAATGACTCCTGTCACATCCCAAATTAATACCATGACTACCAAGCTAGTAACAGTGTGGAGCTTCCCTTTCAGTCTAAGGATATAGTTTTACATAATTCTTCTCAGTGCTAATGTTTCACAGTGCTAAAAATGGGATGTTTTGTACTCTTTCCCTTCTCCCAGCTGCACAATTCTTTCTCTTCTTCTTGTGCTGATCATCTCTCACATTTATTCAGGTTCAGAATAACGCAGTTAAATGTGCTAACCTTATGGTCTTTTTTTTTTTTTTTTTTCTGCCTATTCAGTTTATGCCTTTTGGGGGAGTTGCACTCACTGATCCCTCAGGTGGGTGCTTTTGGATAAATGGTGGGAGTAAGAAGCTGGGGACATGGTCAGGAGAATGGGACTCTTTCAGCAGTGGCAAATCTGACTTGTGCTGTCTCATGAAATTGTACTTTAATCCCAAGTGAATAGTAGTGCTAGTAAGTTATTTATATTTCTTTGAATGCATTTTTTTTTCAGGAAAATTGTGAGGAAAAACTTCAGATTTTAATTCTATACAGTTGGAAAAATTGGGAATGAAATATCTTTTCCTGGTCCAAAATCTGCAGTGTCTCTGTTATAATTATATCTTGAAAGTTTACTGACTGAGCAGAAATTTCAAAAAAAATTCTCTTCTAAATTTGTTTTATGCAATAAAGTAACATGAGATCTGTGGCTATAATTTCTGTATTTAAACTTACTTTTGAGAAGAAAAATTTTACTGCGAGTAGATTTTACTGCATGCAACAAATCATGCCTTAGATTAGGCATTTTGTAAAATTTGACACCAAAAATGAGTAGAGTGGAATGGAGACTTCAACATGTTTCTGTATGTCAGGGATGCGTATTTTCCTGTAGAAAAAAATCTGTTTACTTCCTTAGCAGGTATCTGTATGTGAAGAAAGCTTTCTTCCTTTCATGTGATGAGATGGAAACGGAAGATAGGTACTCAGTGCAGTTTGCTTGTAATGGGGTGAGGGAGTTTATCAATTAAATCAACTGGTTTGGGTTGCTGAACATTGAGATCTTGTGGTGGTTTGGTTTTAGGTGCGTAGCAGATTATATCCAGAGTGGTGCAGAAAACTGTTTCACTGTATCTCTGTATGCGTATCTGATCCTTTTCGTAACCAGCATAAGCAGATGCAAAAGCTTATTTTTCATTCTTTGGACTTGTAACCTGTTCGCTTATGCCCTCACATTAAGTACAGACATATTGTGGTGAAAGAATTGAGCAAGTCTTGTTTATCTGATCCGGAAAATAGCCAGGAATAGTTACGCTTTCAGGGTTAGAGCTGGTGCTTCCACCAGATTAACTCACTTTATCTTGAAATACTGAAGTTAATGTTTCCCCTTCAGTTCTTTTAGCTATATCTTAATGTGTTACGTGCAGGACAGGCTTTCCTGTGTGTTTGAAACAGCAGTACATTTTAACCTGTGCACAACTACCGTAGTACCTGCATTTTTTCAATTTTTACCTCTGCTAGCTTTTACACAAAAACACATACTGTCATTGTCACTTTCAGAAATGTCCATAATAGCAAAATTCTGTTGGAATCTACCCCCAGTAGTCTTAATCTTGTCTATCAGTGTCCTTCCAAAGCAGGTTTTGACATCAGATCTTGATTTGTGCAGCTGGTAAGGGAGGAATTAGTCCATACATCTAAGTACTTCACAAAATTGTTTTGTAGTTGTCTAACAGAAAGAGTTCCTTTTTCTTCTTCTCATCTAAATTCAAGACTTGGCAGTTTCTGTTCAAGGCAGTTGTGAAGGTTGTATCTCTCAGTTATTTGGTTGCAAAAGTTTAGCTACATACCTCAGTGATGGTTCTGCATCCCAAGGTGCTAATATTAAAAACTTAAAGTTGGAGGAATTATTCACAATGAAATAAATCTTAAAAGGTAACTTTGGGACAGGAGGCGAGATTACAGTCTTAGGATTTTTGAGAAACTGGGACTTTGGAATTGAGACTGGGGTTCTCATGTGTATCAGTGTATGAATCCCAAGCATGAGGCATGGATTTCCACCCTGTATTGTTCAGATGCTGCATAATCAGTAAGTGATTTACATATTTGTAAACTTAGGTCTCAACTTGAACATTTAACATTTCATCAGATCTGCTTGAAAATGGAACTGCCTAATTTTTCTGCTTATTTAATACTTTGTTTTGTTTGTTGTCATTGTTGTTTGTTGTTTGCAGACGTGGGTTGGCAATAAACGAAGGAAGATGAGCAGCAAGAGTGCTGTAGAATCTGGAGGCACTCCCCCAGGGACTGTCCCTACTACTCCCTCAGTACCTCCAGAAGCAGCAGTTAGAAATGTGGTAAATATTGCTCGATCCCAAAGTCAGCAGTCTTCTTGGACCTCTTCTAATAATGATGTAATAGTTACTGGTATATACAGTCCTGCTAGTTCATCCGGTAGGCAAGGATCCACCAAACAGACAAATGCTTCAATGGCAGACATACATAAAACCTCTATTCCACGACTACCAGGAAAAAGTGATACAGAGTTTCAGCAGCACCACATCCCTATAGGACGACAAGTACCACATTGTAAAAATGCTTCCCTATTAGTAGGGGAAAAGACTATTATTTTATCTAGGCAAACAAGTGTACTGAATTCTGCAAACTCCATATATAGTCACACTAAAAAAACCTATGGTGGTTCTTCAGTCCAGACCGCAGAGTTGGTGTTACCTCAGAAACCGATGATATGTCACAGACCCTGTAAAGCTGAACCCGTGGGATGTCAAAGGTTACAAAAACCGGAACATGCAGCTCTCGCGTCGCATGTGCCCCCTGGGCAAAGGGCTAATACCAGGGACCCTTCTTGTAGCACGCAAAACCTGGAAATACGTGAAGTGTTTTCCCTGGCGGTTACAGATCAACCTCAAAGAATTGTGGGAGGAAGTGCAACGCAGAAGCATTGCTCGGTGGAAGGCAGCTGCCTGTCCATTGCGATGGAAACTGGAGACGTGGATGACGAATACGCTAGAGAAGAAGAACTAGCATCCATGGGAGCACAAATACAAAGCTATTCAAGATACTGTGAAAGCAGCAGCTCTGTTCGAGTAGAGAACCAAAGTGCAGCCTTGTCTGGGCCCGGAAGAAATGTGAGCTGTAGTTCACAGATGGTGAATGCCAGGGACGTGCCTGACAATATTCTGTATCATAACAGAGACTACCATTTGCCTGCACGGACCTCATTACACACAACATCCAATACATTATATAACAGTGCTAATCCATCAAGAAGTACCTTTTCTCCTCATTTTACATCTTCAAGTCAACTGAGGCTGTCACAAAACCAAAATAATTACCAGGTAATCTGTCAATTTATCTGTCTTCAGACCTGGAAGACAAGGTTGTAGATAAGCACTGTTTTCTTTGAAAATTGGTAGCTGGTAAGCGATAGGTTCACCTTTCTGCAAGCTGCGCTCCTTTTACATCTTTCAGTAGAGATAATTCCTTCTTAAACAAAAGTGTACATAAGACAGTAGTATGGTAGTACTCTTATTTGTATAGCTGAACCCATGGCTGCAGTGGGTAGCCATACATTGAAGATCAGTGTGGGCTTCGTAGATTCAGCAGATCAACTTTGGTTACAAGAGGATCTTAGGATGATTGCTGATGCGTGCTAAAGTCTGTGTTGTCCTGACGTGGCTTGCCAGCACATGTCACAGCGATAGCCTTGGTTGTTCCTCTGGAGGCATACTTTGCATGTGGCACAGGGCAGAACATGGTATCATGCTGTCATTTGTGTGCTGTACAGTTGCTTGCCCTTATTAATGTCAGCTTGGATTAGCTCTTCCATCAGCACTGCCTGTACCCCCTGTGCAGATGCCAATCTCTCGGACCCGTTTTCTCTTAGGGATTAGGATCTCCTGCAAGGTAGTTAAGATGATGGGAGATGCTAAGTGAGCAAATATTCTTCCTCTCCCACAGCATCTAATTCAAATATCGCTTTTACATTCAATCCCATGATTTCCTGATTCTGTAAGAGTCCCTTCAGTGATACTGAGAGGGGAACATTAAATGCAGATAACTGAAGATTTAAAAGATGTTCAGAAGAAGCTATGACACTGACACATTTAAATTTTTTTATTTTTTGGTATAACTAGAGGAGAAATAGTTGTGCAGGAAACATCCAAATTGATTTTTTTCATGTTTTTTTATGCCATCTGGCACGACATAGTCTGGAGACACTAAGATAAAAGCCTTAAGACTGACAGGATGTGGTACTGCCTGTGTTACCTTTTTGTATTTGCCTGTTATTACCTTTTTAATTTACCCTGAAAGTGAACCATGTAAATTGCATACCATCTTTTCTTGTGCATTGCTCACTAGTATAGGGAGCAATACTTTTTGAAGCATTTTGTGTTTGGTTTTTGTTGTTTTTTTTTCTTTTTTTCTGACTTGTTCCTGTCTCGCGAGGATTTGAAAGAAAGCTTTTGAGTCCGAGTGCCACTTTTCACCAGAATTACTGCTTTTCTTGGGAAACCTGAGGTTTGATGAGCATATATGCTCTGGAGTAGATTCTATGTAGTAGATGGGACAGACATCTGCAATTCTTATTTATAGCCTTTTCTAAGCTGAGCACTTTAGCTGAACCGTTCTTTACCTTTCTTCTCTCAGATAGACTGTCAGTATTTGCTCTTACTGTTCTTAGTTATAGTTATAAAATTCATTAAATGGTGTTTACTTTTGACATCCCAGTTTCATAGAAGAAGAAAAGCTGCAAATATGCACATCTGTTCAATAAAGGGCTGGTAAAGCTGCAAAAGTGCAGATGATAGTTAAGGAAATTTTTCTTAAGTTTCATGAAGTGAAATACATTATTGATATCTCCAGCTGCGTGCTCTTGGTACTTTATTTCACTCTTGAAAAAACATGAGTGAGATGTATTTCTTGCTGCTTTTTTTAATTTTTAAGTGAAATTTGAAATAACTTTGGGGATTTTTTGGGGGGTAGGGACAAATTCTTTTTAAACAGCTATGAACAGTTCATGGTAGGTGACATTTTATCTGTCCATGTGGTGTGATACAGATCAGAACAAGATCTCTGTAACTTTGTTTTGGGGGTTTTTTTCTCTCCTCCCCCACCCCCCCCCCATTATAATGACATACCTATTTTTTTTTGATAAGTGAGGAATTCATCCATACCCTGTTTGACTTCCATGCCTGTCTCTCAGAGACCCTGTTCTTTGGATTGGGAATGTACCTTGGACTGAGCGAGCTCCTGTTTCCTGTGGTACCCCTTGCTGTTCCTGAGCTTTAAACCTTGGAAAAGCTGGCCAGGTTGCTATTAATTCACTTATTCCCATAAGCATGCATGCTGTGCACCTCTGAGGTTACACTCTTCAGTATTAGAGAATTTATAAGGGAGGGCAAAAGCTGTGGGGTCCGAGCATGTAGTATCATGGCTCTGCGGAAGCTGCAGAGTTCTACAGCCTGGCCGGGTGCTGTAGTACCTCAAAGAAACAACAGTGCTGATTTCTCCAGATCACTGCATTCCTTGCTGAGTTTTTAGCACATTCCAGAACAATGCAAAAGTAAGTTCTGTATCTTCAGAGGTATTAGTGGATGAAAGTGATGCTTCCAACACTCATTTACCATGTTGAGAAGAAAATTTCACCTACTGCCTTCAAAGTCATGTTGTTACCGAAATCCGGAATAAAACTCCTTAACAGCAATGTGAAGTTAAGAAGTAGGCACTCCTTTATTGCAGCGCT
>JANZLQ010000040.1:21771395-21782799 GCA_026212715.1 Elanus axillaris
TAAGATATCTCTTATAATTCTATTTTCCTATAATTAATTTTAACTAATAATAAATCAATAACGAATCAGTAACAATGTGTAACAACCAGTGTACCCCACTGGGCTGATAAAGTATTTTGTCAAAATCATCAGTTCTGCACTAGTTTAACCCCCTCCTCCGTCCTCCCCTTAATTTTGAAGTCCACTATGACTATTTCATGTAGCTTATAGCTTAATAATATTTATATATTTGACTTCCAGAGACATAGATTTTGTAACAGGTGCTGTCTGAATTCTTTTAGACTTATGCAGGATGACACTTCTTTTGTATGTAGTCAGTTTCTGTTAATGTTATTGCCTATATTTAGCTAATTTATCCATCAGTGTAGGAATGAAATCCTTAAACTTAGGGAAATCTTTCTAAATTTAAAAACAGATTAAACCTGAGCTACATGATTATTGGAGTAGTTAAACATCCAAGCAGATGCTTCTTCAAAGTCAGGACTGTGTGATTTGTGTTTTGATGAAGTAATTACTGTCGTGTATTGGTGGGGTATCTAATTAGCAATTAGTTATAGCTTCCTTACTGGTTCAATTAATCAAATTCATGTTAGTGTAACTTAAGAGTAAATTTAATAAAGTGATCAATTTTAATGCCTGAGCAGTTTCAGTAAACAAATTGTTCAACCTACTTGCTTTTCTTAGTTTGGCTTTAAGCGTATTGAACTAGAGAGGCTATTTTTGCTGGTCCTCAAGGCTGAATCGTGATTTAGTCTTGGTTTTCTTTCCCCAGCCCTAAGGGACAAAACCACTGTTGAAAGTATGTGTATTTCTAATTACTTTGTTATATGCACTGAAGCACAGTTACCTAATTTAGCCCTGCCTTCTTCAAGGGAATATCTTAAGCCTTGCAGCCAGTATGTCAGAATAGGGTATAGATATATTATATACTTATTTATTTATAAGATTCATTTTTTAAGGATGCTGCTTGATATGAATGAGCTGCAAGTTTGCTTTATTTAAGAAATGGCATCCATTTTTATTTTGTGTTTTTTTTTTAACGTGTCAGAGTGATTTGTTTACTTCCCTAGAAACTTTTGAAGACAAGAGGAGGACTTTCTTGCTAACTTTGGGCAGTGCAGGTTTTTGCTAGTGTGACCAACATGGTCTTCTCAGAAGAGACTCAAATAAAGTGTCTCATTTTTGTAACGGAAGCAGAGTTACCTTTGTCACAGGAGTTCTTCCACTTTATTTCTGGGATGAAATACTTCCAGCTGCATGAGTGGGGAGAACCTGTGGGGCTGTGGGGAAGGCAGCAGCTGTGAGCAGGCTGCAAAAACACTGCGTATGTGCTCAGGTAGCACTGGGACACACAGCAACCAGGACTGGGTTGGGGCTCTTGGTTTGTTCCAGTGCACTGAATTTGGGACAGTAAAGGTGAATTGGGAAAAGATTATGAGGGGACCTTATCTAGCGTAACCACTTTAATTAAGGTAACAGCACTGGCAATACACAAGTGTTGCTGTACCTTTGAACTTTCTCTAGCATCTGCCAGAGTTGCTGTTTGAGACACAATATCTTTTCTGAGACAAGCAATTCAGGTTGTCATTTTTGCAACTCACTGTAGCTGTCCCAGTTGGACTAGGACTGGAGTTACCTGTGAGTGCAGGATAACTATCCATCTCACTCAAAAAAAGAAACCCAAATGTTAAAAAAACCCAACCCTTGTGCCTTTTTTACAGAAACCAGTTCAGAACACTCGCATGCATGTTGTCTTTCAAGTAGTTATACTGAGATAAGCTTGGTTGTATTTGGCATGACGCCTATCGGAACTTGTGTGCATTTGTCTTCCAAGTAACCGTTAATGCTCTGCCAGACTGACCGCTTTATTCATGTAGAAAAGCACATTTTTCTGTAGCCCCACTTTAAATTTGTGAATAGAAGCCATGTGGGTGGATACTGAGGATTCTGTGGTGTGAAGCTGTTGTGTGGGATATAGAATTGTAATAGACCTAACATGTTTATACATAATTTCTAAAATGTGTGTGTGCAACTAAGAAATTAATATTTTGGACACAAAAGCTGATGTAAACTTGCCCTTAGGGGGGAAGGGTGTTCATTTCTAGCCCCCCCCCTCAACCTGCCTTGTGCTGTAATAAGAAAGTGTCTGACCTTACGTAACCTCCAAGCACTTCCAGCTAAAAGCTTGAAGAATAAAAGTATCTTATGGCTTGTACACTAGACAAAGTGTACCAGGTATTCTATATTTGGTTATGCTCATGCTGCAAGATTCATTAGTAGAGCACTTCACAAATACGAAAACTATTAGCGTAGTTTGATACAGTCAGCAGAAGAGCAGAGATCTTTCTTCCTCACATACATAGTGTGTATAATGACTTGAGATTGATTAATCTCTCAAGAGCTATGTTTAGTCTCTCAAGCATTGGCTGTCTGCAGCAGCAGATGAACATGGAATCCTAAATAAGCCTGAAATATTCCAGGCTGTGACACATTTCAGATGGCCAGGGAAAACAATCCAAGATTATTATTTAGTAAAGTCTGACCTCTGGGAATGATGGAGACACAACAGGAATCAAGGCAGCTAGCCTTTGTCATCATACCCTTTCCCCTTCCTTCTCCCACCTCATGTCCCTAGTTTTTCTGCTAATACACAAATCCTTAACATCTGACATTGAATAGCTTGGTTACTAACATGATAGTATTTTCTTCTGAAAGTTTAACTGATATAAGTGAAAATATGTGACAGCATTTCTGCCAGACATTGGCCCTTGTCTAACTCCAGTCTGCTTAATCTTAGCAGTTTTGTGACAGATTGAAAGTGAAGAACACAAAACTTGTAATCTGAAATACAAGTGTTGAGATAGCAAAAGTACAGAAACACTCAAGTTGCCATCGTGTTATCCTACGCTCACCCTTTGTTTTTAGCCTTACAACACTAAGGCTATGTGTGACTGTTTTGCTTTTAAATCTTAACCTGTTTTAAAGACATTCTTATCAGAATTGAATGCACAATACTGAAGTCTTCTGAAAGCTGCTCAGATTTTGCTATTATAGCAACCTAAGCTGTTGTTGTTTTCTGTTCTGTTTCCTCCTTCCCCTCTACAGATTTCAGGAAACCTTACTGTGCCTTGGATTACAGGTTGTTCCAGAAAAAGAGCAGTAAGTACATCTCCATATAAGTATCTAATGCATCAACTGAAGGAATGAAAAGTTTATAAAAATGCATTTTTGAAAATGTTTGTTCTATTTACATTGTGTAGACTTTTTTCTCCTCTGTACTTTGACTAATACAAATATTATCTGCAGGTACAGTGTTTCATTGAATGTAAAGTTGATGTATGTCTTTAAAAGCGGGTCAAGGGTGTAATCAATGTGTCAAGTAATGTGATACCCAGGTATATGAATAGTGTGATTAGCTGTAATACAATATCTGAATTGATAAGGACTGAGAGTTTAGAGCTCAGAATAAGTCTTTTATATTGAAAGTGAAATGGTTGTTAACTGAGGCAACTGAATGCTTAAGAGAGTAACTCCCTCTTCAGCTACTCTGCACAGAATTAGTCCATGCTACCTGTAGTAACTTTATCAAGTCTAATTTTAGCCACATGTATGTTATTTCATGTTAGGCAGAATCAGCCAATTGGTGTCCTCAATTCACAAATTACTCCAAACCATAACACAAGATATGAAACAGCTTTTGTCTGGAAAATACCTCTATCCGACTCTTTTGTTTGATTACTGGTCAGCATTCCCATTGAAGAGTAGTCTGCTAGCTTCTCTTTGAAGAGCATGTCGATTCTGCTTACTTGCCATGAAAAGACACCCTAAACCTGCAGGTTGAATGGTACAACCAAGCTTTCAAGAGGCTGTTAGATATTGGTCCAGCTATATCAGAAGCAGTAGCTAGGGAGATGGCTATCACGATTAACCAAATTTATCCCATCAACCCCCCCCCCCCAAACCATTGAGCTGTGAGTGTCATGTGTGCTGCTTTGGCAATGATGTCTAGGCAATGCCTTCTCCTTCCTTCTGTACCTGCTAATTTTTCTTTTTTATTATTTTCAGTTCTTCTGTTTATTCTTCAAAAGGTGTGAGTTTGGTAGCATTTCCTGTATAAGTAGGAATCAAAGGACCACCATATTAATTGTGTTTTCTCTCAGACTTTTGCTAGGTGTCAACTGTAGCACACTTCTAGTTTCTGCAGACTTTGGTAGTATTGCTTATTTTTGTTTATAAAGAGAGCACTTTATAAGAGCATCTCCCAGAGGAACCAGTACTTTTATACAAATCCTGTTGTTGCTTATTCCATCTTCTTTTTTGTTTTGTTTTCAGGTTGTTTGTTTTTTTTCCTCCTTTTTTTTTCCTGAGTCCTAGTTGTCTTGAGTAGGCTTTTTTTAAATGTAGCCCTTTTCTGGAAGGCACCTTCTCTCTATCATTTAATGACCTTTTAAGACACTAAGCAGCTGGTGAGTGTCCTAGAGTACAGTTTCACTGTTCGGCTGAGCGAATTTCACAGCACATCACTGTTGAAGGGGGGAGGTTTCCCTCCCACCTCCCTACTGCTGCTCCATCCATAGCACTGGTGCTAGTATCTAATTGCAAGGTAATCCAGGTCAAGCGTCTGACCTGTCAGATACATACTCTTCTGCTGAGTTTGTCTTTAGTGAGTCATGTACTTAGTGGGGATCAGGTGAGTGCCAGAGCCAGCTCAAAGTTGGCAGCAGGAGCATGTGGCTGGGAGCAGTAAAGGGAGTGGGGCATGATGCCGTCCCCTACTTTCCTGCACTGGATGGGTTGTTGAGGCATGGTGGTCATGCTAGATATCTGACACAAGCTGTAGAAGAAATTTCTGCAGTAAGTTTAAAAACCTTCAAGGATGTGGAAGTGCCTGTTTATTAGGGATGTTTGTTAGGGAATTCTTTTTCCTTAGACCTTTATTCCTGTGTCTTTCAATAAAATGCCTAAAGCCTGTTGGTTAATACAGTCCCATTCGACAACATCTATTTCCAGATTTATGGATGCACTTTCTCCAATTTGAATGCATAATTAGACTTCTTAAGGAGACAAGTTTAGGAACTGGCACTCTAAAACTGCTGTATACACACAGGTGTAAGACAACAAAAAGAGAAAAAGCTCCTACTTCCTAGGAAACTTCAGTTTCAAATGTGAAATTCTTTTGAAGAAAGACTGTAAGGGAACAGAAATAGAATGGATGCAGTTGTAGAACTGCGATTATGGCAATTACTGCCATTCAAACAGTAAAAAGGCTAATCTGTATATTGTTTGAAGTGAAGAAGATAGTTCTTTAGATGCTCTGAATTTTTAATCTTTTGCCTTGATGTTTTGTTTTCCTTGCCCTGTCCTTCAACTGCATGAAGAGAGAAATAAAAACTGTGCAGTACTGCAGAAACTCTTTCTAGTCTGCTCAGCTATGCTGTAAGATGACGTAATCCTGACTGTTAATGAATATTAGTCTAGAAATATCACCCTCTTAGTTATTCATGAGAATGTCTGTGGAAATTACAGAGTTCTGTATTCAGTCATGGTGCATGTGCAATGCATTGGCCTTTACAAATGCATTGATTTTTGTTTTTTCACAGGGTGGTGGAAGGGTAACAAGGATTCAAAAGTAGCAGTGAAGATACTGGTTAAAGACAATTAAAAAGGGGAAAATATATTTGCTTTTGTCCTTGCATTTTTAAGTCCTGAGTGTACTAACTGTGCTTAAGTTACATGTCATCTGATGTCTTAGCAGAATGGTTATTGTTTGTCACATAGGTGTTGACTCCAGGGAAGCTGTGCCTGGCTTAGTTGTGAAGTTTTGTCCTGGGGGAGAGTGGGGGTTTGGTTTTCCTTTTTTTTTTTTTTTTTAATGTCTTAATTAGAAACCATTCCAGTGGTCTTAATATAAAGTCTGAAACACTAACTCATTAAGAGAGCAGATTAAGGTCTTAGAATTATGCCTGCTCCTGGCAGGGTGATGGGCAGAAATAGTAAACTATATGGTATGTAGCATGGGTCTTTTGGATGGGATTTTAAATGAAACTTAAGTTGTCTTTCATGTTAATGTCTGGGCTAGTTCATGTGAGGTTTCAATGGAACACTGCCCTCAGCCGAGAAACTCACGGGGGAGCTGGTTTTGTATTCTCCCCCTACCTGGAGCAACACTGCATTGTAGTGGTGGCTTCAATACCTTCTTGAATAGTGAACTGCTGCACTTTGGTGGAACCTCTACCAAAGGTAGGTTGGCTGAATCTGCCTAGAGCTTCAGCTTGGGGTCTCTGGCCTCTCCATCTGGCATGTATTTTGGGAGGGGGGAGTACCTGAAATGAGTGGAGAGTTCCTGTGCTAAATTTTTATTTTTAAATTGCTTTTTCAATATTGCCTATTTGAATAAAATTCTGGAGATAGTGGCATTAAAGCGGTCACCTCAGAGTCCTGCCTGTCACAGAAAGAGTACAGTAGAAGCACTTTGAATCAGGTAAAGGAGCTGGTCAGTGTGAAACCTGCCACCAGTTGAGCTGGCACATCTGTGGGCACGGGGAAGACAGCCGGATTGTGTGAAGGAGACTAGGTGGGGAAGACACATCAATATAACTAGTAAAGAAGTACCTCATTGGACTATGGTCTAAAAGTCTCATGAAAACTGTTGGCCACCAGAGTAAGCCTACATGCGCTGGAGGGAAAATATCTTAGAGTGGCTTTTAAAGTAAAATAAGAACCCATAGGGATTGAAGCTACCTAAAGTCATAATGCACCTTAGTTGTACCTTTTGTTTTAAAATTATACCAGTATTAACTTGTGAAGTTCTCTTCACCTGTTTGCATTCCTCTTCTCTAGAAGGGCAGGGGGAAGAAAACTGTATCTTAGTCAAGTTGGTTAGAGCATGTCTGAGTAAGATAGTCAGAGTCTTCAGCAAGAGAGAGACAAGCCAACCTGAAGATCTCAACAGGACTAAATTGTGAACACTGTCCTTGTTCATGTTTTCTGTCATTTGGATAACTGGTTAATGTTTTGCCTCTTTCTGTGAAATATTTCACCACACATCTCAAGGTATTTCACATTGTTAATGTTTACCTTACATGATAATAACATGCATAGCGTGTCATGACCTTCTTGCTGTGAACAGCACCTTTTCACTACTCCCAACAGCAATCCTTCGGTTAATGCAAAGAGGAGGCAAGTCTTACCATCATTTCAGATAAAATACATCTTTTTATTATATGTCATGCTGCACCTAAGTTCCGCAGATCACCTAGGCTTATTGTATGCTGTGATTCTGCAGGCTGGAAATACGTCATATCTGGCCAGGAATTGGAAAAGCAGACTTTATAGTCAAATATGAGGAAGACATTAATAGGTTAAGAAAGAATCATGGTAATTACTGTCTAAATATCAGTTTACTTCGCAGCTGAACATTCACTAATTAACAAACGCGTTCAAAATCTCAAGAAGAAGGGTGAGTTGTCAGTTTGTGTGGATTGGAGGTTGGTTTTGGAAATTATGGAGTGAGATGATGAGTTTAGAGTGTAATTTTTTGGCTAGTAATTTTTGGCTGTAATTTTTTTCTATTGCACTGATATCTCTTTTTTGGTTTTTTGTTTTTTTTTTTTTTTTCTTCTTAGCTGTGTTTGGTTTAGAAACACATATTTACAGAATATATGTAATTTTGGCTGAGTGTTGAAGCAGTTACAGCTCTTTTCAAGCTGTGGTACTATGAAATATCTATCAGTACTGTTTCCACCGCAGCAAACTTCAAGCTTGCCCAACCAGTGGGGAAAAGATGCAATAAGTCTTTCTTCCAGAAATCTTCCGGAAACAATTTGTGCCCTAGTAGTGTGTTAGCAATAATAGGTTAAGGGTACCTTCAGGTGCTGTTTGGCTTGCAATCCGTCTCCGAACACCTTTTTGCCTGAAGGCTGTGCAGCTTGCTGCTATATCTTCTGCTCTGAATGAAGCTGGTAGTAGCAACTCTTTCTTAGTCATTTGCTTTGCTAGGTGCCTTCAGATAAATTTCTTTGTCCTAAGGAGATTAAAGATATCTCGTGATGGGTACTTACCTGCTCACCTGATGAGAGGGGAACTGTCAAGACTCAGGGTAAGGCAGTGTCTAGATACCAGGTCTCTGAATCGCTCTGATAGTTATGGCCACCAGCTGCCTTTCATTTTTTTTTCCCTGGGGAGAATCATGCATGGCCTTGGAGTCTTTAGGGCTTTACTATGTGGAAATGTGTGCAGTTTCTGCCTGTCTGCGGAAAGTATGGTTCTTTCAAAAATGCTTCCGATTGCACTGCTCCTGCACAGGCAGTGTACACTGTGTGTGAGCATCGGCGTCTAGCCAAAGCAGCAGGATTGCTTCTGTAGCCGGAGACTGGGCATCACTGAAATGGGGGACAGCTCTGTGACAGTTGCGAAACCTGAATTTAAAACCTCAGCTGAAAGAATGTGTAATCTGGCGTAGCTTTAATGAGGTTAAATATGCTGGTAGTGTTAAGGGAAATATACGCCCTCAGAATTTGTGTATGGGAAATGAAATAAAGAAACAAACTGAAGATTAAGAATAATATTAAATGGTGCAGATGGGAAAGGGGAAACATATGTAGAATGATTGATTCGGAAATTACTGTTATTACATACAAGAAAGATCCTGAGATACAAATTGATAATCCTCTGAAAAAATCAGTTAAACATTAAGTAGTGTCAAAGTTCAGAGAGCTGAATGCTGGCATCATTAGGAATGGCGAACAAAGTAAACTAACACTATGCTTGTATAGAAGAATCTAGGATTTATTCATACCCTGAATGCTGTGTGCACTTCTGATCTTCCCATTCCCCCCAAAATAGAAGAGAAGCAGTGACAGTGATCAAAGGCACCAAACAGCCGTATGGTGAACAACCAAATGGGCTGTATCTCTTTAGAGTTGAAAAGAGGTGACTGGGAGGGAGTGGAGAAGTGTGATGAAGAGCTTTAAAAATACGAAAAGTATGGAGAAGCAGATACAGACTTACTTGTTCCAGTGTAAGAGTAGGTATCCACTCGAGCTAGCCTTAGATTGGCTCAAAAGGAGATTGGAGGTGTTTGTTTAGGTTAACTTAAAGTAGGAAGTGCCTCCAATTTATAAGATACCAGGATTGCTAGGAAGTAAGTGCCACTGTTTGTCCTAGTTTACTTTTTACTAAACTTTAAAGAACCTTTAAAATATACCAAAAAAAAGTATAACTGTCTGAGATTTCTTGCTGTTTCTCTGTGATGGAGTTTCTGAGCGGTAGTGACTAAAATTTGTTGTGAGAGGTTTGTTTGCTAGAAATAACCATTACCTTAGAACATTTCATCACAGAGCATCAGAACTGTTAATTTAATATGATTTCACTGCAATTTAAATAAACATAACTTTTTATTAGCAACATACAGTGCTCAGCTGCAGCATAAATGCAATAGTTATAACATTTATATTAAAGCTCTAGTTCTTTCATTTTTAATGTCTTTTATTAATAATCTGAAGATTGTGTATAGCTTTTGTGCATATGGTATGAAACATTTTCAACTCATGCATAAAAACTGATCTAAAAAGCAGGCTCTAATAAAAGATGGGGTAAGGACACTCCACTGCAATGCAATTATTCATATCAATTATAGACACCAGATTTGCACCACAAATATTGCATGCACAGTGGGTATTATGAGGGGCTCGGCAAAGTGCCAGCAATGTCTATAATAAACTGGGTCATCTCTTATAAGAATGTTACTACACTTGAGAGGTCAGGGAATAAGCAGGTTTTAACCCTGCGCTCAGCAGAACTGCTGATTCAATTTGTTCACAAGGATTGTTTTTCATTGTGAGTTGATAGTTTATTTTCTGCTGGAAGAAGCTTCTCTGCTTTTCAAACTGTGGACGACAGAACTGGTAAATGTAAAGAATTCAGCAAACAGTTAACACTGCTGAGGATAAAGCCGAACCTCGAATCAGCAAGCAGGGGATCTGAAGAGAGGAAATGAGAATTGTATTCCTAATAGTTGTTATAATGAAGTGAAAACAAAACCTGAATTACTGGCTTGTCTTCAGCTATGGAAAGTTATGTCCTAAATATGAAGCTTTCAATATATCTTTTGATTATTTTTTTTCCTATGCTAGCTGATGCATAACCATGAATGTTATGATATTTATAGGACTGTGGGTTCTTCCTCTTGTTTCTTCAGTTCCTCTGATGATACTAAGCATGAGAAGGTTATCAACTAAATTGATGGAAGTATAGTTATAAGTTCAATGTAGAAATTCTACTCTTTATTTTCTCACAAAATTAACTTTTATAAAAGCATTATGTAATTTTGGAGCAATTTATAATGCAGGTGTCAAACTTGGGTATAATCTTTGTCAAGGGGGTGATCCTGTAACTGAACGTAGTTTGTGGTTTTCCTAAGAAATTCATGACAAGGCATATGGCACAGTCAGTTATACAAAGGTAGGTAGTCTGGCTCTACATTTTGGACAAGCTGAAGTGTTATTTACATCTAGTGAGCGTAAGAGTTGAGACTGATGCTGTTACAATGGTGCAGCAAGTGAGACCAAAGTAAGCAAATGATCTTCCTTTGTGCTCTCTGAGATACCGTAAAGCAGCTCACATTGTGCACAAGTGTGCAGGCAGACAGCTCCTGCGGCTCGCTTCATACGCGGTGAGCTGCTGCCCTCTCAGCGACTTCTTTGTGAATCGGAGCCCTTAAATGTTGAGAATCTTTCTTTTGGGGCACTGGTAAAATTTCAAGTCCAGAAGCCTGATAGATTCTTTCTTCTGTTGCTGTGAAGACCGACCAGCTGTAGTAGAGTCATCACTTAACGCTGCCAAAATGTACCTTTCTGAAGACAGCGCTTTCAGCTTCTCAGAGGCTCAAGTCCTACCTGCTTGGCTGTGTTCTATAGGCTACGCAGTGCTGATCTTGGTGGAAAAAAATGGCAGAAAGGCAATAGAGACTCCAGAGAAGTACTTTAATTTTTCTAATTGGAGAATACACTGGGTTTGCTGGGGTGGATTGAGCCAGGCATCTCAGTAAGGCTGCTCTCCTCAACCCTGAGGGGGACCTGACTTTCCACACAGCCTTCTACTTACATGTGCTTGTTTTTCCCCTCAGTTCTGTTCCTGCTTTCTGGACTCTTTCATGTGGTGTGTGTTGTGGGTTTTGTGTTTTTCTTTCATATCAGTTGACTGAAAAGACTTGTTCTCCATTTCCTTCTCTGACCTATGATCGGTATCAGTGCAATTCATGTGCTGCTGCACGAGCTCTTCAGGAACGAGTGAAAGGATGAAGTACCTGGTGTTGCAGTAATTGCAACAAAAAAAGCAAAAATACATATTGTCATCTGAAAAACTAGGGATTATCTTTGACAAGGAGGTAAAACAAAAATTAAAG
>JANZLQ010000040.1:21782826-21809524 GCA_026212715.1 Elanus axillaris
AGTGGCTGCAAAAGACTTCTTTAGGAATGTAGCTACAGGGGAGTTCCTGTAACTTTAAAACATCTATTTTGATCTAAACTGTTGAGACTGACTCTACAACCCTGGTCTTGTAGCAAAATTATATAGCAGTTGTGAGGCGTCAACCACTGAATGGTGATTTATCTAATAAGATTTTTATGAAAACATTTGTAGTAGATCATCAGAATTAACATACATCCACCTAAGATGGCAAAGATATGACACTGCTTTTTTAAGTAAATTTTTTGAAGGCCAGGTACTTTTGCTAAAGACTGCTTTCTCCACTTAAAATTCTTGTAAGTAAAAGCTGAGCAGCGTCTGCACCCTTCCCACAATACCATCCCTTTGGTAACTTTATTTGTAGTCAGTTACTGTGTGCCTTTTGTAGCAAGTATTCTTGCCCTGTATTCTTTCTGTAGAAGAAACATTGTCTTAGATAACTGGAAAGTCATGTGGCATGCAGAAATTTGAAGTTACTCCAGCATCAGCTATGCAGTCTTTGGTTTTTGTTCTAATTTGGCCATTGCAACTAGGTGAGAGAAGACACCACTAACTGGAGTTGCTCCCTTACATCTGCAGCAATATGAGGCAGATTTCCTTTTGCTTCTTTCATTTCACCCCTCTGCTGGGGAGAGGAAATTTCCACAGCATGTTCCAGGTGGTTTCTTTAAGCATTGCGTATTGAATATGAAGAAATTTTCTAATTTATTTTCCTGATAATTGCAGATCACAGGAAGCTGTGTGAGTGGTGGATTGTTGCAGCAGTGTTGTCAGCATGAACTCTCCAGAACCAACAGCGAATGTTACTTACTTATCTATGTCTAAAAAACGCTCAGTGTACTTTAGAAGGTGAAGTTGCCCTGAGCATTCAGGAAAGCAGGATAGGCCAGAGTGACTTGTTTCTCTGTGTAGTTTGGGTGTTGCTATCACGCTCCTTTCTGCCTTCCCTTTCCTCGGTGCTTGGCTGCCGCTCCCCATCTGCAGAGCAAGAGCTCTTCTTCCCATCACTTCCAGAAGTTACAATCTATTTTCCCAACAGCTATAAGAGGAGATATTGCTGCAGCGATTCAGGAGATAACTATACTTTTGTTCTTTGAAAATGGCTTGGAGCTCAGGTCAGGCGTACAGGGAAAACCGGCATCTGCTAAGGGTGAATGGGCATCAGGGATTTCGCTTTGCTCGGCAGGGTGCTCCTGAGGTGAAGTCCACTTACTGCACTTTGCTTCTCATCCTAGAGCAGCCTTGAAATGTGCCAACTGGATTCCTTTTAGATTAAAATAGACTGTGACGTGCTGTCTGGGAGTGCATCTCGTGCAGTGGCTGCTAATAGGTGCTCGGTGTGCAGGACGGGGGGAGAGCTGCTCCCGGGCAGGGTGCGAGGTGTGCCCACCGGCTCTCCGCGCCTCCCGCCTCGCTCTGCGGGGAAGCTCTTGGGGTCCTGCGCTCCCCGCATAAGGTGTCAGCTGATGGATGGGCAGCTTCTCTAATTCTGTACCTGAATGTATGAAATCATAGCCAAGGAAAAAATTGCAGTGCCTGGTAGCAGTTAATAATGGCCCATATTTCAATATAACGGGTACTTTTTTTTTTTTTACTGGACCGCCTGGGATTATTTCAAGGAGACAAGAGTTTGATACCCCTATTTTATGTTCATACATTAAGGAGACTCAAGTGCTTCTAACATTTTGAGAAATAGTAATTTTTAAAAGAAGAAAATTACAAGGATTACCATATTCTGAAGATTAACAAAAATGAAAATTGGTAAATGTAGAAGATTGTCAAATGATCCTAGTTCTGCAAAATTTATTTTTACTCCATTTAAAAGTTATTTCATTCCAAATGAAATAACAGGCTTTAAATGAGGAAACCCAGATTTCAACTATTGAAGTCATGATTTATGTCTTACAAAATTCAGCTGTTGAAATAAAGACAAATTTGGTACATGTGGCTAGAGCTTCCTAGTGCAGACTTCATTGTTGGATTGATGTACTACGGAGAGCAGGAGAGATGACAAACATGGGTTGGTGTAAAGAAACTGTAGATTTTGGTTAAAATTCTGGGCTAAAAGCTTTTGATAAAGCTTGTAACTTCTACTAGCGAATGATACTGTATGCCCACAACAGTTCAAGGAGCAGTAGGATGTCTGGGATTTGTTTTTCAGTGTTACTCCTTTTATCAGTAATCCACTATCACATATTTTGATAAATGTACACAAAGAGTTAGGGAACTTGCAAATAAACAGTGGAACCAATTTAAACTCTGAAGCCTACCAAATAAACATTAAAGTATTCCCTTTAGGAACTCAGAAGTCTTTGAATTATGCATGTATTGTGGTTTGCAGTAAGATAAAAGAACTCTAGGTGGGGGAGGGTGAGAAACTTGAAAAGCCTTAAGGAATAGTTTGCATAAATTGGGTGGAGAGAGTAAACAGCACAAGGGGAAAAAAGTTCTTTTCAGTAAGGCCTTTTAGAATGAGATAAAACAAATTTTAAAAAATCAGGTGGAGTTGAAACAAAGCTGAAGTGCTTTAAACCTGTGTTAGCACTGCCACGGCCTTTAAAGCAAATCCCAGGGAACTCTGTACTGCCCTGGATTAAAAAAAAAAAAAAAAAAAAAAAAAAAACAAAACAAAACCTTAAAAAAAAAAATTCTTAAGGGAGAGTTAAAAGAGGAGAAAAGCAATGGAGACAGTATAACATGTGTGTCTTACTGTATGCAAGACCTCTGGAAATTAAATGAATAGTATAAGCAGAATTTTTTTTAATCTAACAGTATTTTTTTTTATCTTACAGTTACAGGACCGCACACAATTTAGTGACCGAGACTTAGCTACCCTAAAGAAATACTGGGACAATGGCATGACCAGCCTGGGCTCAGTCTGCAGAGAGAAAATTGAAGCTGTGGCTGCAGAATTAAATGTTGACTGTGAAATAGTGCGGGTAAGAAATCTAGAGTCTTCCCTTATCTTGTCGCAGAAGCAAAAATAGGACAGATGAAAGCCTTTAAAAATTTCATGAGGAAGCTTGAAATAGATTTCACGTATTACATAATGAATGACCATGTTGGGAAGTGCTCTCTTGCTCTTTCTGCAGTCTATATATAGAAAAAAGCCCTCAGGTAAGAGTCTTACTGATCAGCAGCAGCAGGAGCACTACAAACTGTTTGACGTTCTCTTTAGACTGGAGTAAGATTTTAAGTATAAGTGTTATATTTTTTAGGGATATCCTAGAAGACTGAAAAGTGCTACTTAGATTGCTATTAAGATACCAAAAAGCCTTTCGAAAAATACAGGGAAAATATTTCTCATTACTGCTTATAGGAAAAAAATCATTGTAAACATAGGAAAGAAAATGCTCAAAAATAAGAACAAAATATTTTACAAGATCGTCTTGAAGCCAGGTTGAGATGTGGTAGAGGGCAAAGGGTACTGTGAAAAATTCTCGGTCACCTTAATTTGATAGTCTGTATAGGTGTCGTTGCGGAAGGATTGCTTCAGGAAGTACGGGTTTGGTGTAGATAACATGAGTCCTGAGACCCATTCCACGTTATCTCTTACAGAAGTTGGGAAGTTTGGTACGGCATCTGTTGTGGCCACTGTATTCCTTATTACCAGAGATACAGCATCACTCTCAAACTGTGGGTGTCTCATTCACTCAGTGTTTCCATTCTTGAGAAAATAGTCTGAGTGTCTTTGCAGTCAGTACAAAAACATGAGTCTTCCTTTCACTCATAACAGGCATGACAATTGTGACTAGTCCTTTCAGCCTTCATCTTCTTTTTCCACCTCTTTCTTAAAATTCTGACATTGCTACAAAAGCAGAACTAGGAGCCCTTATTTGAAACTCTTCTTTTATGGAGGTCTGTCTTGGGTTGGTATATCAAAATGGTATCAAAGCTACTTTCAGTATTGAACACTAATTTGGTTATTTACTTGCTTGTTTTCCTAAGCACATGTGAATTATAAAAAATTAAACTGTACTTTTGGAGGCTGAAAAGAATTACTCTTTTCTCTGTAGAGAACAAAGCTCCTCCATATTTTCCAAGCTCTTCAGTTTGCTTTCTGAAAGGTGAGGCTGTTTCCACAGACAGCATCTCAAAATGGGCCTCCTGGATATGAAATACCTTGTTCGCAGGACAGTAAGACTGATACCCATGCTTCACCTCCCTTACTTTGTTTCCTTAAGAACATCCTTACTGGCACACACGCGATGACAGTATGAAGTTCTGTACGCATCTTTCAGTCGCAGCTGCTTGAAATGTTTTTGTCTTCAGGGCAGGTGTACTAGGCTCTGATCAACTCTGTAAGACTCTGGCCTAACCTGTATTAGAATATACACACACAAATGAACAAAAAGATTTCTTTTCTTCTTAGTAACTGGTGGTGTTACCAGTATCTGTCCTACCTGCGCCTCTGGTTCCTCTATATGGCAGACTTGAGAATTGTAGTAAGAATTAGGTGGAGGTTGGTCCTGCACTACGCTGCACTGATTTTTTGGTTTGTAAAGGCTGAATTAATGCTACAGGATATATGTGATCTTCAGTGCTTCCTTTTGTCCTTTCTCTAGGGCACATTGTGTGTGTCCCAGCTGTAGGACAGGTATTTTCCATCATGTGTTCTAGAGGATCTGTCCTAAATTTGTTCTGGGATCTATAGAGGCACTCTATAGACTCCTTATAGAGGCACATCATATTGTGGCTCTCTTCTTACCTGCCAACCTGCATTTTCTTCAGTAGGAAACACCGATGTATGGAGGTTAGTGTGCAGCACGGTCTTTTTCTCCTAAGGAGTCAGGACACAGCAATGATGCAGTCAGCTGCAAGGCGTGAGTGAACCACAGCATCTCCACCCTTTACTGCTTGCTCAGCCAAGAAGAGTTGGACTGAGGGACACTTCTCGAAAAAGCTCACCACTTTCAGTACTTGTACTTTGTTGCCTTTGGATTTCATCCTACCTTGAATTCTAGGTAGCGTGCAATTAGCAACTGTTTCTCCAATGGTAATGTAAAAAACCCAAAAAGTAGGGTATGTCACATAGTACTAAGTACATATATAAACCCAAGAAAAAATATATCCATCAAATAATACACAGAACAAATACAGTTATTACATAAATAAAATAATTTATATAATCATATATAACTGTAAAATACTTATATATACATATGACTTGTTTTAATTCAATTAAATACATGTCCCCATTTTTCCCTTTTAATACCTTTTTTAATGGAAATTCATGATTTGTCCAGATAAGTGTTGCTTTTGGAGAAGTACAAATGATTGATCCTTATGACCCATACTGGCTTGAAAGATCTCCATTACAAAGAAAGTATCAAATCTGTTTTCCAGTACAAGGAAAGATAATGTTTGCCACTATGCATAGTTCCACTGGATTTGATCTTTTAAGACTGGACGGGGCATTTTATTTGGTAAATTTTGTACTTCTAATGAGAGAGTGGACTTGCAAAGTGACTGCTGGTTGTACCTGAACATCACGAACATTTGCACCCTCAAATGTCTTTCATGTTCCCAAGACACCAGAAGAGGGAAATAAAAAAAGCTATGTCATATTTAAATATGTGAACTCTGGCCAATACTTCATTAAACTTACAATGTTTCTTTGGCTTACGTTATAATTATTGCTGATTACATTTGTTTGGTGGGTGGGTTTTTTTGTAGTTACTTACACATTTTTGTTTATATTTCTCTTGCCTAGTTTTATTCATTCATACCAAAATAGCATCTGAAAGCAGAATAGCCTTCTTGGCAGCGAGACTTTAGATATTTGAGAAAGACAGGTGACAACTGTCAAACTACTCTGAAATATATGAGGAATATAAGAAAAATGCATGACTTTTTTTATTAATAGAACATAAAGCTTTTGTACATAGGAGGTCAAAAGCTACTCCTAAGCACCCACCACAGGCTCAAGACACCTCCTCCTCTTTCCCAGCAGCTCATCAGATAAAAGCTGGATTGCTGAAGGTAGTGCTTCAGTCTGAGTTTAGCGGCAAAATCGAGCAGTTGCAGCGGAAAGGCCACTCATTCTTCACAGCTGGCTAATGGCTCTTGTTGGGGGCTGTAGGCCTAGTCTGGATCCAGCTTATGGTCAAGAGAGACGTTGGAAAAACAACTCAGAATCTTCCATCTTTATTTTTTCAGTTAAGTGGGATTTCTGAAGGTTCCAACCTAGAATCTTTCTAGCATGTTGACACCCTAACCTCAATATCTGGAGAGCTGTAATCATGCTTTTTAAGTGGCTCCCTGCCAGTCCTCTTACTTATAAGCTGCCTGAGGGCAGACATATGCTGGCTCCTTCTGCCTGGACTCCAGCCTTTCTTCCCTTGCTCTTGCCAGTCATCTGTTCAGTTGAAGCTGGGGAAGTTGCTGGTGAGTTCATTGCTGGCTGCTGTAAGTAGGCTTAATGAGTCTGATCACATGTACTTTACAGATGCTTGAAGTTTTTAAGGAGGTAGTATTTTAGGGATATAGAATTATTAAGCTGGTTTCCTGTGTAGAAATCCTAGTCGGCTCTTACACTTGCCATTGTACTGCTCCAGAATATTCACTGTTAAATGTAGCATGGAGGGTATGGAACCTTATTACTTTTCTTTCCCGTTTTGATTTGAGACGCTATAAAAATATGTTCATCTTCTATGACATATTCAGTATGTTGAATGAAAGGTTTTATGCTTTGAAAGGTATATAAGAAGGCAAGTTCTACCTTTCCCAAGTGCCTCCAATTCTTTTCTGAATTTTTCAGTAAAAAAAGCAGCAGATCCACTTTTAAATTTTATAGTTGTTAGCACTATTTATTACCATCGTAAATTTATGAGAAAATGTAAAGAATGGCAATACACTGTTTGGAAAAAAAGAGACCTAGGTCTGGAAGGGGCTGCTTGTGGGTTTTTTTCTTTTTTCTTTTTTTCTTTTTTTTCCCCTAAACTGTATATAATGTACAAAAATACCTTTAGGTAGCTCTCTGTGCACCCGTTTCACATTCTTCAAAGAGGAAGATCAGCAAGCTGGGAAAGCAAATACCACCCAACAAAAATGATTTGCTAAAAATAGTGTTAAGCATGTCATCTTTTAGCTAGTTAAAGAGATTCAGCTTTAAATTTTTTTTCTTTTTCAAGGCTGGCACAGCATGACACTCTTTAGTAGTTGAGACTACTGTTAATATTTCTTAATTTTCCTATTTGATAACGTATTATAAGCAAAAAGGTTTTTAACTAAACTTTTTCATGCTATATATCAGAACTGTAATTGAAGTGTGATGGGAAAGAGAAGCAATGCAGGTATCTCTGAAATAAGGCCAGAGTAATGTTTAGTGTATCTTTAAAGAAAAAAAATCCTATAATACTTCAATGTGTATGGTAAACTCTTTTGTAACAGACCTTATGGAAAGGATGTGCATTTTGCCATGCTCTGATCATCTGTTTTCAAAAATACGAACTGCCCATGCTTTCAAGAGCTGTGTGTGTTTTTTAGCAATCCAGAAATTCCAGCACTAAGCACGATTCAGAACCTAGTAAGCACCATGCTGTGCGTACATTGTCGTCGCAGTAATCAAGCACACTGCTTACGTGGCCAAACTTCACCGTTGTCCATCCTGGGCCAGCGTGTGGCCAGATCCTGGAACAATGAGGCTAGTCCCACTAGTGCTGTCAGCTCTGCTCCTATTCATTGAGTTTTAGATGGTGTAGCAGGGGCAGGAGAGCCAGGTCAAGAAGATTGGAAGTTAGCAGTTGGCAAATAAGTTGATTCCTGGCTCTGAGAAGGATTTTTGGATGCCAGTGGAAAACTGACTTGGATGGAACAAGGTGACCGGAGTACGAGAGCTGTTAAGCAGACTTGAAATTAGATGAGAAGTCAAAAGCCTGAGTAATGCAAGGGAAGGGAGAGAGTTAAGAGGTGAAGAGTTGCAGACAATTCTTATTACATCATAAACTCTATTTTGAGTCTTCAATAACTTCTAGTGTAGACCTTTATCAGTGAAATCAAGTTAATTAACAGTTGTACAGATCCACTTGGAGAATTTTGAATGTGATTTTTTTTTTTCCTTTCTTTTTTGAAACACGGTTTTATTGATGTAAAATGAACTTAAGGCATCCATACCCATCCGATCATGAATGGGTTTCCAGGTTCCTTGGTCTTGGACCTGTTTCATCTCCCACCACTGCTTACCGTATGCTCTTAAATACCTAACTGCAAGCAATTTTTCTTAAAGACTTGTCTTCCAACCAAAGAGGACTGAATGATAATATTGCTGTGAACATAATTCTGCCAAGTTATGTTCTGTCATCAAAGTGGAGTGGTGTGGAGCTATCACCTTGGACAATTTCTTCTGTGCTGTAGGAAATCCTAGAAGAGGTGGGCTTTTTGGGTCATTGGATGCTTTATTCCCCTTATGGAAGTTGCAGAGTGGGAGAACCTGG
The DNA here is from genome assembly GCA_026212715.1 of Elanus axillaris. NCBI lineage: Eukaryota > Metazoa > Chordata > Aves > Accipitriformes > Accipitridae > Elanus > Elanus axillaris. The sequence goes on from JANZLQ010000040.1 coordinate 21,791,280, forward strand.
ATCAAAGATCTTATGTTAAATTAATTGGATGATTTAGGTGGGGAGAGACCCTACAAGGTCACCTAGTCCTACTCTTTATTTAGAGCCAGATTGACTTCAGAGTTAGCTCAGGTTTCTCAGGATGTTATCCACTAAAATGTTGAGTACCTCCAAGACTGGAGGTGCTGAGACTCCCACTGTTCCAGTGCCTCACTGTAAAGCATTATTTTTCTTTTTCCTTACTTCCAGTCAGAGCTTCCCTTGCTGTGACTTGTCAATGCTGCTTCTTTTCCTTTTGCTGTGCACCTTCCCTTTCACCTTGTACTGGAGGACTGAACCTGGACACAGTATTCCAGGAAGCAGCCTCATGAGGGTCAAATACGGGGAATAATCACCTCCCTTGAATTGCTGGCTACACTCTTGTTCCTATAGTATAGATGTGCTAATTTCACTTGGTTGTGGGCCTGTTGCTTTTGTTATAGTTTCTGATATCATTCATGTTTATTTCTCTTACAAGACTTGGATTGGGAATCGAAGACGGAAATATCGTTTAATGGGGATTGAGGTCCCACCCCCTAGAGGAGGTCCTGCTGATTTCTCTGATCAATCTGAATTTGTTTCTAAATCAGCACTTAATCCAGGAGAGGAAACTGCTACTGAAGTGGGGGATGATAATGATAGGAATGATGAAGTATCAATCTGCTTATCTGAAGGAAGCTCACAAGGTATTTGAAAATGCAGTTACTACTGTGCATTTATTTTTAATTTTGTGCAGTGTGCATGCTTTCGATTCTCTGTTGTACACATTCAAAGAAACGTCTGAAAGAGTGTCTAACAGTCACAAGTTATCTACCTCGGCTATATTGAAGGTACTGTTTGCTCTCTTTCTTCTACCTCTCTCTATATGAATGTTGTTGGGTTTGTTATCACAAAGCTTGCAGAAACCTTTTCTCGTAAGACGTCTGTTTCTGCCAGATTTAGCCGAAGCTAAATGAGAAGTTCACAATTTGCTGGTCTGAGAGATGGACAGACAGTACAAATGTATAAGTCTCTCTTCCCTAGGAAGCCAGGTTTTTATAAATGCTGTCTGCTAACTGGCCAGTTCTGCACAGCCAGCTTGAATATCCATTCCCATCAGCCTGAATCACACCAACAATTTTCATCTAAAGAAGCACTGCAAACCTGCTCGCTTGCTTTGAGCTGACCAGCGCTATGTACTTAAGAGTATTCCTGTTATTAAACTCATGCTGATGAGATGTTCAGAAGATATATTAGCTCAGACTTGGTCTTGAACTAAAAGAGCTTCACAGTACGTCAGAGCATAGCAGAACTTCGGCCATTAAGCCGTCTGTGGTGCGTGTATGGTCTCTGACAAGCAAATACAAACCAACAGAAAAGATCAAAGTCGGTAGCAGGGGACTACTCAGGAAGCCTTAGAACTGCACATATGGGGTGCCTGTGTGTTCTCAGTAAATTGCATGATCTTGAGTGATAAGCATCTCAAACTTAATTCCCTTTTACTCCACCTCCCAGAACCAACCACATGACCGCACAAAATCGATCTTTCCCTCTTATACATTAGCACTCTGGGCCTAGGGCAGATGAACTGCCGCTTGGCACATTCACCAGCTTCACAAGCTCAACTAATTGCTCCCAGTGCTTCTGATTAGAAGAGATCAATAAAGCCTTTGCTCTCTAAACTGAAAGAAAGCCTGATCTAGTGCTTGCTATTGCAGCTTAATATGCCAGACTTGATCTTGTCATTTTGTCTGAACAATTTAAAGGGAAGAACTAGAAAAATGGAGAACTGCTGGGCATGAATTTGTCATAGCTTTGTCATATTCTACTGTGAAGAGAATAAGATGATAAAGAAATGGGTCAAGTGATTGACAGCCAAGTGAGGTGCAGAATCTAAGAGTCCTTGACTTGCCTGAGGTGTGGAAGGAACTGATTTAGTCAGATCTGCTTGAAAGAAAATGGTGATGGGGAAGAGTCTGAATTCTCTGTAGCTTAAAGTGAGGAATAACACCACATTTATTGAATGAGGCTTTCATAAAACAAGATAAGGCTGTAAGACTATGGGTAGATTATTAGAGTCAAGATTAAGGAAGTGCAAGAAAATGATGGGATTTCCACAGCATTTGGGAATCCCTCTTTCATTCCTTTATTCTACCACAAGAATTATTTCTATTAATTTCTCCAGTTCAAAGGAGTAGGTTTCACTGCTGCAGCTCAGCTTATTTTGAACTTCCTGGAAAATATTTCTTCCAATAATCAGGTGTACTATTCAGTCACAGGTATGTGATTGTTTTAATGTTTGAAAACTATAACTTTTGTTCCTAATTCATAAAAAAAAACAAACCCACCACACTCTCAAAGACAGGAAAAAGATACTTTTAGACACCTAATTAGAGAGAAAGTGTTGATGTCACTTGCTTTTAAAATGTAGTGTGCAAATATTACCAAAAAAAAGAGAAGCTGTACGCTGATGCAAGATTAAGCATTAAAGTTCTCATAATGCCTTACCTTTTTAAAATGTATGTTAATCGAATCCATACTTCGTGTAAATGAACACAGCTCTGTGGAGGCCGTTGTAGCTGTGCCAGTTTATATTAGCTGAGGATGAATATTTAAAGAGTAGAAAGTGCTGTAGGGAGTTGCTTCGTTCGACTACTGAATCCAAGTGGTGACCGTCAGGGTTAGCGAGCGACTGGTGCTTTAGACTGTTTCAGAGTCTCCGAGGTGCATCTTCAATGACCTTCATTCCTCTGAGTGTTACGATGGGGTCCTGTATTGCTCCCTGCTTTACAGTTCTCCCATTTGAGCCCATTTGCTTTTGCTGCTAGCAGAAATTTTCCTCTGAAGTTATTTGAAACAACTTAAAATCAAATTTGCTCAATTTAGAGATATTTAATTGGTAGAAAACTTATTTAAAGTAATTAACTATCTCTGTATGGTCTGGCCTAAATTTTATCCTATCTTTGCAAGGGTTGGTAATCTCCAGTTAAATCCTGTTACCCCTGTGTTTGTGTGGAAGTGATACACCCCTGCATCATTATCTGTCCTCTTGCAGTATCCCACATGAACACTTGCTGCCCGTTCACTCACCGTGCCTCTTTTCCTCTTTAGATGTGATAGCTGGACTGTCTGACCCTTTTAATGCAAGCTCTGTCCTTTGCAGAACTGTGTAATTTTACTAGTGCTTGGAAGCAATGTATTTCCAATTAGTAGCCTAGATGTTAATGACATGATTTAAGTTTTTTATCATAGCTGTCTTGCCTCTGTGTTTTATTTCCTGACTTGCTGTTTCTATCAACCATTTTCTTCCGAACAGTATGTTAATGTGGAGAATTTAAGTAAATCTGAGAAACGTACTTAATCATAGGGACGAGTAGGCTTATCTTTCTTGTTTTTTTCACATTGGCCATAGTTAGAGCTAATAGAATCAGCTAGTGCTTGTGGTTGAAATTTAAGGATAAGATTTGCTCTGTTTTCAAGAGTGTACTTTGCTTATACATAAGAGAACAGCTTAGGTTCACTAGGAGGAAATATTTGCCATACAAGAATGACATAATCTGCTTGATCAGTTTTTGGTTCAAAACTAATCAGTATCTGCAAGGAGGAGGTGGGATTCTGATATGTACCCTATATTATTGAGGCATGCAGGATTTTTTATGTAGTAATTTATTTTAATTTTAAAAAAAAGTTCTGTGCACCTCTGATGTGAAACTGTGTGTCACTTTGAAGATTCCAACCTGAACCTAAAATTGGAAGGGTTTGGTATGTCGCAAGAGAGTAACTGATAGTTTTCCTGTTGTTGCAGGTAGCAATTGGCATGATGTTGGTCTGAAATACTTGTGATATGATGCTTTTTTAATAAGCCATACAGTATTTTTTATGAATAGCCATTGATAGTATGAATTTGCTTTTGTATCTAGCAGATGTGACATAATTAGTGGTAAAGACTATTAATGTTCCTTCAGCATAAAATTTGAATGAAATCTGAAAAACTGATTTATTTCTGCAGAAGAGACAAATGAAGCTCTTCAAAATGAGGAAATCGGTCACAAAGATGATGACCAGAATCCAGTATCTACTGATAATGTGGTATGTATACATTTCCTTTTCCACTAATGGGATCTCCTTAATTGCTAATGTTGACGTTGTTGTCCAACACTAGTATTTTTCACTAGGTGAAAACTTCAGCTGAGTGTGCTAAGAGTCCTTCCTAATTGGTTGAGCACTAAAAGAAACTGTACGAAAAGTACTAAAACATAGAGCTATGCACATTCAGTAGAAATTGAATTTGTACGGCTTTTTCTGTATTACAACAATCTGGTGTTCTTTTTCTGAAGTGCAAAGCAGAACAGTTGGGTAGTGCTCTATAAGTACCTAGTATAGTAAAACAGTAAGAATAAGAAACTCAGAATAATAATTGAAAATGGTTTTCTGTAGTTTTAAGACAGACAGGCCTCCCTAGGGCTGCTTCTCCATAGCTAACCTTGAATATGTGAGATCAGGCTGGGGTGGGTGTGTATTCTTCATTCCCATGCCCTTGACAGGGCATTACTTAGATGTTTCTTGTTTTCTCACTTGCATTCACGTTGAGTCGAACAAAATTGTTCTTGCTGGTTTTAACTGACTGCAGTGAGACAAGGAAGGAAAGATAGAGGGAGGAGTCACAGCAAATAATACAATATATCCCCTTTGTTTAGCCTGCCTTCTCTCAAATTAGAAGAAAGGAGAGGAGGAAGAGGAGAGAAGACCCCAAGTGGTAGGGTAATTTTTATCTTAAAAGTTATCTGCAGAATGAACAGGTGATGGTTCCAGTTCCCAACTGCACTCTTTTTGCAGTCAGAGATTAAACGACAGTAGCTCAGAACATGACAAGAACGTTTGCATTACATTAGTCACACAGAACCTGAAGTGGGAAAGCGAACAGGACATTCCCTTCCCTCTATATATAGAGAGAGAGAGAGAGGAGAGAACATTTTCTTTCTTTTGTTGATATATGATCATCTTTTGCATAAATGAAATTCCACGGCTGTATTTTCTGTGGTTGCCTGGATAGAAACAGCTGCCTTTTTCCTTTTTGTTTACCTTAATGGCCTGCTGTGACCTTAGATATAATCACTCTGAGTTTCAGGCTGATGCGTTTACCATGGAGATGCAAAATGTAAAATGACAAAGGTAAAAGGTTTGCAAAGATGATGTCTGAGAGACTCAGTTCTCCAGTCTACCTGAACTCAAGCATTATATAATTTGATCTAAGGGGGGGGGGGGGGAAGACGAGAAGTTTTTTCATACCCTGTTCTGAAAACACTGTAACAACATCTTTAAAATCTCTGCAGTTAAAATTGGACGAACATACATTGGACTTGCCTAAGATATGGTTTTCTTATTTGAAATTCTAATCTGTTCCTTCCCCCCAGATACATAGATCTGTTCTATCTTAAAATGTATTATTATAAGAAAGATAGTATGAATGTTTGGCATTTATTTAGAGACTCTTTCCTCAAGCTGAGTCTAAAACCAAAAATATTTGAATCACAGTGTTACTCAGGATTTGATATAGCAGCAGATCTTTGTGACATTAAGCCTTTGAAATGTTATCACATCAGCTGGGTTGTCAGACACTGAAGCACAGAAAACGTGGTTTACCCTCCCTACCTTTAACGCATACTTGTGAGCTTGGTGGGTATTACTAGCGAGAGACTGTTAACCTCTCTTGAAGGATTTCTTCTTGGTTATTAGAAGGAAATTTCTGATGACGGGTCTGCAGGCAGGCAGAAGGCATGCACATATGCTGCAGAGAAGAAACCTCCTCTAAAATAACACCTCAAGAACTAACCATCAAAGTGTATTGTGCCAGTGGAGGCCCTTACCTACATTATATTAAACAGTATACTAAAAACAATAGTAAAATTACTTTAGCTTCCTACATACAGTCTTATAAATGTTTATAACTGTCAAAACAATGAAAAATAGTATAAAAACCCAAACCCCTCCTCCTACACTACCACTGCTTCCCTCTCAAATATAGAGTGAAATTTATTGTTTCATCTGAGCAGTCATCCTTCTGAGTTCTTGTTGAAAAATGCCATTCTTACCACTACCTAATTTAAATTCATTCTATGTGTCTGAGATCTAGCTTAGAGATGAATAAAAATTTAAACCTCGTAGGTGCACTAAAAACGTGTACATTTTGTGTTTTCTCCTACTGAAATAACGTTTTAACATAATTTTTTTACATAAGAAGATTTTCTTTCGGGAAGAAAAACAGAACATGCAAGTGGTAAATAATGTAAAAGTGAATCTTTTAAAACTTGAGATACAATTGCAATTTATTTCGAAGTTCTGAACAGCATTAAGCTTGGCCTTTAATGTTGTACTTCAGGTATCTTTGGAGACCCAATATAAAAAGCTCCCAAGAATTTTTGTGACTTCAGTGAAAATGTCTATATGTATACATTTGGAACTGCCCTTTGTATCAGCATTCTCTACTGTGTCGGGCATTTGACTCGCAGTATGGCCAAAGAAGGCTGAAGGAGACCTCTTCGTTGTTGTAGGCAAGAAGTAGGTCAGTTGGGACTTGCCTGTCACTTGCCACAACGTCTGCTTTGCTCCAGAGGAATAAACTTCCATAACCGTCTTCGCCCTGCAGGAGGTCTTCAACAAAAGGCTTACAGAATAAAATGCAGGCTTGTGCAGGCTGTAATGAGATACAATATGCAACTTAATGCCAAAAGCATGGTGACATATAGCTCCTCCTCTGTAAACAGCCTGAGTCACCATGGCAGCAGCTCTGAGTAGGGACAGTTTCAATTTGGATTCTTCCTGGATCTTGTGGCTGAGGTGCATGATTGCCATCTAATGGGGGCAGCACAATTCAGAATTTCTCATGAGCAAGCAAAAGGTCCTGTTACCTTCATCCTTTCATGCCAGTTTGAGATATGGATTGCTGTTTGTTATCTAATCTAGGTGTTCAGATATTTGGAATGAACTGTTCCCTTCTGTTTCAGAAAATAGAAATTATAGATGATGAAGAAAGTGATATGATAAGTAATTCTGAAGTGGATCAAATGAGTTCTCTCTTGGATTATAAGGTGAGTAATTAGGCTGTATAATATTAAGCAGGATAGTCCACAGAACGTTCAGATGGGTGTATCTGTAAGGAATTCAGCACAGGCATGTGGGAGCCCGCAGCTCCTTTGCTTTTATTGTGGTAGTGCACGTCATACCCTCAGTCACGTCTCCTCATCCCATTTACAGCCAGATTACCCGTATTTCAACCCAGAGGGAGGCAGGAAAAATCCCATTTCTTTACATTACTTTAGCTGTAGCCATCTGCATCTCCCACCATGTGTCCCAAACAAAGCAATTTATTTAGCCTCTAAACCAAAACTTTCTTTTTGTGCAAGAATTGTTCTTTGGAGTGCTGCGGTGAGCTTTTACATGCAGCGTGAAGCTGCCAGCTCTGGAAAGGGATGTAACAGCTGGAATCCTCTCTAATAAAATGGGGGGATCTGAGAAGAAGTCATTCTCACAACGTAGTGCAGAACATGTCTGGAAGCAGTAGTTGCGGGAGGGAGGAAAAGCAGTTGGATACCTGACAGCCGCTGTCTTCTGCCAAATGGTAAAGGTTATGTGTGTGTTACTGCTCTCCTAAGAGCTGCCACAGTTCAGTCTTGTATCTTGAGCATGTTTTTATGAACATAGCTGGTTTTTTACTTGGAAAACAGGTATGTTCTACTAATGGTAATCAATTACCAAAATAATAAATAGATCATTTTTTCAGAGCAAAAATTACTCCTTCAAGCAGTGTTTTCCTGGTAAGGGCAGTGGAGAATGAGTATGGAGCGGGAATGACCTTTTCTTAATGTCACCTGTCACCACAGTGAAAGGCTTGTTGTGACAGCATGCCCTACAGATCCTTGTTTGTTGGTTTGTTGTTCGACATTAGTGATTAGTCTTTGTGCCTATGTGTTTTCTGCGTAAATCTGAATTCTTTTTTTGGCTGGGCAAAATCCATTGCTAAGTAGGCAACTTCTAAGTTTCCATCTGAAAGAGCTGATTTTCTTACAAAAGCCTCAGAATCACAGCCCAAATATTTCTCTGTTATTCTCAGAGCTGTTATAACCTGAAACAGTAAGGTGAGCAGTGGTTTGACTGAAGAAATATGAATTTTCTGGGGAAAAAAAAAACCAATACAACAACCATTCTTAAAGGCTTGTTACAAACCTTCCAGTTCATTATGTAGTCTCACCTTTACATATCAACTGAAGTTGAATTACAGCCAGTGTAGGAAATGTAAGCATGAACATCAGAGCATAGTTCTGTTTCTTAAAAAAAAAAAAAAAAAATCATCATTAAAACAAAATGCCAGCTTATAAATTCACTTTTGGAATTTGCTTATGTAATTATTTGCTGCCACCAAAACCAGCCATCAAGGAACACACTGTACGCAAAACTGCGAACCTAACGAATCATACAGTTGCATAAGCAAGGGTGGGGTTTTTTCTTGCTTCTGATATCCCTTGGTAAATGCAACACTTAACATGAATTACCTGTGTAACCTAAATGCTTACTTTCTATGTGTATTGTGCATTACTAACAATTTCTGTAGGCGTATTTTTTTCATTATTCCCTTATGGAGGATGCACATTTGGTGCTACTATGCAGACACCTTTTGCAAAAATGCACAATGACTTTGATCTTGAAAAGTGAACTGTTTATTTAGGTTACGTGATATTTGCAAAGGTAAATAACTAGAGAAGATTAATTTTAGCTCTACGCTGATCAACAGATTCAGCGTTTTGATCTTGTATACCAATCAGTTGGTAAGTTTGAAGGAGAAGAGATATTTGCAATAAACTGAAGTACTTACCAAATCTGAATTTTTAATTAAGTTTGTTATTTTTATATTAAGTGATTTGCAAGTACAGTAACGCATATTTATGCAAAGGTTGGAAAAACGCCTTTTTAGCCACAACATGGAAATTATTGGTATTTTTCCATTTTGTAAATAAGTTCCTATTTATTCCGTAATCTAAGAGATCTTGGGGAGGTTGGTGAGCTGACACTTCATGATACATGTCAAACTCAGCTGCACTAGAGGATGCTATATTTAAATTTGTGGTAGCTTTGAGGAATTTTCAAGGTATTTTGCCTGGTCTTTGTGTCAAGCCTCTTGCTGTAATACTGGAATTTAGTTTCTGTCTCTTTTCACAGTCACCCTGCCTTTTCAAGATCACTTCTAGGAAGAAACCTGGGCTTTCTTTTTAATTTATTTTAAAATAGAATCAGAGGCCACACTTACAAAATAAAAAGCAGTGATTCTTTAAAAGGTTCATGCAAACTTTGGCTCAAGTTATTAATGGTTTAATTCTGAAATGCCTTTGCTTGCATGTAACGTGGTTGGCTATCACACCTTATGTGGAGGATAACGAGAAATGAAATGGCATACGCATTTGCAGGTTTAGTGTGACGCTACTGGTCGTTCATCAGAAACCTCTATTTGTATCCGAAGTCTATGTGTATTGTTTGATAATTCTATAACTATAGATGTACTTAATATTGGTTTTAGCAGGAATCATAACAAACACATTTTTACTCATTTTCACTAAAAACATTTAGTTTTAACACAAGTATGTTTAGGTGTCGTTGAAAAGATGCAGTGCTGGTTATTATTTCCAGAATTTTGTGTACTTTTCCCCCGCAGAATGAAGAAGTCAGATTCATTGAGAATGAGTTGGAGAATCACAAACAGAAGTATTTTGAACTACAGACATTTACTCGGAGTTTGATACTTGCTATTAAATCAGATGATAAAGAACAGCAGCAGGTAAGTCTTGAAGTAGGTTTTAATAATGGAAGGTGTTTGTCATTTTCTGTTCTGTCATTCCCTTGGTTTTATTCCATAGTGCCTAGAGGCTCAAACTGTGATTAGGGCACCGTCGTGCTGAACATCTCGTAGGCAAAGAAAAGCTGAACTTTAAACAAAAGAAAGATCTTGCAATTTACGTAAGTGATGACATAGACAAAGAAGTGTGACTTTTACAAAAGGACAACCAGTGCACCAGTGTACGCTGAGGGACCGGGATTTGTCTGTTGTGAGATCTAAGATGCGAGATCTAGGAAAAAAAGCCACCCTGCTTCAGTTTCACTGTGCCGCATTTAATACCTAGCACTTCTTTTAATCCTTGGTTGGATCATGTCTTGCATGGGTAACATTTTGTGCTTTATTTAGGAAGAGATTTTGTTGCTTTTATTTTTTTCCTTTTGCCTTTAAGATACATCATCTTGGACAATGTTTTTCCTTTCAATATCTATCAGTACTGACCTTTTTTTTTCACCCATTCAATAACAACAGTGACTGAAAAGCTCAAGAAAGTTTTTTCACTATATGTTTGAGAGACATTTGAATGCTGATGTAAAACATATACCTAATACTGGTTTGTAATGGTTTTTTTACTTACAGGCACTGCTATCAGACTTACCTCCTGATTTAGAAGAAATGGATTTCAATCATGCATCCCCAGAGCCTGATGATACCTCATTCAGCTTGTCGTCTTTATCGGAGAAAAATGCCTCAGACAGTTTGTGATTTATTTTTTTTAATTGACAAAAAAGAAACCCCACGTAACGTGTCGGTTTCAAGAGAACGGCATTTTGCTATCCAGTGTTCTTCAGTCCAAAAAAGAAAGCCCAAGGTGAAGTAGACTTTCCTGAAGGATGACTGTAGTGTGTCATGGCTACAGTTTGCACTGTCAAGAAATTTCAAATGTTGTTTTTGGTAAATGAAAGAACTGTGTGAAGGAAGGTTTCACTTTTAGCAGTTTGGCCTTGATTAGCATAACTTCTGACTTTCCAGAATAACTCTTGCTCTGTAGCAAAGTCTTTCTGAGCAGGGATCCAAGAGTGGAAAACAAATGTCCTGTTATACAAACAGCTAATTCTTCAGAGTTGCTTGCTCACCAGTCCTGTTTATTATTTTTTTCCCCATTTTTACTCAGGTAGGTGGACTAAAAATTGGGGATCCAAATAGAAAAACAGGCTTTTTATGAGTTGTGCTTGAAGCCTTTTGAAAATCTCAAATTAAACTAGTGGTTTTCATTATGTGACTTCAGATTGTTGAATCTTCCATTTTCCTGACCAAAATAGCTGAAAAAACTTTGAAAGGCTAACTGAAAAATTTGAATTATCATCAATAAATTATTAATGTAAAGAAGCAGTCATAAGTGTTGTAACAAATGAGATGGATATGGGAAACCTGATAGCTGCAGAATATGACTTTCTGATACTCTCACAGTAGCAATGGGATTAGATGTTTACACTACTATTTAGGGTTTTATGAATGTAGTTACAGGTTTTATTCGTCAAAGTCTGAATGCTGAAGTTCTGTTCATTGTTTGAAGTATTGGTTATGTATTTTCCCACAAACTTTACTCCATTTTATCAAGACACTGTCATAAATCCACAGCTGTCATTGCATCCTGAAAGGTATTCAAGTGTTTGGAATTGAGTTTTGCAGATCTTCTAAATGTGACCTGTTTTTGAAGTAGCCCTGTCTGATGAATTTTTTGGCAACTGCCAGGTGCCATTTCTAAACTGTGAGCTTGATTTCAGGCAGTGCTGAAATGAATTTCTTCTTTCCCAGCTGTCGTTGACATTGAATCCCTCTACTCATCTGATTAAATGGATGTGCAGACACATTCAGATAAATTTAGTGGAGCATGTAGGTGCATGCCCATATTATTGATGCTCTATAACATCTGAATATTCCTCAGCAAGCATTTTTGAAACGGATACCTTCAGAGTCTGGTAGAAAGCCTGATCTTTCAATTTTATGCCAAATAATAATTTACTCTGGTGAATCCTTATTCATGCAGTATATTAAGTAATCCCCTTAATTCCAGTGGGAGGCCCAAGGTGTAGCTCAGAAAATCCAGAGTGCTGAGGAAATAACACTTTTAATTTCCCCTCCTCCCCCCTTTAATACTAGGATTAACTCAGATTTTAGTTTTTTCTCAGTCTGGTCAGTTCCTCCCTAATGATTTCTACAGCTTTTGTTTGTTTGTTTGTTTGTTTTCTCTCTCTGTGTTGTCCTTGGGCATGGGGAGCTCTTAGCAATATTGTTAAATGCCAGCTGCATAAAGGGTAGTAGCGGTTTTAAAAGCTGTTTTAAAAAACAAACCAAAACAGTTTCACAGTTCTGACTACTATACAATTCAGTTAGTTCCCGAAAGACCTCTTACCATCTATTCTGCAGCAACCCCACAAAAGCGAGCTGTTGGGCCTGTATTTGAGTTTAGGCAGTAAAAGTCAGAGTGGAATCCCAGGAGAGGGGGAAGGCACTCTGTGTCAGCAGGAGGTAAGTGGTAGGTTACTCATCCTTTCCCTGCCTGAGCTGAAATGTCTCATCCTGGCTGGCAGACACATCCTCATAGCCTTACTCAGAGAAGGAGCGGTATTTTACATGCCTGTTGAAATGACCACCAATCTAAAATTAATTAAAGTTTGTGAGCGAAGATCACAGTACTATCCCTCAAATGTAAGATAGAGCTCAAATGTAATCCTGCTCACCCTGAAAAAATCATTTATAAAGGGTTTTCTATACTGGGTTCACAACGCTTTCTATTACTGTTCTCCCTAGATAGGAAACTTGTTCCACTGACAAGGAAACCTCTTGTTTTCTGTAAGCTTTGCTGAAATGGAGAAAAAAAAAAAAGTTCTGTGATTTGCCACTATTTGGACTTAATTTTCCTGCTTCTTCCACTTAAATTCCTATGACAAAAGGCAGGATACTCTTAATGAGAGTTCTTGATTTCATGGTCAATTAAGTCATCCACCTTTATACAAGAAAAACTTTGATTCATGTTTTGCTATGTCTTGCTTCTATTTCATATGCCAAACAAATCGAAGGAATTAATTTTGAATGAACTACTACCAGATTCAAGCAGTTATGTAAGGCCCTTTTCTCAAGGAAGCTGGAGTCCTTTTAGGATGTGCAGCCAAAACTCTGGCTGCAGTCAACACCTCCATCATCCCTGTGGGCATGTTGTTCTTTGGTCTTTTCTCTTGCAGGGTCACAAGACAAAAGATATCAAAGTAGTCATGTTTTCATACCCTTATACACTTGACAATATTACAGGAATATTCAGGAAGGAAAAAAAAGAGTATAAATTATATTCCTGTATAACAAAATGCTATATAGGATAATACTGTACAGCTGCTCTGCTTTTGTTTTTCAGTATCAGTGTGTATTTCCTGCCATATGTAAAACAAAAGCTTTAATGATACATTACCATCAGTGGTATTTTAACTCATTGCAGCAACAATAGTTCTGCAGTCCAGTGGCTGAAGAGCAGCTTAGGAGGTGCTGTAACATAACGCTTAACCATCCTTGAGAGTTATGAAAATACATATCCAAGTATCACAGTTCAGACTAGCACCGCACACGTGCTTTGTAATTTAGGGGTTGCTTTAGTTTGCTTGAGTCCCTGATGGCAACTTAATGTGCTAATCAAGTTTTGCAGATTGCATCCTGATCCGTGTAACTTGTTTAGCTGGACCTTAGAACAGTACGAAAGAACTGGGCATATTCCTTTCCTACTTCGTCTTACTAATTGTACTGACAAGCATCTTGCTGACAGACATCGCATTCTGATACACAGTCACCAGGACGCTCACTTCCAGCTGAAATCCTGAAAGTTTTTCAGATGATGGAAAATTATGGGGATGGCTCTCTGGGCCCATGGCATGTTAGGATTTGGTTTATGGTTATTTCCTCTGTTCATAGGGCGATAACAAAAGCCCACGTTAAGTGCTAGGTCGTCATTTGCATAGACTTTCCATGACAGGTAAAGCTAATATTGTGTTGTGTTACGACAAACAGAAATAAGCCCCCCTTGCTATTTCAGTGGTTTGGCTCCGTAATTCGAATAACCGCTACAGCAGAATTGCCATGTATTGGTGTTTTTATCCTCTTTCTGCAAAGGCTCTCATTTGCTTTGTCTGTGAAAGACGACTTCCCTGGCGCTGTTTATTCCTAATGCGTCTGTCGGAACATGAATGATGAAGTATGTCTTTCTGAAGAAACCGAAGTGGAAAAAGGTAGTTCAGAACAGACACTTTAAACCAGAGACGGGACGCTCGCTCTCCTTAGGGAGCAATGAAAGTCTTTTGATGCTAGCAAGCTTGCTTATAGTTAAGAAAGCTGTTTCCTGAAGCTATGCCTCTTTTCATTTCCCTGCCAATGATGCTTCTGTCAAGTCTAGAGGTCTAACAGGAGTGAGTAATAGTAAATATTCTAATAGGTGAATTTTTGGCAGATTTAAAAGTACATGAACAGATGCACCATAGAAGTGTCAGTTTTCTTGAGTGCTTGGTTCTTGAAGCAGCACTGCACTTTAATCTTTCCAAGTACTTCTTTTTCGCTAAGGCAATAAAAAGTCTGAAAATGACAAGCAGATCATGGGCTTGGCAGTCCTCTGAGTGAAAAAAAGGAATGTAACGGTTGTATCTTCATCTTCTTAAATTGGGAAGCAGCTTATCAAGTCCATTCACCAAACAGAGACAGCTCTACCTACTGTTGTGGTTATACAGTTGAAATGATAGGACAAATCAACAGTATCATGAACTTTCTTCTTGTGGAAATGGAAATTACTGCTTAAAATCGATCAGCTATCCGATTTGGGATCTCTATTGCACTACCGTATTAGTAACGTTAAAGAGAAACTAATGCACAGCACTAACTTTTCCCTAGGTACTCTAGTCGTAGCTGACTGTTGGTCTCAGGATACTGATAGCATAAGGAAAGACAATAATATGCATAAATGGAATAGCACAGAATATCTGAAACATGAAGAATTTGTAACTTGTAATGTTACAACCAAAAGCTTGATTTACTACCTCCAGTCCCACTGCCCAGATCCTTCAGGTCAGCCAGTGAACTACGAGGCTGCTTCACATGTTAGAAGGACGGGCAGCTGTCTAACCTTCAACTTGCATTTCGAGATTCTGCCTTTTCTGCCCCAGATCATCATAACGCTGAGTAAGTTGCTCAGTTTTGAGATGCCTGATCAAAGTTAGAGGATGGTTAGCGAGAAAGCTCCAGCTAGTTATTAGACAAAACAGAAGCTGGTTTATGTTTGATTTCTCTACCCAATCAATATTTTAGCACATTGGCCAACTGTGAAATCTTAAAAGTTACGAGGAAAAAAAAAAAAAGAAAAAAAATAAGCGGTGCTACAAAATTGGTCTTTTCCATGGCAGAATAGGGTTTTATTCTGACTAAAGAGTATTTATTTGTCTCCGAAAGGCAGCAGCTGACATCTTGGTCAGAAGAAGACAGACACAAATGGGGCAGAAACTTGGGCTTGTGGTGGTTGTTGTTCTTGGTTTTAAACAAATGAGCAATCCTCTTCAGTAAAAGAGGCACTTAAGAATGTTCCTGTAAGGAAAATGGTTTCAGGTCAGTGCTTTGGTTCTGGTGAACATTTTACTGTATTAACTGAACTAAGTCAATAATTCTTTTCAAATTCTGTATTACATTTTACACACACTACCTCTGAAACGTGACACCACCTTTAAAACCACACAGAAAATGTGAACTTAAACATTTTTTTTAACGTTTTATAGGCAATAAATTATTTCCAACATGCATTCTTCAATTTTGTGCTTGTTTTTGAGTTGAGTGTGAGACATTCACTTTGTTTTTTATTTTAGTACTATTTTTATGTATTTGTCTTAAACACAATCTATGGACAAGGAAATAATAAAGATGTGATATTAGGGAGAAAAGATTAGCATATGTTACTAGTAAATATTTCTATTAAAGCTGAAGGATGTTGTAGTAAATGGGCTAGCTGTGCTATTCTTAGTACAGTTACCGTAAGGAATGGATATTAGCCTTTATTCTGGTACTGAATGATTGTTGTAACATTTCTCAGTACATCATAGATTAATTTATCAGAGAGAGCAGTCAATGAGTCTCAGCAATGTAATGAAAAAGAACAGGATTTTACGTTTTTCTGAGATGTAACAGTTCATAAATATGTCCTCACATTTTTGTCTCGGCTGTTTCTCTTTTTTTGCATAACTATGTATAAAGACCTTGTAGAAACAATTTTGATTTGCTTGTAAGCAAGTGTTAACTTAAAATGAATCAACAGCAAGCTAAGGTTTAAATGTATATGTAGACCATGTTTTGTAGTCAAATTTCATCTTAAAAGAGTCCCTATAATTTCCCCCGTCACATCTATCTCTCTGAAATACCTGGGGGAAGGTTGACAGAAGGTACAAGCCTCTTCAGCCTGGGGATGGGGGAGGGAAATGAGACACAAGGAGGCATTTCGGTCGAGTAGCAGAAATGAAGATCCTGGGGTTTTAGTCAAGAAAATGACAAACTTAAGAAATTTCTACACCTTGGAAGACAAGAGCTTCTACTTTATCTTCAGATTTTGTGAAATACAGTTCAAGAAGTCATTGGAAAATCCACTGAATTGTGTTGGGGAAAAAATAGTATTCTCCAATGGAAATTATATCATTTCTGTTATTATTTTTAGAATTACTGGGTGTATATGAGTAAACGTATGCATATTTATAGTGTGCACAGATACACTGAACTTGATCATTGTATTAGCACCTACAAACTTAAAATTTATGTAATTCTTCTAAAATATATTTTGTTTGCTCTTATTTTCATGTCTTACTATATATTGATTACACAGTTTTGAAATTTAGTCAAATACATCCATACCAATATTGTTTATAGCTTAACTCCTTGCAAAACTGGTAACTTTTAGCCTTGGAAATCTCTTAAAATGTCCATAATAATGGCATTTCTAAGTGATGGCAAATAAACAAACTGCTGTATTTATGAAGAGATAATGAATCTTCTGCCATGATAATTTCTGCCTTAGTTTCTCTAAAGGTATGTTTGATTAAAAAAAAATAAGCTGAAAGATTAAATATTATTGTATAACTTGGATGTTTTCCTTAGCCTACAAAACATAAGATAATTGATGATCTTAGAACTTGCATCATTTCTTTCTGGGCCAATTTGTTAAGCTTTGTACCCTGAGTGTATTACTGAGTTTCTCTGTGAAAATCAATATTTATATTGCTTTTTTATTATTTGTATCAGTATGTGTAGCAAAGAAACTACTACAAATCTTAAACTGAAGTACCTCCACTATGGTCCAGGACATACGATCTTGGCTTATTTGAAAGATGGATGCCTAGTGAAATATTCCATACACTAGTACTGATTTTTTTTTTTTCTGTGTATATAAGGGTATTTATAATCTTGTATTAACAGAGTCATCATGAGAAACGCTTATTTCCTTCTTTAGGAGCCTGCTCAGCTATTTTTATATAAAACATTTGTCTTGGCCTTAATTTTTTTTTTTTTTTGTGAAAAGTTGTGCCATAGATATTTTAACTTATCCACAGATAGTTTACAGAATTTGCTTTGACTTGTCTTTAGTTAATTATTTTTTCCTCAAGTTGTTCTAAATTGTTTTCTCTTCCAAATGCGTCTCAAGGTTGTTTTGCTTTCTTAATTATTTTTTTAAGTTTTGGAAGATACCTTCATATGCATGCTTTGGTAGATCAAGTTTTTCCTCTGTAGTTTATTGTTTATAGTTTAGCAAAACCTTTCATTGAAAAAAAAAAAAAAAAGAATTGAAGTAATGCTTGTACAAATGTATCTAGAATGGCCCAAACGGTCAGAGTAAAGGGCTATTTAGCATTGGTAAATTTGTCTACTAGACTCAAGGATATTTTTCTACGTCTGTCAAGTTTGGGACTATGGAGAAATGAAATAAAGGTTAACTAACTCCTTTTCCTATATGAAGTTCTCGGTTTCTGTATTTATTATTGCCTTGTAAAACTTCAGTCCTATTTAAAGTGTCAAGAATTAAGTTCTGGGCTCAGTGCAGGCGCGTTCACGTTCTGCTTCCCTAATTCTTCACTTTTCACTGTATCACTAGGCAATAGGAATTTCTGAAACATAACCGTTTTCCAGTTATCTGGGTAGAATTTAAGAGGCAGTAATATTTATGGCAGGAATGAGCTATAAATGGTGGGGACTGTCAGCAATCGGTAGCTTCCTCATGGTGGACTGCAGAGTCGTTGGCGGGACCCTGTATTTACTTCAGCCAGTCTTTGTAATGAGTTTTTGGTCGTTTGGAATGGAGCTGGGCCGTGCCAGGGAGGGATGCAGCGCTCTGATGCCTGTCAGTGGGGATCTTTGGGGGGGA
>JANZLQ010000040.1:21813997-21825654 GCA_026212715.1 Elanus axillaris
CCCCCCCCCCCCCCCCCCCCCCCCCCCCCCCCCCCCCCCCCCCCCCCCCCCCCCCCCCCCCCCCCCCCCCAGAACAAAAACCCCATGGAAGCATTTGGAACAGAGAGAGGGGAATTTAAAGTGAATTAAACAAGACAACCAGCATGTATGCTCCCATCAAAGATGGACAGAGCCTGTGGCAGGAGAATCGCAACCGCACCAGGCAGCCACATCTTGGGACGGCCGAGTCCTTGAAATGGCATCTGAGAGCACATTCGCCGTCCGATGCTGTGCAGAGCAGAGCGCCGTGCCTTACAGGTACGCCTAATGAAGACTGCAGGTTAATTTGCCTGTGTTTAATATTCTGTCAATATTTCCACTCTGTAATAGTTGCAAACCCATTGCAATCAAAATCCCTTAGACCTTATTTCCAATAATAGTAAGTAAATGGCTCACTGTGCTCTGAACTATAAACAGGTTTTATGAATTCTGCCAGAAATTTAATATTGAATTATTTCTTTATGCCCACATGTCTTTCTTGGTTTTCTTAATTCTGCCAAATATTTAGCTCAGCAATCTCTTCTCTCAGCAACCCACACTCTCCTAGCTATGTAATCCCATTTTTGGACCATTATTTAAAATTTCAGCATTTTTACAGAGCTGGCCAAAGAAGAAAAACTGATCTAAAAGGAATAAAACAAATGAACGTGTTCATCTCTTGTTTGTGGATCAGATTATTTGCCCCTCACGTGAAATCTGGGCTGCCAAGCAGAAGGGTTTGAACCTAACCAGGTAAACCTGAGCGAGCCCTGGCCTTGCTTCCCCTCTGAGTGCGCCTTTTGCCTCCTCCTTCAGCTCAGGGCCCTGGGAAGAGGATAGATAAATTTTTGCATGCTCTACAATCACACTTGAGAAATACCTGGTTTTCTGAGTTTTGTTTCTTTAAAACATTAATTTATAAATTTCTTCTTATAAAACCCCGAGTACTTGGCTGAAAATGTCATTTCTTGCTGCCGTCAGTGGGCTGTGAGCTCACTCGATGCCTGCTATGATCTGTTTCCTCATCAAGAAACAGGATGCACACATGACAATTTCTAGAGTACATGTTGCTTATTATCTGATTGACATGTAGAAAAAAAGTGAGAAAATAAGCCTTGCTCAACAATCAGCTAATAAAAAAACCCCAATTTTGTGCAAACATCCATAATGAAGCCGTATCATCTTTGTATATTATGTTTCAGTTATTTTTCCCCCCTTTAAATCAACTTTCAGCTGAAGAAGCCATCTGAGACAACAGATATTAAATCATTCACTGTAGCTGCTTGTTCCATGTCCCGAGGCGTCCTGCCATAGCAGGAAGCAGGAGTGGCTGGGGCTGATGGAGCCGTTCCCCCGATGTGCTCCCACCCGGGCCGTGGCCGGCCGGCACCACCGACTGCTCGCTGCTCCCACGCTGCAGCAATGTGTTGATTCACTCTGTAATTGATTTGGGCAACTCGAGGCAATCGGTTTCCAAGATACCACATCCTTCAGATATTTAAAAATCATAACTCCGGCAGTATATTATATTTAAATGTCGATGTAGAATATGTGTGTGTGTGTATATATATATATATACACATTCATAGGTCTTGGTGTGAATTGAAAATGTATAGATGGGCAGGGAAGCGTGTGTAGCTGTTGCATCTCACCCGAAGAGGCTGCTGGCGGTTGGTTCAGTGGGTGGCCCCTCTCTGAGTCACCGCACAATCAATATCTCAGCATGGCCTTAGAGGTTCCCGTTGGCTCTGCTGCGCTGGGGTTTTCAGTATAGCTCCAATTAACATCCTGACCACATGCAGTTATTAAAGAGCGATTTCAGATTTTTCTTTAAAATACAGGGGCAGTAACCAGTTCCAGCTCAGCAAGGTACGTTTGGTCGGCTGTTTCTGTGGTTCCTCACCGTCACCTCCCCACCTCCATGCTACTGAGCAGCTGCCACGCTTCATGTAGGGATCGCTGCCTTTCAGCAGTGAAATGCTTGGCTTCCTATAGAAAGGAAATTTCTAAAGAAGAGAGAAGAAACTCTGCTGTGATCCCCCTCTGGTTTTCCAACAAAAAAATCATTTAAATATAGGTTAAATTGGTTGAATGTTATGAGTCCCCGGAGCTGCACACACATCTTTGTGAGCTCTGTTTTTCAATGGATGAAAAGAAAATGCATGTACATAAGAGGGGAAGGCTCTGAAGCAGGCGGAAGGGAGGGCATAACCTGGAGGATGAATGGGGATGGGGACACACGGGTCACACCGTCTTGGACTGGCTCTGCAGGTGCAGCACAGCACTGAGCAAGAATGAGGGGAAGTGCCCTGAAAGGCAGAGCTCCCAAACTCCCTGCTTTGGGCTTCTAGAGCAAGAGCAATGCTTATTTAGATAGATCCTGAGGTCTGGCATGAGCCAAACTCAGGCAGTGCGGTTTTGCCTTGTTTTGAGGTTAAGACAAGGGGCAAAATATGTTAAGAATGGAGATAAAGGCTTGGATTTGTGTCCTCCTGGGTTTGTGACCATCACAATTTGGATTTGAACTTAAAGTCGGGATCCAAGATCACCCAAATCCTTGTTTCATCTGTCTCTTGGGTGTAGGTAGCAGCAGGAGACCACAGAGGGAACCGCAAGGGAACAGAACCGCAACAGCTTGGAACTACAGGTAGTAAAGACAAATTAAACTGATAGACCGAATGTCTGTGCAAGTACCTAATGGAGAAAGATAAGCCTGTAAAGCAAGGACAGCCCTGTAGGTAAGGGTCGCAAATGCACCAGATGCCAGAGACAGACATACAGGTCTTGAGGGAGAAAGGAAGAGTGGCAGGGAATGGGCACCAGCCCACAACAGCCTCCTTGTTGGAGTGTAAGGGGGGCTGATCTTGGTTGATCAAATCAGAAATAGGGCTGGTGAAGTCACCTGAAGATGAGCATGTCATCCGGGACTGCACCGATTCGGTTTGGCCCGGGTTCAGAAGGAACAGACTTCTCGCTATGAGCCCTGGTGCGGTGTGTGTGCTGCACGCCACGTTGACGATGCTGCCTGTAGGTGTATCGGTGGGATGAAATGACGGTTGATTTTTGGCTCAATAAGGAAAAAATAAAGTCCAACCTTTTTTTTTGTTTGGTATATATCCTCACTATAAGCTACATATTGTGGAATTTTCATTGAAACATTTTAGGACTGTATTACATGCAAAGCCTAAAATCTGCGCGCAAAATAATAATTTGTATTAAAAGCAGTACAGTAATTGTAAGCAGAAATTCAAATACAATCCATTAGAAAACCTCCTGCCCAAGAGGTTTTAAAGGGTGGTTTTACCCTTATCTAGTAATAATGTTGAGTTACTTAATATTTTTCATACCCTAAAAATTTTACAATGATGAGTATTTTTTCTAAAACTATCTCCTAGTTCAGGGAAAGAGATCTTGAACTGATTCAACTCATGCTCTGAAATAAACTGAGTCACTCCAGCTTTCTCTAGCCAAGATCTGACCTGATAACTTTAATTTACATTTTCTTGGTGACCCCTTCAACTGACTAGTCCTTTAAAATACAACTGTAGTCTTATAAATGTGTATTACTTATTTGTAGTAAAAGGAGGGGATTGTACCCCTAAGGGGCTCTTGCACGAACTGTCTGGCACCAGTGGAGCCAGCGTTGTGCCATGCTGGTGGGAAGCAACGCCAACCATTTCCAGCTCAGACCCTGGCTGAAGCAGACCTTTCTCAGATGCCGTTTCTGAGAGATTTCTCAATGTGCTGCGCCAGGATTATAATTACCCACGTGTACAACTGGAGCTCCCTGAGGAGTTTGAGTCTCTCTGGAAATCTGAAGGATGACGCAAAAAGGTTTTCACAGTTCTGTATGAAATGGATGCCAGCTGAAAGATGGACAGTCTGGAGGCAAAACAGCCGGTTCTGTAGCACTCAATGTGCTTAATAATTTTCAGCAGACTGGAGAAGAAATTAAAACACAAATTGAGAAGCGCTGCACTCCTTTGGAGATAAAACAGAAGGAAGATGTTTTTACATAGAGAGTGGGATGAGGATAAAAACAAAAAAGGGCTTGAGGCTGTGTTAGGGCTGATCAATCTGCTTATCGTTTGGAGGGTTAAGGACCCCCGTAAAAGCTCAAAGCGTGATTTCCTGCTCAAAAACATTTTGAGGGAGGTGGGACTGAGGTCCTTGGGTGTGTGTCAATAGAAAATAATTCAGTACGTGTGAATATTTCAGTAATGTTGAAATTAAATGCGTTAGCAGTTGTTTTGGCAGGTGCTTTTCAAAATGAACCACCAACCTATGCAGATTAATTACCCGCTTTCGAGGCCGTGCTTTAGTAAGGAGCTGTTTGGTTGTGCTCAGCAGCCAAGGTGTTTCGTAGGTAAGCTCTCTTTTTTTTCCCAACTGTATAGAGTATAATGGAATGTAGGTGTTGCTTTGACATGCCAATAGCATTAAAAAAGCACTCCCAGAGTCTCAAAACGACTTTGGAAGAAGCCAGAACTGCAGGGTTGAAGTTAAACGAACAAGCAGACAAACAAGGAATGACAATTTTTGTTTCCCCTAAGCTTTCTGCAGCTATCGGTGGGTTAAGCAGCTCTATCGGTGTGACACAAGGGGCCTTCGAAGGAAATGCTGAGCACTCAATGCGACATTTTATGGAGGAAAAATCTTTTATGAAGAAAATATTTATGGCAAAATGTTCTCCTGTACAGAAAAACGATACAAGATGTCTACCCCGCTGAAATCGTATCTAACTTTGTAACTGGACTTGGGCACTGCAGGAGTCTTGTGCTGGTTCTGTGCTCAAATAAGCATCATCCTTGCTCAAGGAAAAATGCCATCTCTCAGTGTTAAATGGGTACATAGCTTTATCTGTAGCTGTTAATATAGATAGAATCATCTCTGAGTGAAAACATCTTCCATCTAGTAAGCTAAGTAAGCAATATTAATAGCTGGATGTAAAATGTCTGTAAAAACATAAAATACTTTATAACTGTCTTATAAAAATGCATTAAGCAATGAGGACTTTGTCATAACAGAAGAAATACGTTACTTCTGTTGCTGCAAGCTTAATAATTATGCTTAATCACCCATTGTTTGGTGATTCAAAATTTAGAAGGGTGTTTTGATTTAAATCTTTAAGAGTTCTCAGAGTTCATGTGCTTTAGAAAAGCATCACTGCAAGGCAGTTGTGGTACTCTAAAATACACAATTTAGCACTAAATCTGAAGTTGCAGAGCTGCTCACCCAGCCACATGCTGCCTAAAGCCCTCACTGCTGAGCTCAGTGACAATTTTAGCTTTCATTTGAAAAGGCTGACTTCTTTCCTGGAGTTGATTTGAACTTCAGCCCTTTATCATCTGCCTCTGTTTATGTGCATTTATACATACTTCGAAATTTTTTAATTAATATTTCAATGTGAATATTTAAAGTATTTTAATTCTGACTATCTCTTTCAACGGTTCCTGTAATTACAAGGTACGTCATTCATTTTAGATTTAAATATGCTTCCTTCCCACACAAACCCAGCATTATTTCTTTTTTTCTTTATGTTACTGTTAGCATATTTTAAAAGTGACTCTTACTATTTTTTCTTGTATTAAGAAATCAGATCCTCCTCTTTTTAAGAGTCCTGCCCTAGCGCTTTTTGCTGTCCTTCCGAAGATGGTATTAGATTGTGTTGGTTGCAGGAAAAAATATCAAGGGCTCCTCCTCTTCCTTTTATTAGATAAAGATTGATGCTCAGAATTACAAGTTTAAAAAAAAACCAACCCAGCATTTAATGAAAGTAGCACTTTATTTCCCCAGCTATAAGATACATTGGTAGTTCTAAACTCTAGGGTATTCAGCACGCGTCCATTTACGTGATGGGGTCAGGATCAGCTGAGCTACACTTCTGGCTCAAGAAGAAGCAAGGTGCAAAACCAGCCCTAGAGCACTTTCTAGGGTGCGGCACAGAATCTTAGACTGAGGGGTTTATTGTTGCAAGAAAGTAATTTCATTACAAACTGCCTACACTGCTAGCATAGGAGCAAGCCTGTTCATGAAGTTACCCAAACTTGAAAGAGAAAGAGCACTGCTGGGTCATTGCTACAGACTCTCATTTTGATGCAGCTTTTGCCTTCTCCCCTTTGCCATGAAGACTGTCCAGGTAACAGCAGAGTTTCAGCAGCGAGGCTCTAAATCTAGCTCCTTTCTGCTGTGTTTTTAAAGTCTTGCCATATCAGCTGTAGGGCTCGGTTCCAGTTTGCTTAAACTCAGTGAAATGTTGTAAACTTGTACCAGGCTGGAGCTGACCTTTCGTAGCTTCATTAGGGTTTTCAGGGTAGACCCTACCAGCATTATTCTTGCTGTTAACAGAAGATTATTTATTGTTTACTCTGTGGTGGTCTGCTGATGTTCTCGTTTGCTGGGTAATAGCCATTCTTTAAAAGTCTGACCTCATTCTATTAGATGCTTTCTCCGTTGAGTGTTCTCATTTCTCACTGAAGCCAATACACAACATTTACTAAAAAAACCTCCCATTAAAGGCGGTGAGAATCTGCCTCTCAGATGGTGTGGACTGTATTTTTTCCTTATCATTAAGAAGTCTGTTCATCTGTCATTTTTTACTGCTTTCATCTGTTCTGCCATGGCTACTGATCGATGCCTGTGACAGCTCATCATTAAAAGGAGCAGCAGCTCTTTCGGTGTCAAAGTCAACTTGTTGAAAACTCTTCATAACCGCTTGTCCTCATAGATTTACAGCAAATGAGAAAATATTACAAAGAACTGGGAACAGTCGCAAGTAATGTCCTTTCTTAACTTGGCATTCAGCTGTCCCGTGACCACTGTCATTTATTAAAGCCGTAAAAGAAACAAGATAATGAAATGAACTGCGAAGCACTTTGTGGCATTTCTCTGTATGAAAGATACTGTTCAAAGATAAATTGCCATTGTAATTGCTGCTTCAGATTTGTCCTGGGAAAGCACAATGTGACTGGGATAAATAGTTTTGACTTTGCTGGTAATGCTGTGTTATTGGAGAGCATTGACAGGACTGAGCAGTTAACTCTTGCAGAGCAGCATGTTAAATAATGAGCAGGTCAGAGTTATAGTACATAGAGATTCTGTATCAATAGACGTGTGAAATGCCAACTGAGAGTAATGTGAGTTAGAGGCATGCTTCAGAGACAAAGTTGCATTTTTCCTTAGTCTTTTAAACAAACCAACATGTGACTGTAGAGGCTTCTCAGCCTGACATCCAGCCTAGCATAGTTTCAAGTAAGTTCTAGTCACTTACCTGCTCATCTGCATACAATACTGTTATTTCTCTAATTGTTTCTATTCTTGCATGTTTGGTATGTAAAAATGCAGTAAAGCCATTATGCAGGAAAAGAAAAGGAAAGTAGTTGAGATGATTATTCTGTTATCAGTCATGACTAAGATGAAGAGAGATATACTAGCAAGACATTGTTCCTAAAATAGGTATCTTGCAAACAAGAAATGTCAGTCAAATGAGGTTTAAATTAAATTCCTGATAGCAATTACTTACAGAATGATCGTGTTCCCATTGAAATTATTATGAACATTGTCACCATTTTAAATGGAAAAAGAAGTTGGGCTTCAGGTACTGCTTCTGAAATGTATTTCAGAATGTCCTCAGCTCTTACCATGTGCTTATATCCTGCTGAACCCAAAGTCACACTGCTACAAAACGCATACTTGGCTGAACGGCAGCTTTAAGCAGGACTCCTTGCACAGGATAGTATGAAAATGAGTTAAAGTGAGAAATGGGCACTTGGAGGAAGTATTGAATGGCCACCAACAAGTGACCTCACTGGGAGGAGGAGGAGAACTGATGAAGTGAAGAAATGCGATGTGCGTTCCAAATAAAGAACTGATGAGTCAAGTTGTGCCCCAATTGGAACAGAAGCAAAGTCAAGACAGGTTGAAAATAACCTTGATAACAGTGGAGAAGAAATAGCAATCAATTCAAGTTATGTTGGCCCCCAGAAGCTACGAGAATAGCAGTGGGTCGGGAAGGTACGCTGATTTCTCTTCTTCCAGGAGTGGGGATTCTTTAAGTACTGCTGCTACAGCAATTATCTGAAGACCTAAACTAATATTACTAAAGTGGTATTCAGCGACCTACTCTCTATTCCCAGTAACGTATCTATTACTCATGTGGTCAAGTCCTTTTGTTCCACAATAAGGAGAAAACAATTTCTAAATATATTATTTTAAATCAGTATCTTTATACTGCAAGACACAAACAGCTACTGCTGAATTATTTCTGACAGATACTAAGTCCCTATTTAATCTTCCAGGTTGAGACATTTTTCTAAGCATGGCTCAGTAGGAAGTTAATTATAGTCTTCTAAAATGGGAAGAATTTTCACCTGAGATGATTAGGATACTGGTTTGAGGCATGATATGTGGGCTCCTAGCTAAAGTTAGGAACTGGCAACATCTTTGGCTCTGTATCATTTCAGAAGTAACACCCTCTGCTGTCACAAAAACTTCCCTGAAGATTGAGATCATGATGATTTTGGATGCAATCAATTCCTTAAGTATTCATCATTGTTGATACATTTGCATATTGGAACATCAAGATGGTTTATTCTGTGCTCTGAGGCAAAATTCACTGTGAATTCAAGTTGAAATTTTCAGGCTTGGTTTCAGCTTCAAGGATTAAACAGCTTTGAAGAAATATAACGAAGCAAGTTTTGGAAAAATACAGAAGTATGTGAGAGTCAATTTAAAAAAAAAAAAAGGATCAATTGCTTGTGGTAGATTTGCCATCTGTTGGTGTATGCATACTGCTGCAGTAACTTACTTCAGTATTTAATTACTTTTTCTGACCTGCATTTGGCTCAGCTAACCTTAGAAATTTATATAAGAAATATAGTTGCTTAAGTTTTCTTTGGTAGTCTTTGGAAAGAGCTGAATTACCAAAGAAATTCTTGTTGATGAGTACTTAGAACGAGGTTTGATAAAGCTGGGCCTTCGGCTTTTTCACTGTAAGCTGTTACATAGAGGCTAGAGTATCTCTGTGGTTCTCTGCTGGGATTTTCTACACATAGACTCCAAAACCATATGCAAAGCTCCAGTAGCCATCCCTGCAGTGTTGCATGTGGAGGTAAAACAAAGTTCCTCCTTACTCGATCACTGCTTGCGTATCCAGTCCTCATGGTAGGCCTGTGTTGCGGTTTAACCCCAGGCAACAATTAAGCACCGCGCAGCCGCTCACTCACTTCCCTCCCACCCGGTGGGATGGGAGACAGAATCAGAAGGAAAAAGGTAAAACTCGTGGGTTGAGATAGGAACAGTTTAACAGAACAGGAAGGAAGTAATAATGATAAAAATAACACTAATAAAGTGACAATACTAATAGAAGGATTAGAATATACAAATCAAGTGATGCACAATGCAATTGCTTACCGGTCGCCAACTGATGCCAGTTAATTCCCAAGCAGCGATCCCCCTAAGGCCAACTCCCCCGGTTTATACACTGGGCATGATGTCCCATGGTCTGGAATACCCCCTTGGCCAGTCGGGGTCAGCTGCCCTGGCTGTGTCCCCTCCCAACTCCTTGTGCCCCTCCAGCCTTCTCGCTGGCTGGGCATCAGAAGCTGAAAACCCCTTGACTTAGTCTAAATGCTACTCAGCAACAATTGAAAACATCAGTGTGTTATCAACATTCTTCTCATACTGAACCCAAAACATAACACCCTACCAGCTAGTAGAAAGAAAATTAACTCTATCCCAGCCAAAACCAGAACAGTCTGTAATTTACTTTGAGTCATTTGTCATATCCCAAAGGACTTTGATAGCTAATGACTGCTCCTTACTTTCCTTTCTCTTTATAATTTGTGCATGTTACTGGTAGCTATTTTATATTTACTCCCAAAACACTCGTGTAAGTGTGTACATTCATTTACAAGTGACTAAATAGCCCAGGAATCTTCAACCTGCGAAACAGAGCAGAGCATGGTAGGATTGTGGAGGTGGGATATATACCATGCATAAAATCACAAACGATGTGGAGAGAGGGTGATTAATCACTCTCCCTTACAATAAAAGACTAGGGCGCATCAGATGAAACTAAGCAAGAGGCTCAGAGTGACATACTTTTGTAATAAGGTTTACTTGTGGAACTTGTTGTGAGATGTTATGGTTGCTGAAAATGTAGATATTCAAGAATGCTTGGGCAAATTGATGGACGAAATATCCATCAAGACTATTCTGTGCAAGATACCACCCTTGGCTCATGAAACCTGAATTGCTGGAGGCTGAAAACAAATTCTGGAGAAGTACTCTTAGCTACTGCTTACTCTGTATTTTCTGTCTGGCATCTGCTTTCTTGGCCAGTGTTGGAGATAGGACACTGGATCTTTAATTTGGCTGTATGTAGCTTTTCGTTTGATGATCCAGAAATTCTGAGATGTGTCAGTTGGCTGGTTTGTAGCATTCACTCTATTTTTTGGGAAAAAAAAATTTTTTAGGACATTTGAATTCAAAATGCATTTTGAAATGAACTAAAAAGCTTTGAGTGAAAAAACTTTAGATAAGCATCAGAAAAAACTAGTAGGATCTTCATTCACTGTGCCTATCTGCAGTTTTCATACCCTACTGTCAAAGCAATGTGATCAGGAGAGATAAATTAATTGTATTTTCCATATAGCTGAGAAACTTATTTAGCTCATTTTGGACAAACGTGGCGAAATTTGCTACTAAGTTTGTCCTGTGGTTCTAAAATAGCCTGACAGAAGAGTGCTTGCTTTGACAGTGAGAATGAAATAGTGAGTACCAAGGATCTTTCTGAAGGTGTTGATCTAGGAGCACCATCTAAAATTGGCTTCCTTTTTTATCCATAAGTGAGCTTTTAAAAACTTGCTACAAAAGTACGAAAGATGTAGATGGAAAAATATAATCATAAAGCTGAAGCAGGGATTCATTTTTTCACAGAAAAAAGTAAGGGCCTTTTCATTCGTGCTCCATACATTCAGGATGACCATAACTGAGCATAAAAGTGATTCTTGCTGTTTCCTCAGCTAAGTGATTTTTCTTGCCTTCGTAGTGTGGGGCAGACTATACAATAAACTGTTTAACAACATCAAACTGTTTATGAGTTCTTATACCACATTTCTGTAAATACACGTGCATACATGAGCATGGCTCTATTTGCAATTTTTTAAATATCAGTTTATACAGGACAGGATATAGACTCTCAGGTTTCTATTTCATATTCAGACTAACAGAACATTGACTAAAGATTTTGTCATGGTACTCTTCTGTAACTTGATCCAAATACACACAGATGTTTGGTATTGTGATAGTAGTTTCTAAAAGTGTGAAAATCTTGCTGCAATATTTATCTTATTAGGAAGAGAGCAATTTACGCTGTGTGTAGAGGATCTCCACAGCGTAAGAGCCACAACCATGCCACTGAACTTGGCTTACAGCCGTGTGACAGCACACTCTCCAGAGCACCTCACCCTCTGCATAAATCGGTTCCTCCTCTGGGACGATTCTGGCGTAGACACAGAAATACAACTATACATTTTCGATGCATCAGGACGGTTCTTTTTCCTTCTGTCGTGGTTTAGGGCCGGCGAGCAACTAACACCACGCAGCCGCTCACCCCTTCCCCCCCCCAGGTGGGATGG
>JANZLQ010000040.1:21830758-21880350 GCA_026212715.1 Elanus axillaris
GGTGGTGGGGGGGGGGGGGCGTCTGTTGGCAGCCGGTGGGCTTCGTGTCGCCGTGGTCGGGTCCCGGTTAACGGCCGGCTCCGGAGGGCTCTCTGTAAACTGGGGTTTGTGGCCGTGGCTCCTGTGGGAAGTTACTTTAACTTCTGGAAATTTGGCTGCGCTCATCTGGATGCGCGTCCAGGTAGGGTGTCGCTAGGAGGGGTCCCTTTGCTTTTTTTTTTTTCGTTGAAGAGTTACCCAATAATTGCCGTACACACAACTGACAGAAAGAAGCAGGAGTGTGTGGCCGAGGTTTGGATGCCGAAACATAAGCAACGACGTCGAGAGTGTCTTCAAGGTATTGCTTGGCACTCTAGCTGCATCCGTAAGCAAGTCCCAAATGCTATTTGAAAGAAAATAAATGGTAAGACTGGTTATGCTGTAATAATATCTCAGCGGAATGTGACACTCGAGTATTAAAACTTTTGCACTTCTAAATCAGAAGCGGAGGATTGCGTATCAAGTATCATCAAGTATGACAAATAAAAGATTACACCTAGGTGTATTAGACGCACAAAAGATGTTATCTAAATAAAGCTTCTTAAAACTGGTCGGACTTGCTTTCCATGATGCAGTAGGCTTTTCTTATCGTAAGTAAAAAGGTCTGTAGCGAATTCGTCTGTAAGTACAAAGTGCGCAAAGCAGGCGTAGGTTGAAGTTCTGGGGCGAGCGAAAGGATATCCTTTAAAGGATCTCGTTGAAGTTTTATTCTCTGATAAAAATTTATACGTACAAAGAAAAAAAAAACCACCAGTAATTGATGATTGGAATAAAGCCATGAGGCTTTACATTTCTTAAGAGTTGGGTGTTTGGAGTTTTTTTTTAATTTTCTGTAGCTGTGTCTACAGAGTGCTGCTTCCAAGTACTATAATTACTGAAAATCCGTTTCTACACCGTGGCTGCTACACTTTAACACTTTAAAATATTGTAATGATCTAATAATACTTGGCGCAGTCCCTGTACCTTAATATTGGAGAAATCCTAATTATGCTAGTGAAGCTACAGGTAAGGATTAAAAAGTCAGCAGAAGTGTTAAGGCTTATTTGTTAATCTTATGGTTTGTAAAAATAGTATGCTGTAGTTAAGGTATGAAGCTTACTGAAGGTGTGAGAACTTTCTGGGCCCCGTTGATCTGTTCTTTAAGAATAATCCGGTACATCAGTGTTAAAATAATCAGAGTATTGCAGCTGAAATGTGAACATCTCTGATTATTGTGCATCTCGGTATTTTTTGGCTGGACAAATACCCCTCCACCGAGGCTGGTGCTACTTTCAAAGTATTGTGTTCAGTGTCACTTTTGCGTACAGATTTTGCCATAAATATTGGCAGTTAGCGAGCGTGGCTGGAGAACCAGCCCTAGCTCCAGCGCGGCAAAGCTCACACAGGTAGTTCTGCTGACGGTGGTGACATTTAAGTTATTTTTGAATACTCGGCTGGGCTTGGGCGAATAATGAGACTTGAGCTTGGTAGTGCACTGCAGTAGGAGCCTGGTTCTGAAATCACACTCGTCTAGCCCACAGAGCATTGGATGGTGGACATCCAACTGAAACAGCTCTGTGTTCGCAACATCCGAAGGCAACCGTTTGCAACAGTCGTTCTCTAAATTATATCTTCCTCAAGCCCGTACATGAACTACTTACTTAACAGGGTCCGGGTACAACTATTTCAGTTGTGCTCTGATTAAAATGAGACATCAGGTTTGTTACGTCCATGTTGCATTTGGCTAGCAGCGTTTGAGACTTCATTTAGACCAAAACCAGTTTCTTCAAGTTGCGTACGAAGTTCCCAAATTACATTAACAAATACTTGTTATTGTCATAACACTTTATATTAGGAGCATCTTGGGGATCTGTGGTACTTTTCACTTGTTGGAATTCTACATGCACGTGGTTTGGGGATTTAACAAAGATTTATTTTACGTTAAAATGATTTTTGCTTTGGTTTGGATTCTTGACTTAAATTTTATAGAATTAATTATAGCCTGTAGTACTTACTACAGCCTTACCTTGGCAGTCTGATAGATCCCGGTGACCTTGGCCTCACTGGAACTACAGTCAACAGTATTGCTGTGAAGTCGCCCTGTGTTTTGAGGACTAACTTACTTGCGCTCTTGTCCATCAGTTGTAGCGTAGGAGGAAAAATTAGAGAAACAGTTCTCTCCAAGGAATCTGCTTGTTGACTAAATTTAGGATTACGTTATTAGAAAAAAGTGCATTTGCAGTGAAGTAACGCTCATGTTGACTGGATGAAGTAAAAACAGTTGGCAGGGGAAGGATGCGATCTTGAAGGTAGGAAACAAATTTTCCTGCTTCGAGGCATAAAACCAACAAGAACTTTTAGAAGCAATTTAGGACTGAATTATTTTGCCCTCTTCCACATTGGTGGTCTTTGAAGTGCTAAGAATTACGTTTTGGACTGTGCACTGTGCTGTTCCTGGCTGTTCTTATATTCCTATCAAAGTGTCACTTGTGAAGCAATTTTGTGACTGTGGGAATTCCTTAAGAATAGGTAGGAAGGGTTGGTGTCATCCAGTCTAAGTTTCAAATATTGATCCTCCTAAATACAGGATTAGTAAGTATTTTCATGGTAATAAAAATAGGTATGAGAGTGTTGATTATAATCAACTGTTGTAGATTATTAAAGTATGATTGCAGTCTACAAAGAAAAACAGTGGATGTTAACGTCTTATTGACCAAGCTGAACGAAATGCAAAAATACTTGGAATGGGGCAGAATGCAGTAATTTGGGAATTTTCTGCCTGTTCAGTAAAAGTAGTCTTGCATGCATTTAATAAAAAGGAGAAGTGTAATTGACTTAAGTGCATGCATAAA
The DNA here is from genome assembly GCA_026212715.1 of Elanus axillaris. Taxonomy (NCBI): domain Eukaryota; kingdom Metazoa; phylum Chordata; class Aves; order Accipitriformes; family Accipitridae; genus Elanus; species Elanus axillaris. Next base: position 21,833,629 of record JANZLQ010000040.1, read on the forward strand.
TGCAACCTCAGTCAAATATTTATTTTTGAAATAAATACTTCATAAGCCAGTTGCTTAGTTGGCTGGCAGTGACAAGGAAGACGAGGCTGAAACAACAAAGTGACTGGAAACTGAAGTGTTCTGCGAGAAAACTGCTGCATTGAAAGTTGCTGCCTTCGAAAAAGCATGTTCATGAGTTGAGCTTTGCTGCTGTTGTGCATAATCTGTTGCCCATGCCAATTTAAATAAATACATCTTTGATTTTGGCCAATGTTTTCCGTCTGTCCTCTTAAGCATGTTCTGAGCCTGGTCTGTCAAAGGCCACTGAATTTTGTCAGTGTTAGGAGTTGCATAACTCCTTTGTGAGTAATTACTGGCAGTGACGTGGATGACTCAGCTACCTAGTTTTGTGCATCTCTGAAAGCCTCCACAATTAGGTGGTGTTATGTTAAGAAAAGAGAGTAATAGTATTGCCCGTAACTTGAATTAAGTGCCCTCGGCCATTGCAACAATGTACATTTTTTTAATAAAGACTTATGAGAGCAAGCTGCCTTTAAAAAAAAAAAAGTAAGCACATTAATACTCTTAAATGGGAAACAATGAGTGTCTTTATGCATTGAAAAGTGTTGCAATATAATAATAATAACAATTCTGGTTTGGTGTATCACTTTTGAAGATTAATTTTGGACATCTGCAATGGTATCCTGAGTCTCTAAAAGGAGCAGGGGGTCTGTTCGAGGTAGCTGACCTTGGTTCCTACAGGATAGCTTTGGAGAGACATCACAGTAACCCTAAATCAGAAGAATGGTATTTCTTCAACTCGTAATACAGAGAATTTTAATGTTTATGTAGGTGTACTTTGCGACATTAAGAATAAAGTTAGCAATACTTTGTTTTCATCATTTAAATCTTAACCCTGTTCCAGTATTCTCTCATCTGCCATTAAACATGATTTCAAGACTGGCTGCTTTTTGCCCTTTGATGATAGAGTTGCAGTCGTCTACTAGACAGGCAGTAGTGAAAAGATCTCAAGTCTTTTACTAGTTCAGTGATCCCTGTGCTGATGGTTAGGTTTGTGTCTTTGCATAACTATAACTAGTCTGAGACACACAGAATTCTCCCCTGATGTCTGATAATGGGAAGGATCAAAATGTTCTCTTAAAATCAGTAATTATATGTTGCTGAAGGTTTGTTATCTTGTCTGAATGCATGATTTATTTGTCACAGGAAAAGAACTTTATAGCTTTCCCTAGTAACTGATTATGGGTTTAAGGGGGTTTTTGTTTGTTTGTTTTTGGGGGTTTTTGTTTGGTGGTTTTTTTTTTTTTTTTTTAAGGTAGATGGCTTTATCTTCTTTTACTTGGTATGTTTAAAGAGAGCATGAGCGAGTTTCCTGGCCTCTTCCTTTTGTGAGAGGATTCGGGGGACTGCAGCTAGCACAGGGTTTCTGCAGGGGTGAGCGGATGAGAAGAAAATTCAGCGTAGACCAGCAGAGTCTGACGTGGGCAGTGCCCTCAGCAGGACGTCCTTCCTCTGGTCACACTGTGGTAGGGTGGGACTCGGCTTTAGACGGTGTGACTCTGTGTTGGGTAACCCTAATAACACCGCTTCGTCTTCCACTTCACGGGGTTGGCTGCCGCGCTGGGGGAAATTGTTTCTTCCCAAAAGCACGTGAGCCCAGGTGGTGAAGAGCACTGAATCCACCTTGGGTACCTGCACCTGGTAGGTAACAATATCTACAGTTCCAAAAAAAAACACAACCCACAATGAACTGTTGCATGGAAAAAAGTTGTGGATGTTTTATAGGAAGAATAGGTGCCTTTAGGCTTCAGTTTTGTTCACACTGTCTTTTAGACATTTTAAAAAAAGCCACCAAAAAACCCAAAACGTAAAACCCCTCACCTGCTTGGCTGTGGACAGAACCCCCAGATTTCTTAAACTTATCTCAGGAAATCAGATTCAGTAGGCCAATGTGTTGCTAATTAAGTTAATGATGCAAACTCTCTGCAGATGTAATTCAGAATAAATGAAGAACAAATGTGGTTGTCTTGACAGGACTTTTTTTCAAAGGATTTTTTTCAAAGTCTTTTCAAAATAATTGGAGTTTCTAATGTAAGCTTCCACTCTTAACATTTTGAAATAAGTATTTGAAGTAATACTTTCGTATGTGGGGAAGCAAACAGGTTAGTCTTGTGTTCATTTGGAAGAATTGAGAGGTGTAGGTCTGGTGACTGACTGGAAGTTACTCCAGTAACTTAGCAAATTAAGCACAGGGAAGGACGACCTGGGGAGGATGCAGAAGCTTTTGTTGGTCCTTACGTAGAATTGTACCTGTTTGAAGCCAGACTAGATTATATGCGAGTGGTGATGAATAATGCTTTCTACCTCTAATAATATGATAAAATTCCCAGTTCTGTTTTTTTCCTATAAAATTTTTAATTCTGTTTCAATGCCTAAGTGAAGATGTGTAAAAACAGGGCAGAATGAACCAGCTTTACATCTTCTGCTGTGTTTCCTTGTAGTGAGGTGTTCTTGCTGACCATTTGTATAGGTCCTTTAGGCCAAAACCTATAGACCTACCAAACCATAATGCTTTTACCATGTAAACAGTGAAAATGTCCTTAACGTGGAGGGGAAGATGGTTCAAATCTTTGGTAATGCTGGGATTCCTCTGTTCTGCTGTAATTATTAGAGGGAAAACATGTGCAATAGTAGTTAAGCCTTTCACCAGCCCACAAAAGCCCTTTGGATATTCTCCCAAGGTAATAGGGTCCCAGGGAGTCATGGGATCCATCGCAGCTATTTAAATCAGAAGGCAGATTGCGCCGTGTTACCTCAGAGGCAGTTTGGCATTGGAGGATTGGGTCTCTTAGCCTGCACCTCCGGAAAAGTAAGTTTCTTACCTGCCAGGTTGTCTGACCTTAACTTCGTTATCGTCTTTTTATACTGTTGTTTCGGTTATTTTTATACTTATAATGTGGAGTGCTTTCTGTAATTTTCAAAACTCGTATTTGGAAAGTATTGATGCTGTTTGCCTAAATGTCCAAGTTTAGCTTGTGTTTTAATGAAAAATAATATTAAAAATGTTCAGTTAGTTGTAGGACGTTAGCAGTACTGAACAGCAAGATGATTCAAGGGTGAAAGGCTCTTCTTCAGAATAATGGTACTTGCTTCCTTTCACCTGCTCTCTTTATAGAGATATGTGCTCTCTAATTCTCAACAATAAATTAAATTTATGTGTTCGTAGATAGTAAGTAATGACTTGGAGGTTAAAATAGTTCTGTTCTATATATGTTTGTGTGTAAATATTTGTGATTAAATTGCTAAAAGGGGTCCCACTTGGCATGCAGAAGCAGCATTTTGTATTTGGTTTCCACAGAGGTGTGAATTTTTGCCAAATATGGGGGACAGTGGAAACTTCTAGTTACTGAAACTTGGCCAATATTCGTAACTGTACAGAACAGTAATGATTTAATTTTTGTCAATGAATTTTTTTTACTGGGTAACTAACAAACTACTAGACTTTGGGTTACATTGTTTTGTTTTGTTGGGGTTTTTTTAATGGATGGTGACCAGGGTTCACAAACAAATAAGGCAAAAGTGTAGTTGTGTATATCAGGCAATAAAAGTAGACTCATGCACTTGAACATAAAATTCTTTGGACTAAAAATTGGCAGGCATCCTAGTCTTTGTAGTTATGGAGGGACTGGACAGGAAAAAGAGACCACGAGCAACAATGAAGGGGAAAAGTGTACAGTAGGAAATTGTTAATTAAGATGACATTTGATTACCTGCCATAAAAATCCTATAACTTACTATATTTGATTTGCTAGAAAGCTGAAAGTATACTTACATGGTGTGCTCAGGAACTATGTAGGTCAAATAACATGCTAATTTTTTGGTTCAAAACCCTGTTCCAGCAGTGACGGCTTTCTGTATCCGATTGCCTGGAGTTAAGCTATTGTTTTCAGTGTATCGACAGTTCTTCTGGCTGGTAGTAGTATATCCAGAGCTTAAGTTTAAGTAACAAAACTTGGAAAATGTTGACCATATTTAAAGAAAGAAGAGGTGAAATGCGCACTAAATTCACTTCAAATTAAAGTCCGTGAGTGAAGAATTGTATCATATTTCTAGGCACCTGGAGTGGAAACCCATTTTATTAGCAGGTCCAAATAAGAGTTTTGCACAACTTCGGTGCGCCTGAAATAGATTCATGCTTGAATGTAATCGAGTGATATTGTGAGAAGAAATTACATGGCAGTGAATTGTCTGAAATGAGGTTGGAGTTCGTATCTGGTCTGAACTTCGGTATCATTTCTTGATGTTTTCAATTAACTCATACAATGGCAAGTATAGTGGGTGTCCCCCATCCCTCCCAGAATCTAATTTGGAAAAAATACTTATGCAAACCCAAGTTAGTTATGCAGTAAATTAGCTGGTAGCATTGGTTTTTGTAGAGTATGTGAGGTTTCTGAATCCAGGTTAGTGATTTTTGGCCTTGAGAAATTAGGGTGGCAATGCATGATAGATGTGAATGATGAACATGTGAATATGCCAGTGCTTTGTTAAACTGACGGTTTATAGTTAATGTGAAGAGTATGTGTGTAAACTGTGGTTAAAATAAACAGTAGCTTAGAGAAGAGTGAAAGTAATCAAAGCCTCGTGCTACTTTCCTTGATATTTTTTTCATTGAGGATATAGTCCAAAAACAAGTGCCAGTATCTTGGTACAAAGATAGGAGTTTTAATTTTATCAAAACCATTAATTTAGGAGTTAACTCTTAAAAGCTCTACTTGAAATCAAGAGTCCTAGAAGAAGCAGTGGAAGTAGTTGAGGGTTTGCTCAGATGATGCAATTGTGGTGGTATAAACCTGTCCCTTCAGCCTTACCTGTTTGTCAAGTTTTCTGTTTTGTTTTTAAATAGGGCATGGTCTATATGGCATTTCAAGATTCTTTGTAGTTCTGCATTTTACCAAATCATGTGCTGATAATCATACCATAGTTTAGTATCCTAGGCATTTCTTTTAGATAAAGAAGTGCAAGAAAAAAAATCATTACCCAGTCGAAGAACTTAATTGGTTTGGCTTGTTTTCAGGGAAAAAGTAGTTTGAGTTTCCTTCTGTTATTTCTAGTTAGTGTTTTGTTGTGTGAGATCTATGCCACATGAATGTAGTGATGCTGAACAATTAACATATAAATAAATTAGCAATTATCACTAGCAAAATCCATAATTGGCTTCACCCATTTTGTCAGGTATTACCAGTTTTTAATTAATGCTTTGCATGTTGAAACAGAGCGTGTCCTTTTTATTTGTTTTGGTTTGGTTTTTTACAGTTTCAGTTGTTAAGGAGCATTGAATTTTTTGTTAGTTAAGGAGAGTTTAAACTGAATAACTTTTTTTTTTCTTTTTACTGTGATGGTGGACTTAGAATCTTCTTTTTACTGTTTTTTGGTGGCGGGCGGGAGTAGGCAACTGCTTGCAAGTATTGTGCTTATTTAAGACAATGTCACCTACTTGCTTCTGACCAGATGCATCTCGACTTTTCTGCCTCTTAAACGTGTTATTTTTGAAATTGACTCACAAATAGTACACAGATCTACAGTTTCTAAAATGCTTAATTAAAGGTTGAGTATTCTATTTGGTAGATATTTAAATAACTGTTGGTGCAAGCGAATTTTTAGAGGAGTCTAATTATTTAAGGAAGTAGGTAATTGGTTTTGTGCATAAGAAATCTGTGGTATGTATTTTCTGTTCTACCTGCTCTTGCGCTTCTCCCTCCTGCCCCCAAAAGACTTGAAATAACTTTTTAATCTTTTCTCCTTAAGCTGCAAATTAATTTTCAGCAGCAGATTTTAGCTTTCTGAAAAGCATTCTCAACATAACTTTTGTGCATAACGGAAGAATTTCACATTAGTGTCATCTTGTTTGGATGGTATCTGTAGCTTTTAAAGAAGGAATTTGAAATTAATTCCAATTGAAGAACACTGCGGAATGGCATTTATAAAGGGATGTGCTAAATGATACATAAGGGAGATGCTAAATATAACTACTAAGTAGTAGTATTTGTTTGAAACTACAGTTTTAAATTAGAGCAAGAAGAACACCAGTTTTCATTTGTGTGCTCTGAAATGTAAATTGGTCAAATGATGATCTCGGCTTATTTGAAATTGTTAGGTCTTAATGTTGTTTTTGTTGTGTTTTTCTCTTCTGCATTCCCCTTCCTTCCCCTCTCCAGCTAAATGGCCTTAAAATGGCAGATGAGCCCATGGAAGAAGGTGAACCATATTCCTACCACGTAAGTATATCTGATAGATGTTCAGTTTAGACACTCATTAGCATGGCTTCCTTTTGAAGCAGAATTTATGTGTTCCCTGCTCTTTAATAACTTTTTAACCTATCATTTTATTTGACCAGATCTGAAGAGGCTCTAAGTCTCAAAAGTGATCTTGAAAATTAATGCCTGGGTAGGGGCCATAAGTGCCTTGTGTGGGAAAGGTTGCCGCATGAGCCAGCGCTTTATGGAAGACGGTTTCTGTGTGCTGGAGAGAGCGTTTGCAGATCCCTTAGCCTCAGAAAATGCTCAGTCCAACCTCGAACCTTCTATACACAGAGTGCTTAATGTCGCTCTTACTACGCTGTCATCTCTTCTTCCTTTGTATTTTTTTAATGTAGTTGCTGTACATTCATCTAGAAGGTGCTTAATTCCTGCTATTTTAGATCAGAATTAATTTTTATACCGGTATGTTAATTTGACTTTTCTGTAGAAATATCCCAGATAAACCCTGTTGAGCACGATTTTTGTCCAGTGCGCTGGTGATGTGCGTATTTAGGAGATGCTGAAGATCAGTGTTCTGTATGCTCGCTGAATCTTGGACTAACTTCAGGCTAATTCTGTATGTGGTGAAATGCCTGACTTTGCACGGAAAAACGGGCCATTTTTGAACACACTCATCCGTATGTTTTTGAACAGGATCATGGAAGGAGGTATCGAGTAGATCTTATTGCCAGCTGTAACCACTGCTTTGTATTGCAATAATAACTTTTTAAGTCAGTGATTTGGAGACTAAACTCTTGAGGGCAGAAACGCATGTGGTGCTTGGACTTTTCCCGGTGTGGAATAAGTAAATAAACAGTCAGTGTCATAGTCATCTTATATGTAGCAAAGAAAGATGAGCAATGGGTTGTCTCAATCTTTTACTGTACTTGAACCAGAAGGATGTTGCTGAGCTTGTTTGTTAGGTGCTTGGAGCTACATACCAGTCAAGCTGTAACGAAGTAAGATGGCACAAAGCCATAACCGATTGCGGCGCTCCTTTCAGTGCTTTGTCTTCTGTTGAACCTGCTGGGAATACTTACCTCTTGTGCAAGGCGACTCAGTGGGAGCTGGTACCTGAGCCCTGAAACAGATTTGCTGCTCGAGCAGCAGAGCACAAAACCAGATAACCAAATTAGCAGTTCGTGGAGGCCAAACTAGAAATGAAAATGAAGTGGGCTTGTATATCTGTTCAACTCTTCACCTGCTCATTTCTTGTTGATGATGCAGAGGTCTTTTTATGCTTCAGTCATGCCAATTTTTAGTACTTTAATGATAGTAAAGTAGGTGAAATTGTATCGACATCTTTTGTGAAGGTAAAACACTTTAAAAAATAACTCCTCTCACACATCTCAAGTTATTCTTTATTTGCACGGAAAACAATTTTTCTCCTCAGTTCACTTTTAGAAATACTCTATCAGTCTCCGCAGCAACCACATATGATATCACAGGCTAATGACTCGAGGTGGGTGATAAACAGAAGAGCAGGTGAACTCTTAAAGATCTTTTCTCATGTGGGGGTTCACAGTGTCAAGGAATACAGATTAGGATGGTGAAGTAAGAAGGCTTCTACATAGAGTATTTACATATTTCATAGAAAGAACCAGCCATTAAGTCTGTTGTACAACTTGGTGTATAACTAGACAATTTGCTGCTTTCATCTGTCATCAGATGACTTGAAATGCTAGTGTTCTTACCTGCCTTAAATTCCAGGCATGTGTTTTAAAAAAAAAAAAGATAATGTGCGTCTTTCCTATGAATACGTATATGCATAGTCAACAAGATGGATGGATGAAATGAAGTTGAGATGTGTGCACTGTATCATCAGTGTATGTCAGCTGTTATTTTGTGAACAGAGGGAAATAAAGTAGCTTAGAGTGTGAATTAAAGAATTAACTTTGTTATCCCAGCAGTGTCTTGTGTTAATACCTACCTTTGCATGGGAAGGAACAAACAGGCCTTTTCCAGGAAGAACATGAAATAAGAGATGTAGGGGAGGGGAGAAGACTCATGTAGGAACAGCTGAACTACAGTTTGTGAATGTACTAAGATGTTAGTTTGAACTCTTTCTTTCCCCCTCAGGACAGAGCAATTAAGGCATAGACAGTTAATGCAGGGTGATGATTGCCCCCTTTTTTCAGATGATCAGATTTCTACCCTGAATTTCTGTGTAAAGCCACCTAGAGAATGTCATCTAGATAGATACATCTGTATCAAGTCTGATAATGCTGATTATAAGTTTTAATGCATGTCTTGGGCAGCAAGACTTCCTATAGTCAACCTAACTATAGAATGATCTTTTCTAAAACCAGCTGTTCCATCAGGTGGTCAGGTTTTTTTCCGGCGGTGTTTGTACTTGTCTTTGAAGGACAGCAACACACCTTAGGTCGGTAGGGTGTTTTTCTGGTCTTCACCAAGAGAAGCTTTCAAGATGAAGGTCTGAAGAGGATAGGACAATTAATAATCATTTGGATAGCCTAAAGACATCGAAGTCCTGCAAATTGGGTGGGATTTGCTGTTGTGATTGGGTTGTGTTTGCAGCGTGCAAGAAAGTAGTTGGTATTCTTGATAGGGCTGAGGGATGCCACTCCTGTTGTACGTGCAAACTCAGGTTGCTGTTCTAGGCCTTAGCACGTAGTTCGTAGTTTCCAGGGTGCTTATTTTGACATCTCTCTTGTTTTGGCTCACAGAAACTTCTCTTACACCATAAAAACTGCAATACATCATCTGATTTGTTTTCATCATGAATGTTTGTCTTTTCACAATTGTAACTGCTGTGCCCTGCTTTGCTAAAGATGAGAGTAACAGGAAAAAGTCAACAGAACACTGAATCTTTTACGTACCTCAGAATTACCCTCGGCTTTCTGAAGTATGTCTGTACACAGGATAGTCTCTGCATGAGCTCTGCATCACAGAGCTGTGTTTCTTCCGTTGGGTGCAAGAATTCTCAGAGTTCTTAAGATGACTCATATCTTATTTATGCTCTTCAAACGATGCATGTTTGTCTACCTACAAATGGATGACCATATTTATTATTTGCTGCTGTGAAAAGCAATAATTACCTAAAATGATGAAATTCAGTTTCGCTTTCATTAAGACTATTTCAGGAAAAGGAAAGATGAGAAGAATAATCACTGGGAAAACTACAGGCTGCTAAAACAGAAGTGAAGCACAGAAGAATCATCTTAGACTTGGTTTAAAAATCTGTACAATTATTCCTTTTATGTAAGAAAATCCATCTTTGTTGTAGTTAAAATATTTATGACAAAAAGAAATGAACTTTTCGTGAGAATTTTACTTCACTTTAGAAATTTTAGGTGCATCTATTTAAGAAAGGATGGATGGGAAAACTTTCATTTGAACAGCTTTCTGTTGTGCCTTATTAGAATTTTGAATATTTTACTAGGAAAAAAAACCCAACCCACAAAAAAAAAAAACAGAAAAGAGCAAGCTTTTACATGCGCTTCTAACAAGAGTTGAATAATTCAGCCCTGTTCATTGTTGTATTTTGTTTGCCTTTAAATAATAGGATGAAGGAAGTGTGAAAGAAATCCCTATTACACACCATGTGAAAGAAGGATGTGAGAAAGCAGATCCAGCGCAGTTTGAACTACTGAAGGTTCTTGGGCAGGGATCATTTGGAAAGGTAAGATGACTTTGTTTTCATCTCATGTCCACTTTCAACCTGCTTTATCTCGCTTCCTTTATTTCTGTAATACTACAGGGTTAGGTATAAATGTAACAAATCTGAGTACAGGTTTGTGGAAATTGCCTTGCTTTGGAGGAAGTTACCCACCCTGTTTTGCGGCTGGATGGGAGGGGCCTATGTGTTTTCATTTTTGCTATGATAGCATTTCTGACTTGACATTTTTCAGAGGAGAAGCAATGTCTTTTTCCACAGACCTGTCCAGACATTCAAAAAAGATAGTGTCGTAGCAGAGTTGCTGGGAACGTTTGAAAAGATAGTGACAAATTTCATTTTTTTCCAAACCTTGTTCTGCTGCCAAGGGAGCACTGTTTATAGCAGGACATCAAATCACATCGGACACAGAGGCAACAGCCTCGGTCTCTAGGCAGAACGGTCGGTCAGTAGCAAATTTTAGGAGGTCTGCCATGGGAAGTTACCATTTGCTTTAACTGAACAGAGAGGCATGTTTGTGGTTCATCGGGACTGGCATCTGCAGCTTCATGGGAATAATGGCACCAACATCAAGGGATTTTACCAGCTGGGTTAGAGAGTTAGGGGTGGTTTTTATGCAACAGCTCTGGTGTTGACAAGCTCTGTTTGCCTAATGCCATGGCTATTTGAAATAAAATAATACTGTTTTCAACTGCCTCAAGTCTTTATTTATTGCAGCATGAAGTGAGGAATCAGAATGAACGGTATCTCTGTTCCATATAGGTTGCCTCACATCTTCTGTAGCTTAGGTTGATGCTTGGGAGGCACCAGCGGTGTAATAGACATCGATAGACACTTCTGGAGGAGTTGCTGATTTGTCTTTTGATGATGGTACTTGACATGCTGTGAATGTTTGACTTTTTTCAATATACAAAATCTGTATTGATGTAGATACAGAAGAATGATAGTGGTAGTTTGGAACTTGAACCAAGCTAACAATAAAGTAAATAATGGGGGGAAAGGTATTTCAGGTTTTTTACTTTCCTGTATTTAAGTGATCTACAGCTAAAAGACACTAAGTGAACAATTATTCAAATAGAAGAAATATGGCAATTTTGTTACATTAATTTCTTTTTCTAATGTGCCATTTGGTGTCACATTGCAGAAATGAAATTAAAAATCAAATGTCTCTGTCACTAGTTTGAAACACAGTAGTTGAAAAATTAATCCTAGTGTATAAGGAGCTAATTTATTTTTTAAAACCAGACTCTTAAACTGCATCTTTTTCAACACATAAAAAGTAGACAACCGGCTTCACGTATGTTTCCATTTCCTGTTCTTCTGCTGATTTGGTCTATGTCATGGCAGGAACAAATCTCAGCATAGAGTTGTGTGAGAGGCAGGGGAGGAAAACCCTGGACATTGGGAAGGCGTCCTGTGAGTAAGTGATAGCTTAGAAAATAGGCTTTAAAATATTTCTTATTGTTTTACAGCTTAAGAAACGTTTCTTTATCTGGTAATGTTGGTTGCTGATTCCCTCATATATTTCTCATCTTCAGAGCCTAAAAGGCTCCATGCATTTATTACTCTTGACTTTAGATGTCTTAAGCTATCTTAGGGTTCAGCACATCTGGTACAGACATCTTCGCCCTGACTCAGATTCTTACTTCACGGAGTTCGGACTTCTGGCAGCCTAAGGAATGCTTTTGCTCAGAATCCCACCAGCTTGGTGAGATGTCTGGTTTAGAGCTTTTGAAACCTGGCAGCGCTTGTTTCAGGCACCAGCTTTAAGAATTGGATGGTGACTGTTGCACACCTGAGCGGAGCTCTTTTTATCTAATATTTGTTGCTCTCTGTTGAAAAGAGAAAACAAACAATGAAGATCAATGGCTGTTGCCTTCAGTGTGTTTTTCTCTCTCCAGTGTTTGTTTTCTCTCTCCAGTTCGTGCTTCCCAGGGATCTCCCTTTGGGTTTAGCAAACACAAGGGTTGTTTGCTCTAGCCAAGTAGAGTGCTACAGCTCATCCTCTACATGGTTTTTTTTTTTTTTGTTCGGCATCTCTGCAGGATTTAACACAGCTTCACAGAAATGAAGGGTTAAACCTCGTGTCCATTACCGAGTTTCTCTCTTCAGCCTTTGATAGCATTCTGAGGTTTCAGCACCCGGTCTGCTGAAAATGGTCTTCGATTCACTTAGGTGAATCACTTTGTGCAGTATGTGTCCGTCGAGATTGTGCTTTACAATTGAACAATCGAGCATTGCATCTCTGCAAGATGTGGGATTAGGGAGACTTTTTGTCTGCAAATTAAATAGATGGTGCTTGAGTAGTTTTTCAGTGGCAGCTGTTTTGGCCCTTGTTAGCTAGAATTTTTAACTTGTACATTAATTCCTTACATTCTTACAAGCTGCTGGTTATTAAGCACTAAAATACTTGTACATGCTTATAAACATTTTACATTTGTGACTGAGCGTATTAATCTACAGATGTTTTCTTCTTTGCTGGTGTTTGAATTGCTCCCTTTCCTATTTGATCATCAACATTGAGAGTAGTGCTGTAGGTCAATCATGGGGCAAAACTTAAAATAAAAAGCCCAATAACCTTGAAACATGATGATGTTTTTCATCGCACCAGAGCTTAAATGAAAACAACCCCCACTCTGTACAGTTTAGTCAGTGACAACATATGAATTTCTGATTCTAGAATGGAAAAGTTGATGAGTATTTGATCTTTTTTAAAAATTTCTAAATAACTTCTAACAAAGCGTATATGTGAATAAATCTAGTATTAATGAAAATCTGAATAAGGTAAGATGAGAGAGGCAGTTTTGGTAGCTCTTGGCGTTCTCTTGTGACTCGTACCTTTTTTTTTTTTGCAGTACAAACATCCCTCATAACTAATAATTGCTATTTTAAGAGCAACAACTTGGAAACGGGAGTACATACCAAACTGTTTTGTAAATTGAAAGACCTAGTAGTTAGAATATTAGTCAGGAGAAGTACATGTATTTGTACTGCATTATTCTATCTAATATTATGCTGCTTTTAGTATCAAGTTACATATAATCTATCTTTAAAACTCCTCTGGAAAGAAAAACCTGTTGGAGTTGCTATTCCAGAGGGAAGGGGTGCTTTGATCTTAAATGGTGAGGTTTCCTTGCTATTGTCTCGCCACTCTTACAGAATTCATTAATATAGCCTGTTATATATTTGAGATGTGGGTTTTAAACCTCAAAAATCTCTTAGGAGGTGGCAGATCAGGCAGAGTTGTCATTCTCCAAAAAAGTAATATAAAGAAACACATACTTGGTAAGTACTTACTTGGTAAGTACTTACTTAAATGGCTTGCTATAGGAAAGAATGTATAGTTTATGACCAGTCTGAATACTTCAGGGAGCTTGGTGGTGCATGTACCTCTAATCTAATTAAGGGAATGCAATTTTGTCCTTCCTTTAAAGGTGTGTACTTGGGAAAGAACGCTGAAAGCTGTCCAAAATTAATAGGAGGTTTGTGATAGTGGCTTATTCGATGACGAAGCTTGCTTATGCAAAAAAGACTTACTACGAATATTTAGCATCTTTTAATTCCTCAGAGTTTTTGAGGAATAGGATGGGACTAGGGATGTGCCCTTCATGGTGTTTGTTTTCTCTCTCCAGTTCATACTTCCCAGGGATCTCCCTTTGGGTTCTGTAGAATACAGACTCCTAGTCTGTATTAATGAAGTTAAAACTCAAGACTTAGTAGTGGGTTTTGTCAGATTTACATAACATATTTCTAGCAGTAATTTTAAAAGTGATGTTTATATTACCAGGTCTTCCTCGTACGCAAAATAATTGGTCCTGATGCTGGGCAGCTTTATGCAATGAAAGTATTGAAAAAAGCTTCTTTAAAAGGTACGTGTGTCTTTTGAATTGGAACTTTAGAAAAACCTGCATCTCCTAAATGACTATTGTAAAGACTTCTTTGTAAAATCCTTTTTTAATCTTAAATTTTTTTTCAGTGAGTTCATAAATCTTCTGAAAGTTTTTTTTTTTTTTTAATTGAGTAACTTAGAAGTACATGTTTAAGAATTATTTTAAATCGGGACAGATAGCTGTCAGAGTTTAAATTTGCATTATTTAATTCTGTTTAGCCTTTTCATTACATTAAACCAAGTTAATTTCATAAACAGTTTTCCTTTTGTTTTTTGTCAAGTTAGAACTCTACTGTGGTTAGAATTATTAAGTTATTCCCTTGTTATAGGTGCCATAGCAAGCTAACTTAAGGTTTTGGCTTTCAGAAGGCATTTTAATGGATGCAACTCCACTGTGTGTAAATAGGGTCTGTTTCTAGTTGAAGAGGAAAAAAATAATCTTAGAAGACAGAAAACAAATAGTCAGTACAGTTAGTTGATTCGGAGGTTGAAGTTAGCTGTCTGGGAGTATGGATGTGAGCTTTTTTCTGAAAGGAATATGGCTTATCCCAAAATACGGGGATGTGTTGGAATTAAAAAAGAGACATTAAAGAAGCTGGGGCAGGTAAGAAACAAAATAGTTTTGCTGTCTGAAAGTACGTGTTTTGTGGGAGACTTAAAAATTAAATAAGGTAACAAGGAAAAGTACTTCTTTAGAGAGCAACAGCTTTTCGTATGTTAATTTCTGCTCCATTTGTATTGTAACAAATACATTTATTTCATACTAGTCTTCTTTTTTTTTTTTCCCCTCAGTTCGGGATAGAGTTCGTACAAAAATGGAGAGAGATATATTAGTAGAAGTAAATCATCCATTTATCGTCAAACTGCACTATGGTTGGTATTTTTTTGCTACAGTTTCTTCCAATACTTGAAGGCATAGCTGATCTTGTTCTTTCTTTGTGGTGTCCATTTTAGTGCCCAAATTAGGTTCTTGCAAGTTGAAATCCCAAGACTAAAACCGGAACATAACTACACATGTATATAAAAGTTTTCGGTTAAGTCCTTTTGAAATGTAAGAATTTTGCAGGAAACCTTTAAAGATCTGCAGAGGTTATTGTATTTATTTATTTATTTTACTTTTCATTGAGTAAAAGCAACAGTAGTTCACATACTTGGTGTTTTCCTGTTTGACAAAGGAGAAATAAAAGAACAGTATTTTAATGATCTTTTACGACTCAGGTTATCTGCTGTGAAGAAGCAAGTAATCATTCAATAAGTTACCTCATGTGCTGCTGAATTATTTCAGTTCTATTACAAAAGTATTGCCTTTCACTTGAAACTTCCAAGCTGTAAAAGCATTCAGATCTGTTTTGTACATCATCTTTGTCATATAACTATTGATTTTTTTTTTTAATTTTTTTAAAGCCTTTCAGACTGAAGGGAAGCTATATTTAATATTGGATTTTCTCAGGGGAGGAGATGTATTCACGCGATTATCCAAAGAGGTAAGTTCTTAAAATTTTATCTCCACTCAGTGTTAGACAGGTGTTTTTTTGTCAGTATAGGATTGTCTTCTGTAGCTGTTTCCCCCATATTTCCTGTCATAGTCCAGTTCTTAATAACTTAGTTGGGTTTACCTTACATATGCTAGAATATATTCTATAACGTGAAGAAATGTGTGTATTGATTAGTAGCCTAAGTTTTAATTTGGCATTTGCAAAGTACAGTTCTTTTGTCTAAAAATGTTTTGTTGCTTGGAAACCAAACTGAAGTAAATCAAGATTTAGCAATAAAGAAAGGGGACGTATAGTTCTCATGCTCCTAGTCAGCTTAGGTGCTCGTGGAATTCTGCACCTGTAAGACGTTTCTGCTGCATTGTAAAATTTCATGATGCTGTAATACAAATCCTAGTGCTTAATATCACAAAGTGTGAACATTGAGTATTTTTGAGACCACTCCCCTTCATCTAACATTGGCATGCAACTGGAACTTCAATTTTTCATGTCTATTTTTGTTTTCTGGATAGAGAGCTTCCGAGGAGGGAATATGATACAGCCTGTTACTATATTTTTAAAAACATTTGTCATGTAGTATTTATTATATGTTACCTTAAGTATTATGAACATGTTTGTAAGATTTTTATTTTCTTTCTGCAAACCTTTCATAAAGGTCTAAATTTTTAATGGCAGCTTCCCATCACTTCACAGTAAGAGAGCTTTTCAGTGTTTTCACCAGTGTAAATACACTTATATTGCTAATGCATCAGAAAAAACACTTTCTTAAATGAGAAAACTGTGTATGTGACTGATTTTTTTCATGACATGAAAGCAGTTGTTGTATCCTCAGTATGTAAGGCCATGAGGTATTTTTTTCCCCATATACTTTTTGTAAAAATAAAGCTTTACTTTAGGAACAGACAAAAGAGAAGGAAAAATTTAAAGGGGGTTTTGTTTCCCTTCTATAATAAAAAGCTGACCTTGGTTAAAACAAGAATTGAGCTCAAAATTAATTAACCTTGAGGCTAAAATGGAGGTTAAAAGCTTAAACTGACTGACTTGTAAAGGGTTATTGGAACAGTAGGTAGGAAAGAGGTCAATCTCTGCTTTGAATATAGGATGTCTAATTATAGAAGAAATTCTGGTATAGCAGGAAGAAGTATTCTCTTGCACTAACACAGCTGGGATTACCAAGTATGTAACATTCTTAAGTAAGGGATGCAAGTCTGTCCATGATAACACTAGCTAGGTGGTTGAACGAGGTATATATTCCCTTCGGGAATAAAGAAGTAATAATTGACAAGTTTTCTTACTGTTAAGTCTCTACATGGCTTTTTGGGAAGACTTCAGTTACCTTCTGTGATGGCTTTTAAACACTGTGTATATAGAAAATCAAAAAAGCGTCAGGCCTTTTTATTTTCTGGTCGGAAGACAAGGTATTTTCAAAAGTACATGGTAAAGCAGAGACGGTGGACAACACACATGACTAAATTCCCCATGGCATTTCATACTTCCCACACAAGGATAATTTTAAATTAATTGGATTTAGTATGAAGTTATTAAAACACTTTTGTTGGTGTTTAAGTTCTAATGTGGGCCGGAGAGTTCCAGCTGTGGAAGTGAAATGAGTATATAATGAAGTTTTCATTGGTAACATTTAACAAAATTGACTTGCATCGTGTTTGTTGACACAGAAAGCAGTTTTAAATGAAATTATTATTGGGAGATTGTAGATTACCATTTAGCATCACTGCATTCTGAGATTTGCATTTTGGCTACTCCAAGGAGTAATGATATCCAGGGTTTCCTCTTGCTCTTTTGGCTATAGAGGAAAACCAGTATCCACGTTCCTCTTTAAAAAATCAAGGTGAAACTTTGAGTAGTGTAACAGCTTTATTATTCATACAACATTAATACCTATCATTATGGAAATGAGGAGTATTTCTGTTGCCAATAGGACAGATTAGGTATGTGCAATTCAAAGTAGAGATTAGCGTACTGCTAAATCGCTAAGCCCAGTTACCTTAATTTGAGACTTGTTAGCTATCCACTGTGCAGTTGAGATGCCTGTTCTCCTTGTTCCTGTTGTTTTCAACAAATAAGGGAACAGTTCACTTAAACCTCAAATTCAATTCCAGTAATTTAAAGATTACTAGCTTCTGCAGTAATTTGTAGAACATGACAAGAGCCAAAGCAGGTATGATTCTTGTATATGAAATTAGAAGCAACTTGTTGAGTATTTAGGGTAGAAATGCATCTCTCAAATGCTCTCTATGCGGTCAGTGTCAGTCAGTTTTTCAGTATCTCACTAGGGTTCTTCAGATTTCTTTTCCTAAGAAGAGCAGAGTAGGTTCTTCAACTCCCACTGCAGACTTTCACGTCATTATTATTTTCACCAAAGTGTTTTATTTTTGCATGCTTTTTCCTAAATTATTTCTCTTTTTTTTTTTTTCCCTAAATATTGTTAATGTGAATTCACGGAGACAGTCACCCAATACAGCAGTCATATACTAAAATTTTATGATGCAGTGGAAACAGTCTGTATAGGATTGTGGCAGAAAGACTGCTGGTGGTCAGTAACAACAAATAAAACAATTAAATTTATTACATTAAAAGTTAGCTCATGCTCTGCAGTAACTGCTGATGTTTTTGTTTAAGTATTGTATACTTTATGATTAGCCTATATGAGTATATAATTTCTATTAGGTGAATTAATGAATTGTGAGTTTGTAAGGTACTTCTAAAACTTATTTTGGAACTTAGGCAGACAGGAGTATTTTTTTAGATTGCAGTTTTAAAAACTGAAGACAAGATCAGAAGGTAAATCTATACAGTTCTTATTAGGTTATGTTTACAGAGGAAGATGTGAAATTCTACCTCGCAGAACTGGCCCTTGCTTTGGATCACCTTCACAGCTTGGGAATTGTATACAGGGACCTGAAGCCAGAAAAGTAAAGTAAAATGTATTTTACCGCTATTATGTGTATTTTGCTCGTTGCTTTGCGTTTTCCATTATAGTGATCTAACAAATTAAAAATATTTTTGTTATACTATGTAAACAAATGTAAAATGTAAAAAAAAAAATCTGTGATTTAAATGAAATAATATTAGTTTGTTAAATTAATGACAGAAGTTGGAGATCAAAATTTTTAACTTGTATTTTAAATGTTATATGTAAACGTTTCTCTTTATGTGTATTGGTGAATGTGAATTTTAATTTTCAGCATTTTGCTTGATGAAGCAGGACATATCAAGTTAACAGGTAGGTAACACTTATTAGTATAGCACTTTCTGGACATATTTCTGTATATGCTTTCAGTTATAAGCCTAATATATGTATAATGATGGCTGGAGTATGTTTGAGCCAGTATTTAGCTGTTGAGAAAATTTTTTATTAGACTTTTTATAATAAACCTGTATGCCTTCCCTACATAATGATTCTTTTTATAGTATTAAGTACTTTTATTGAACTACTTTAGATAGTCAGAGACTGTATCTTATGGTTTTGGTCATTTGTCAGATCCTGATGTCCATGCAGGTTCCACTGAAGTTCGTTTTCGTGTTGGCTAATATGCGCATAGATCCAGTTGCAGTGTCAGCAGCAGCATTGCTGTAAAGCGCAGATCCTAATTGCTGTGGTTAAAATAGAAGAAACGTAGCTGAAAATAAAAAAACAGACACTGAATGTGGGTTTTTTTTTTTTTTTTTAAAGGGAGCTTTAGTTCAGGTGGTGTTATGTTAGTAACTAAAAGTATCCACTAGTCAGATTAGACGGTGAGCTGTATGGAGATTTACTGTGAAATGCCTTTTAACTGAAGATCAAGAGCTTACAGACCCAGGCTAAAGTTGCTGACTGAGACTTACAAAAGGGAGCGGACATGCTTTTGGTGTAAAAAGATTTTAGTGCACAGTAAGACTTCTGAAATACTACTCTTTTTTTTTTTTCTTCTTCTGTGTGTGTTTTTCTGGATTAGCACTTTTCTGCAATTTTGTATGCATTTGAAAGTGCTTTGAGGAACAATTAAAATACATGCATTCTAGGAAATGATATATACAAAAGACTGACTATTTGAAAACCAAATTACTATGAATTTCTGAAAGCTTAAAATTGCATTTAAGGTGATGGTTTTGTATTAAAAAATTCATTATATGTTTTGATCTATAAGTATTGCTATTCGATTCCAAGAGAAAGTGGAGGTTTTTTAAACTCTGAAGGACTGATGGAAATCATGTTTGTAAAATGCATCATTTCTGAAACTCTGCATGATGTGTTTAATACAATTCAATCCTAAAATTCTCACTTCCTTCTGAAACTGGAAAGAATAATTGATGGGATTATTGATTAGCAATCACTTCCCCTTTTTAAAAAGGGATGCTTGAGAGCCTTGTCTTGAGAGTTGGGCTCATATCAAGGACTTGTATATTCAATGGCACTGTTCAGACTGGGAGGAAAAAAGTATTCTGGGAATGAAGTGAGCAGATATGTAAGACTCTACTGAACTTGAGTCAGATTGCAGAACCACGTTATCTTATATAACAACAATATTTTTAGTCTGATTTTATTTATTCATCGTTCAGTAATACTAGAGCATCCAGACTGTGTTCTCTTTGAAACTTATTTTTACTTTTATCCAATTTTTTCTGTGACTAAAGCAGGCAGTAAACAGACAAAATGAGAACTTCCGATTATCTTAAGACTCTACGTGTGTAATATTTCAAATATTTGGAGTTATTTTGAGTAGAAATAATGATGGCTAATCTTCGGTTTAATATGACTTGTAGAATGGTTTTGGTGGTATGTAGTATACGAAATGTCTGCAGTATCTCTAGATATCTGCAGTTTCTTGTTTCATGAAGAGCTAAGATAATTGCATAATATTCCTGAAAGCAAACAAACAAAAGCTGTCAACATTTTGATTTTGAAATACCATGTACAGTATTGTGTTTTTTTCCTAAAGTTCTTTACTGGCTATATTCTTGTAATGCTGTTGTTGTAGACTTTGGACTCAGCAAAGAATCAGTAGATCAAGAGAAGAAGGCCTATTCTTTCTGTGGTACTGTAGAATACATGGCACCTGAAGTAGTAAACAGGCGAGGGCACAACCAGAGTGCTGACTGGTGGTCCTTTGGTGTTCTCATGGTACTGTATGCTTCGCTGCTTACCTTGCTTGAGGTCACAAATACACTGCGTATGTCGAAGTGAATGTGAAATGATGTAGTTAGGATAAGCTTGTCCAGATCTAATTATGAGTGCTTGGGTAAGGGGAAGAGAGAATTCAACAGCTGACTTGCTCCTGAAATAGCAACCAGTTTGAATAAAACTTACTTTTCACTTGCTTAGCCCTGTAAGGAGTACTTACCAGGAACTAAAAAATCGTACATGTAGTCCTCTAGTCGTTTAGAAGAGTTGTAGCCAGTCTGAAACTTCAGTTTCTATATTTATTTTGCATGTTACTTGGTAGTTAAAGAGAAACTGAAGTCTTGGTTTGATGGAATATTAATTACACTTTTGTAAGTGTCAGCCTGTTGAATGAATAATGGAGTAGTGAAATAAGCCAGTAACTGCTAGCACTTATGCCTTTGCTGTGATGTGTTAAAGCATCAGGCTGAGATAGGCATTTTGACATTAAAAGTGAACTACTGGTTTACAATTCGTTTTTCTTGCTGTTTTCAGAGTATGGCAGTATCTCAAACTTGGTTATGGAGGGGATTTTGTTACTTGAATTGAAGTAGCTTATGGATGTAAAATATTCCTGCATCATCATTACATTACACTTGCCACTGTTGTTATCAAGTAGACTGCCAGCGAAAACAAAATCTTAGATTTGTGAACTTTTTTGATAATCTTTAAAAAGCTCAAGCCAGTATGTCTAATGTAGTGATAGGGGAGAGTACAGTACTTAACACTTTGAGCAATTGGGGGAAGAACTGTTGATTTAGATTAACATTTGTTCTTTTCAGTTTGAAATGCTTACTGGTACACTACCATTTCAAGGTAAAGATCGAAATGAAACTATGAATATGATACTGAAGTAAGTATCTCTTCTTACTTTTTGGAAAGTCATTTTAAACACTTTAACAGCTTGTTATAACTCCTTGTGCTTGAAGAGCATTAAGCTAGAACAGTGCTGTGCCCCCCCCTCCCTGCCCCAATAAGGTTTAGATCCTCGAGCATGCAAATACTATTAAGTATCTACAGGAATTAAAATCTTAGTGGTGACTTTGTATTTTCCTTGTAGTTGTATAATAAAGAAGAACAGTACAGTGAATTAGACCAGCATTATTTACCATTCATGTTGTTATACTCTCTTGCTACTGTTACAACATCCCTTATTTTGTAAGCAGTGGTGAATCAGATGTTGCTTTGTGTACGTATACATGGAGAGTGCATTTATGTGCTCATATTTTTCATATTAAATTACCTTAGTTACAACAGAAGCTGTCTAACAAGACAAACGGGGTAAACTGGTGATTAGTAAGTGAAGTTGTTGGGCAAATATGTTCTTGTCTTTATTTGTGCTTAGCTAACAAAGAATTTCCTTCAGACCACATGCAGAGCCTTGGGCCTTTTGAGGGGGCGATGGTCAGGGAAGGGGCGAGAGGGAAGCTCCGTTCTTAGCGATGTACGGCAGCTTGAACTTACCCCGAGTATGAGTTTACAGTGGTATTATCTGTGAAAGTGGATGGATTAGATCTCTAGCCTCACTTGGAGCTCTAAGCGATGCTACAATTCTGCAGAAAAATTTCTTGCCTTAGCGTGCTTGTTTTCATAAAATAAGCTTCGTAAAATCTAAGCTTTTGTATGATGGCTTAGTGAGCCTCTTCTGGTAGAGGTGTATTGGTGATACCTTCATTTCACCAGGAAGTTATCTTTGAAAATACTTACATATTCCTGAGATAATTGTTTTACTCTACTTTAGCATAAAGCTGGTTTGGGGGGCTTGGGTGGGGTTTGAGGTTTTTGATCCGCTGTGTTTTTTGTTTGTGGGGGTTTTTTGTTTGTTTGTTTTGGGTTTTGTTTGGGGGGGTGTTTGTTTTTTTTTTTTTTTTAAACCACTCATGAAACTTAAAAGCTGGTGAGTTAAATGTGTACACTCTACAAGACTTTGGGGTAGATCTTTGATGCATCGAATTGTGCAATGAAGTCTATGTAGACGATTTTTTAATAGGATATGTTTCTTCCTCTTACTTGTTTTCTGTTTTCCTTTTAGAGCAAAACTTGGAATGCCTCAGTTCCTCAGCCCTGAAGCACAAAGTCTTCTGAGGATGTTGTTTAAAAGGAACCCATCAAATAGATTAGGTTGGTTCATTTATTTGGCTCTTTGATATAAAAGTAGGTGGGCTGAGTTGATTATTTACAGAAAGTAGTTGCTAGAGACTCTCAGGCTCCAGATGGTTGGTGAGATTTGGGTTTGGATCCTATTTCTTGTTAGCTTGGATCATGACTGCCCGGGTTTGGCTAATGAATGATTACTTTCTTGGACCAATGACTGTTAAAAGCGAGCCAAAGCTTTAACAGTGTCAGAGCAAAGAGTATTGACACTGTATTTACGGGCTTCTTCTACTCTGTTCTGCCTCCGTGATGAGGTATACACTACTTTGAGTATTTTACATCCTTGGAATATTTCTGTATTTACAGTTCCCTCAAATAACCACATCTATGCAAAATTTTTAGAAATGAACTAATTTTTAGTGCAGTCTTCTTCAAAGACTTTACCCAAGTGTTTTAAATACAGTATTTTCTTTGTTTAGGAGCTGGTTCAGATGGAGTTGAAGAAATCAAGAGACATCCTTTTTTTTCTACTGTTGACTGGAATGTAAGTATAAAATGATCTGAGTGATAAGGCTGGTTTTAATTTTTCTGTGTTATAGCATGGTAAGTATTTACATCTGAATAGGGCACAGTAAACACTGCAGTACTGCTGACTGTTACGTTCTGGCTTCTACTGTAATCTTAGTTGGCATCTGGAGCTGCAGTGTTCATGGTATAGAGAGTATTAACTGTAAATTGTACATGTACTTTTTAAATAATTAAAAGTAGCAGCATTCTAAAGCTTAAATTGTTTGTTAGAGCATTTGTAGTTGAGAGCGAATGCTGGTTTTCCCTATGTGCAAGAATCCTTTTCTTTAGTAATTGTCCATCTGGTGTTTCCATTCAGGGCACAAAAACTCACGGTGACTAATTCTCTTTGACTTCTCTCTAGTTAGCCACAGCACATTGCTATTTTATCAGTCATATTCTATTCACAGTTGGAAGTATTGACTCTGGTGCCCTGACATGATCAGAAGTTGTACAAGTTCATGATTGCTTGCTTAAATTTTTAACAAGCACCCTGATGCTTTTCCTCTGTGGTTCTCTAATCTTTTGAGGTGTCTTTCCCAGAAACACATCTCAAAACCAAGATGTTCAAGTAAATCAGCTCTGAAAACACTCCTTTGCTATAATACCTACAGAAGGATGAACACAATAAATAAGATGTTGCTGTGCTGACAGGGCTATCGGCAATGCTAGCCAATACTGTGCTCAACTGTCTCTAAAGCTGTGGTCGTTATCCTTCCCTGTCTCTCATATTTACTTCTGAGAAGTTGATTTTCTAGCTGTCTTTATACAGCATCTGCCATAGAGTCCTGATTAGCAAATAGAGCTTTTAGTAACAGCAAAACTTCACTGTTTATGTGAGTACACTTTGTAAGAGAAGGCTGTGTTGTTATGGCTTGATTATCTACTGTTTTTTTAAGGGACTGATGTTGAAATAAATGCCAGCCAGCAAGGACATGTGAAAGATCTGCAGTTCTAACTGTCTTACACTTTCTTTTTTTCTTTTTAATTTGACAGTGCTTTGTATTTATTTCAATATGGTAGGGTTGATGACCAATTCTGTATTGTATCCTGTTATTTCTTTGGGATGAATTTGGGTCCCTCCCCCTCCTTTTTTTTAATTGAAATACATTGTTTGTTCTTGTGCAGGAAGATTAAATGGAAAGAACTGCAAAAAGTAGGTCTGAAAGGATGAGAGAAATGCCAAGAAAATGTTCTCAGAACTTCCTGAACTTTGCATGGGGCTTTGACATCATTTGACATGAAATTTTCTTGTAAATGGGACTTATTGCTGGTTTGGGATCACTTGGGCAATGCGTTTTTCTAAAGCATGTTGAGTGAAGGAGGAAAAAATGGAGGAGCCGTTGTTCTGCTTTCCCTTCCTTTCCCCCTGACTTAGTTTAGTAGATGAGGAAAAACCTGGAATAGAACTTTGAGAATTGGCAGTTCCTTGCCAAGAGGGACATGCCTGTCATGAGTGACAGGTCTTTGTCTGGGACCCAAAATAGAAAGATGAAGACTGTATTCCATATCCACTCTTTGGGGTGGGTTTTTCAGGGTGGTGACAGAATACCAGCGAACCAAGTCTGAGATGATGATAGAAGGTAAGATGTGCTATAGCTGTTCCGTGTTCTTCTGAATAAGCCAAAGATGAACTGGTGATAAGTAGCAGCCTGCTCTTTTAGTTTTAAAAGTGCAGATCTGGTAGGTTAGGCAGATTCAGAAGAATAAGGAAAAAGAGCTGTGCATTGTTTGACTTGTAACATTTCCCATAGCATTTCAAGTCAAAGGTATGTGAAAGTAACTCAGTGTTCCTGTATATATTTGTGGTTTTCGACTTACTCTATATTACTCACTCTTTCAGAAAACTGTTTTAATAAAACAATAACACTTGAGTTGCTTTCCCTTTAGCTTGGCAAAATTACAGCACCTGTGGAAGTTTCATTCACTCTTAATTTATAAGACTTTGTCCTTCTACTTCAGAAACTGTTCAGAAGAGAAATTCAACCCCCATTTAAACCTGCTTCTGGAAAGCCAGAAGATACCTTTTGTTTTGATCCAGAATTCACAGCAAAAACACCAAAAGGTAATTGTGCGTGGTTATAATAAATTGGTGAGATTCATGGAACAAGAGGGGTCAAATTAATGTCACAACAACAAGCTTTCTAAGAGAAAAAGCCAGTGATGAAATTAAAAGCAAATGGTGCAATGGGGTCCCACTACTTCGAAGGAGTATGTTCTCCTCAGCGGGTTCCTATTCTTTGAAATATTCTGCTAAACTTTGATTTACCACCAAACAAACAAACAAAAGGAATATTAACAGCTGAATTATGTATGGTTTCTAGTTATGATTTAAAGTCAGACCTGCAGTGGTTTGGGGGCGGGGGGTGGGGGAACTACTTAACACTAAAAGTAAACTAAATTTGATTGCAGCAGTGATTTTTAAGGTCAGTATTCCACTGAAAATGACTTGCTTTAAGTAACTTTCTTGCCTTTTAATTATTATAATTATTGAAATTAAATCTTAAAACTAGTATTGTAATTTTTTCATTGAGCTGTTCCCCTCACTTCCCATGCTGAATTTGACTTTACTGTTGAAAACAGTGATTCAAAGGTAGAGAAGGGCGAGGAAAAAGTGTACAGTGGCCTGGGTACCTGTACTACTAGGTCAGTTGCAAAGACATCTCAAATAGTTTCAAGAAGCTTATGAAAATTTATCTTTAAAATATCCTGTAGATAATTGCACTGTGAAAATTTCCAAGTAACTGACCTTGGAAACAAAGACAATAACTGCGAACTCTTGTTGCTTAGTATGCTTCAAGTTTCGCTTCAGGTTTTCTTTTGTGAACTTGTTCTTTCCTGCTGCATCCAACTTCTAAAACAACTTCTCATGTTTGTTTGGAGCATGTCTATGGTTCTAATAGGCCACAGAGAATTATCAAGCTGTGCTTACTGTGAAAACTCAAACGGTGAATTCAGAGGTGCACATAATATAATCTCAGGAAAATTTGGTTCTAATTATTCAGTAGTATCACTAACTAAATATTCTTGTATTGTCTCACTTGGGCCTTGCCAACAGCACATATACCACTGAAGTAGCAAAACCTGTGGGCACTCTTCTTTGCGATGCAGTCCTTGAACACGAGGCTGTCATCTTTTTCTTTCTCATAGTGGTGTGCTTGAGTAAACTTCTTCCTAAAAACATGTATTCATACATTTGTTCCTGCAGTGTTTTGCAGTTTTAGATAAAACCCAGGAATACTTGCTTTGTGTGTGTTCTTGAAATAAAAGAAGACAGATAACTGACTAAGAGCCTTATTCAACAGCTAATGTTGCCCTTGTTTGCTTCTGTTCCCTCAAAATGTGTTTTCCAACATTTCTCCTGAATGCTAAAAAATAGCCTTGCTAGGATTTAGCTATGCTAATCAAATGTTTATGCCATACAGATTCTCCAGGAGTCCCACCTAGTGCAAATGCACATCAGCTCTTCAAAGGATTTAGTTTTGTTGCAACTACTACTGTAGAAGATCATAAAATATCACCACTCACCAATATACTGCCAATAGTACAGGTAACATTTTATCTTTTGGGAAACTTACTTGACATGCCAAAGATTGGTCAATATTGAGTGTTTACAGTCTGTTCTTTTTTTGTTGGGGAGACCGTTAAAATGTGCACTATTAAAATGCTTCCATGGGATATTTAAAAATATGAAAAAGCGAGTTGCTGTTTTTCTGGAGGCAGAATTCAAAAGAGAATGCATGGACGAGCCGAAGAAACTTTTGCTGTTGGAAACAGTCTTACGGCAAAGAGCATCTTGTTGCTTTAGGTGACAACTTGTGTGTGTTTTTTTGTTGTTTGTTTTTTTTAAAGCAGCTTCATGGAAACAGCGCACAGTTTACTGATGTATATGAACTGAAGGAAGATATTGGTGTTGGCTCCTACTCTGTTTGCAAGCGATGTATACACATAGCTACAAATATGGAGTTTGCTGTAAAGGTACTTTGAATAAATGTCTCTGACCAAGCTGGAATTATTGTGCAGTAGACTTGTAAATTTGAATAGAATAATTTTCTAGTTACTGTAGCTGTTTCTATGCTGTGAGAAATTAAACCAATGTTTTCTTAATTTGTTTAAATTGTGTATTGGCTTCTATGGCTCTTCTTTTTGTGGGTAAGGTTATGGCTTTCAAGAACTGGCTTTGCAGTTCAGTCTTGAGGCCTGAAGAAACTGTACAATGGTGAGCACACTGAAATAAAATAATATCCACAAGGGTGGAGCTGGACTGCAGGGAAGCAGTGATGCTTCAGACAGTCCGTTGCATTTCCTTGTCCACTGGAGCAGAATAGACTTCATTAATGGTACAGTTTTAACTGGTAGCAAGGAGAGAGCAAGAAATGAATAAGCAGTGAGGTGTGAAGCTGGATGATCAATTAGTCATGATCAGTAAGAAGTAATGAACTCTAGAAATTATTTTTTTTATTCTGTTGTTGGAAGTGAGAATATAAATACCAAAAATGTTCTTTATTAAATAGACTTTGCTTAGCCAAGTTGTTTTTCCTGTTATTTTTTTGCAGATAATTGATAAAAGTAAGAGGGATCCCTCGGAAGAAATTGAGATTCTCATGCGTTATGGACAACATCCAAATATTATTACTTTAAAGGATGTATGTATCTCTCTTTCTCTGCTATGTCTTATTACACAGCGGTCAATAAGTAAATATAGATGAAGGGAATTTATTGGGATTTATTAAATTGTTTTTACATAGTAAAATAGGAGAGCAGTACATATAGTAAAGTGTTGAGCACTTCAAAATATGACATTGTCCTGATACTCATTTTCTTCTAAATGCTTTTTAGTTAGCTTGAAGTGAGAAATGATATAAAGGTTAGAAATGTCATATTTCCTCTTGTTTCAAATGAGTAGCTAATGTGTTGGTAATGTGTTGGAAAAAGCAGTTACATGTTGTCCTGTATACGCAAAGTGCCAGCAGCTAAAATTTGTCCATGGAGGGGAAGAGCAATAGGGAGTGGTGGGGCTAGTCTCCTCTTACAACAGAAGCTCCTGGACTGAAAAAAATTAATTCCGAGTCATGAATTAACATTCGATTACCTCAGTGTCTCACAGAATGACACATAAGCTTTCTTATGCTTCATGCTTTAAGGCTCCTGAATTGCAGAATGAATTTTTTCGGTCCCTGCTGTTTGCGCTTGATGTTCATAAGTGAATAGGTGAACAGTCTAGCCTGTAATTCTCATATATCAGGATGTATAATTGTAGGTGATCTTTTTTTAGTAGATATGTGTGTATTTATGTATGTATATGCTTGTTAAACTTCTCATCAGGTATATGATGATGGTAGATTCATATACCTTGTCACTGAACTGATGAAAGGAGGAGAGCTGCTCGATCGAATTCTCAGACAGAAGTTCTTCTCGGAACGAGAGGCTAGCGCCGTGTTATACACTATAACTAAGACTGTGGACTACCTGCACTGCCAAGGAGTGAGTGATTTCTTCTATGACATTGCTGCTTCCACATTTCTTAACAAAAGGCATTTGTTAATTCTATGTGCTTTGTTTGGCTTGTTTTTATGGCAGAAAGGAAGAAGATTTCTGAGTATTTTATGACAAAGGTGAACAGTATAAACAACTCATCCTGTTATTCTGGCAAGCCCTTTTGACTCTACTTTTACAGTTTATGAAACAGCAGATACTTGCTCTCTTATGCTTTTTGGCAAATGGTTGTGTTTAGTTTCAGTTGCATTATGAGCCAGTAGGCTTTTTTATGACATTACTCGAGCTAGAATTTTTTGGTACTTTAAAGTTACGTAATTGTATAGAACTGTTAATAAGTGTATTAATCTAGAGAATAGCTTTTATAAATTGCAAGTTACGTACAAACAAATATACATGCAACTTCTAAATGATAAATTTTAAAATTTCTTTGTTTAAAGGTAGTGCATCGAGACCTTAAACCTAGTAATATTTTATACATGGATGATTCAAATAATGCTGATTCTATCAGGATTTGTGATTTTGGATTTGCAAAACAACTTCGAGGAGAAAATGGACTACTTCTGACTCCATGCTACACTGCAAACTTTGTGGCACCAGAGGTATCTTAAGCTGCCATGCGTTTTCTCTATGCTGTTTTTGATGCATCAAGTACTTAAACTTTTTAGCAGCGCATAAAAAAAAGAAAAGAAATTCTGGTAGTTTTCCTTAAATATAATTATACATACTTTATAAACACTGGTGCATATGTTTATCATAAACCTGCTTTAAAAATAGCAGAATCTACCCTCTAAAATAAGATGCAAGCCTACTGAAAATCCTAAGAGATTATGTTCTTGGAACAAGAAATATTGTTGATAGTTACTATAACCTGTATATTGAAAAATAAATAATCAACCATCTGAAATTATCCTGGGATTGACTTACCCCTCCTTAGGCTGTGTGGTGGCATTGGTTTGGGGTGTTTTTTTAATACGTGAAAAGTCTTTAACACTCTTTGTTTTATAGGTTCTCATGAGACAGGGATATGATGCTGCTTGTGACATATGGAGCTTGGGTGTTCTCCTTTACACAATGTTGGCAGGGTGAGAAATATTTCTTAGCTCTTTTGTTTACCTGAACTTCCAGCATGCTGCATGAATCCGTGCTTTCACTGAAATCATAAGATATTACCTCATTGATTTGAATGCAGAATGACAAAGACACTGAAGTGGAACAGGAAGCTATAAGCAAATGTGTGCATAAACTAGGCCTATCTTACAGGTAGGTTCAAGGCTTCTCTCTTCTACAGTACATGACTGGGGGATGCCAAAGACACTCTCCGGTTTCCAGGAGGGAATTTAGTCTGTGAACGTATGTGGTGGTTTTCTTCTTTCTCCTGTCTCTTTTCCTGCCCGCACTAGTAGCCTTGTAGTCCGCCACCTTGTATCTCCTGCCACAGGCTTGACTCCTGGCCCTTGTAACCTCTTATGTTTTCTAAATCTCCAAACTTTCATTAAGCACCGTGAAGCGTTTGGTGGCCAAATGATAAAAGGTTTTCTGAATTTTTCTCTAACAGAAAAATTGCGTATTTTTTTTTTTCTTGTAGATAAATACTATCTACTGGAAACTGTTTCTCTTGATAGATTGTACTTCCGCACATAAAATCACCACCACCACTACAGTTCTGTCATCAAAACTTAGATTGCTGTATGATTTAAGTGCAAGTATGCAGATATTGGGCAGTATACTGCCTGCATGCTTGAGAAACATTGTTTGAACAAGAGGCAGGTCAAAAGTACAGGGAAGGAATGGTCCAGCATGAATTTCTATCTTTCCATTTCATTACTCTTAAACTCATCAACTGAAAGACGTGAACTAACTGGCTGGGATAGTTCCTAAACCTCTGTTGATGATTCTGTTTGATCTTTCTGCTATGCAAAGCTTTCAAAGTACTAAGATAGATTTCAAGTTAGCTTGCAAACAATAATAATTAAGCTTAGTGCATTCTAAGGGGATGATGATATAACTACTTAATCAGAGTAAGTAGGTTTTGGGTTTTATAGTTAAAGCTAAATTGGGACTAGCCTACGATCATAGGAGATTCCAGGACATCGTAATATGTATTTAAGTGGTTCAGATTGTTTTTCAGATTTGTCAATGTAGTTCTCTCGAGTTCATCACATTAGGATTTGTAGAAAGTAAGCCAGATGTACAGGAAACCCTGTAAACTGTAATAAGCCTCCAAAACCAATGATGTTGTGGTTTAAGCCTCCCAAATGCACTTAAGTAAATAACTATCATGAAAATTTTCTTGTAGCTTTTCCCCAAATGATAGATGTGTGTATTTTGTGCTGAATCTCCGTCTCATTAAATGCACGTACCCTAAACACGGCCCAATAAAGCTGGAATAGTACCATTCTGTTAGGATACTGTTCCAGGTTTGGATTAATTTACATGCTCTGGTAATCTAGCATAATTTGTGTTTATGAATCACTTCTATTTAACTTGAAAGTCTGCACTTGTTAGAATGCATTATTAAGAAACTAACTTGAGACATCCTTTTAGCTTGCATTTCCCATTTATTCTACTTTATTAACCATAATTATGGGGAAGAGAAAATAACACAGTTTGGAAGATGAAATGCTAATATAAGAAGTATTTAATAGTTTATAGTGTGTTTCTGCCAGCAGTGGGATATCTACTGAGAATGATTCACGAGATTTTACCAATTACTTGCAGCTTCTTACCTATAATGAGGCATTTTGTTTTTTGTTCTTTCGACAGCTATACTCCATTTGCCAATGGTCCTAATGATACTCCAGAGGAGATCCTGGTACGGATAGGCAGTGGAAAATTCTCTTTAAGTGGAGGCAACTGGGACACTGTTTCAGATGCAGCAAAGGTGTAAATGTGTTTTTGTTTTCTTCTTATATTTTTATAGAACTCAAATGAACACCTACTGAACTGGATAAAATTGACTAGTCTAACACAGTAGTTTGCTATTATTACCTGCCAACTTTATTGCAATGAAGATCATCTAGTCCAACCTCCTGCTGAAAGTGGGGTCAGCTGTGAGATCTGACCAGGTAGCTCAGGACTTGATTCAGTCTGCCTTTAGAAACCCCCAAGGGTGGAAACTGAACAGCTTGCCTGGGCAGCCTTTTCCAATGCTTGGCTGCTGTAATGAGGAAAAAGCGTCTCCTGATTTCAAGCCAGAACATCTCTTGTTTTACCTTGTCCTCTGTCTCCATTCCTTTGGCCGTGCTGACTAAAGGAACGTCAGCATTCTTGGATGCCCGGTCCCACTGGTAGTTCAGGTTCACTTTGCTGTCTACCAAAACCTCCTGGTCCTTCTCAGCAAAGCTGGTCCCCGACCAGTCAGTCCCCACCCTGTACCTTGGTGACAATTTCTTCCTTTCTAAGCACAGGACTTCGCACTTGTCCTTGCTGAATTTTGTACGGTTCTGGTTGGCCCATTGCTCCATCCTGCCCAGGTCCCTTTGGATGGCTGCCCTGCCCTTGAACTCGTTAGCTCTTTCCTCACACCTCTAATTTGGTGCCCCACTGCAAATTTGGCAGGAGTGCACTCCTTTCCTTCCCCCAGGCCACGGATAAAGATTTTAAGAAAGATGGATCCCAATGTAGGCTTTTCTAATCATGAGGGGTTTTTTATTCCTTGTTTTTGTTGGCTCAAAATCAAGTGCTTGTGGGATTCCTTAAATGGAAGGATGACTTTTTACAATTATCTGTTATTTCTAGTAGCTAACCAGTCTTGCATTAATGGGTTAGGTTTTTTTGTAGCACAGTTTCTTAAATGTTGTTCACTGCTGAAGTCATCAGGTCTTTTGTCTTTGTTAGTACTTTCGGCAATTAAACTAGTACTTTAACAACCGAATACATCTGGACATCTTGCCAAAAATCTTGATCGGCTTGGTTATGCAGTTGTCCTTTTTATTTAAAGACTGCATTTCTCATCAGTTGTTGTATGTGTTCTCTGGGTTTAGCGTTGGCCTGGTCTGTAGGTATCTTAGTCACCAGTGTTACCTTCTATAAAGCTCGGCATTAATATTAAATCTTTTCCTGATACTTTGGAACTGCACAATTTGTTCATTTTAGTAGGAGTGATTCAGAATACTTGTTGGCTGATGCTGTCTTAGCACAAGTAATTCACTTCTGTATGTTTAAGAATGCTTAACATTTTGTACCTAAAACAAAGGGAACATTCTGTCAGCTTGTTCATATTTTGTTTTCTTTCAAGCTATTCCTGTCTCTGTTCTGTGCCCGTCCCACCCAGCTCTTCTTTTGACCAATGTTGTAATTAGTACCTTATTGCTAATGCTTCTAAAACAGGCAAAAAGCTAGTGTCTATTTCTGTTGGCTTTACTCTTTTTATATAGGTCAGTGAAGGCAAAATTCTTTGATAGTATATCACTATACATGAATTTAATTGTAATATGTAGTCAGCAGACCCCAAATGTGTAGTGTGAATGAGATGGTCGCAAATAATAGCTTTCTTCCATAATATATCTGCTAAATTTTAATAGGATTTCTAGTCTTTTAAAGATTATATTAATAATAAACTGAAATATGAAACACACAAACAACAGTAAGTTTCTTTATGATAAAGACTTGCTCTGTTAAACAGATTAAATAGTACAACACATTGTTTTCAGACTTCTGTGGTGTCAAGGCACAGAATGATCCAATTTATCTGCTGATTGTGTGTGTGTGTGTGTGTTTGCATTGTGTTAATCGCTGCCACATAGGGTACTTTTTCATTGCTGCCATAATGAATGCTTTAAAGTCTGTATATAAGATTATTTTAACTGAATAGATGTGGGGTTGTTTTGTTTTTTTTTTCATCTAGGACTTGTTATCACATATGCTTCATGTAGATCCACATCAGCGGTATACAGCAGAGCAAGTATTAAAACATTCGTGGATAGCCTGTAGGGACCAGTTGCCGCATTATCAACTGAACAGGCAAGATGCACCACATCTAGTAAAGGTAAAACGACCCGGAGGCTGAATGTTGCTTGAGCTGGTAGATGTGCAATGAGTTGGGCTTCTTTTAGAGCTACAGGCAGGACACTTACTTTCTTTTTTCTTTTCCTTAGAAAAGAAATTAGCTGTCTTTGTTTTCCCTGGTACCTACACATTCCAGTTAGATAAACAGACAAATCATTGTTAAACTAATTTTAACCTATGTGTAAAGGAAGGGAGTTTTTTTGGATGTGTTGTTTTCAAAGATTGACGTAGCTTGGGCCATATAGAAACCTGATAAGAAAGTTACCTGAGACTACCACAGGTCTTCCAGCATTCTTATTCAGGAAATCTTTTGGGATTTTTTCTATGACTGGCTCATATTGTGCTTCCCTAACATAAATTAATAAACTATGCTACAGTTTTTCCACTGATATTTTTATCTCTTCGGTATACGTGTTTCTGACTTGTGACACACAAACTTCTTAATGTATTCAGACAGCTTCTAAGTTGACTTCATTAGTTTTGCTGGATAAAAAAATAAGGATCTGTGATAGCCAGCCTTAATTGCGTTGTCCTCGTAAGTCAGGACCTGAATAGCCACTTGGGTGGCTGTATTTCATAAATTGATGCTAATGTTGCTTGGAAGATACTTATTCTGACCCACATTAAAAAGTTACTCCTACATCTAAGGTATGTGAAAGAAAAAGAAATGTCAGACACCCATGCTTACAAACCTGAAGGATTCAGCAATAAATGTGGCTTTTTTCCGAAAACAAACTTTAGAGAATCTCCATGACCTGCCATAAGCCCTGTTTTATTTGTAATAGTTAATTAAGAATTTGATATTAATTTGTTTTATTTTCTGATAAAAATGTCCTTTACAGCCTTTCATATATTTCATTGTTCTCTAGGGAGCCATGGCTGCTACATATTCTGCACTGAATCACAAGACATTTCAGCCAGTGTTAGAGCCTGTTGCAGCCTCAAGTTTAGCTCAGCGACGGAGCATGAAAAAGCTAACATCAACAGACTTATAGATCCACTGGGACACCTTAGCAGCAGAAGCAAGGGGGAAATCCAATAAGTGGCTCTATTTTGCCTGACCTGTGATCAAAAGGCATCTATGGTTTCCTGCTACACTACTTGAATTCTGTAAAAGTCCTTTTTTTAAAAAGAAAAAAAAAAATCCACAGGTTCATACTGTGTTTTACAGGCCGTATCTGTTAATTTAAACATCAGGTACTTCATAATGAATTTCTCTACACTGTCCTTTAAGAGATGTGTTGCAAATATTCTTTCACATTCTGTATAGTTTTGCTGGGTTCATTTAAAAAATGGTTTAGGGGACCGTTGCCAATGACCAAGTTGTACATAAAGTGTCAGTGTTAAGTTTTACTTTTCTTCACACCTGTAGACCCTCTTGTGAAGGACAAATTCTTAATTTTGTAATTGGGCACTTAATTCATTCAACTTAATTCATTTAACTTGTTCATTACTATTATGAAAAGCTGACTAACTTATTGTGCCAGTGTTAAATGCATTAGTGTTAATTTGGAAGGTCTGCATTTGCATGGTGCCGGTAACTGGTAAGTTTATGTGAAAATACAAATGAACAAAAGGGATGTGTAAGATTCTGCACTTTACCTGTGAACTTCATTTGATCACTTGTGATCCTTAAGAAATGCTGGGTAACAAATGGCCTATTACAGGAGAACGAACGTTTCTAGCTCTTACTGCAAATGGTATTGTGTCCTGCACTGAGCTGGAGAAAGTAATTATGTGTATAAACTGTCCAAATTAAGGATCTCAATAACATTGGTACCACTTTAAGACAACATCATGCAATTAATACTTTTTGTTATTTATATTGTCTGTCCGTCAGTACGGCTATGTTACTGTTTCCTCGGCGGTCATTTCCACTGAATATAGCTAATATTAAGTTTGACTAGCATACAAGGCAAACTGACACTTTATTATAACAAACTTGGCATGTGGATTTTATTTTTTATTTATTTGATTTTTATAGGTCGTTGCTTCTATCTGAATCTCTTGCCGCATGTACAAATATTACAGAACATAAATGCAAAATTCTATTTGCCTAACTGTAGAGGTAGCTTGGGAAAATAAATAAGCCTTGCAGTGTGCCCAGATAAGGGAATTCTGACCAAGAAATTTCACAGTTATGGACAAGTTACTGACAGTATCCTGTTGCCAGCACTCACTTGCCCTCTCTGCTTGCTGTTGGGACTTCAGCTGTTTCTAAATACTGTGACGGAGAGGAAATTGATTTCGGGGCCAGAATTGTCTTGGGGTTGTCTGACTCCAAACCCATGCTAACCGCTAGTAGACAGGGAACTAATGCATTCAGAGATGATGAACTCCGAAGTATTTTCAAAATTTGTAGCGGCTGCTGTGCAATTGTACCGTCATAGCAGGATGATGGGCTTTTTAAATATTAAGTATATTAGTGACCACCAATTAGACTGTGAACACATAGAGAATCCAAATGACCAAAAATCAAATGTAGTTCAGACTGACTTGCCATCACTGAATTTGCTGTTCCAGGTACCTTTTGGTAGCCGATTACAAGACACCAGTGATGGGAGATGGGAGAACTTGGCATTTCGAGACAGGAAAAATAGGTTTGGGGAGAATTCTGGCCCAGCTGCCAAGAGTGGCAGTAGTAACTTGGATCTTGAGAGGCAGAGGGTGCTGGCTGATTTTTGCTTATACCTGTGAAGTACTTGGTGGCATTGGAAGTACTGTTAGATAAGCTGCTTTCTTTTGTTGTGGTGGGGGAAGATGGAAATTATCTGGCCAAATAGTTAGGTATGAATATATGTAGATTTGAGACTTAATGAATATAGCAAACGTGTGCTATTTGTATCATGCAGAACATACCCCATACTAAATTTCTTGAGTGTTTGATAGTTGTTGGAAGCTTTAGGGGCCATTTGTGCCTAGTTTTGAGGTGCCTGTTTGAAATGCTCGAAAGCTTATCAAAGAACACAACTGCTTCCTGGAAAGCTTATTGTGTAGTACAAAATCCTGCCCCTTATGCAGCTGGTTCATCCTTGTTTTCATTCCTGAAGACCTTCGCCAGCAAGAATGCCTGTAAACCTTTTGTCTACAGTCTATTGGTATAATTTTTTTGTAAACTTACAAATGACTGCCAGAAGAACTTGAATTCACTCTAAGAAAAAAAAAAAAAAGAAGTGGTGGAAATAAAGCCCCCTTAGCCAAGGTGAAGGCATAATGTGGGTTGAAACGTAGTAGTGAAAACCATGTAAGGGATAAAGGGTATAATGCAAGGCGTGGTACACAACTAAAATGTCAAACTTGAATTGTCTTCAGCTTTCCCGTAAGGTAGCAGCTGGTCTTTAATGGCTTTATTCATGAATCATTTAACAGTGTTTATATTGGTATTTTCTTTTAGCTTGCTTAGAAGCACCACATTATAAGCACCTTAAAAGCATTTTGCCATTTTGCACAAAAGCAGTTGTAAGCAGCTAAAGGTGCTTCAGTTCTTGGTGTGCAACACAAAGGTGGTAAGAGGAAAAGTAGACAAACAAGATGGATAGTCTGATTCTTAGTAAAGAATTTAAAACATCTTCTATAAAGTTATCCCTGCTGTTTCTATATCATCACTAGCCTTTAGAGCAAGTGGGTACTGCTGGGGTAAAAGCAAGGTCTCAGTGACTGCAACATTACAAAGTTGTCTTATCACAAGGAGAATGTGGACAAACACCTTTGTTATATCTGACAGGCCAGTGTACCCTGGTATGCCAATTTTAATCCTTAATTTGGGGGGGGGAAGAGTTCACTTGTTACGTGTACGTCAGCATATCAGTCTTTGAAACATTTTGGATATGCAGGAATGCAAAAGAGTTCACTTGCAGTTTACTCTCACTATATAGTATTTAATGAGCATCATCTTTGTGATACTTCCTTGGAATTTCTTGCATACTGCTCATCCTTTTTTTTTTTTTTTCAAACTCAAGTTTTGTTGAATTAAGCAATTATATAATAAGTAGTATGGTCTGCTCATGAGTAATCAGTTTAATATTTGAAATGGAAGAGAACTTAATTTGAACGTGCTTTTGGCTGGAGTGAAAGGTTAGTGTAAATTGTTTCACATCCATATCATCTCTGTACAGTTCAAGATTACAAACTAGTTACGATCTTACCCATTTACTTTTTTTTTAAAAAGTAAGAGTGAAATTTTTACAAAGGTTTATAATTACAAAGAAATAGGCATACCTACTGTGTATTTAGAGGAATTTCCAGAGAACCAATTCATATCTTAAATGATACGGTATTTTGGATATAGCTTCTGTTACTGCCAGCAAAATAGCTTCTACTCTGATGTTTGGTCATGGCAATTATGAATAAGGGCTAGTTCTCAAGTGCACGTAGAGCCCAATAAGTTCTCAGTAAAGAGGGGAGATTCCCACAGACATCAGCTACAGCTGGAGCAGGCTCATGACGTGTTTTGCTGTTCTTTCACCCCTTGGCTATTGCAATTTCTATCTTCAGTTACCCTTTTGACAAAAAGTGAGGAACTCTATTGTATTCCTGTTATGTATCCAAAAACTACACCCTGGCATCAGTATCAGCCAGTGGCACATAACGAAGAGTTGCCCATACCCGAGAGCATCACCGTGGGCGGATTCATTTAAGCCGCCGTTCTGTGGCTTGTGTAGTCTCCATGCTGCTGTTAGCATGTTGTGTGGGGTTTTTTCCCGTTATGCCTAAAACTAGTAAAATCTTTCTGACCGCGTGAAGAGCCTGAGGTTTTAGGTGGACTAAGCGTACTGTCCCTTTGAGGCCTGTGTTGTAGTATGGTTTAAATGTTCTTCTTGCATCTGGAGAAGGCACCCAAACCCTCACCCAAGTCAGTCGTACGGAGCTTGAATTCTGTCTTCCGTATTTTCATTCATTTTCCAGAGCTTATCTTCATATGTCCAGTAGTTAAAATTACTTCTGGCAAACTTCAACAATTGGAAGTTACTTGCAGCATACTTACAAACTGGTGATGTGCAGTGACAGATTGCTGCATCCAGTACTCGGCACTCTGCCCTCAAATGTTACAATTAGAAAGTTGAGATAGCTTGTGAGAATTAAGTGAATCACACAGTACTATAGTAATTATTCTGATGTGTATGAATGAAATTAGGCTAAAACGTCAGTGCAAACACGGGGTTTTATGTACTTCTGTAGCACTTAAGTTTTTCAGTCCTATCCAGAATTAGAAGTTTGCAAATACTT
Source organism: Elanus axillaris (assembly GCA_026212715.1). Lineage (NCBI taxonomy): Eukaryota > Metazoa > Chordata > Aves > Accipitriformes > Accipitridae > Elanus > Elanus axillaris. The sequence goes on from JANZLQ010000040.1 coordinate 21,872,498, forward strand.
GTGGGAGGGAAGGGAGGAGCAGGTTTTTCTTTCTCAAAGTTTTCAGAAGGCTTCTGAAGCTGTGATAATGGAGTCCGTATGTAGTCCTATGGGAGCTCTGTGGGACTAAAAAAATTAAATAGAAATTTTTTCCTTGAAAGTTTATTCAAAAACTTTCTTGGGCATGTAGTGATACCTGTTGGTAACACGCCTGCGCTGTCATTCGTACCGTACCATCCTTCTGCATTAACACCCCTTTAGTTAAGTACGTTCTGAATACTGTTTGTCCCACCTTCAGTGTATTTTTTTAAATGTTTCCTCCCCCAGATTACACTGTCATTGATAGGCCTACACTTCCCTTTGGGAACAGGAGACTGAATACAAATTTTACAGAAAACCCCACCCTTAATATATAGCTAAAGCAGACTTGAGTATTGTATTAAGTTATGTAATTAGAAGTTCCCCCAAAATAATTGGTGACTTCTTTTCATGAGATCTTTCCTATGTAATGAAAGCAAACTTTCTTTGAAAGCTTTAAAAGATATTTAATTGATTATGTCTCTTAATTAAGATTTAGGCAACAGCTTATTACCAATAGCTTGATTAACATTGAATCCTGTTTTGGGGGTTTTTTTCATGCGAGAACTGAAAGGATGCTCGAGGTGGATCTCCTTTGCAGGACAAAGTGTTCCTATTTGTGTGTTTTGCATTAGGCTTATGAGCAGCGTCTAAGTAATTGCATTGTCATAATATCCCAAGCACTTTGGCATCTTGCACTGATACTCTGATTAGAGCTAAAACTCTTCTGGCACGTGACTGGCTATAAATCTCAATATACAAAAGGGCATTAATTGAAAACAGTGTGCAATGAATTACATGCTCTCTGAGGTACTTCAAAGATGAAACTATACAAAAGGTCCCCGTTATCAGATATTGTAACTGTCATTTCTTTCTCTAAGCATATTGTGGATTTTGTATCATATTGTATTTATTTCATTTAATTTTAAAAAAAAAATGTTTTCTTTAAAGCTCTGTATATATTGACATTAAAGTTTGCATTGTACTACGTTCTCTTCTCCTTGTAAGGCTGAATCTAGTAGTGCATTGTATGGTATGTTGTTTTTCTTTGCACTGTGCTGCTAAAAGATACTATTGCCTTGAATGACGACATGCCAAAGAACCTCAAAATTGTATTTATTTTTGTTAAACTTTGTGAATAATGATAAAGGTACAGTTTTAAATAGCTGGCAGTTCCTTGAGTACTAGAATAAAAAGGTTGCAAATTCATAATATTTTATAATTGACAAAAATCCATCATTTATGATTTGGAAGTTCACCAACTCCTTTTTTTTTTTTTTTTTTTTTTTAAATTGACATCAAAACAGATGAGCGGACATTCCTAAATTAAATGTACTGTGAATTGCATTATTTGGTAAACCTTGCCAAAAATCTCACATACATCAAGAGCTGTTTATAAATTTATACTCACAGTCAAGTGTTTCATGCCACACTTTCAATAAAACATACATTCACCGATAGGATTGATGTATTACTTTAGGGTGGGATGATCTACCTTCTGTATGTTTTTCAGTTATCTGTTCAGATTTGACTTAATATATTAAGAGGAAATAATTTTCCTGCAAAGATCGGGTCCTTTGAAAATACAGGCCCTTGCATTACGAATGAGAGTAATCACACTGAGAAGTGACCTGCGCACCTGGTCGGAGTTAAGCGTGTGCATCGGCATTTCCCACGTCAGGTCTCGGGGGCTGTAGTAGGTGGCTTTGCCTCCTGACACGGCTTTGTCTTTGGATTTAAGCTGATAAACTGCTGCAGATTATTGAACTCTTCTGTCCTATACATGAACTGTTACTGCGAGGGCAAATGTGGTTGTGAGCACTCGCTGCTCGGTGATGGACCAGCTCAGTATGCAGCAAGAATACGAGATACTGATGGAATAGCAGTGACGTTAAATTGGAGTATCTGGATTTAAAATACCGTCAAGGTATTTGGTAACTAGTGTTGCTGTTTGTATTTAAAATGGGTTACAGCTCCCTTATTTTTCAGTTATCCCATCAGTCCAAATACACAGAAAGGTTTTTCTTCCGCAGTTGCCTGAAGTCCGTCCGCCTCCTGGATAGTGTTTGCTCACCCGAGGCACTTTTCTTAGGAGCGTTCAGACCTGCCTGGCGCTGGGATTCCCTGGCCCAGGGACGGCCTCCGCTGCCGGAGGGAGCTGTGAGCTCACCCCCGGACAAACCCCTCGGCAATTGGGGGATCAGCTGATCGAGCCCTTCAGTAGGGTTGGGTTGTGGTCTCTTGTTATGTTGTGATTTGTTTGGGGTTTTTTGTTTTCATTAATAAATTAGTAACTGAAATAGGAAAGAAAGTGGGAGCTAAATGAGGACCAAGCTTTTCGTGGCAAAGAGCTGGTCCCTTGCCCCTGCCCAGCAGTGCCAGCCCGCGGTGTGCCGGGGGCTCCGGAGGTGGGTCCTGGTCCCGGTCCTGGTCCTGGTCCTGGGGACTCCTCCCGCAGCTGGAGAGCAAACGGCAAAGCTCTGCCTTGAGCTGGGAAGAAGTGGGTGACCGAAGCCCTTCGGTAGGCAAGATGTGAAAAAGTTTACAAGGTGGTGGTGATTTCCTCGATTTCATTGAAGGTAAGCAGGAAAGAATAACCAAATTGGATGAAAAGATTACTTTTAAAATGACAACACCAACAACAAAAAAAAAGCCCTGAAAACCCCAACTCCCAGGTAGTGAGCTCCTGCAGGCTTCAGGAAGATCTTCCTGGTGGGAGAAGAGACGAGGTACGGATTAAAAACCCACCAACCTTACTCATCAGAGGCCAATGAGTATTTTCAGAAACGGAGGACAGGGACAAGTAGCGTGTTAGTAAGCAGCCTACAGACTGCCCTAATCCCATTCTCCTCTTGTTTTCCTGCAAATGTTGCTTCTCAGAAGCTGTTTTCCTTCACCATGCTTCACCTCTGAAGCTTTACAGCTGTAAGAAGCACCTTCCCACATCTGTCTTTTGTGTTTTTATGGGCTAGAAAATGCTTTAAGGTGAAGAAAAAACTTTCAACGATACTTAAAATAGGCTTACTTCAGCTGAGTAGCTTCCCATAGGTGGGAATCAACTGCCATGAACAGCACAATTATTGCCGGGCACGGAGGAACTGGGATACTGAGGAGTCCGGAGTATGCTCCTCCTTGAGCGTAACCTCTTCAGTGTCGGACCTCGAGGGTGGAGAGTGGCAGGTAAGGGTTGGGCCCACGGTTAAATGATACGCCGGTCTTTGCAAAACTCCTGAACTAAGCTCCCTTTTCAGACTGCTCCTTGTCTTGACGAAGGTGAAGATTTGCTACGGAATGGGATACGTTTCCCTTCTAGCAGGGCTGCGGCGGGGCGGCACGTGCTGCTGCCGTGCCGTCCTCCGCTCCGAATGCATCTTTGCCCCAGCACCGGCAGGTAGCAGGAAGCAATAGCAGGTGTCTGCTGGCATAAGCATCCTGCCAAAATACAGATTTAACTGTGCTTATGTTAATTTGTATTTAATAACTTTCCCCAGAACTTCTGGGGAATTTCTCTTAAAGAAAAAGGCTGGGGCTCCTTGTATGCCTTTTGGAAGGCGCCCAAGAAGACTCTTGCCAGAGGCATTTCGCTGCGTCAAGTCCTCAGTGACTAAATAATAAGGTTTAATGCCCTAATACCGGCTAATACCGCCAATTGCTTTATTGCTGAACAGGTACATCTCTGGGTCTGGTGGCTGTTGGCATCCAGCTTTGCGTCCTGGTCTCCGCCGAGGAGGCCGGGATTCACGACTACGGCTGGCTGCATTCCTCTTAATTTTAAGGGGTTATATTTGATTTTCCTTCCAAAGGCTTTTGAGAAGGGCTTACAGCTGTGTTTGTGGAGCACAGGTACGGGCACTCCCTGCTGCTAACCTGGCAGCTGGAGCTACCGAAAGCCTTAAGGTTCACTTGGAGGTGTTTGGGTTTTTTTTTTGCGATTCAACTGAAGGTTGGTGACGCAGCAAGGCGTTCGAAACGGGTAACGTGCGGTTTTCCACGTCGTTTGGGCTCCGTTTAGTAGTTCCACGGGTGAGAAAGCAGCACCGGCAGCAGGGAAGGGCGAAGCGCAGGGAAGATGCAGTTCTTCCCTGGAGAAGTGGGTACGGCTTGGGTGCAGGAACAACGGTGGGTGACAAATCCACTTTCCCTCGCGATCGCTGCCCGCTCCGTCCAGGAGATGGAGGCAGCGTCCCGCGGGTTGGGGAAATCTCCTCCGGGTCCGGTAACCGGTACGAAAACGGTCCGAGACCGAAAACCTTTACGTTACGGCTGAAGGATAACCGAGCAAAGACGGTGGAATTCAACTGCGTTCTAGTAGCATTTGTATTTTTATTATATTTTTTTTTAAATATATTTACCGGCGGCTGCGCTGCAGGGAACGATCCGCTCTTCTCCTGCTTGTGGGATCGCTCCGGTGTTAATATCCCAAAATATGTGCAGAAATGGATTCAATCCTGCTGTCCCACCAGCCACTCCCTGCGCCGAGGAGAAGAAGCAGAAGGGCTGCCCAGGGACCTCCTTGTCCTGAGCAGCATCTCCGCGACCGCAGCGCTCACAGCCCGGCCCAGGCTTTCCTGCTGTTAGCAGGGTTGGGAGAGGAGGAGGAGGATGGAGCGTTGGTGGGGCCGGGATGGGAGCAGAGGCCACGGGCGTCTCGCCTGGGACGTGCACGGACAGCTCGCGTAGAAGCGTTCCAGGGATGCTTCCAGATGGGACTTGTCTCTTGTAAGGCTTCACCCGCTGCTCCGTAGTGGGCGAGATCGGCGCAGCCAAGTGCAAAAGCTTCTGGTCTCGAAAAGGTAGCTAGGGGCAAATTTGGAAACTTCTGATCTAGAGCAAAACCCACCGAATCCACAAAACACAGATATTTTTTTTTTTATGAGATAAATAGAAATATTTTGAGATCAAAGTAGAGCTCAGCTGTATATTTTTTAGTGACTCTTCAAAGGTATTGAACTCTAGCAAAACTTAGACACCTGTATGCTTGTAAATACAACTTTGTACACGCTTACTATTTTCATTAGGGAATTTATTGCAATTTAATACATTGCGATACTCCAGGGTTCAGCATCTGCAGTAAATGTCTACGTTGTCAACAATAGCTTGTCTACAGTAGACAAGCTCTTACTAAACCCTGCTAGTAAAGCAACAATTTAGGAATAAAAACTATTTAAGAATTTGCCTTGCCAAGTTAGAAAAGCACATTATCTGGTGTGCTGGAGGCTGACAAAGAGCCACCGCTGCCCCGTGTCACCATGTCCTGTAAGGACCAGGGGAGGGACGATGACGACTAGTAACTCGCTGCTTGATACTTCTCTTAAGCGTACGGGTTTTCTTCGGTCTTAATTTATACCCATTTATATCAGAGGCTGTCTCCCTGTAGGGCACATACGTTTGCTTCTGACACCACGTACGTTATCGCTTCTGCCGGTCTTAAAATAAGGGGTTTCATCGTGCAGCTCGGGCTCTGCGCTGCAGATGGGGGAGCAGAAAACGTACCTAGCATTAATAATCAGCTTCAGTTTGCTAATTCCCTCTGCACCAAACCGGGAACGTATCCTTTAGGGGTCTTGCTAATTTTCTGTGCCTCACGGAAAATGATCAAACTTAAAAATAGCTGAAAGAATTAATTTAAATGCACTGGCAATGGTTGTCAGAGATGGAATATGCCACCAGAAGGGCAAATTTGAGGAAATTAGCAACGTAACTAAAAGTTCCCAGCAAACTACTGACAAAGGCAATGTAAACTTGGTTTCAAATTAATTATTGCAAATAAACATTTGAAATGCTACAGGCCAAATTAATATTTCAGAATTCTTCACTATTTATTACTGTGCTTAATTTTCTTACTTAAATATATTTTGGGCCTAGGGCTGTTAAGAATTTAATTTTTGAGGTACTTTAATGAATTATAAAACATGTTTTAAACAGAAATGAATAACTAATAAATGCCAAAAGTGATTAATTTTCTGAAATGTGGAAAGGCCTTTGTATTTAATTAAAAAAATTTCCCTCAATTGTTGGAAAGTCAAGAGAAGGAAAATACAAAGTGGATCAATTGAAGTTTTGATTAACTTACTAAGTCACAAATTGTTTTCCCTTTGCTGTGGCGTGGCTGGAGTGGGGAGGTACCAGCTCGTGGGGCCGCGTGGGGTTGAGCCCTGCTTCATCACGAGCATCTCCTGCATCCCTGCGCGCTGCCCCGGTTCAGTGTTGTCGCATAAACAGACAGTAAGATGATGCTAGCGGTGAGACTGAAAGAAAATGTAGCAAAGTGAATTAAAAAACCATCATAAACATCCTTTTATTATTTTTTTTAAAGGCAGGAAAAGAAATTCCCTCTGGAGGAGACCTCTGGACGGGTTGCTGGTGGAGGCTGTGTGAAAGACGGACGATTCGAGGACTTGTCTGGGTTAAATAGTGGACGTTTCTATAACGGGTTGTTCACAGATGCAGGGAAATTAACTGTGGCTTAACGTGCAGAAGCGACTAAGAAAAAAGTGACTTAGGTTAGGGGGTAAGTTATCAGGTATCAGACCCCCGACGCTACCTTTAAAATACGTGACGTGTGATAATTCGAGTGCCTTTTGGGTGACTCGGACCAGTATTTGCTGCCTGATCTGCTTCTGCTTTTTGCAGGGGATGAGCTGGGACTGAGAGCGGTGAGGTTGGATTTAATTAGCAGCACTTGCTCTGTCGTAGTTACCTGCTATAATTCCCAGTGTTCGGCTGGATCTGGGATGCTCCTGAACCTGTTTGTTAGCATTTGGCAAAACATTTCCTATAACCCAAAGATAATTCTCACTGTCTTGATTTTAGGGAATAGTGCCCCCTCCGCATCCTTGCCTCGCGGTGCTGTTGGGAAAGCAGTGCTATAGAATATCTCGTACATCAGGGCTGACTCTGTCTGTCGTTTGTTTTGGCTTGAGTCAAACAAGCTTCCCACTGAACTCTGAAATACCCTCGTTGAGATGCTTCTTTCCAGCTGGGACACGGTTATGGTTAGGTGGGTTTTTTCTGACAAAAAAAAAAAAATAAAAATCTTTTAATATTGAAAAGCAGCTCTAAAAGTAGCTTGGAAGCAGAAATATACTTTGGAGGAAACTTCTCCCCGGCGCTGGGGAAGAGCCGCTGCGTGGTCCGAGCCGTGCCCTCCTCGGGATGGTGGTGATGGTGCCCGGGAAGGTTTTGCCCTACAGGAATTTGTGGACCCATTTGGCTCCAGGCTGTAAAAAGAGAGACGTCAACCTTTTCTAATGACATTAACGCTGAGGTGGGTGCGTATCCATTATTTTGAGCTGTTCTTGACAGGTTGTGTTCTTGATACTAAGCCTTGTGGGTGCTGGACCCCCCCCTCCCGCAATGCTGGGACACTCTCTGCACCCGCCGTGGCAAACTCCAGATCTCTCAATTAAACCAGCTCCTCCGTCCCCGGAATAAATAAGCAAGACGGGGCATTTTGGTACTGGGGAGGAGTGGACGAGCAGTGTTGGGTCAGTGCCGACATTTGGGGCTCCCTTGGACGCCGTCCCCCCGCGGAGGACGATCAGGGGATGCACGGCAGTGGGTGCCCGGGCCCCCTCCCGCCCGGGTACCACCATCATCGGTGAGGGTCACCCGTGGAGAAATACGAGTTTTAATTCCCCCCCTTCAGTCAAATCCCATTATCCAGAGAGAAGTACCCCCGTGGGCACCCGGTGTTTTGGGGGGGTCCCTCCTGGCAGCCCCCGGCAAGGGCTGAGCCCTGGTGTTTTGTTTTGGGGGGGGGGGGATGCTGGCTCCAGGGGGGCGACTCTGGTTTC
>JANZLQ010000040.1:21880450-21922549 GCA_026212715.1 Elanus axillaris
GGGGGGGGGGATGCTGGCTCCAGGTGGGCAACTCTGGTTTCACCTGGGAAAGGTCACGATGGCGAATCCTTCCTTCAGCGAGATGATTTCCAGGGTGGGAAGAGGAACGCCGGCTCCTGTCGCTCCCTGGTTTCCCTTGGGGGTTGCGGTGGGAGCCGGGAGGGGACCGAAGCTGAGGGGAGCAGAGGTGTGATTTTTGAACGTTGCCGATGATTTTCCTCACGTGGATTTTGCTGTGCGGCTGGAGCAAAAGAGCCGGAGGGGGTGGCCAGCTGCACGTGCCCCTGTTTGCTCCTTTTTTCTAAAAAACCCCAAGGATCTCCTCCTGCAGCAGCCCGAGCGGTGAGCCGGGAGCGTGCGGGAGGGGACCTGGTGACAGCAGCCGTCTACGTGGCCGGAGCGGGAGGTGGCTTTTTTTTTTCTTTTTTGCTCAAAGATGAAAACCAGCGGGTGCTGTTGGCCTGGCTGGGGCTGGGACGGCCACGGGCTCGGTGCCGATGGCCAATCCGTGCCACCAACGTGCCCCACCGAGGCAGCCGCTGGGATGGAGACGCTGGCGTGGCGGAGGCGGTTTGGTACCGTCTGGCGTCTCGGGATGATCCTAGTTGTGGAAGATAATTTGTTGTTAAACATCCCCAAGTTGCTCGTGTTGGCCAACAACCTCTCCCATTCGTGCTGGGCATGAGGACCTGCTCCCTCTGCCACTCTCTGGGGAGACATGCGTGTTTTGAGCTTGATTTTAAATCAGAGTGACCCTTTTAAACACTCACGATAACTTTACAGGCATGTAAGTCTGATAGCTTTGAACGGAGCTTTGTCCCTGGCCCGCACGGCTTAGGAAACTCCAAAGAAGAATTCATCTGTGGCTGTCGTGTTAAATGAAAATTTGCAGTATCTGAAAATGAGACAAAAGATAGAGACAAGCATAGAAAAAAGAAGTTTAACTTGCACACGACACTCGGGTCTAGACATATTTGGACGATGAAATTGTCTCGTAGCTTTTGAAGTCAATCAGGAAAAAGTTGTTCATTCTACAAATTTTTTAATATGCTCTAAACATGTAGCAAGTCGTGCATCGCTAATGACCATAATGCTAACAACAGTAATACGTGCATGCTGTTGTAAATAAATATAACAACTTTGTTGACTTAAAATCACATTTTTGGCTAAATATCAGCTGTCATGCTCTCCGCTGCAAACCCTATTCCATTTAATCTGTGACAGCAGTGCCCAGGGTTCAGCCCCAGCTGAGCGCAGTCCGGAGCTGAGGCAGCTTTGTGCCGTGCAGTCGATCTCTGTCTTAGTGGGTTATGGTCTGGAGAAAGCTGTGACTCGGGCGAGAAGACACTCGATTCCTCCTCCTTCGGCTGAGAACAGGTCGGTCGCGGCCCACCTTCATCCTGCTTTGCCTTTCGGGATTACCTTGCTTTTGGGAAACTTTGCTGCCGAGGGGGGATCTGCTCCATCCCCCTGCACTGGTGGCCGACGCCGGCGGCATGGCATCGCTTTCTCCGACGCAATTTTCTTCTATGAGTCCCCAACCCATTTGCCATGTCCTCCAGATAAGGCGGTGACACAGAAGTGGATACAGCCTTGCTCTGAACCACGGCTAGCTGCATGAAAAGCAGTCTATCCTATTTAAAATTGGCATTAATAAACTTTTCCTGGAATAGTACGACATTGAGGATACGTGATTTTATAAGCCCATAATTTTTCTGACCATTTTAATGTGTTTGCTTTTATCTAAGTGCAAAAACGAGCTGTAAGAATGAAGACATTTTCCTAGTTTAGGTGAGCTTTTAATTTAAATTTTGAATCTAGGGTTTGTGTAATGCTTAAAATTATATGAGCCTCATCTTGACGTGGGGATTTATGTGCACAGCTTCCTGCGTGTTGAGATGAGAATATCTATCATTAATTTTTGTGGCTTGAAACCGAGCTTGATTTAGATGCTTTCTTCCCAAGGGAAGAGGCATTTTATAAAATCCCCGCAGTGGTAATTGTTTGGAGTTCAGAGTGAACTAACTTAAATTTCACATGAATCAACTGTGTACTGTAAATGATTTATGCCCTAGCAAATGCCTTCAAATGTCCTTACAAATTATACAGAGCTAAGAATAGGATGATTTGCTGCCAGTGACACTTTGTAGGCTATTCAGCAAAAGTGTTTGCTTGCAGACCTTGTTATAGGAAGGTCCTGCTCAACAATGGGGTCAATAAACCCTAAAATTCCTTCCGAATTTTCCATTCCTGGGTGGGCAAAAATGCACTTATACATCCCAGCATCTCTTCTACAAGGATTTACCTCTTAGCAGGGGTTGGTTTTACACCTTACAGCCACCATCTCTCCTCAGCAGAAGACACAAAACCTTTGAGAACCAGAAATGTGGGTGCTCAGCAAGGCTAGAGGTCCGACAGAGGTGTCCCTGCTGTTCTCCAAGGTGTGAGCATCACGGGGAGAGAAGTGTTATTTGAGACGCAAAGATAAAAACCCGTACGCAATTTAGTACTTGGATGAAACTAGAAAGGGAAATTTAAAATAAAACATCAAACCAAATTTCTTAATGGCTTAGAGGATAAAGTTATCATAAAAAGGCGTCTTGGCAAGTTTCTTTAACCTGCTGTAAATTTTTTTTTATTTTTCAAGCTGGGATCTATAGAAAAAGGATAAAAACTTCCCCCCCCCCGGCTTTGAAATTTCTTAAATTCTTTTTATTTTGAAATTATTTTTTTCTTTTGAGCCTTTTGAATGCTTGAATTGATTTCTGTTCCTTTTCTTATTAATGCAATCATTCATCCAGGAAAACTTTGGAGAAGAGAGATCTAATTTACAGACCTACCCTAGTGAAAAGAAATAAGGTGAACAATCAGCTGGACCATCCAAAGGATTATTACTGTTTCAACGTAAGCTATTTAAGAAAATGTCTATGGGGAAATATCTGGAAATGTAATAACTTAATCCTAAATATCATGAAAACAAAGCAAATAACTGAGTATATTGTGGAGACTGAGAACATGAGCAGAGACAGACGCTTACCCGGGAGGTTTGTTTTAGGCAGGCAGAAAGTTTTTGTTTTGCTGCAATCTCACCTTGAAAAGAAGACGGTCTGGAAGGTTGCCGTGATGGCGTGTAGGTTGCTGGTTTACTGGGGAAAAAGCTTTTTTTTTTTTTCTTTTTTTTTTTTTAAGTGTCTTGACGCTGTAGTACTTGCACATGATGTGCTTTAAGGCCAGAGGCATGACTGATTGCAAAAGTGATGTTGAATTCTGTAATGTTTGCTATGGCAAGTGCTGAGTTTCTGGTTGAACTAAGGCTGGCATTTATATATAACTTCAGTTTAAAGATTTTAAATACCTAGGATCCTGTATGCCCTCCTTTGATGATACATTACCTAATGTTTTAGAAGTGTGAACCTTTCTATCTGGATTATATTGTAAGGATATCAGGAATTATGTGACTCCATTACAACCGGCATAAAATTTTGTTGTTGTTGCTATTACTTTTTACCTTTAACTGACTGTTTTCATCCTCCTTTTATTAGCTCTGTCAAAAAAAGGGCTTCTCTTTCTAGATAATCTTGGAAGAGGAACATAAAGCTGAACACACGAGATAGTTTTAGGGACTGAAGAGGAGATGGATGCAGCCCCGGAGAGAGCGACAGCCAGCGAGCGGTCGATGCGCACGAAGTTTTTGCCAGCACGTGGCCAGGTCGGACAGCAGACGCCCAGACGATTTTGAATTCCCTTGTCAGAGCTTCGCCACTGATCGATGGAGGGATCCTGGCAGAATGGCTGCAGGATCGCCTCCGACCGCGAGTCTCGGCTCGCTGACTACCCACCCTTACAAGGCACCGTTTCCCGAGTGGAGCTTGCCCGCCCGCCCCGAGGGAACGGTGCCAGCCGGGCTGAAGTCTGACTTTGTTGTAGAGATGTCAAGAAAACCTGTGCTCTGCCCATTGCCAGGCCTGTGCGGAGCAATTATTCATGCTGGAGACCCAATGCTAGGAGACATGGGCTCTGAGAGAGGGAATGTCTAGTACTGGTAGGACGAGATCATTGTGCTGCAACTTGAATGAAAGGCTTTTTTTTTTTTTCATAACAAAGATAAGACAGGCCATGAAAGACACTTTTTTCCATGAAGGAAGAAGGCGTTATCCTGCTTAAATGATTTAGACAGACTTTATTTTCTAGGAAAGCCATGAGTCTCTTCGTGGATCATTGTCTCCAAACTGAGTTGCTCAGTGAGACCTTTCGTCTATGGAAAAGAGACCCAAATAGTGTGAACTGAGCTGGTGACCTTCCACCACTGTAAGTCAGGAGCCTTAGAAATGTTTGTCAACACTTTGAAAAGAAACGGTTGTACTTGAGATGCTTTCCTAGGAAAAAATCCTCAATATGGAGCTACAATGAGGCTAGATTTTAGCACAGATCTGCCAGGACACACAGGTTTCTTTTTCCCTTTGAAATAAAATATGGAAGTGAGCTGGGGTGTGTGAGCTTTTGGGATATTATAAGCAAAATATTCAACGCGCCTTTTTTTTTTAATTCAGGTTAGGAGAGCTCTTGCATAATTAGTTTTCTAGACTCAACACAAATATACTTTTAATACTGGGTCAAAAACAGTGTGAAAAATTCTCTATGTGGGAAGTTGGTTTGGTGGCCTTCCATTTGGGGAGTGGTATGCACCAGCCTGCAGAGAAAAATCCCCAGGTCCCAACTCAACCCAAACATGTGGCCACCAGCCCCAAAGGCATTTCTCCGCTAACGGAGACGGCATCTTGGCCGATGCGCGTTGTCTCTTGGTCTTGGTCAGATGAAACTCTGGGGTTGGTGCAAAATGTAAGTATCTCTTAGTTTACTTCTGGTAACTTGTGATCCTAGACTGGTCAAAACCTGGTGATTCTTCCTCCTGCAGAGATAGATACTCGAGCTGGGAATTACCCTTTTTTGCTTATCTCCCTTTCTTTCCCCCATTCTTGACATGTATTAAAAAAATGGCCTTACCATAGATTGAACTGTGGGCTAACATTAGTGTGTAGCGTATATTTCTAGTAAACGGTTGCCCCGGCAGATGACACCATGAGAAGAGTGGGGATCCTGCCAGGGATCCTGTCTGGTTTCTGCATCTGCCATTCGCCGGGTGAATGCCGCACGTGGCATCGCAGCTATTTAAATGCTGCAAATTAGGTGATGTGAATCTTTCATGAGCAGTGGAGCAATTTAAAGTCAGAACTGCATTAAAATAAGTTCTTCCATAATATAGCATTTCATTAACGTGGCAAGATTAACCTACAAAGTTCATTTATCCATATTGCATCAATACGAACAACGGATGAATTGAGAAGATAGGTACCCTGCTTGAACATGACCTCATGCCAGTCTTTAAGTTTCTACCAATTAATTTGTGGTTTATTGATAGACATGAAGGAAAGGTGGGCATTAGTTGGATTCATACTAGTCCTGGTGTGGTGCTAAAATCCCGCTGCTGTCGGGCATACCAAGCGGGTCTGCTCAGGCGTACTGTGTGCTGGGACTGATTTGGTGATTTGTATGCGAGGCTGCAGCCAGGGAAAGCGTTGAACAGTTGCCCATGGGATGTCTGAGAAATGTCTTTTTAAGAAAAATCTGTATGAAAATGGAGGAAAGACACTGCCGTATAGAGGAGGTTCTTCTCTGTGTGAGATTGTGATTTTTCTTTTCCTTTTTTTTCCCTCAGAAATGACTCGGCCTAGTTAGAAATTGCCTTGTTTGGGTTTGTAGGCAAGAGCATCTTTACTCGTGTAAAATATTCATAATGTTAACTCCTCCTAAACCATCACATCAGTTTTAGTAAGTTGGCAAATAATGACTCAAAACCTGCGCGGTGACTCTTGACCTCTACGTAAGGCAGCACTCAGAGGAAAATTAAGAGCTATGAAGAAAATTAACTCTATCCCAGCCAAAAGCAGCACAGATGTGAAGAGAGTGGGGGTTTTATTCAAAGACTTGTGCCTGGTCGGATTTGCTTGTCCCTGGAAGAGGCAGCTAGAGAAGACACTGTCTTAGTGCTTAGCTGAACAAGAAGAGTTGAGGAAAGTTATGAGGAAAAAGCAATCTTCCCCTTAGCATACGCTAGCAGGTTGAAATTAAGAGTAGATAGAAAAAATTGAGCGGGTTCTTCTCCGTTGCATGCAAATCATAGGAGTAAAGGAAAATAATATTTTTGGAAACTTTTAGTAAGACTAGTGTTATTTGTAGACTTGAGTACTGAACACCCTGAAGTGGGTATTGTGTATGGAAACCCACCAAGGGTCATGGGTGACTCTTCCCTGAGAGCAGCCACCTGGGAGGGAAGATTTCAACAGTAGCGAGGCTTGTCTTGGCAAGTTCCTCTCAACCCTATCTTCTTTCAAAATCTTTATCTTACTACTTTTGATATTTTGCCTTACTAGGCTTTTGTCCTCATGCTGAGCAGAAATTAGAGCTTCTGTCAGTCAAGTAGCTCTAATCCACACAGGTAGGAACCACGTCTTCCCAACAACCATCAGGCTGGATGAGATTACCTGCTGGTTACCCGCGCTGTTTGTCAAGGGTTGTATGCAAATCTTATGTACCTTATACAAAATCATATATGGTTAGAGTTTGATGCCCATAGCCCGACAAAAGCCTTCACGAAGGCAGATCATTCCATTTATTCAGACTCTTTGAATTAAATGGTGTCTGAGCAGAATTCTGCAGGGGGTGGTTTTTCTGGGAGAGAGCAGCAATGAAACAGAGCCGGGCGAAGTTGATGTTCTTGCTGTTGCTGCTCAGCCTGTGAGCCTATCGCACTCGGCAAGTTGTATTTCTTCACTAGCAAAGAACGTCCCACCAATGTGCACCAAAGGTTTTTGTGCAGTATTGCTCTTACAGGCATTTTTCAGGACTCCCACTTTTGCTTCCCGGTCTTCTATTTTGTCACCTAGAACGAGCTTTGATTGGGGATGGGGGGGGGGGCAAGTCTACTGTTGGGTATAATAAGATATTGAAAATTGAGCCATCATGAGTTTAAAATTCAAGCAATTATTTTCTTTCTGTCATACAAAGAAAAGCGCAAAGCATATCCAGAAATAAGTGCGTATTATGGGACCACAATGGTATCCAGGAGGAGCTTAGTACACTATTTTCATTTAAAGAGGATGGTGACTGCTGAGATATGTGCCTCGAGACAATTTAATGGGTCTCTTTTCACTGTTAGTGATCAGGTATTTGACAGTTGCAAAATGTTTACTACAGTGACAAAAGCACAGACTCTAAATATGTCTGAGATGATGATGAGCCTAATGAGACTCATGGATCAAAAAACTCAGTTGCCTGTTGGGAGGGAGAGAATTTCAGCAGCACCCGGAGTCTCTACATTGGATGTGGTGGGAATGGCCATCCTCCTACCGCTCAAGGCCGGTGGGGTGGGAAACGCATCTGCAGGCAGTCGGCTATGCCGTCCCTGCTCCCCTGACTCCTTTACCACGTTTGGTGACCTTTTACAAACATCTTCAGAATTTCCAGTGCAATTTTGTCTGCCCCTTTCTCTCGCTTTTTTTTTTTAAGAACTAAATAGAATTTTTGATTGGTTGAGATATTTGTGTTTAGAACCATGTACATATTCAATGTCAAGTACATTACAGGAAAAGAAGAGAGCTATTTCTATGTATTTATATTGAAATATGTTGTCTTGCACATACCATCACTTGTGTTATAGACCTGAAAATGCATCTTTGGTGGGTTTTTTTTTTAGACTAGAGCAGAAGACCTGGACTTCCTTTAGTGATATTCCAAGCTAAGTTTTCAGTGATTATTTGAGATGTGAATGGAGATGACTTTTTCTGAAGAGATTGCCTTCTCCATGGTGGAGGAGAAGCTTAATCTGTAATTTTAAAACTTTGCTTGCGTTTTACTTCAAGTTTTTGGCTGCTCTCTAGTGCCATGCAGGTTATGATCAGTTTTAGAGGGAAACAAAACAAACTACTGTTCCTCTACACAAGCACACAAGGTCTGTGTCAGCTGTTTACCCGTTCGTTAGTGGAAAAGGGACAATGACTTGCCAATGTCTTGGGACGCGCAAGTTTTGGAAAGAGGAGGTTGGTCTTGATCAGTGACTTCGGTGGCAATTCTCCCCAAACTGAATCTAGGTCTAGAAAAGAGCGACAGTTCCAAAAGAGGAAATTTCTGTGTTTCTTTTAACGTCATGCCTTGACTGCCATTTTATAAAGTATGCTCAATTTAAGAGACTTATTATAAATGTTATTTATTAGAGAAATTTTAATGCAACATTGCAGAGAACAGATTTAAAAGCTCTAGAGAAATCCAAAATGAAAAGCTCAAGTCATTGCTGTGGAAAAAGCCCCAGCTTATACAAACCACCAACGGTGCTGCCAAAGTAAACTCAATGGCTTCTTCTTTTTTAACTGTGTTGAGCTTTGAGTGAGTTACCCAAGGTATTGCAGCCCAGTGGGAGAGGTTGCTGGGGTTTGTTGTATATCTGGCAATTGTAAAAAATAGAGGGTTTAATGAAATGCAGAAGGGAGGTGGTATTTTATTCAGATGATTTTATAAAATGTGTATGCAGAACGTGTTCTCTCTTGCATGGTCCAAACCATTACTGATTTCACAGGGAGATTTGCAACAGTAGTCGTCTGCTCTCTAAGAAAGTTTGTTCTTTCTTTTTCTTACATCTGTTGTCAGACTATCCTAAGTTAGCTTTAATGTATTACATGATCTTTTTTCTGTCGTTCTCTCTTGTGTGGTTAGCTCTTAAGAAGAATCACTTGGCCGTGGGAGGGGAATTACTGCCTGTATCTGAGAAGTCTGGTTCCTTCTTTGTGCTTTGATCTTCCATTGCTTCCTCACCCAGGATTTCATCTTCTTACAGAGTTTAATAAATTTCTTCAACATGTTTGGGCGGGGAAAAAAGTGGCTTTTAACTTAGCTCTTAGGCTCAAAAGCCTTATGGTTGGTTGGTTTTTTTAAAATAGGTTTATAGTGAAAACCTTCTCATACTTCAGTTTGTCTGATGAAACAATAGCAAGGTCCTAACAGATATGCACACAGCCTCAGATGGGAGAAAACAAATCTGATTTCTCCTGAAACCTTTTCACATTTCCTTCTATAAGTTAAGAACATATTGGAAATCTTCTTTGAACCTGGCCAAGCCCATTAGCATTGTTGTGGCCTTTAATAAGAAATAGGGAGGGAAGTCTCCGTTCCCCTCCTTTGGTAAGGGAAGTATAGTAATATTGCTGTATGTAACTATAAATTGTTTATTTTCTATTGCAGATTATTTCTTGAAAGCATAAGCATAGCATGTGAACATACCTATGTTCTTACTTTACCTGGTATAAAAAGTGAATTTTAATTTCCTAACTAAAACCCTTGAACTCCAAGCACTCTTAATAGACTAAGAAAAGCTATTTCTTGCTATTACTTACTATTCTGGAACCTCCATCACATATAGATGTTGCTCCTTGGCCAACAGAATTCAATCCTGTGAGCATTGTAATTGGCACACACAACATTGCACCGCTTAATGAGAAAGCATTGCTTTTATAACATCGTACTTCACTTTTCTGGCTTCTTGGAGAGCTACTCTAGCCAATTCCTAGATATTCTCTAAGTGCAAAAGGGCTTTAACACCTGTATGAGCCGTGGTTCGTGTCGGACCCCGAGAGCACCAGCTGACCAGCAAGCACTGCGCCGGCAGCTGCGTCGTTCTGCAGCCAGGTACCTCGTGCAGGTTTTACTGCATCTTCCCCTCAGAGATGGAGAACTTTGGGCTTGAATGAGTTATTTGTGTTAAAGGTGGTAAGTTATTTTATGCTCCAGACGGGGCAAAAAAATTGGGGAAAAAAAATACGTGCTTTCTTTGACACTTTCTTTAACTAAAAAAAATTGAATACTTCATCTTGAAGTGATGTTTTGAGCCTAGATATATCTTGTTGCCGAGACTGATCCAGTGACGGTTACGACACCGTAACAGGTCTCTTCCATTATATATTTTTTTGTATCATGATTCTTCAGGACTGGTTGTCGGGTGGTTTGGGGTGTTTGGGGGGGGATTTTGGGGGAGTGTTGTGGTTTTGTTTGGTTGGTTTTTTAAGGTCTTTAAAAAAACTAAGACCTCTCTTTGGTGGCAGCACTGTGAAGCACTGAACTGCTGAGCCTCTGGGGGAATGAACAGCCTGGCTGGGTTCCCCAAAGGGCTGGGGAGCAGCTGGATGTGACCAACACCTCCCAGCTGCCTCCTGCCAAACACAACCCCTTCCTCTCCCCTCCCAGCTGCACCACCAAAGCGTTGACAGCATCAGCTTCGGACGGGCTTGGCCCAACTGATGCAGGTCGGACACACAAAAAACCCACTCACATCTATACGTAACAGTGGCAACCGTTCTTCTCGTGCCAAACTCCCCAAATCAGGTGGTCATACGTAGCCCAGACACAGTTGCAAACATTTGTCTTTAGATGTAACTTATTATAGGAGGTGATTATATTCACAAAACTAAAGCTGTAGGGCAAGAAATATTTAAATTGTAATCCTTGAAACCTTGGCCCCCGTCGCTGCATCACAGAGCAGATTAGCTCATTTATTTTCATTGTACAGTGCAATGAGCTACATTCATGCTAAAAAGTAAACGAGATTTGGAAAATGACTGCATCTGAATAACTGTAAATTTTATTAACAACATAGATTTAAATAATGGCTTCTCCTGTATTTTTTTAATCTTGTTTGCATCCCTGCCTGCTTGCCCAAGTCTGCAAATCATTCATTTGATCACTTGTTCAAAATTTATTAAAATTGATTACCATTGTTTTCACACACCGAATGAATTTTCCAGATCGTCTTCATGACTTTAATCCCCAGACAACTCATGCCCTGTCGTGGTCAGGTGGTGGGATGCTCTGGGATGCGCGCGTCTCGGCTACAAAGGATTGAGCATAAGGGACGGCATTCTGGTCCCTGCGGGTCGGGGAAGAAGCTATGGGGGCTGCTGGGGTTGGGACCCCGATCCCGGTGCGGAGGATCGTTCCGCAGCCTCCTGCGCCCAGGTTTGCCCACATCCACAGCCTCACGGCAGCCTGCCACGCTTCGTTATTCACGGACAGCCAGCAGATGATAACTCTGAAAATACTCAGTCACGGGCATTCAGTGATACAAACTTGGATCTTTCTAATAAGAATAGACGAGTTGGTTATGTTAAAAAAAACCTGGAGGTAGGAAGTCTGTGCGCAAACACACCTGAGCCCATCGGCGTCTGAACGTCCATCTGTAGGAATCAACAGGCTCTTGCAGGGAAAGGTCAGATTTGGGGCAGGGAAGGAGGATGAGGGGCAAAGAACCTCCAGCAGCTCCACTCTCCTCCTCCATGTGCGGGGACGGAGGTGGGAGCTCTTCCTCCAAGGGAGCCGGGCTCCGCTCCGGCACAAGGTGGCTTTCCCCGTTGGGAGCAAGGTGACTTCCCAGCCCAGGCTAGCTGGGTCTTCTGGTCTCCAGTGGGAAGGATGTTCCTCCTAGCGCAGTGAGAGACGGAGCTTTCGGAGAATGAAGCCAACACAGGAGGTTTGTGATACAGTCCTGAGGGCTGCCAGGCTGCGGCTACTCCTGATGGCAGCTTAGAGAGAGGCAAAGCATCGGGGCTGCCGTCCTGCTATAACGCTAAAAGGAAACTGGAGTCGGTCACAAGAGGAGACTATGACGTTTACAGAAGCAATCTCCCAAGGCTGCCAAGAAGATGCGGAGCAGATACCACCTGAAGGTCCCTGCACCTGCCTGTCCCCTACAGCACGAGATGTTCTCCAGCTTGGAAGAGCTGAGATGCCTTCATGCTTGCAAAAATGCTCTGATGCTCCGAGCAAGACGCGACGGGACCGGAGGGTGATCCCTGAGCTTCGGGCACAGCTCTGCCGCTGGGTGACAGAGCTAAGCCGTAGTGAGGGACGGCCTGATGGTCAGGAAGGTAAAGGTACGGACAAGTAGTTGCATCTTTACGTTTGTAGCAAGTAGTATGCTTTCCTGTATTTAGGGAGTACAGGTAAGCAGAGGAGGATGAGTATTACAAAGTGACGGAAAACAGGTTGACTCTAAACTTTGTCGTGTTCAGCGTTTTTGCATAAGAAGGCTCAGAATTTTGCAGAGAAAGCAGATGCAGGCTTGCATGGGGAGAGGCTTTTCTGCAAATTATAAAACAATGAAGATGTTCTTTTCATTGCTAGGTATTCTTATTTAAACAATATTTAGCTACTTAAGATATTAAAACTAAGCACTGCGGTTTACATCAGAAAGTTTTTCGTAATACCTTTTTTCCCCTTTTTTTCTGGAGTTTGTTTTTCAAAGTCTGCACGAGGTTTTGAGGCTGCAAAAGAGCTCATGGGAGCTAAAGAGTCTCTCCTTCCTTCAAAGTGTTGCTACGCCTTCAGGTTCACCCTCCATAAATGCCCATACCGAACGGGACGTGTTCGTGTCTCCTTCTGTAGGTGGATGGTTCCCTGCAAACAGTTTTGCATTCGACTGAGACTCCTTTGGAGCAGCTATTTACTTCGTTCCTTGTTTCTTGTTTATGAGGAAAGCATAAAAACGCTTTCTGCACTTAAAGTCATTCTGGTAATGCTCTAAATTCTATGCTTAAGGATGCATTTAATTAAAGATTGACTATGGCATAAAGTGTAGGTTAATTAAATACCAATCAATTCCTGTATAAAATACATATAAAGGGGCTTTGACTCAGACAGTAAAATGAGTCTCCAGGAGGATATACCCCTCTCGCACACTGTGCAGCTGAAGAATGACTTCCCACATGCTTTCCCCCACTGCATTTGCCATTCAGAGTACTAAAGTACCAGTACAAAAGCTTTGTTTATGGAAAGATGGTCTGACCTATTCCTGCTGTTCGGAAGAGATTTCCCGGGGACTTCTCCATTGATTTTGATGAGATCCTCACTTTGTTACGGTGATGGTGGTATCATTAGGCAAAACTCTAATTGAGGAAAGAATAACTCTGAAGTGCTGTGATTTTTTTTCCAAAGATTTTTTTTAAAAGGTCCCTCATAGAGTCAATGCCACGAGAGGCATCAAATGAAACCAGAAAGTCCACAGTTAATAAAATGAGATAACTTGTTGTGAAACAAGTTGTTAAACTGGAGATGGCCTTATTGTAGGATATTGCGTATGCTGAAATTTAGGTGAGCTCCAGGGAGGAGAGGAGTTTTGGAGGGCCTGGAAGAGAAGTCCAATGTGGGAAAAACCTCCCGTGATTGTCTCTCTCCTGTATTCCTCCCCGGGCCCACGAAGGAACATTTTGGGGCTCAGCGGGAAATCGGTCTGACCCTCTCCAGCCGTTCCTCTGGGGTTCGGCTGTCTCCGTTTCACCGGTGGTGGCAGCGAAAGCCCAGATGTTAATGTTGAAATATCAGAAAGTTGCCTGGAGTTTGTGCCCCTGCGCTGGTGGCCTTTAATGTGAGGCCAAACGGGCAGACTTGAAGAAAGAGGCTTTAGTCTTAAAGGTTACACAGTGGATCAAGGGCAGAGTTTCTCTTCTAACTAGATCCGTTTCTTAAGATGACCTTAGAAGAATGATTTTAAGATGCTCACTGCTCTCCGGGCTCTGTAGTACTTCAGCAATGTTACTTACTTGGTGAAAAGCAAAGTTATCCTACTTCAGAGTAGGGTTTTAAAAGTGAAGAAGGGGGTTGGGTTTTGATTTTTGTTTTTGCTTTTTTTTTTAATTAAAAATCCTTTATATTAAAGTTTTTTAGATTTTTTTTTTTTTAATTCTTATGTTTAAGCTACCAAAACTAGATTCTAAACAAGTCAGTTTTACTCAGGAGGAAAGCGATTAATATAATATTGAAAGATTTTAATTTTTTAATACATGGCTCCATTAAAAATACTATTGTTCTTTTTATTTGCCATAAATCCTCTTGAATCAAAGCTTTTCTCACTAGCGGGTATTTTAGAGACATCCACCTCCTCCTTTAGAAAGCTACTTTACATTACTACAGTGATGTCCCTCCAAGGAGCTCAAGGCACCTTCACAGCCGGGCATGACCTCTTAGAAGTATTTTTCCAGTTTTGAGGAAGCAGAAACGTGAGCTAAAAGCCTGTGAAGAACTAACCTGGGATCTAGCAGCACCTCGCCATGCTAGACCAAACGGCAGCCCCTGGCTCTCGGCCCCTCGCTGTGCTGCCTTCTCCTTCCATGGCCATTCCCAAAGCTCCATGATTTCTACCCTCGCGTGTCAGCCCATGCCCTGCTTCCCAGCTTGGTGGGATTTCCAACTAGCTCTGAAGGTGCTTTTCTGCCGTTCTTTGTATTCCTTCTTTCCTTTTGCTTTTATTCTGTTTTGTCTTCTAAATTGTCATCTCAACTTTTTGCATTTACTCCTTCCTCCTTCGTTTTGTCTTTCCCCCCGACACCGAGTTAGCAGACGTCCAGGGTGAGGTGCCTCTTCCTACACCACGTCCGAGCCAGCAAAGTTATGGGGAGCACAAAGCAGGCAGAGGTGAAGCCCTTGGAGCCTAACGACAGCGCATGGCTACGTGCCCATCTCGTGCCTGGCACAAGCATACGAGGTACAGGTTGCAAAAATGAAGTTGCAAGTTAATTGTTCTTGCTGCTGAAAGGCCTGGGTTAGTTGCTGTCACTACACTAATTTTTATACTGTCTTAGTGACCTTCACATCGTATTAACAATTTTATATTATGTTAGCAAATTGCTCAGCGAGAGCTGCTAGTCTGATTGCATTCTGAAGGTCATTAATATGATATGAAAATATTATTGTATTCTCTGCTTTCATATTTTATTAGTGATATGGAAAGCAATAAAGAGGCTGATTTTTGCTGGGAGGTTCCCCAGGGAAACATGCTCTACAGCAGTGGTGTCCCACATTGGCTCCTAATCCAATCTCAATGGGAAGTTCAATTTCCTCATCATTAATTATTTAGCTGTATTTAACTGCTGTGAATTCTCAGATTAATTTTTTTAACTGTTGAGTTTGATGACCTCTAAAGACATTGGTATTAACCGATGCAATATGAAATACAGTTGCTTAATGCAAATAGAAGCTAACTCTTCCACGAGGATTTGTGTGAAGGCATAATAATGGCAAATTTAATTTTTCTGCTCTAACAGCGAGGGCTTATTGTATTACTACCTTTGGTGCAATTCGGTATTGCAAAATGAAGGATGAAGGCGACTGCAGCTGGGGCATCCCCTTAAGGAAAGCCTGGCTCGGATGCTCCCTGGCGCAGGGTGTCCGGGTGGTGGCACCGGGCCGTCCCCGGGACGCGTTGCCGGTGGCCGGCCAGGCGTTCCCTTTTGATGAACTTCCCGGCGCGTTTGGCTGCTCTTCGGCTGCGCCAACACTGGGGAAAGCTAGCGTAACCCACGTCTCTGTTTGGGCTCCTGAAACTTTATTTCTCCAGTAATGCGGAATAGTCAAGTCCTAATGCGTGTGAGCGATAGGTAGAACTGTTATCGGTCACCGAACAGAGCCAAATGTGAAGGCAATAACCTTTGGGCAGGTCTTGTCTCTTATTTAAGTTCAACAAAGCTTTAATCTTGAAGAAAGTAAGTTAGAAACAATAAAGACCTTAATAGAAAAGAAAGGTCATCACTTGCAAAGAAAAATGATTTTTCGAGTGAACAATGCGCTATATTAGAATGACTTCGGTCAAAAGGATGACTTTGTTGATAAGCAGCAACAGTTAGGTGCTTTAATGCTGTAACAGCCTCGCGGTCCCTCAACTCACCCTTAAAATGACATATAACAGCAATTTATCACACGTTACCAACAACAGTACTGAATTCTAATATAATAGGGTCCAAATGTTGTTTTTTAACACGATTGTGCCAACTACTATGTTTTAATATTTGAATTTTTGCTTTTTCCCCTGCCACGATATCAGGCAGCTTTGAGTTCATCGGCTTCAGCGACACGATGGCTGCAGCATAGGTGACATGTAGCACCTCAGATCCCAGGAATATGCTTCCAAAACAAATTTATAATTGGCTTATTTGAGGGTAAGGGCTTGCAGGAAAGTTAGTCTGGAGGTTCCCACAGCCTGGGGAAAATCCCAGCAGGTTTCTGCACTGCTCTGCGCAGCGCTTCGGCAAGCAGCAAACCCAGAGGATTAACTCATTCAATAGAAATCAGTGCTGACGGATACGGTCTGAATTTATAGCAAGTGTCACTGTGCGGTGGCAACAGGTCTGCCTGAAGTATTCAAACCCATCTGATCATTTAGCTTCCAATAAATAAAAACCGAATCAAACTTCCAAGGTCGTTGGAAGTTTTCCTTGAGGAAGGAGTGAATTATAAAGCTGAAAACCCAACCAAAATAATGTTAGGTGGAGCTGAGGACCTGACTCAGAGTTTGCGTGTGCCGTCCCTGCGCCTGCACCGACCAGATTTAAAACGTGATTGTATTTTATTTTTTTTCCCGTGGCCAGGAATGGAGTCATGGCATCGCATGGAGGGATCAGGTCCTGCCGCTGTGCAGTGCTGCTCGCAGTGCTGTAGATGGCAATGCTCCACCGGCGCTCCGCGACGCTGCCGAGCCCCGCACCCCAGAACCACCGGTTCACCCCAGAACCACCGGTGCCCCCCATACACCCTGCACCCCATATGCCACCACCGGAGAGACGAGGGTGGCTGCTGCTACTGGGTGGGGGGGTACTGGGGGCACTGGTCTGGGCACAGCGGTGACCCCGAGCTCCAGGGAGAAGGGCTATTGCTTTCGCTGGTGGTACAGCGCGACAGAGAAGAAGCGCTGGTGTAACTCCATGCCCGTATATTTTTACCATGTATTTTTACTGACGGCACGACTGTGACGCTGCTCCTTACCTTCTGGTTTGCGTCCTCTCCCGTCCGGCGCAGGGCAGGACCCGGAGCCACGCAGCGTGTCCCCGGCTGCGCCGTGCGTGTTTGTGCAGGATATGTCCGTGGCACCATCCGTGGTGCTGTCTGGTCTTAAATTTGGGGCTGTAAAACTCTGTGAAAACCTAGGGCAAAGCAGGCAAAGCCGCACGGAGCCCCAGGAGGAATTTTATTGACAATAACAAAGTCTTTTGGTGTCTCTTAAGGAGAGAGGAGCACGTCAAGCGCAGTACTGGTTAACATCTGAGACGGTGGTTTAAGAGTACTGAAGGTAAGACCCTGTCTTACTGAGCTATATTTCATCACAAATAGAGCCCTTTAAGGAGCAAACTTGTTCTGGGAAAGTTTCCAATTCAGACAATCTCTTGCGTTGTGGGGTGGTGGGATCTCTCATGCTAGGAGCATCAAAGGAGTCTCCAGAGATGTTTTAAAAGAGGACAGGAGCCTGGGAGGGAGACTTCAAAATCCTGGCAAATGTACAAATAAAATACACTTCGGGCTTAAATTAATGTAAAATATTATGAAACCGTCTCTCGGAGATTATTCCCAATGTGGAGTTAAAAAACAAACAAGCAAACAACCAAAAAATCCACCCCCCAAACTCTGGCTGGTGTCCACAAAGAACAAGTGCTCTGGTTCCTAACCCCAGAAGGACGATATCCTCCAAAAAATCATCTCTTCGGGAAGGTTCCACTTCATCAGGCTTTATCTGCATCCTTTGTTCAAAAAAAAAAAAACAACCAACAAACCAACTAAAAACCAAAGAGACATCCCAGTTCCCTGAAAAAAAGAGAACTTGACCTAAATCACCAATTTATGGGAAGGTTTCCCCTGGGGAAGCCTACACGTGCCCGGCCGGGAATCCCGTCCCCTCTCCGGACCAGCGCTGCTCTTTCGGCCGTCGGAGCGTGGCTTTGTGGCTCCGGGCTCATCCTGAATAGCAAAGCTGAGCCGGGAAAGCCAGCTCTCCCCCTCCGGGGCCTCCGTATGGCTGGAGTGCAAAGTTGGGCTGCGTCTGTCTCGGGAAGCAAACAAGAAAGGAAAGCAAGAAGAGAAAAAAGAAAAAAAAAAAAAACGAAAACCAAACCGAAAAAGACCAGCAAATAGAGCCAGAGAAGGAATTAGAAGAAAAGATAATAATAATAATAATAATATTAATGACAAAATTTAATTAATAGGCCACTAATGAATTTTCTAAGCACCATAAAATTGCCATAACAGCCTAATTGCTTTGCTTGTCTTGCCAACAGCCAGTGAGAAGATGAAGTGTAATAATTCCCCGGATTTCGACGTGGGAGGCAGCGATTAAGGGGACGTGCTGGGGGCTGCGCGGGCAGAGTCGCTGGCCCCTTCCCCACCGAGGTGACCCGCTGTCGTCTGAACGGCTGCCACCGCGGAGGAGCGTGGCTGGGGGTGGCTCCGCGGCGCGGGCGGGGGGAAGGCAGTGGGGCAGCGGCTTTGCCCAAAGTGCGGGCGAAGCGACGACAACCGGTTCGCAAATTAATTTCTGCTTTGCCATAATTCTGGGAGAAGTACGGAGGAGTCGTGGTTTTACTGCGGCTGCTTTCATGCTCTCTTTCAAACCCGCTCGCCCTCTTACTGTCCTTTTGAAAATATTGTTTTACTTAATGCCAGCCCAGATTTATTATATTTTTTTTTTAATGTTCGCTTAATCTTTGTAATAACTACGTACTTACAGAAAATGACCTAGAGTAACTCGAGCTGGAGAGATACCAGTTCCCAAAGCCACAGGAGCTCCCATTCCTCTCTACTGCCCGATGCCCTTTAGAAGAGCCTCCAAACACAGCGATACCCCAAATTCCTGGGTTTTATTTAGCTGGGGCTGCCTGGTGCCGGTGTGCACGGCCCAGCCGCCTCTCCCGTCCCGTGGCACTATTCAGGTGGCATCACGGTCACACTTGAAATAGTTATTCAGTGAGACGGGTGGTTTTTCTGGGCTGTTTTTGGCAGCGTTACACACTTGCTGTTTGTTGTGACGAGCAATTTGGGTTTCTCTGTGTGAGCCCCTCTCGTTTAGGGATGGGGAGAGGCTGCTGTTATCTGCTGGGTCTGTTTTCAGGAATTAATCCTTTCTTTTCTAAAGGTGGTAATCAAGTGAGATCACATCATCGTTTGCCATAATCTTATTGCTAAATGAGACTTTATCTCATCCTATAATTTCTGAAGAGAAAAAGAAATGGCTGGTTTGGGCACTATGGGTTCTGTATGGTGCAGCAAAAATCTTTCAGCTACTATTTCACATACTTTGTGCTGCTGACTTTTCTGTCTACATATTTATATTCCTTCCATTCATAACAAACACATTTTTTCAGCACTTCTTTGTCATAAGGAGGATGAGGATTAACTAAATGTATCTAAACATAACTACAAAAAGGGGAGAAATACACTGCATGAGCAAACCTGATACTCTTCCTAGTTCATTAGAATTTAATGAAGAAATACTCTGTGCTCAACAGGGGAATCCTAATTCATTATGTCTTTTGAATTCTCATTATACATATGCACGGTGACTACTAGAAAACTGCACCCTTTCTTTAAGGTCTGTTGTCCATTACGCTGCCTAATAAGTATCCATTACGCTCTAATACTGAAACTCATGGAAGTTTTACTCCTGTAATTAATTTTCACTGGTTAACTCCTGATGACTTTCCAGTGTCGTACTGGTGGTGGCTGGATGAAAACCACGGCGCCGATGAGGTTAGAGAGAAGCTGCTCCAAAAATGTTTTTGACGGTGGAGAAGACGGACTGGAGGTAACCGTCCCTGCGCCCACGCAGCGGCTGCCTCCTCCCCGCCTCGAGGACATCGCTTTCGAGTCGAGGCACTCTGCTGCTTTCTTATAAGGGGAAAAACTCGTTATCCATTTAAATGGTGTCAACTGGTTTTGGCCCAGTATCTGAATGATGATGGGAGCTGTCTACTGTTATCCAAGAGGCGTTGCTTCGCACGGTTTTCCACCGCTCGTGGGTGAACGCTTTTAAAGGAAGCCCGGGTCAGAAAACGTAATATTACTAAATGCTTCCGACTTACTATTTAGCTTATGGCAATGTTTAAAAGCTGCTTAATCGCTCAGAGCTGTATTTTAGTTGCATTATTGTAAGTGGCGAAGGGGTTACTAATTTCTGCATCTCTTCACAGTTATTAATACTTTCATCTTTTACCTTTATTTCTAAAAATGGCTAATAGCTCAGACATAAGGAATCTCTTGGGGTGTTAGAGTCAAGAAATGGCTGGTTCTATTACGGCTGCTTTGCAGAGGACGTTTTTCTGCTGTTCCTCGCAGTTCAGCTTTGGTAGTGCGTGAGGAATGTGTAGGATATGTCAGCTGCTCTGTGGGCGACGCCAGCCCCAGCAAAACCCCCGGCTCGTGAGGTCTTGACGGTGCAAGGGCCAGAAATGGTTCCCTGGTGTCGGAGAGGACCTGGGCTCAGGGATGGGGCAGAGGTTCTCCTGCCCTGGAATGGGGATCCCTGCTGACTGAGGTAAATCCCTGATGGTTCAGGGACTGAAAAGCAGCTGATAAACTTGAAATTGGAGTCGGGGTGGTAAACGTGCTGCCCAGGAGCTACAACTTCTCTGAAACGTGGGATGAGCCGTGCCTCACGATCCCAGCCCCATAAGGAGCGAGGGGTGAGACGAGGATCACTTGTGTTGTTATTTACGACCACAGCGCGGAGCTCCGGCCGCTTGTTTGCGATGACTTGCCACTTTGGCCTTAGATCAAAGAGGATTATTAAAGGAGCACAGCAGGAAAGATAAAAACGGCTGTCACAGAGGAACATTTCAAGCACGCAGGCACTTGAGCGCTGGGTTCCTGCTTCGACACCGGTGCTGGAGGTTGGGGCCCTCATGAGGTACAGGTATCTGGGTAGGAGACGAGGACCCTGGCTTATCCCTGTGACCGTAAGAGCATCTTCCATGTTCTTCCACGGAATTAAACCTTACATTAGGCCTTTTAGCAGTTTTCCAGTACCTAAAGGGGACCTACAACAAAGCTGGAGAGGGACTTGTTGCAAAGGCATCAGTGATAGGACAAGGGGTAATGGCTTTAAACCGAAAGAGCGTAGATTTAGGTTAGATAGAAGGAAGAAATTCTTCACTATGACAGTGGTGAGACATTGGAACAGGTTGCCCGGAGAAGTTGTGGCTGCCCCATCCCTGGCAGTGCTCGAGGCCAGGCTGGATGGGGCTTGGAGCCACCTGGTCTGGCGGAAGGTGTCCCTGCCCAGGGCAGGGGGGTTGGATTTGGGTGGTCTTTAGGGTCCCTTCCAACCCCAACCATTGTATGGTTCTATAATTCCATCTCTCGTTGGCTTTGCAAGTGTCATATATACACATAAAGTAACTTAGAGTTAGTCACATACTGGAAAGTGATAGCATGTGGTTGAAATTATCTTGACTGGGGGTCACAGAAGTTTTTATAACATTCACTAAAGTGAAATCCATGCTGAAAATTATTTTTCATAGAAGAAACTTTTGTATATCTCAAGAGATCTTGCAGCAGGTTCCTTACAAATATTCTCAACAAATTTCTTCCTGATAATCTTGTTTCCTAATTCCCTCAGGAAGATGATGTCAGCCTCCAGAAATTTTGATCATGTCCTTTGCAGGATAACTTTAAGTCATTTAATGTTTTCACAGTGGTGATAACTCTGTCAAAACAAAGTGGTCTTTGGTGCATGTAAAAATGATCTGTGTATCTGATCTGAAATCGATGGGAGTAATTAGAGAGTTGATCCGAAGCAGGCTGAAGTTAATGGGTGTCTTTCGATCAACCTTGGTGGCTTTCCCAAAGCTTCCCACCACTCCTGCAGCAATACGGGTGAGCTCTCTGGCGGGGATGGAGCCGTGCGCCCATACGTTGCCTCGCGCTGCCCATATATTCTTTGCGTAAAGGTTTGTCAAGCACTGGAAGAGGCTGCCCAGGGAAGTGGTGGAGTCACCACCCCTGGAGGTATTTAAAAGACGTGTAGATGTGGTGCTTGGGGACATGGTTTAGTGGTGGACCTGGCAGTGCTAGCGTAACGGTTGGACTTCATGACCATAAAGGTCTTTTTCGACCTAAATGATTCTGTATTGTCCGAAGCTGAATTTGCTTTACTGCTCCAAACAATATCTGCTTTCCCAAGACCTGTGGATTCTTCTCAGGTTCTTACTGCTTTACAAGGAAAATAAAATCTAATATAAAGGTGAAAGGGACTGTAGTAAATCTGTGTACAAAACCAGATTGTATTTGTTGGTGTCTTCTAACCTATTGACTGCTCTTGACATGCCCAAACTACACACACACACTCTCGCTCTCCCAGGCTTTAGAAATTAGTCATTATTTGTGTCATTCCAATGACAAATCTCCACTATAATGAGGCTTTATCCTTTTAAAACAAAATAACTTTTATTAGTTCCTTGAATTAATAATTGAAGGCTTGACTTTTAAAGGGGGGGGGCAGGGGCAGGTGTTTGTTGTGATTAATAGCATGCATTTCCCGTGTATCACATAACTTTACTAAATCTTAGTAATGGTGTGGGGGTCAGTGTCACTGTTATTAATAGTAATGATAATTATATTTTTGGGAAGCTGTCAGAAAAGTGTCTTTTGTACGACTCAGAGCAGTGTAAACAGACTGTACAGGCAGGCACTACCCTTTCCATCAATAGGTAAACAATCTTTGTTAAGCTCATCTTGATAGTCTTATTTTGTTGCCACATTTTAATTACTCATCCTGTCTGTTTATATTCCGTTGCATTTTGCTGAAGATACAAGCTTTAAAAATCATTGGTATTTAGGAAAATCTAAAGCTGGGGTGATGCATGCTCAGGTGCTAATTTATTTACATCAATTAATTTCAGGCCCCTGTTGTAAACCAATTAGTATTCAACACTTAATGGAGTCATTATCTGTCAGATTAGCTTTTAGAAATGCTTGTCACTGCTACAGGACCAGGCAGCAGAACTTTGCTAATAAAACTAGCAGAATTAATGGAGTGAACAGCATAGATAATGACTTAATGTGGAACATACAGTATAGAAAAGAGACTGAACAACTGTCTTCAAGAAATGAAGATATCATTGAGCTAGCTGCTTTATTCCAAAAATGAGCTCCGATGGTGATCTTCAGACACGTCAGCAGTGTCGAGCTAAGCCTTTGCGAAGTTAGGGTTCGTAATAAATAATTTTGAACCTTTGTGCCCTCACGTACTCACAATCTACCTTTCTAGCTTGATGTGGCATGCAAATAAATGCTTCACGTTGGACCACCCTACTGTGACTTGAAGCTGTTATTTCCAAAGGCTTACGAGTTAACGGGAGCGTCAACACCCCGGTGACTGTGGGTGTCATCTGCAAGCAGCGCGGTGTACAACGGCTCCAGGTGAGACCTACTTTGTGAAATGCACTTATCGCCCAACTTCGGGGCTGTGCAACACTGCAATATAAATTCTATTTGAGAAAGGCAGGGGATCAAAATTCTCTAGGCAGGCAAGACTGGTATCGCACCCGCAATCATCCAGTGAGATCTGCAAACAGCAATAAACCTCCAAAGGCTTCGCTGCAGTTATATACGCTTTCAGAAGGTTCCCTCGCGGGTGTAAGATGACAGCATTTGCCCACCGTTTTGTTCTTCTAGCTTAAGTTACCTTTTCTTGTGTTTTACCGAGGCGGTTTTTGCTATTTTCTACTTGAGATTTGCCGTTACCCGGTTATTCTGGTGCCCCAGTGACAGATTACACCCCGCTCTGTGCTCAAGTCGTCCTTGCGTGGAAGGCAATCACAAAACTTAATTCCGATGTAAGCTTTTAAAGAGGAATGCAAGTGGAGCTTAAAAAAAAATCATACATAGTATATTTGCATAGTAATTCCTGCGATTTATGCTTTCCCGAGAACTGTGGCACGCACCCGCACGCGAGTCTGCGATAAGGCTGACCTCGCTTGCTGCGGGGACGGTCCTGCACCTTCACCCTCTCGCCCGTCCTGCTTTCGGGGGTCGCAGGCTGGTTTGGGGACCCTGGGGCCATCAATATGTTTGTAATTGCCTGAGGAATTCCCCTACGGTATGACTGTATTTGAAGAAAAATTGCTACAACTGACTATCTAAGCCACGGTGACAATGTCCGTGTTCCCTGGTGCCCTTTGCTTTCAGAAGTTTCCCGGTCACAGTACAAAAACTTGAACTCTGCCATAAGATAAGACGGAATGAAAATATTACTGTGTTATTGACTGGTTTTACTTAGTTATAGCTTGTAATGTCTTGCCAGCTCTTTCCCTGTGCTGCCCACCTGAGCCTGAACGACCCCTTGCTCTTGCCGGGTAGCCAGATCAGTTCTTACAGTTTTAGGTTATGCACCACTATGGGATAGTTGCCTTCAGCCTTGGAGATGATTCCCCATCATACAGTTTTTAAGTCTGCCTCCTTTAAGTATCTGCATTAGCACCTTATATATCTCACCTGTCCTTGTATAGGAGTTGTATGTAAGCACTGATGGCCACTTATATATAGTTAATGGTTATATATATATTTTTTTTTTGCATCAGCTCTGGTTGTTCCCAGCGATAGATTTCCACCACCCCGGAGGGACTCGGTTTACGGCTGCAAAATCAACATTTACATTTGATTTTCAGCAGCTAGTGAGAAATGGGTGACTGTGCACCCCCCATGCAGAAAAATCATCTGCCTTCAGCTCCGCGGCTCAAGAAACCTGTTCACCTTCTACAGCCCCCAAGGTTTCCTTCCAGGAGCGTCCCAGCGTGATCGAATGGCTTTGCCTTTGGCTTTTAGGGCGTACAGGAGGCGACGTAGCGCTTCCCTAACTTCCGATGTTTGAAAAGGCGCCTGACGATACATAGAGGTAAGTTGTTCTTTCCCAGTCGTAGCCATCCCCCGGAACCCACGAAGAGTTGCTGCCCTAACACCCGCGCGACAGAGGTCTTAGAACTATCGGTGACAGAGAATATTTGCGGATTTATTTTTTTTTCAGTCATCGCAGCAGATAATCCTCACGTGTGACTTTCTCCTCCAACTGTTTGTCCGTGTGACCCCTGGAGTGGGAGGACTTGGGCCACGAGGAAGGAGGCGTTTGGCCGGCCAGCCTGGGGAAGGTACCGCTGGCCACAGGGATGTGCTGCGCTTTTGGGTAAATAGGGCATCAGGTTCGAGGGGTGGAGGGCCGAGAGCCAGAACATCCGTATCGTTTTTGCGAGCAAGAGAAACAAGTTGATTCTATGAACTTTTGGCTCAGCTGAACTTCATCTTAATATCTGTAAAGAAATTTAAACCCAGATTAACCTCCACTGGACTCAGATTCCACTGTGAACATTTCTTACAGCTGTTCAGAGTTTTCTGCTGTTCCAAAGAACATTTCGTTTTGGTATCAATAATTTGCTCCTTCAAAGAGTATATCCATATGGCTATCAAGACAGTTTGTATTTCCATAATTGAAATCATATATGACTGCTGCAGCATCCTCAAAGGGGCTGGGGGTTTGGTTGTGAGGGGTTTTAAAATTTTTTTTTGTTTCTTTTCCTACTGCTTTACTTAGCCTTTCTTGTCAGTCTAAATAGTCACCGGTCTTACCTCGTAACGGGTGATACGACCCCGCTGCTGTGCTTTGTAAATGCACAATACGAGGTGTTGCGATTCAGACGCTGCTTTATGGTCCTACCTACTGGAGATGCCCCTTTGAAAGGAGAGGAAATTGCTTTTGGATAACATCACTCTTCCATCACAGCTGGCATTGGCTGGTGCAGATACGTGTTTACATTTTGCTTGGAAAATGTAAACACTAATTAAGCATTAATGTTAATAGGTCCTGGGACTGGCAGGCTGGAGAGACAGCTCTGTGGCTGGCTCTGCCCTGGCTGCAGTCCATTTCACCCCACTCCCTATCTGTGTTTCCTGGCAGAAAATAAGGATAATTATTTATTCCCTTCCAAAGGGGGAGGGAAGGGACACCGGCGAGGGTCACGTAAGGACAAAATATTGTGTTACTGTGAATAAAACTGAATCTTTTGATCAGCCTGATGAACAAGACGGGAGTGGTTTGTTATGCCCAGGTTCGGCTGAGCAGGGAGGGGTTGTGTTGTGATCCCCGAGCCCCTGGGCTGAGACAGCCTTCGGAGAGAAAAAAAATCCTTTCCGTTTCCTACTCTTGGTGCCCTCACCCAAACTCGGCTTTCCTAGGCAGTTTGCTGGGAAAAATTCTGCAGCGTGCCATAACACGGGTGTAAGAGGTATCTAGCCGTCGGAGTAGTGGATAGAAAGCAGCATCTAGTCCTGCCGCGGTGCAGGCAGTCCCGATTTCGGTTTTAGTTCGCTATACAAAAGACTTTGTTATTCTTGTTCCTAACGGGTTCCCTTTTCACGTACCACTGCGGGATGAAATGGTCACCGAGGTCCCTCCGCTGTTGCCTGGTCCTGGCACGGCTTTAGCCGTGGCCATTTCAGGTCTTTGATGGCCGATTTTACGTTTTTCCTTTGGTCAGCCTCGGCGAGCCTGCGAGAGCAAACAGCGGCTCTTCTAATTAGGCGAGTGTAATTTCTCACAAACTGGTCCTCTCCCTTTGTGAGCCTGTAGGTTTGCCAAGAGAATAAGCGAGCTCTGATTGTCCCCTCCTTTCAGCCCTTCCCCTGATGAGGAGTGTTGCTACACCTAATAAATTAAAGGACACAAAGTTAATGAATTTTTCATTTGAGCTCACAGCTAGGTATGGATTAGCGAGGCTGACGCTACTGAAGAGCTCGGAATTAGGAAGGGTCCTACAGGGACATTTTCCTCTTTACTAAAATCTTTTCACCTTTTCAAGCATTATCTTGCTCGGTAGAAAGAGTTCTTTTCACAACATATAGCCTGTGGGGTCTGCTTTCTGTCCACGGCATAAATGTGATCATTCATTTTGTTTGTCTAATGGACAAAAAATAAAGGGCAATGTGAGTGACGTTCAGACAGCCTTTCTCCTGAAAGAGAAGAAGGGATTCATACGATCCCGAGCAGTACTCCGGAGCAGACTTTTATGAACCATAAATGGTCCCAATTCCTTTAAATTCCAGTGCCATCAGTTTACACCAGCTGAAGGTTGGACTTTCTTGCCCCATGGGCAGTGCTATGAGATGCAGAAGGCTTGGGCTTATAACTAAAACTACACTCAACTTATTTAAAAAATAATTTTCAGTTAATGCCAAAGGACCTGTATTATTCAGAATTATTTTCCTTCAGTCTCCCATAAATTTCAAAGGATTGCAGCTGCTTTTAATGCGCAAACTGATTTCTGGTTCCCGAAGCCGATCCGGTGCATACCGGCACACACACCCATTCGGAGGGAAGCTGTATCCAGAATAGTTTGTTATCCCTATTTTTCCTGTCCAAAGTAAAGCTTTTCCTGTGAACTTCAATTTTAATATTCACCTGTCTTTTGATGCTCTGAGTCTCGTTAAAAGCACGAATCACATTTTTATTAAAAATACAAGCTGTTTGAATGCCAGAGGCTGGGAAGGGTGGTGGGAGCGGGGGTCTCCGCTCCGGGCCGCGGGCTGGCTGACCGCAGCCCCGGGGCCGGTGGGCTACGGCCCTTCCCACACCCACGTCCACGGGGCTGGGGCACCTTTTGACGAGCTTAACTTAGAAATCGCTCCTAATTATTACAGAAGCAGGCGGGATCTCTTGTGATGCTGCAAGACAGGACAGGGAGGAGGGACAGAAATTACTGCAAAAATAAAAAAAAAAACACCAAAAGCTGGTGGCAGCGGGATGGAGACGATGGGAATGGCTTCCTGCAGCAATTTGTTTGGGGGAACTTTTCCCAGTGATTTGTTTCTGGCTCCGGGAGAGGCTCAGGGCTCTCATCACTCCTCGTAACTGAAGGCGATAGTGGGTGTTTCCCGACTGGAAGTGCTGTTTGCCCGAGTCCTCCTGTTGAAATCCCGACGTAACGTTATCACTGTCTCAGTTTTTCTTGCCATTCAAACTGAAAGTGACATTTTTATTCAGTTTTGGCCCTGCACTTTTAAGTCATTTTGCTGAGTGCTTTTAAAGTAACCTGCATGCTGTACCTACCGATGCATTTTGGTAACGGATTATTCTATGAAAAAAACACAAAGACCTTTGGGAAGAATCTGGGTAAGTAACTTGCATTTATTTCTTTACTGTATGTATTGTAGAGTTCTATATAGTTCAGGTTGCCTTGCTGCTTGCCTTAAGCAACAGCAGCGGAGCGGTTTGCAGGGACAAACACCTCACCTGGGTCCCACTTGTTGGTTGGTTGGTTGGTTTTGGTTGAATAAGTAATGCTGAATGTCTTCCTTTTGCGACAGATTGGAGGAAGGGCAGAAACGCCACCGATCAGCTCGTAGTAACAGTTACTTAGATTAGTAGAAATCAAGACTATAAAGCTAAAGAGTTGTTTTCTCTCTTTACTCTGTTTTCATTTCCTTGAGTTAGAAGAATATTTTTTCCCCTCGTAGACAACTGCTTTGTTTGGGGTGTAGGCGCTTCCTCCAGAGTGTGCCAGCTATGAAGTGTAACTTCATGGCTCAGTTAAGTCCACGGTGTGCGCTGAGGGTGCTGGAAGATTTAACCCCCAGAGATCTTACTCTTTTTGCCGCTTATTGCACATTTTGAGCAGAAACGCCCCGTGCAGGAGAGAGTTCTCCGCTTCTTAAATAACTTAGAATCAAAGATGCCGGCACTGGGTTAGGCGAGGGTGAGCGTAAATCTGGCTTGAACGGAAATTCATGTTTCTATTTAAAAAATAATTGCAAAGAACTAACCATGATTGTCTTAATAAATGATATTTATGCCCCTAAAGCAGCATAACTGATCTATCATCTTATACATGGCTCTAAAAAAGGATTAATATTGCTTACGATACTACGGGTTTCTGAAGTTCATCAGCTCTTCAGTTAGTGTGCAGGTCTTCACGACCGTGGCTGCATGTTTGTACAGAGACTTGCATTAGCAGACCAATGTGCGTACAACTCAATCTTTG
The DNA here is from genome assembly GCA_026212715.1 of Elanus axillaris. Classification (NCBI taxonomy): domain Eukaryota; kingdom Metazoa; phylum Chordata; class Aves; order Accipitriformes; family Accipitridae; genus Elanus; species Elanus axillaris. The sequence goes on from JANZLQ010000040.1 coordinate 21,909,328, forward strand.
TGGTATTCAACTGCTTTTTGCTCACCTCCTCCAGCTGTTCCGGACCTCAGCTCCAGCCACGGTGCCAAACCCGCTCCTGCGACACCGGCCGGAGCTGGCCGGAGCTCACAGCTGGCTTGGGCACGCTGCGCAGCTCAACCCCGTGTCCGCAGGAGTCCTGCAGGGAAAGCTAGCGTAGATCTTTGGTAGGAAATTAGCTAAATGAATATTTGCAGCTTCTTTCTTTTTTTCCCTCGCTCTACGCGTAGATTCTGGAACTGGGGACTGCGCATTAACTGTCTGTTTTTTCTAAATAGCTGCCTTGAACCTGGGGCTGGGTTTGGTTTAGAGTCCTGAGCGGTTTTATTCCCCGACCCCCGACGGCTGCCCGTGCCGGGGACCCGCTGTGCCGGCAGAGACCGCGCTCCTACTCCATTGGAAACGAAAACCTTCCGTTTCTCCTAGCCGGTGGCAAAGACCACGGGAGAAGTGGTGCTTTCACCAGTTTTCCTTGTTCTTCACTTATTGCGCATAGATTTGAAAACCCAGCCAACTGGGAAGACCAACTGCTTGCATCCTTTTCTCCAGCAGTGTCCCGGCCGCTGTACCCTCCTCGTCCTGGATCTGGCTCTCCTAGAGCCCGGCCTTGGGAAACCCATACAAGTTAGCTAGAATTCCCATACCAAATACTTTCCTAACCTATAGACTAGTGTCACCTTTCAATTCCGGTAAGCAAGCACTGGAAAAGGATCCCAAGTAGGGAAATTTTAATTTCTGGTCTTATAAACAAGCTTAAAAAAACCCCAAACCCCAACGTGATTGGCAACGAATGATTTTTGTGCCTTTGGACTTGACTACACTTGCACCATCTGTCAGGTGGGAGTATTTTGAAAACGTTTGGGGGTGGAGGAAGGTAGTCCTAAAGGGAAATATTTCTCTAAAGATTTATTTTGATCAAATCTCACCGCGATACACCATATACGCCGATGCCCCTGTGAGTGGCGGTGTAATCAAGGCCTCTCCGGCATCCCTGAGAGCACAGCTAGCTTTAACGGCAAAGGAGAAGATTGCGCCGAGCATGGAATGGGTTTCCCCCAGACTTATAGAGACGCACGCAAAAATTGCACTCCTGTTTAAATAGTTGTGCTGTTTTACCATTTTACCATCACAAAAAAATATTTGACGTTGAGCACATTCTCCCAAATGCCATCTCTGCGCAGCAGAAAAAGTTTTTCATGCATTTGAAGGTTTCGATCCTTTTAAATGTAAAGCTAGAGAGCAAACCAGCCTTAATCACAAGAATGGGGGAAAAGCAGCGCCCGGAGGGGTGGGGGGGGCAGAGAAAACCAGGGTTTGCCACCAATTTGTCCTTCAGGGCGCTCAGTGGCCTCTCACACCCTGGTTTGTGACTTGCTTCTTCCAACAGCTTTTCCCCCGGCGTATCTTCCTTGCAGGTGCAGACGGAAGTGCACTTTTAAGCCAGAAATGGATTAAAAATATTAGTTAAAGGTAATTATAAATTACGCATCAGAGAATAATATTTCTTTGCTTATTGAATGGGTTTACCATTTCCTTTTGGCTTCCCCCCCAGCGTGAGAAGAAAGTTACTGCAATCTGTTGATAGGCATCAGCACATCAGCATGGGCTGGGAGTGATATTCCGGTGTGCGCTTCTCTTGTGAAAATATTTTCCAAGTGCTGCTGGTTTCCTCTTTTTCAAAGATGACTGCTCTTGCTGAGCATCTCCGTGGGTTTTTTTTTCTGATTTTTTTTTTTTTTTAAATGAATATAACTTCTTGGATCAGACAGAATTTCAGCGTATACATTTGCTTCGTGGCGCTTTGTAATCTGCCTAGGCTGATTTGCAACTCAAATACTAAGGAAATATATTTATGAATGTACTTCTTAATGGAACCAAAACAGATTTCAGAGGAAATATTCAGAGACAGCCAACATTTTTGCATCATAAATGTTCTGTGTTTCTTCTTATTTTCTCTATTCATTATTACGCTTGCAAACAATTCATTGTTGATAATTAATATTAATTTCATACACTTAATTGACAGTATTACCAGGGGGTGACTAGATCGGCTTCCCAGTATTAAATAATTTTTACCAATTTGTACTGCTCAGCTCGCTGCTTTGCTGATTTCCCAGTTGCTTCATCTCTTCTGCATCTACAGCCAGACACAGGGGGAATCAGAGCGGTTCAAAATCAATAGATCAGCAGCCAGAGCAAGTAGAAAGATGCGCCTTCGCTGTGTGACCATGCGTCTCCGATGGAAGAGCGATGAGCCTCGCTGGATTCGATCATCCGTCCACGTGACCCGTCTCACCACTGGAACACCAGATGTTTGCACAATATATTGCTCGGATACGTTGCATAGATGTTAAGCACCGTTGAGAAAGTACCATTTTTGTCTAATCATAAGCTTGCCTGCTCAGCTCAACAACCCTGAGCCTTCGGAACCCTGCTCTACGGTCGTCATTGCCTTGATTCACACCAGTATATTTGCTGGTTTGCTGTGGGAGCACGTTGCGTTAATACTTGCACGTTCAAGTGGGATGGCAAAAATTAATGGCCAGCCTGCATTTCTGCATGCCGCTGTGGAAGAGCTCAGAGAGACCTCGCAAAAAATTAAAAAAAAAATAAATTTGTGCTCTAGAATGGAGACCAAATATTCTGCTTTGGACACGGGAAGGAGTAGGAATTTTTTGGAGAAAACAACTCCTACTTTGGGATTTTACTTTCTTTTTTAAAATTAATTGAATTTGTAAAGGCTGTTTTTCTGTAATACAAGAATAATTACCCCTTAAAGTACGTTGTATGATGCTGATTTTACCACACCGGTGGTTCTGGAGCGCAAAGACCTGCGTTAGCACCGCAGATGCTCGGGAACCTCTTGCATTCCATGCAGCAGCTCAGTAACAGCCCCCAAAAGTTGCTGTCTAAACCCAGCGCTGCCGAACGCAGCAGAGCATCCCACCGCGCTTCAACTGACACCCAATTAAAGGTTTTTCCTCTTTTTTTTTTTCTCTTTTCCCTTCCATAGAGCGAGCTGTGCAGAAGCACACCCAGCTGGGTGCAGGGGAGGTTGGAACCCTCCCATCTCCCGGCAGACAACATTTTGGGGTCTCCCCTTTCCATCCATCTCGGTCCCCTCTTCCTCCTGCCTCGGTTTTGCAGAGCAGGAGGAACTTTCCTTGCCTGGGAGGGCAGTGGGAGCTTGTCATCGCGGGGCTGGGATGCCACACACAGAGCTGCCTCGTGCGGGCGGCCGCCGCGGGAAACCTGGCCCTAATTGGGAATTTCATGATATTTCAACACTGGAGGTAAATGACAGGCACAGTCCAAGAAAGAACACTGAATTCCTGCCACCAGGTTTAAATGGCTGTGAAACCTTGTGGGACTTTTTTTTTTAAAAACGTCTGGTTTTCATAAAGCATTCGGGACGTAAGGTTTGCAATGGCCGATTGATTTACCCCCGCGTGCCTTTCCTCACCTAACGGCCCTGTTCATCCCGGCCTCTTCTCCTGCGTCGAGGTGTCTCAGTCACTGCTGGGTACTGCCTATTAGTTAACTTTAAATCATGTATTTCTATTTAAGTGATACTAATCCGGATTTGGTGCCTACGCTAGGTTTTTAATCCTTTGCAACATATAATATTTTATGTATACAGTTTTTTAATAGTCTATTACAAAACAAATATAAAAGCGTGTTAGGGATATAGCAGAAAGTAAAATAAATATCAATGACATCATTATATCTGATGCCTTGTTTTTACTTTTCATATGCTTGTAGTAACTGCCATTTTAACGGCCTGTTATTTTCATTACCAACTATCAGATCAGAAGTGATTTTAGAATGAAAAAAATAGTGTCATTTTCTCGAGTAATTTGTTTGAGGCAATAGCAGGAAAAAAATACATTTACTGGTTTTGCATATTTTATTTTCACGGCTCTTTTTAAACAGAAGTTACCCCGAGTTCAGTCTTCGAGTAGCTCACAAGAGCACGAGGCTGCCGTTTGTTTGGGAGTGTTTGCTTCCTGAACGGATATCTCCACGTCCAGCTGACAGAAAGGAGCATTAAGTTTCTTCTTTTGCCAGAAGAATTTATGTGTGAATATAGTGAGTTGTGGTGATAGTCAGAAGTTTTACAGGGGTAGTTTAAGGCTGTTTGGATGCCCGGGTCCTTGGGCAGCAAGACCCTGCCCTGCTGCGGTGCTTTGGCTTTAGTGAAAAGCTGATGGGGTCGGTTCCTACTGGGTGAAATATTGTTTTTCAAGGGTTTTTTTTCATTTCTGAACGCACTCAAAACTTTTCTTGTAAGTTCATCAGTCGTGGTGATCTGTTCTTTATTCAGTGGTATCACCAGCACAAAGCTGGACGTCAGCCAGAGCTCTGTTAAAGACGGTGCCCGGCAAGGAGAAGGTTGAATTTTGGAGGACATGACTCTTGTATGTCCATGGATTCCTCTTTGTATTGTTTTGCTGTGTATGATATAGTAACCATTAGTTCATTTATACTTTAATCAGTAAACCTGAGTTAGTAAACCAGGAGATTATAGCTGCCTATAAACTGACTTGATTATAAAGGGGAACTTGCTAAGGCTTCAAAACTGTCTGGGGAAATTTAATTTTTGCCCAAATCTATCAGCTGCAGAGGTGGAGCACAGTCCTTGGTGGCTCTTGGCATTTGCCTTAGCGTGCCACGATGGCACGAGGGTGTTTAGAAGGAACAACAGATCCAAAATGCCCCAGACACAATGTTAGTGGTGTAAATCAGGTGTCACTACTGATAGGAAAATACAAAGGAAACTTTCGACCAGTCCGTAGTCTGGAAGAGACCTTGATGGTGCATACGAAGCCACTTCTGGATATTATCTAGGGCAGGATTTAAAACTGTATCGTATAAACCAAATATCAGTCAAGGGATGAGAAAGATGCATCCTCAGAGAAGTTATTCCACGATGACTTTGATTTTTGTTGCATCTTTCAAAAAAAGGTGACACTAGCACCTCTTGAAGATGAGGCTTAGAGGAGCACTCGTTTCAGCTGGTGAGATTCGGTTCCTGCTGACCGCTTCCTTAAATAAAAATACTACTTGTGTTTTGCAAGAGCCATGAGTTGGTGCATAAATCCTTTCCCCTTCATCCCATACATTGATTCGGGGCACTGTTGGGGCTGTCACTGTTCGTTCCGTGGCACGTTCCGTGTTTGTGAGTCTCTCTGAGTGAGGAGTGACAGTAGAGGGGTTTAACCCTTTTTCGCAGTCACCAGGCATACCGTGCTGTTTCTGAAGGGATATGTTAGCAGAATGCTGCTGATACTCTTTTTTGGGCCCATCCTAAAGATGTTTTCTTGTAACTTATTGGCTAATTGGGTTTGCATTTGACCCCCCCCCTCCCCCTTCCCCCCTTGGTCCCTTTTTACCCAGTTTCCATCACCTTTCCAGGTCCCAGCGATCATCAGGAGGTCTGCAGTCACCCAGTGCTCTTACTCCTTGGTGTAACGTCAACTGGGCAAATACTAGGGCCTTCCAGGTAAAGCTAGCGTGCGTTGGCTTCTCTTCTCCATGTTTTAACCCTGGTCTTGCATTTGTTTTAAAATGCACGTTGGCAGTAGCAGGGGACCCCGAGTCATTCATAATGGATTCTTTTTTGTAGACAGCTTTGTATGCAAAAGGAGGATAGCTCCCCAGATGAGTGGTGGTGGTGGTTACAGGCATTATGGTACATGTAGATAAATTACAAGGGTATTGGACAAGTTGGTCTTTGTGTTCGTAGCTGGTCAGACCACAATACAGACTTTTGGGGGAAGAATGGGCTGTCCACAGCAGCCCCAGGAGCCACAAAGTTTATGGCTTTCACTGATCTGGGGGACTCCACAATAACACCCACTGGTACGTCCCAGTAGCCCTTCTCGCCTTTCTTCTGCCGCGAGAAACGTTGAAAGCTAGACCCCTGCTAACGGGGCAGAAAGATTTTTATTTTTTTTAATTTTTTTTTTTCTCTCTGTTAAGGTTTCTGGCTACTCCCTGGCCATCAAAAGCCGGTAATTTGTGGGGTGCATTGAACTGAAGCCTGCTGGTATCCCACTTTTAGGGAGACCTTTCAAACCACCCTGAGTGCTGGCTGGACGGCCTCCAAGCCCGTCCCGGCTGTGAGCTCACTGCCTGCGCTTGGGCTGGCTCCTTTGATCTTCTGCCTGTTTACATGAGCCTGTCTGTCTATTTATGATTTGATATCGCCATCCGTCGTAGTTCAAAGAAACTTTGTCCTCCATTGCTTTCTCCTGTGTTGCCCCTCACGCTGGGGAGAAATTCCCCATCACTAGCGGCAACATTCATCTTCAAATTTCTCTTTGAATCCCTCCCTTGGGGTGCCCGAGGACCATTGCTGGGGAACTGAGCTGCTGGGTCGGTTCGGCTGATGCCTATCGCATCACCTTGGCTGAGACTCTAGGATCTGGAATAGGAGAACTGATAAATAAGGCATCCATCCTCACTTCTCACGTAAAATTGCTCAGGAATAACGAAGACCCCGGTGCACCCGCTCCTTTTTGGGTTACCAAAACTCTGCTCACGGGAGGGTCTTCCCATGTGTTCGTAGGACTGGATCTACCCAGGGGATTAATAATGCAGCCGGGGGTGGGGGGTGTTTGGAGCCTGGCTGAAGAAGGCGTAAATTGTCCGTGTTCACGGGCACTCGTTAACGCACCGTAGCCATCTTATGACAGGCAGTGAAATTAAGATGCGATATATTTAGAACAGCTAAAAAGAAAAAAATACGCATAGTGTTTAATTGGCCTATAAACCCCACCGTTACATGTAAAAGCAAAGCAGACAGCTTGCGGTGGTCTGAGCAGGCTTCGAGGAGCTTGTGGGAACAAGAGTGGTGTCCCCAGCAGCACGGCTGTGTGCCCGTAGTCTCCGAAATTTTTATTCTTTGCATTTTAGCTTAAAAACTCTGAGGACTGATGGAAACGTCTAGTCTCTGTTTAGGTTTCTTAATTTCCAGTGGAGCATCCGCTGCTGGTCAGTGTTGGAGATGGGCGGCTGGGTGGGGAGGGTCGCTGGTACCTTCTGGCTGGGCGATCTGTCGCTACGTCACGCTACGCGTGGTTGAGGTTCGTGGCGTCATCTCTTCCTTTTCGACTCTTTCCAAGGAGCGAATTAATACTGTGCTGGTTTTGTACTCTCATTACAGACGTTGCCTTCAGAACAGATTCATGTTTTGCCATTTTCTCTTCTCGTTACAGTGTTTGTTATGAGAATGAGATATCATAATTTTAATGCCCAGTATAGCCTGTGAAAGGCTATAAACATTTAATAGACTCGTAAACATAGACTTTAACCTTTTCAATATTCTGTAGCTGGATTGGCCCCTGCTGCACTGCATCCCCACGGGTTACCGCTGCCAACACGAGGGATGGCCGCGGCGAGTGAATCAAACAGCAGAAATCCCGAAAAGGTCAAAGCAGCGCAGTTTACTATTATCTTCCTTAGAATATATGAGGCGTTACAATTCCAATACCACATTTTTGTGGCTTCGGTTGGGGCAAGAGGAAGAAATGGCATGACATAAATCTCTTCTGAAGACAGTCATTGGAATGGCGATGGAACCGAGCACCCGCTGAACTCATCCCTTTTAACCCTCCTATGGCCACGCTGGGTGTCTGCCCTCCTCTTGCCACGTCTCCCACCTTGTCCTACCTTCAATGTACACAACTGGTAGCAGCAACTCAGAACAAATGGCGCACGTGTTTTCTTTAGGGGATTAGGGACGACACACACCCCCCCCCCCAAGACTTTTCTGCTAAAATAATTAAATAATTGTTTGGTTTTCTTTCCTTTGATGTGCTTTATTTTGTATAAGCCAGCAAAAAGTATTTCGTAGTCAAGGATGAAGAATGTTACAGAGCAGGAACGTTCACAGTCAGTTTGAGGCTTCAGAGGTGGGGTAGCGGGAGATCGTCTGAAATGGGTGCGCGGCATGGTGTAAATGGACATAAAACAACGCAGACGTGTAGGTTTTACTCCGGGTTTAGGATGAAGGTACTCTTATTAGAGGAACTCTTTCACTGAATTGGGTTTGAATTGCTCCACGCGCTACTTTTGTCCAAGGAAGGGCATTTGGAGAGATTCGGTAGCGCTTGTCCCTAGGAAAGGAAAAGCCCCTGCGCAGAGGGGTGAGAGTGAACTCCGAATATTAGATCTGCAGGTTCCGGAGCGAAGTGCTGTGGCCCGAACGCGACCAGCCCCGCGGAGTCGGACGCAGGCGAGTGCAGGCTGCAGGGAGGGGAACCCAGGACCTCGCGCGACTGCATGTTGTGCTCGTCCGAATCCGCCCGTGGGCTGGCTGCAGCAGAGCAGCGGCCACGGTTTTCCCAGGTTCGGCCGAGACAGGCCCGAGTGATGCTTAGTCACAAAGGTTCTCCACCATGGGGAACCGAGAGCTCAGAAATCTCACGGTTTGTCATTTTCTCGTATACCGTCCTGCAAAACCTTTGAACTTCAGCTTTGCGTTTGAAATCTAATCCTGGTATAACTACCTTACGACGCAACTGCCTATTTCTCCGAGACAGCCATTGCCGGTCGCGTGACCACGTATTCCTTTCTGTTCGGCTCTTGTTACAAAGGCAGATTTTCTTAGGCTGTACTACAGCTTTACTATACTATGAAGCACATAAGATAGTAAAAAAACCTATACTATTACTTTTCCCATTAAAATGTTATTACGGCTGTATCATTTTGGGTGAGTTGCATCCTCTCTCTGCTGCGGTTGTGAGAAGTTTTGGCTGAGCGGGGCAGGGTTACACGTTTATAAGGTGCCGTGTCGTTCCTGCACTGGTGTAGGGTTTGTGTAGCATCGCCGGCGGAGAGATTTGTCTGTTCTGTCGAAAAGCAGGATCCTACAGAAGGATTTGACCCTGCAAAAGCTTTACATGGACAAAATTCCCATTGCTGAATTGTTTCCTTTGTGAGGAATCTGTATCAAAGGTAATAAAGTTTTAGCTCAAGAGTCTAAACGTATGCAGAGCTACAATCTTCCTGTAGATTTGGTAACTCCCCCATGACATTTACAGGACAGTTTCTGCAAACTCAAAATTCCCGCACTGAATTAGCATTTCTTAGGTCTAAGAGATCCACTGTGTGCATACAGTGTGCACGGAGCAAGGAGCAGCAAAGGATCACAAACTCACGCCTGACAGCATCTGTATCTACGCCTTAGCAACTCCACGTTCAGGATCTTGGGGAAAAGAACGAAAACAGAAAAAGGTGTGGCTAATTTTCCCTGTCTGCAAGTGTCTTCTGGCAGGATTTTGATTTTTCCTCTCCCCCTGCTCCAGTAATGGAGCCTTGGAAAGCCCCGCGCTCTGCCAGCCCCTGCTTTTCCCCAGCAACTGCACAGAGTTTGTGCTGCGGAGTCGGACCCCCAGCACCTGCTGGGCGCCTTTCAAGCTGCTTTAACTGGATCACAAGTTCCTAGCTGTAGATAGATGTAACAGAGATTAATCCCATAATCTAGACAGAAGTACAAGCCCTGAATGGGGAGCAGCTCGTGTTTTCTCCATTTGCACTCCAGATGACATGGCAGGAGGAGTTCAGACGTTGTCGTCGTCCCCCGTGTCCCCCCCCCCACCAAGCCGCTTTCTGGTGAGTAAAAGATCTGTGGGCTGATTTGATTTGATTTATTTTTTTTCCTTCCCAAAGTCTGAAGATAAATATGCAAAACAAAACTTCATCCTTTGGCCAAAAAGGAAAACAACTTTGGTTCAGAAATGGCGTTTCGACGTTGGGTAAATATTATTTGTACTTGAGGTGCAGAAGTCAAGGACTGGCATAATTTAGAAAAATCAAATAAAAATCCATTGGCAGAATAATGGAGCAACATTTTCAGTTCCTTAATAGTGCCAGGGGTGAGAAGGGCTGCTGTTCAGCTTCTCACAGTCACTGCTTGAAATACCCGCATTTTAAAAAAAGTCCTTGCGCAGCAGGAGACTCCGTGGTGTCGTTTCAGGGCTGCTCTGTGCCGGCAGAACATTGGTCCGGAGCCGCGCGGAGCTGCGGAGCCAGGACCCCGCCATCGACAGCGCCGCAAAACCGGAGCCGGCAGAAATGATATTTACCGTTAGCTTTTTAACTTCTTGTTGACGGGCTCTTACCGATGACAGCTCCTCCTCGCTCTCCCCTTTCTGTCCCCTTCCAAGATTTAACACTATTTTACCGTTTTAACGAAGGACGCGATTCTACAAACATTCGCACGCCGACACAGCACGTAGCGCTCGCTGTGAATCGGCAAGCCGCAGACCCATGTACAAATCCCTGCACAAGCGTGGGTAAACCACGGCCCCGTTCACGTCACCGCCAGGTGAAATGGTAGCTTTAAATCCTCTTGCTCACCCTGCTTTCCCAAACGTTGGAAACTCAACCAAAAATCCATCTGGGGCGAGATTTCCTACACCGGTCCTCAGCACGGAGGCCTGGCTTTCTTTTCATTACGTTAAACCCAAAGTTGTTTAGTTTGGCCCTCTCCGTATCTTACAGTGTTAACAAAAATAGATGCTTATTGCTTTAATAAAGGGTTTGATTTGGAAATTATTTACCGTTTAGACTTTGTACGCTCTAATTGCTTTTGATTCTTCGGAATATGTATATAATGGAAAGCAGCTGAAAGACAGGGGTTTAAAAACGGGCTCTTGCACATTTGAAGTAAATTTTATCCTGCAATCAGTCGTAAAGATCTTAACTGCAGCTATCACATATCCTAAATATGCAATTGCCGTGGAGCCTTTCCCGTCTATTGGTTACAGGACGCTCGAAAAAGGAGAAAGCGACTACAAACGTAGGCCCTGATGGCTGTGAGTATTTCGGGGGACACTCGGCGGGACTGGTCACCCGCCTAAAGTCTCGTATGTAGGTTTCTTCTAGGATGGAGCCTTGAATGAGATTGTGCAGGGACATAAAGGAATCGTTTCGTCTGCATGGAGGAGCTCGCTGAATTACATAGAAGCTGCTCCGGTGAGTAAACCGATGAATCGTCTGGGATTTGGGATGGGACCCTTGGCTGAAGGGCATTCCCCGCCCAGCCCCGCACGCTCCCTGGCTCCTGGGGGGGAAAAGCTCACGTTCTCAGTATGCCTCCGTCCACACGTGGATCTGCCCGAAAAATCAGCGGTGACTTTGGTAGGTGGATGGGGGCCCAGCGGGACCGGGCGCTCTAGTCTGCTCTGCCTGAACCTATGGAACTGCTACTTAAAAACAAACAAAGAAAAAGTCAAAATACTTATTGCCGAGGGACTTGAAAAGCATCTCGATCAAATGTGGTCTAGGTAGGGATTGACTGGCCCGTATTCGGAGCGCTCTGGAAAGGCCGCTCTGAAGTGCGACACCATCTCTGCTCGCTTGCTTCCGCGTGAACCCCTCCCGTGGTCGTGGCCCTCGCTGGAGAGGAGGAGAGCACAGGCTGAGAATATTTGAAATTTAAATCCGAAGGAAGCCTCAGGTTTCGTATAATAACATAAAAAGCAAAGGAGATTCAGCCTCAAAAATTGTTGAAGGCGTTCAGCGCTCTCCATTAAAATCACAAAAGCGGTGTAATTCGTTGTTATCGGCGAAATGCTTTCTTTCAACCCTTTCTTCTTTAAAGGACCGCGTGAGATATTTCAGTACTAAATTAGTATCTTCCATTAGTGCGAACGGCCGCTAAGCACACACACCGTAAATTCTTCGTACTGGGCGACACGTGTGTGCAAAGCCTGCCAAGGCAAGGCCGCTTCGGTCCTCGAAGGAGAGCCGAGGCAGAAGCTGCCGTAAGCCCGGAGGTTTGCAGAGGCTGCTGAGATTGACGCTTGGTGGTGGGCAGCTTACGTAAAGCCTGGCTGCGCTCGTTCTGGATTTGCTTTATTGTAACGAAGACCAAATCTGGAGTCTCTCGTTCTTGTGACTATACCCCGTGCTTCTTTCCACCCCCCTCTTGAGTTCTTTTTCTAATAATTTCCGAAACTCAGGAGATAACCCGATGCGTGACTGTGACGCTGAAGTTTCTCCCCCTGCCCTTGGTTTGGTGGGACTTTCGGATGCGGAGCATCCCCAGCCGCCCCGCTCCGTCCGGGATGCGCTCAGCACCCCGCGGCCTCTCCACACAGGCGACGTAGGACGGGCAGCAAAGACGACAACAGTGATCTGTACTTAACATTAGGTGGCACAAAAGAGTTTCCTTTTGCTCGCAGGAATACTGAAATACATGGGCAGTAACAAGCAGAGAGATTCTTTTCTTTGAACGAAATTCTCCCCCCCTGTTTTTTTCCAGCTTCCAAGTGGTCTTTGAAGTACTTCTGTTTATCGACTTCCTCGATTTTTCTCTTTCGTGGCATCTCTTTTGTCTTAATACAATTTGTTTTAAAACAACACGTAACCCAGCCCTGGCTGCGGTTGTACTTACAGAACAGCCACCGGGCTCTGAAACGGGCTAATTTCAGTGCGACGCCTTCTGTCCTTCCTCCAAACCGAGTCTGGCTGCCAGAGCTTTACCTCCCAGGACCCTGAAGGTTAAGACCCAGCGTGACCACGTAGGGTATATTTTAACGTGAAGCTTTTCCTCCGTGTCCTTAGTTGGGGCTGGTCACGAACCGCGGCCACGTACTCCTGGTTTGGTACCCGCGCTCCTCGGTGCGCGTTTATTTTGTTTCTGGAGTTGACCGGGAAATGCAACTTTTGGGGCAATATTTCCTTCTCCTTCTGTCGGAATCCTTTCTGAAAAGGTTGCAGGTTGTCGTCCCACCGCGGAGGCAGCCGGGCTTTGCTGCCCCAGCGCAGGGGCAGGCGCAGGCCCGTTGCCCCCAAGCCGGCGGTTGTCCGCGCTGTGCTGCAGCTTGCAAAGATTTACAAAAAATAAATCACTTTTATGGTTAGGAAACAAAGCGTCGCCCGCTGTTGACATCCCAAATCCCTCTCGCTAACAGGTACAGGACTGTATGTCAGTTGAGGGTGCCTGTCCGCTCCCGCTGCTGCTGGATTATTAAAGAGAAGAGAGCTCGCTCCTCGCTCGGGTCGCTTCTCAGGACTCCTAAAGGTAATTTCCCCCTCCCCTAAACTGTTTGCAGAAGGGGTGGGTATTGTTTTCTCCAACCTTCAGCTTCAGAAAGGGGGAAAGAAAAAAAAGAAAAGGCCATTTCGCCGGGGATGCTGTGAAGTTTGCTGCTTTCCTACCCCCCCCCAGCACCCCCCCTCCTCCTCCTTT
>JANZLQ010000040.1:21936166-21978236 GCA_026212715.1 Elanus axillaris
TTCTCTTCTCTTCTCTTCTCTTCTCTTCTCTTCTCTTCTCTTCTCTTCTCTTCTCTTCTCTTCTCTTCTCTTCTCTAAGGAAAAACATAAGGGGAAAACATTGCTTAACCTGTTACAGCTCTAAATTCAGGTCTAATTTAGCATCACTACAAAAATAATTGCTTCTTTTTTTCTAGGCAGGAAAGTCTTTTTTTTTTAAATAGACTTACTGCAAGAACAGTGGCAGTTGAACATTTTTAACCATGAAATGATGTGCGTTTGGAAAAAAGAGCCTCAAATGCCAGCTAACACAGTAATGACCTGGCCCTGTAGGAAATCCAGCTTTAATACCCCTTTTCCAAAAGATCATGGATTGAGTTTCATTATTTTCTACTAAGATTCATGGGAGACTGTTTCTTTTAATATCCTGTTTTTACCTACTGATGAGATTGGCTCGAGCATGTAAAATAGAAAATATTGATAATTAGACCTCAGGTCCTTCACCTTTGGTAATATAGTTTCCATTCACTGTTCTTTTTGTTAAAAAGTTGCCTGCTCGTATGCAGTTCCTACACTGTATTTTAAACGTTATTGCTGTGAGTTGATGTAGTAGAAAAAATCGTAAAGTCCCCCCAAAGTGCAGGGGCTTTATTTTTGTTATTCCTCCCTTCCAAGAGCCGCTCCCTTCCCCCAGCAGCCGCACTACAAAGCTTGTTGTACAGGGACTCCATTAATCCTACATTTCCTAGATGGTATCTGAGGCACAGTGGGTTTCCACAGAAATTAATTTGTCCTGACAACAGGCCTAAAGATTGGAGTCCAGGGATCACTTGGCAAATTCCCTTTAAACTGAGCACAATAATAAACAGAAAGCTGATAACGACAGTTCTGAAAGACCACACAGAGGACGGACCCCGAGTAGAGTCACTCGGTGTGGATCTGCAAATACCTCCGATAACCGGCAGCCGGGAGCTTTATGCTTGGCAGGAAAAGGAGCGCACTGATTTACGCACGTTTTAATATCACAGCACCGGGCGGAACTAACTTCGGCTAGGAACCTGTATTTTTAACTCTCTTCTGGAACAATAATAGACGTTCAAGACCGATCTGGTTTGGACCATTCTTATTTAACGCTTGTATTCATAGCTCCGCGGCCGTCTTTCGTGTCCTTCGTATTTTAATGTAGCTCTAATTTTCTCAGTGCATCTTACATGTGTAAACATTCGGAAAAGTTGAGCGGTGGGTAATACGATATTTCAAGGAAGGAAGCCGGAAAGTGCACCATCTATTCTAAATATCTTTTCTTGGAGATCGTGCTAGTTTTTGGGTTCAATCGTCTTCTATGTAACAATTCCTTATTAAGAATAGTAAAAAGCGTTTTAGACAGCATTATTGCCGGTTTGCTTGGTTTTATTTATCCTTGCCTTTGGTGCATATTTAAATGCTGTTGTTTTCCCAAAGTTAAGGTATGGAAAATGGCCATGTTGGGAATACATACTAATATAGTAAGCGAATAAACAAACATTCATTGGGTATTTTAGAGCTTGTCAAAGTTAAGAGCGTTTCAACCTCTGATTTTCGTCAATATGGAATTTAGAGTTTTAATGGTAATCGGGATTTGTGGTGCGTCAGTAAACCTCTGCCAGTTACATTTCTGAAAAAAGCCATCATAATATTAAGAGTTAGGACTGATAGAGTGGTGTTAAGTAAGATATATGCTGCGTAACTTTTCACCGCTTAAGTATAGGGTATGGAACAATTTAAGGAACGGATTTAAAAAGGAGGACAATTTAAAAAGATGTACGGAAAATGGATTTTGGTTATTGAAAGATACCTTGAAAGTAAAGTCTAATTTTGTTCTCACTGTCCAAAATGCATTATGAAATAACAGCCTCTTGATACAGAGAGGGCTACGTAACTATGTTAAAAGAAGGCAACTAGCGTGCTTGACAGGTACGGTTGTACACCTAAACGGCACGAGTCACGTTTGATCACTTTTAATAGCTGAGCTCTTTCTCGCCGTACGACGGCAATTCGGCAGCGGAGTTCTCCATGACGCATCCAAACTCAGCAACAGTCCTTCAAGGCGATGCCTCCTCCGCAAACTTTTCCCCGTTCTGTAGAAGGAGGCGCAGGCTGGAGCGAGCGGCGATACTGGAGCTGCGGCCGGGCAATGCCCGGGCGAGGCAGGAGCCGGGCGAGCGAGCGGCACGGGGGGCACGGCGTGGGTCCTTCCTCCCACCCGGACCCATCCCGTCCGTCTCCGCTCCGCCGTGGGCTGGTCACGGGCTCGGAATGCCGCTGCCCTCGGCAGTTGCGATACGGAGAGTTTAGCTATAAAAAAAGTTCTGTCTCGCATGCTTTTCCGGCACCGCTGATGACAAAACTACCGTTGGCTTCAGCAAGGGTGGCATCAGGCTCGTTATTTGAGAGCCTAACGAGCTGAGAGGTGGGGCTCTGTTAGGCTGCTGGAGTGGGGTGTATGTACCACACCTCCTTGCTGAAAAAGAAAATCTTTTGCTCTCGTTATTGGCTTTAAATTAGTTTGTACACTACGAATTAATCAATTACGGCCAACGTACTTTGGAAATGAAATTCAGGATGAGGAGCGCAATTTGTATTTGTCACACTTAAAGAACTCCATTGTACTGAAACGCAGAGGATTTGAAAACAACTAGTTTTAATGCTCTCTAGCTCCTCTTTCTAGAGTCTGATGCAAGAGCAAATTGACTTGCTGTGCCTTTTAGTTCTGTAAAAGAACAAACCGAAATACTCCCCTCCACTTTTTATATCAAAATCGCTCTATGCTTTTCAGTGTACAAGCTATTAGTTTTTTTTGAATTTGGATCAAATCAGGCATTTTTCCCCCAGCAAATAGTTCTCTAGCACGCTTTATGCATTTGATTCGAAGGACTGTGTATTATTTGATGTTCTTAGGAGATAAACAATAAACTTTTGAATATGTTTTTTCCATTTGAATACAAGCCTAGGGATGCTTCACCCTGCATCCTAAAGCCTGATTTCCCCTGGGACTCATTATCATGCAGCTCACATGTTCAGTCACCTACACTGTTGAACTTACTATCAAATAACCTTCGAAACGTTACTAGTTATTACGTGTCAGAGGGCAGATTTATGATAAACTAACTTTGAAACAAAATAATGAATTCTCAGCGTTCTGTTTCCAGCAGCATTTCTGGTAATTTTGTTGGATTTAAATTTTAAAACAGTGAGTTGCCTTTTTCTCTTATTCTATCATATAAAACAGCTCCCTCCCCTCATGAAATTTCTCCCTCCTTAAATATGGTTTATGATGATTTGAGCACTGCCTATAAAGAATAAAAATGAGAACATTTGTCTGTGAGCTACCAAACGGCCCGCTGGAGTTCATTTGTGATTAAACTTTCATAGCTTTCTAACTTGGTGAAAGTTAAATTAACTTAACCCTTAGCATAGTCCGCCCGTGTCCAAAATACAGCTGTGCAATGGGTGTTTGCAAACACAAATCTTTTCTGCTTGCACTTTTTACTGCCAGTGTTTTGAGGTTTCAAGTGAGGTTCTTGCATTAGAGTGACGAAAATCGATAGCGTCCTCTTCTCAGAAAGCAGAAACCTGGTTTACGGCA
Source organism: Elanus axillaris (assembly GCA_026212715.1). Taxonomy (NCBI): domain Eukaryota; kingdom Metazoa; phylum Chordata; class Aves; order Accipitriformes; family Accipitridae; genus Elanus; species Elanus axillaris. The sequence goes on from JANZLQ010000040.1 coordinate 21,939,771, forward strand.
GACCAGAAAGGCTGCCCAAAAAGGTTTTCCAAAAGGGCGTCCTGAATTTCAGCCCCCGAAGTCCGTATTTAAGGATCTAAATAACTGGCCAGTTTTCAGGAAGGCTGAGCACGACTTTGGGGCGTCTGCAGGCACTTGGCCTCTTTTAAACGGTAGCCGGAGGGATCGTGACTTTTAGTGAGGTTCCATCAGAGGGATGACATTCAGGTAGAGAAATGCTATATCATAGTTTTGGAGGTGGTTAGAGCAGTAAAAGCCTGCCGCTGAAATTTGAAAGGAAATTTAGGTCAAAAATTAAGCCTGGCTAATTTGGAGAAAAATCAGCGTAGCTCCTCTTGGTATCGCTGGAAATTTTTTTTGTTGTATTTCAGATGAGTATCGGGCAGATTAATGTCTATAGGACTTTCACCTCCTGCTAGACAAAGTCTGGGCTTTGAGATGCTGCTGATCGGTGGTACCGCATGGGAGGTGCCTGACCTAGGGTAGCTGTGTGAAGCAGGGGGACAGAGCCACCGTCTTCAGTGCACTCCCTCATCTCTGCTCCACTCGCCGCGATTATGGTTCTCCAAGGGCATTACGGGCAAAAGTTCCATATCAGGCTGTCTATTAATATTTATGCAGCAATTCAGGAGGCCATGCATTGTTAAAATACAAGTTGGAAATGCACCAAATTTAATCACTTTTAGTACTAGAAATTATCTATTTCTACATCAGGTAGAAGGGGAGGGGGGGCTATCGTTGCGACATTTTATTTTTTTTAAACCAGGTTATTTGCCAGTTCTAACACGGCTTGAATGAAAAGGGCAATAAATGCTATTGTGTAGCTAAAGTTTTAAAAAGGAATGCAAGCCATATATGTGAAATTTAACGTGAAGTGTTAAAAAATACTTAAAGTAAATACATCCTACGTCAGGATGGCCACTGACCAGTCGTGCCCTGTCAGTCAGTGCCTGTCTTCATGTGTAAGGACCGCTTGCCTGCATGGAGGCCAGCGGGATTTGCCCTTTGCTGCTATGCAATTCCTCCTGCCTAAACGTAGAAAGAATATTTTTATCACTGATATCACTTCATTTTTGCAGCTGTCTGCTCACATCAGGTTAGTAATATAAACTCTGTCAAAGACCAATCTCTCCCCTCCACAGGCTACAAAATCCACAATTATTATTTAGAGTTAACCTCCTAAGAAAGTGTTCGTTATTTAAACCGTTCAAGCCCAAAAAGAATTGTTAGCTATTGTTATCTGAGGACCTCCTACAGTCTCGCCTTGGTCAAATAAGGCTCCTTTTGTTTTCAATAGGAGTTTTTTCTAAGAACAAGCTCCCAGCTTTCATGCAAGCAAAATAAATCCAGTGAAAGTAAAACATTAATTAAAATGTATAAAAAAAAAAAGAAAAAAGAAAATGTTCAAGAGGAGCGTGGTGCTCAAATAGAGCACTTTTTTTTTCAGGTCACTTGGCTTTCTGATGTCATTTCTGGCAGATTCGTTAGCCTGGCTCCATCACGTTCTGTTCTGAACCATAACGTGATGGGAGATGATCAAAGTGAGAATGCTAAAGGCTCAGGACATTTTAAAAATGTTCTATTCTGGAAATTGTTCTAAAACTATAAACAGATTACATTAAAAATCTGTGTTACTGAACATGGTTGCTCATCATCCTTTTTTAGAAGGAGCTATTGAGAAGTTTGGGTAAACAGCCTTGAAGTCTTTATGATGGCAGGCTGAAAATTTCTCCAGAATTTTAGGCAACCCAAGCCTCTCTGAAATGTAATATAACCCATTTCTGCTGTTAGGCGTGTTGTTTTAATCTTTATACTTGAAAGCGGTAAGCATATGGGTCAGATCACCCACTCCTGCTAATGGACACAATTCCGAGGACTTCGGTGTCCAATTATGCCAGCTAAAGATCTGGCCGTTGCTGGGTTTTATTTCCTTATTTTTCTTGTCTTCCTGATCTTTGACCCTTTACCAAAGGAATGCCGTCTATCATATGATAATAATATGAAATTCTGAGCTCGCTTTCTAACAATATATATCTCAAAGAATTGTAAAGATACTCACCTTTATATGAAAAGCAGCTGATGAGCGGTTTCAGCCTCGGGATTGTCTTTGCTTGGCACAGGGGCGAGACTCAGGTACCTCCGCCTGGCGTTGCAGCGGAATATTAAGCATTTTTGCATTTCCACGAAACAATTGCTCTGCGGGACGAGTGAGTAAATACACTCATTGGCAAGCCAACAAAATGAGAGGAGGCTATTTTTCCCAATTGCAGATGCGTTTTAGTGCTCAGGAAAGTGAGAAGTTTTTGAGTTTTTAAGGGCTACGCGCTCTCGTGCTTTCAATCAGTGCTAGGATGTGGCTGAAGCTGGAGGCAGAAATGTATAGGCAGCGTGACACCTTAGGTACATAATGGAGCTACGCAAGAGTACAAGAAGGATTTAGATCTATAAGCAGGATTTGACTATCTATTTTGATTTATGGGCTGAATATATGTGTGTATTTTAAGGAGCATTAGAGTTTGTGATTTGAAATACGCAGAGCCTTCTGTAGGAAAGGGCGACGCAGGCTCCTGGCGCAGGCACACGTCCTTCTTTATTGTAGAGAAAATGGCAGAGAATAGTCTGTAGCAAGAAAACCCTTCGCTTCAGACTCTCTACACCAAGTAAGTGACGCAGTGGGCAGGAATGGCACAATCCATCACTCACTGCGGTGCTGGCCGGGAAAGTAGGAACGGAAAAAAAGAGGTAGGGAATACCTGTGCTGTGCTTCACTGTGAAGCATGCGTTCCAAGTGTACTTTTAATGTAAATCAGTGCTGTCGCTGTTGATAAGGCCACACAAACGCCTGCGAAGGGCTGGGACTTGTAGGTGTAAATCAAGAAAGGCATGGCAGGAGTGAGTAGCTGCTGGGGCTCTCGGCCAGAGCGTGACGAGCAACTTGGATGTCCTAAATGTTGTGAGAGGCGTACCGGGGCGATCACTTGAAAACGGTAGAGAGAGATTTTGGCACTTCCCAACCTCCTCTGTCCCCCATCCTGCTGCAGACATGTAGCTCTTCTTCTTGGGTGGCAACAGCAGTTGCAGCTGGTGACCCTCATTCGGTGCCCTCTGGCTCTGCCTTTGCCACAGCTCTTATCATTTGGACAAATACTGCTCTTGTTTACGGTAATGTAAATTTGGAGCAACCCCTCTGCCATTTCTCCAGCACAAATATTGCACTCTGTTTAATTCCCATGTCCTCCTTCACGCAGATGGAGCCTGGGAGGCGAGGGAGGAAGGCTGCTCTTTCCGAATATCCGTGCATCGATCTTTTTTGGCTGCAAGCCCCAGGTGACTGCGCCGGCCGTAGACTCGATCTATGTAGCTACGGGAGCTGTTGTTGGTCTTTTTTCCTCCCCTCTCGTCCAACAGCACTTCCCTTCGCAGCTCTAAACCCAGCTGTAATACAGGAACCATGGATGCAGCCTGCAGTTTCTTTACTGCACCTCATTACTGCTGCTCCAGCCCTGAGAAAAGGCTGCCTGCCCATGACAAACTGTGCGCTGGCTCTGTGATTTGTGTAAGCTCAAATTTTCCACTAATTCACTTATATATACTAGATGGAAAACACAGCCTCAGGGCTGCTATAAACCATGCCGCCGTAGCCACAAAGGGCCGTCCTGCCAGCTGGGGAATCGCTGGAGCGTGCCGAGCGCCGGGGCCGGAGGAAGGAGTGAAATCGAGTTTATGCACTTGTCAGAGGAGCTGCGGCGTGGGAGCGGGTCCGGCCCCTCCGCGCAGCGGGCACAGCCCCAACGGCACAGCCCCGTCCGCTCGGGCCCTCGCACCCCAGCTGCCTCGGGGACGTGACGGTCGGATCGCGGGCGGGAGCAAACGCCGTGTCCTGGCCGCCACGCCGGCTCTGGGCGAGCGTTGGCTGCCTAAAACCAGCCACTGTTTTGGGCCAGTCGTTGGAAAACGTCACGGCTCGCCCTCCTTCGCTCTCCTGCAGCCCCGATCCACCCTAGTGCTTTGTTTTGTGCCACGGTGCGGTTCTGCGGCTTTAATTTTCTGTATAACCCACCGATAGATAATTTAAGAGCGTTTTCTTTTAAGAACGGCAAGAGTGCCACATTGGCTGACTCCCCAAACGATTACTTGTCTTGTTACAGATAGCTGTTGACCTGTTCCTTTAATGTTACAAGTCTGCATCTAACCGCTCTCTTAAGCCAACCTACTTCCTTCTTTTTAATGAAATTGTCCCTTTAGCCTTTTTCCGGGGCTGGCTTTTCAACAAGAACATTAGAAACAGTCTGCTCAGTTCTTTCCTCTGCTAACATCTTGCCCAGAGCTAACTTGCAGCTTCACTCTGTCAGCTGTAAGATATAGATATACTGTTGTCTTAATTACTCATATTTCTCCTGCTGCTCATAATTCTGCTTGTTCCACCGAAGAGCTCTTCAGAGAGCTTTACTGCTTCCCTTTCCCTTTCTTTGGGGGGTTTAAAGGTTGTCAGATATATAAACGATCCTTGTTGCAGAGCTTTGGTGGTGACAGTGTCCTTTGTGGAGAAGATTTAGGGGGATGGGAGAACTAAATACGAATGCTTTTGGACCACATCTCTGTGGAAGGAGAGAACACAACGTAGTACTACTACCTTGCATAACAGCATCAGGGCGAATCCCTTCTCTGATGAATAGCTAGGCAGCTGTCTCTTCTGCAGCTTAAAGTGGAGGTGCTGATGGTCAGGAGTAGGGTTTTCTTTACTCTCTTTCTCTCCACCGCTGACGATCCATGGCTGTACCTGGCCCGCTGCTGTTCCTCTGAAAATACCGTCGAAAAGGGACTGGATGCTTAAAAAAAACATACTGCTGTGCCATAGGGAAACCGTAGTCCTTTGTGGTTTCAGCTCTCCCTTTTATGGTTATGTGCCACAGCTTCCGTGTTCTGTATTAATTATTCTGTCTGCTACCGCAAGAATTGCATGTTGAGTAACCTAGAGCAGACCGACAACGTGACGTCCATGTTTTTTTTGGCAAAGGTTTGAAGAAATTTTGTCATAGAAGTGAGCTCTCTAGTGGGCCACACCTTTGGCCAAAGACCTTCACTCCTGGCTCTTTGGGGTCCACTCTCAATTTTAACAGACCTCAGCTCTACACAGCAAGATAGTTCAGTGGCAGAATCTATCTTAGTATTCAGCTGGTTGTCTCAGTTTAGCTGGCTGACAGGTTCAGGAAGCGGTGCTGTGGGTTTATTGTTAATTGAATAAATTACGAGGCTGTCAAACTGCTGTGGGTGAGCCTGTTTCCATCGTAAAGCTTGTTGTGCTGGTGGTGTGGCTGGAGGTGGGACTGGGCAGGGTGTGCTTTCCACCGGTGGGGCTGGAGCCCTCCGCTCCGAGTTTCGTTGCGGTTGTTTTTTGATGATTATCTGCTGAAAACGCTGGGCAAGTGTATAGGAAGAAACGGTTTTTGCATCAGAGTGCTGAGAGATGGCAGCACCAAGGATAACGCACAACTCTTCGTGGTTTCAGCTGACCTAACAGCAGTAATAGGCGAATAAACAATAGGCTGCAGTAAGTCACGACTCAACTCTTCCAGCAGCACAGATGTGATGAAGAGTCTGTTAGAGGAAGCAAATGGAAATAGATGAGAGGACTTGGTGGGAGGAATTAGAAATAAAGAGTAATTCCGTTCTGTGTGGAGGAATAGGATGGGGAAAGTAGCTCTGCAAGTTAGTGCTCTGCTCTTGAAGAGCTGAAAGGGACCAGAGTAGCTGTCTCGGACAAGTCGAGTTTCAGGCACAGTCACGGGAGTTAGGACACATGGGAAATCCATGCGAGCGGTAGCTTATTTCAGACTATCGTCTATAGAAAGCTCACAGCCAGGGAATACCACCCGAATACCACGCAGTGCAGCTCCAGCCCCAAGACGGGACAAGGGGGCTGGGGAAGTTGGCCCTGTTCAAAATCCAGGTTCCCTGACGTTTGCCACAGCAATTTGTTTGGTGCAGAGCAAACGATACGCACGCAGCCTGTGATGCCCGGCATGGGCATCTACCCCTCTCCCGCTGGAGAGCGATCTCTGCCCCGACATCTCGTTTGCCTTCGCAGAAGGTGGCACTGGGACTCCACAAGGAGGGACTCCGGGAAGCTGGCAAGGCCATCGGTTCAGCCCGGCGCTCCTGCGAGGGCCGATGGCGTAGCTGGAGGCTGTCGAGTGCAGGTGGCAAGCAGGTATTTCGCTCTATTTGCTCAAGGTTTCCTCTTGGACTCCCAGCACTGTCTCCTGAGAACGGCTCTGAGGGCACGGTGGTTGGTTAAGTAGGTGGCCGTGCCGCTGCTTCGGCACTTAGTCCGTTCTGGCAGCTACGCCGGAGCGAGCGATTCCCTGCCCAGTGCGTCTTCTGCAGGGACGTTGGACAAACGACTTGACCTTGTGCCTCAGCTCTCCAAACGTAAGGATGTTTCCCTATTAACTCCTCTCTACAAACCCAAGGGCTGTTAAAAGAAGCAGGTCTCGTGACTGTGTGGTAGTTGGATGCCATGGTAATGTAATTAGCTGCGTGGCAATCTTACTAAAAATGTCCTTGGTGGAGGAGAGGACGGGGTGGGGGACTCGGTTAGAGGATGGATGTTAAAGGGGAGGAAGTTTCCAGACCTGTGGCTTCACCGCAACTTGGCTGCGTAACACAGGTCCTTCGGTCCAGAAGCGAACCCAGAGGTTCAGAGCATAATGTTTACTACGCGTGTCCGTACGAGAGAGAGTGCAGCACAAACTCTTTGAAGTGTTAAGAGATTATATAACAGCTTCCCACCCCCAGCAAGCCTTTTGAAAATTTTATACGGTATCTCAGGCTAAAAGCCTTTCTGGGCTGATGTATCGCTCGCAGTAAACTCCAGGAAAGTATTCCTCTTGCAGTTACTTTCCCTTTTTCTCCCTCTTTCTCTTCAACGTTATATATCGATCCAGGAACTTCTGGGCGGCTTAATCCGAAGGAGAGAGGCACAGGGTTCTGCGCAGAAATCGGAAAGCCTCGGTGCAGCAAAGCTGTGCTGCCGATTAGTTTCTCTCTCTTACTCTGCCAAACCCCCAGACTTTGGCAGCCTGGGTCTTTTTTTTTTTTTTTTTTTTGCCTTTTTATATCTATTAGGTCTTTTTCCTCCCCACCCTCAGAATGACCCCCGTAGCGGTGGTTGCCAAATGTTACCCATATTAAATATGAGGATGAGTATCAGCACCCACAAGCTGTTAAAACCCTTCCACTGGAGCAGCAGCCTGTGAATCGCCTGAAGCTTTTGGAGTTAACGCTTTAGCTCTGGGTAGCTGGAACTTCTCGTAAAATCGTGCCACCAAATTCTTTTCTCAGCTGTATCCTCGCTACTCCAACGAGGGGGAAATTTGTTTCTGTTGTTTATGGTTAACCCTACTGTATATTGGTACAAGAAACAATAGGCTGTATTCGTGGGTTAGATGAGGACTAACCATAGTAATAAAAAGTAAGGTTTCGCAGCAATATCCAGAGCATTTTTTAACAATTAGGTGAGATAACGCAGTGAAGGGCACCCTTGGATTGGGTGGGATTTTGGCGGATTTCTTTATTCAGATGTTGTTCTCCTTTATTTGGATTTTCTTGCGTGCTAGGAGAAGGCGCAGCCAGCCATATTTTCCATCCTGATGAATGAAACGGAGCTCAAGGAGTTTAGCTGAGATTGGCTTCCCCTGCAAGAAAGATTGCTCTTTGTTGCCTGAATCATAATTTTAAGGCATGAAAACTATTCATCAGGAAAGCAGCATTTTAACTCCTTACATCTTGCAGCCTGATCTTTGAGGAGTAAAAAGAAATCCTCCTCCGCTGAAGGTGATCAGAGTTTGCTCTGGGTTGTAATAAGTCTATAAAGTCACCTTGATTACTGTACATCAATGTGGTTCCGACAGTATGTTCTCGATAAGACAGCCCATTGCTGTGATTTAATCCAAATCTGTTTAATCATATATAATCCACATTATTCAAATATACTCACCAAGGATCCAGTTTTATAGCTGTTCCGAGGGGAGGGAAATCTTGTGTTGTCACAAGTCATGCTGACATCAGTGGGGTTTCTTATTGATGTAGGACTTAGTGCTGGCACATGCAATTACAGCAAAATTTGGGGTTTAGCATATTTGCAATTTGATGTATTTTTAGGAGGCGGTTGCTTTGAGGTAAGTGAGTAAATAAACCCTGGGCCACGTCCAACAAAATCTCTGACTAGGAGTTGTGCCCAGAGGTCATTCCAGGGAAAATACGTACAATAATCTGAAATTATTTGTTGTGCAGCTAAAAAAAAGGATGTACGTTTCATTTACGTTTTTGGCTTAGAAATTTCACTTTCCACAAACTATAGAAAAAAGGAGCCTGTGCTCCTCCCAAGACATTCTTTGTTGTTTCAGAAATGTTTCAACAAACCCAAAAGATATTTGTCAGCATAAGTAACACACAAACATTATTGCAGTGTTACTGGTTACAATTTTCATGTTCCAGATACCAGTATCAGATCACACTCCATTTGCGTAGCCATTCGTTAATGTGATGCACATGCAGCTCTGTGGCCTAATGCCTTATAGCCCTGAATCTAAAAATCCTGCTCAACCCATGGGTAACTGTAAACATCTGAGTAATCCCGTTGAAGTCAGCCCATGCATCCGTTAACTGTGCAAACTAATCCTTCAAAAAATTATGAAAAGGGCAAAAAGAAAACAGCATGCTTTCCAAGCCAATGAAACTCCATACGTGCTTAAAGTTAAATACTGGCATAAATAAATAGTGCATGATCTGAAAGACTGAATCCACACTCGTAACCGCCGTTTATTGGCTACCCGGCGAAATCCTAATATGAGGTGAACTTTTTTCAGCGTGCATACTGTATCACTTCTGAGGCATTTCTGACTTGACTTTTTTTTTTTCTTTGGGGCCATTTTGCAGTTTTTCTATGGATTTGTTTTGATTGTAAATAGTCATACACATTAGCTAAAGCCAGATAATTTCTTCTGGCCAGCTTTGCCAGTAAATCACTGAGCTATGTAATTGGGTTTGTATAAAATTATGCATTGTGAATTTGGGAATAAGTGAAACAGAAAGAAAAAGTTGATTTTTTTTGGTAAATAGTATCATTCTTGTGCAAAACTTCTGTTTTGACCCTGTTCTTCTACTCCCTAACGTGACCGTTTTGATCGGTCTTTTGAGGTTGAATGACAAACAAACTACAGAATAAATCCAAGTAAAACTGGTAATAATTTCTGGTTTGGCTTGTAGGTGGAGTTGAATACAATGCCCGCATTTGTGGTTCACTACAAGCAATACATTATGAAGATGATGGTATTCAGACACATACCCAAACAATTTGATTCAGATAAATTGGATACAAGACTTTGACCAGCATGAGAAGAACAGGTGAGAGCCCTTGAGAGTGAAGCTGAAATAATAAGTATTTGGATGGTCAGGAAAAATATTTCTCCAGTAGCACAATAGATCTTCTATCAGAAACTCAAAATACTAATTACAATCTGCCTAAAGACTTATTATAAATGAAGTGGAGCTAGAAACATGTTTATATTATGGGGAGGCTTATTTGCAGATAAGCAGCAAACCAGTCACACATCTTCACAAACATAATTTTAGCTGTTTTAATTAGCAGGTTTGCTTTGATTTAATTCAATTCAGTGATTCCTTCTATCTTTACTGACACATGTGCAAATAAAATGTGCTGACCTGGCTTCTGACATCCAGTTTCCTTTTTCATTTCTGTTTTTGTTGTTGTTGATTTCGGCGGTGTTTACGGTGAAATGACGGGGTCAACACTTCCTAACAGCATGGCCAACAGATGTAGCGTGGGGATGACAACTGTACGTTTGAGTGGCCTTTTGTTACCCCCGCACTGACTGATCGCTGAGGTGCTGGAAGCCAGCGTGTCAAAGGCCATCAGAAGTCCTTATAGCCTCTAGATCCCAATCCTATTAAGGGTCGGAATGACAAAAAAATACGCCTGTTTTGTGTAGTTGCGGTAAAAGCGCAGCGAGCTTTTTTGCTAGAGAACGAGACCCTGGAAGGAAGCCCCATGTGTGCCTTTAGCAACTTACTGTAGCGTGTTCATGAACTTTGGGTTGCAAAGCAAGGTTTAGAAGCTGTCAGAATTCATATATTTAATGTTTGGAGATTTGGTGGTTTTATTTAACGGTGAAAGTGCTTATTGACAGAATAAAAACACGTAGTCCAGAATAAAAATACCACATTAACGTCCTGACCAAAAAAATCCGTGTTGACTTTGCTGAGCTTTCTGTTGGTCTGAGAGCTTGGAAACTATTTTTCTTTCTTTATGTCAGAAAAACAATTGCTAATACACCAGGTGTTGTTCTCCCTTCTCTCTCCACCCCTCCCTTTTGCAGTGTCTCACAGCTGTCTGATAGGTAATTAAAACAATCACTGAAATGTTTCAAAGCTGCTGTAGCCTTTAGTTGACTTTTAAAATTCGTATTTGAAGAAGAATGGTAAAATTAATTTGTAGCTAGCTCAGAAAAGTGCTCTTTACTTGAGCAATGGACTTTACAACATTGCCAACAAAAAGAACGAAATTAATATTATACTTGCCTTTATCTAGGGTTATGCTGTTAACTGTTTTATGCTGGAAATTAATTTCAATATCATACAGATGTCTACAAGTCATGAATGCAGCAGTTCCAGCATGCAGTCAGATAGCTCTCCTTCTTCGTAATCGTGGTAAAAAATAATAATTCAAAAGGAGTAAACTGGCCAGGACAATTAAATGATTCTGCCTCTAGATAATGGAAGGATGAAGTTTATATTCTTGGGCTGCAAAATAGGTAAGATGAAAAGTGTTATTAAAGAAGTATTATGCGGTTATTTTGAAAAGAATGGTAATTCTACGGGTTCATCTTTCTACCGAGAAAAAAATACTTTTGCAGAGTATGAGAAACGGAGACTTCTGGATAGGCAATTTCTGATGTTGAAACGCTCTTCTGTTTTTCCTCCCGGTCTCGATTTTTTTGTGTTTCGGTTCCCAGCTTCGGCGCTAGGCTTTAGAAAACTTGTAATTCATTCATTATGGAATGTTTGGTCTACGGGACAGGATTTTATCCTGAAAATAAACTTCCTTGTAATATATTCTTTTTGATCCTTAAAAGCAACCCTTCGTCTTTACAAATGACCGTGTTACGTCAGTGTAAAGTGGATCCTTTTCTCCCTTTTTGCCCTCCTCCCCTCCTTTTCTGGTTTGTCCCTCTGTGGAGGTTTGTAGTCTCTGGCACGGGCAGGAGCGGTGGCAACTGCCGCATACAGAAAAGGCAAGTTCAGGAATTTTCAGTACGAATGGAATTGGTTCAGGCTTAGAAATCAGTAATTTAAAAAAAACCCCAAAACCCAAAACGTGGAGGATGAAAGGTTTTGCATATCCCTCATTGGTTTGTGGGGAATCCTTGCCTGGCATGTATGTCAATATGCATACGGAGCAAGTGCTTTTACATGCGTACTTCTGAAAATCTGACAGACACCAGGGAACAGACCGCAAACCAAAAATACCAATAGTGACAAATTTAAATAATGACTCTTCCCCAGTAATTTAAAAATAAATACCTATTGCTATTTGCGCAAATATTTCCCATTGATTGAAGCCAGCCTAATCTCTTCCTCTTTCTTTGCTCCTTCGTGAACATTTCTAACCACAAACAGGTATTGCAAACAAATTTACAAATGTGGATAAGAATAAGGCTTAAATACTCATCTGCATCTTTGTGTCAACACAACTCAATTTGACAGTCGATTTTTGCCAGGTGGAACAAAGAGCAATACATTAGTTTTGAACATTTATGATCTTGTCTTATAAAGACTGCAACAGACTGTGTTCAAAATCAATCGCCAGAGTGATGGGGGATTAATAACTCTGGTGCCGTAACCTTTTACGTATCTGCAGACTGGGTAAGGGCACATTTCAAGATCTGCTGCCATATTTCATTATTGCAACTTCTATTTGAAAGACCTTTTTGATGCTTAAAAAAAGAAACAGATTAGTTTTTAGTAGAGCTGGATGAATAACTCATAATTAATAATCCATTCAGTGAATTTTGTCTTTTCTTCTGTGGGAAGAATAAAGAAAATAGTTGTCAAAATTTTTCATGGCTTCTATTGACTAGTTGGTTTTTTTAATCAAAACCAGAAAGCAGAATTCAGGGTGTGTTACTTATTTGTGATTGATAAGTCATGTGGTATTGGTTTAACTCCCCAATTAATTGAGGACAAATACTAGAATAAATTTCATGATTTGAGGTCAGTGTATTTAAGAATCTTTTTCTACATGCACGCAAGCTTAAAATCAGTTTTTGAAAGTACTATGGAAAGTAAAAATCCAAGCGCATGAAAATCGTTGGAAAGGAAATGCAAATGAGGCAGGAACGTGGCCAAACCAAGTTCATTACAAGACACAAATGAGTTTCTGTAGGCTTCTACGGTATTTTCCAGCTGTAGTTTTCCCTCCTTAACTCCAGCACCCATTTTGGGAGAGGACTACTAAATACTGGGGATAAATGTGGGAGCAAGGTAAATGACAGCTTTATTGAATTTCCCCTAGCTCCCCAGCTACTGTCTTGTATTTTACAGTAGTGAAACGTCTTGGGGTAGTGAAACCAGACGACGAGTTGTCACCTTTTGACTTCCTCTGCCTCCCAGCTGCCCCGTTTGCATCCCACCAACGTGAGCTCTACGGGGCGAAGAGACACCTATGGGTTCTTCGGCATTTTCTGCATATATGCACTTTATTTTGCTTTCGTCCTAAATAGAGGTAGGACAGTTAAATATTTCCCAACAAAACACACACATGTAATCTCAAGGGCTGTGCATACCATCGAACTGTCATTTCCTTTGATTAACCTTCACCTGACCTCCCTCCCTAAGGCAGTTTCAGATCCTTTTGTTCCTCCATTTAAGTATTGCACTCTATCAGGTGAGTACATCTGTCACTGGAGAGCTGGCCATTTTACTAGAGAGCTCAGTGGAGATGTGGTAAGGGAAAACTGCAGAATCCGTCACAGACTGGAGAAGCCAGGTCTAACGTTCAGCGCTGGTGTCGCTCGCCGGGTGCACCTACAAATGGGAAGGAAGCAGAGCTTGCATAAAGGCGGTTGAAGATAGCTGAATTTTAAGAGTGTATATTAATTGTTTTTATGAATATTATTAAATATTTAAGATCAGAAAAGGATCATGACTGAGATTAACAGGACTTTTCTGTTGCAACTCCTTCGTGTTGTCAGGAAGCGCCAGCTTGCGAGGGATAAAACTAACAGGAGAGGATCGGAGTTAATGAATCACCTCCTTTACAGCAGTAAGGTTTGGAAATTGCCATGGTAGTCGATTTTAGCATGTCGAAACCCAACACGTTTGTGTTTCACCTCAATTTTTTTATCTGCAGCTAGCAAGAAAATTAAGATTTAAAAAGGCCAGAAGTAGTAAAACATTTTCAAAATGATTCATGGCTGTAAATTTCAGTTGTTCCAAACTGAACTTTTTTGGATGGTAGTTTACAAGAAATGTTGGTGCTTTGTGTCACAGCTTGGGACAATTTTTTTAGTTTTAGAATTTTTTTTTTTTTAAATCCTGAAAATTTATCTGGCGTGAATAATATGGAACTGAGATATTATGAATCCGGTCAGATCAGACATTTGGCTGACAGCAATGAAGAGCCCAGCCTCCATTGACTCCATAGCTTCAGCTTATGTAATAGAATATTTTTTTGGAATGATAATAAAGGCCATGTGTGATGAAGTATCTTTTCATCCCAAAGTAAGCTGGTAGAGTGGCTTGTGGTGGTTCCCAAGAGCTAAAACTATGCACCTTGATTCTAGGCTTAATTTGACTATTGAATCTTGTACCTTTTCCTGATAGATTAAAAATGTGCTGTCAGAAGCCTCAGCACCGCTTCAATTCTTATGGATGAGGATTGACTCATTCCTTAAGTCAGCCTCTGATGAACTAAATATGTCAGACTTCCTTAACGTTTCATCATCCGGCATACTTTGCCGATCTTACATGATATTTGTAGATAACTTTTGCCCTTTCCCAGTTTGTCCTTTTTTGTTATAAAGTTTGAAGAACTGAGTCTAAGTAGGCAACATTTCATGATTTCTACTCAACCCTCAAGATCATGAGACTCATTCCAAACCAGTGAGTTTTAAAATAAGAAAGAATTGTCCGATAAGATTTCTGTGCAAACGTTGAATGCTGGATCCATTCCTTCTGCAAAGAGTTTAAAATTTATTTTTTAAGCTCTTATTCATGCTGGCTTTTTTCCCATTCCAGCGGGCAAGTTCCATTTTATAACTCATGTGGAAGCAGACATTGTTACAGAGACAGAGCGGAGATGTTGGTGAGAACTGCCAACGTGACGGGGTTGGTAAGTCTGTACTGGCCAGCAGCCCCGAGGTCCGGCTCTGCCGTAAACTGGTGTGGTTTGCTCAACTGTCTTTTAATTAATACCTAGGAAAAGTCATTATATAATTCCCCAGGGACTGTAAAATTCCCAGTTTTGGAGCAAATGTGACCTGTTATTGTCCCTGTTAAGGTTTTTGCAAATGATTCTCCAGAGCAAACGTTTTCTGTGAAATACTCTCCAAACCCAATCCGCTCTCCGTGAATGTTCTGTAGTAGCAGAGATGTACTCACCTGCTCCACTGAAGAATTTAAATGGAAGAACAAAAAGAAACTGAAATTGCCTTAGGGATTGAGGTCAGGTGAAGGTTAATCAAAGGAAATGACAGTAAAATGGCATTCATGGCTCTTGGTACATTTTTAATCATTCCTCTCTCCCTCTCATAGAAGACACAAAAGATGTACAACTTTTTACCATGTTATTTAGTTAGGGTTGATTTTTATGTTTGTCTTGATTGTTTTAAAATACCTTTTCTTTTAGATTTCTCTCATAGATGTAGCTCCCGAAAACTTGCATTGCAGTGCCTTAAAAATGTGTGTGGGAAATCGAGAATGTGCGTGTGGGGGGAAGAAGAATGTTAAGAAAAGGGAGTAATTTTCCCCAGAATATCTCTCATTTTATCTTCACGTTCTAATGTGATAGATTTTGAAGGCTTTCTAGAAGTCATGAGTGTAGGGAATAAATACTCAGAAAAGCTAAATATTCACATTATTACACAAGTGTCAGGCTAAATGAAGTCCATGACTACAACTATTGGAAACAAGAATAGTTTCTTTCAGACTCTGCTAATCTACAAGTAATTACTCTGGTTTTAAGTAGAGATGTTTTGTATATTTTTAAAAAAAATCTTAGAATAACCCTCATGATGACAAAGAGCTTTTGAAGTCATGTCTTAGTTTGTGGGCTGTCGGTTACATTCTGATTTTGTGTACGTGAAAAGGCCCCATTTGGGAACCTTTATTTTCCAAGTGAGGAGTTGTCACTTTATGCTAGTCACCTTAGATAACTTTGCCATAACTACAAGAGAAACAGGAGCAACTTTATGTAACTTGTAACTGCCCGAGGCAACTTTTAAAAAATGTGAGCAATGCATTTTTTTTGTTTCCCCAAGTCTGTTTATATAGCTCCCCTCCCCCCGTAATGCAGAGAATCCTAAAGGGTATATATTAAACCCAAACAGCTCTCAGCTGGGGTAACTTGGCTATAGCAAATCTATTCTCCCTGCTCTTTAGCTCCTACGCTGCGAAACATTATGCATCGAGTACCTTCGGCGATGCAGCTGGGAGCCGAGCTTAGGCGAGACCTTGCGGTGTTAAGCCTTCGGAGAGGAACGGGTGGCTTAAAGAAAACGTATTACTGCAGACCCATGCTGTATTATCACCCCTGTGAGTCGCAGTAAAAAAAAAAAAAAAAGCGATGTTTTATACATAATGCTTTCTGCACATCTCGGGGGGTGAGGGGGGGCGGGGAAATAATCTGGAAGTCATTTCTTTGTGTGTCGTTGTGCTGTTTATGGCCGTGATTGCTACTGGTAATGTGGCACTTTTCTGCCAGATCCCACATAGCAAACGCTGTCACATGGATGCCAGATGGGCTCTTTGCCAGGGAGCTGGAGGAGGAGGGAAAGCCCCGCTCCACCCCGCAAACGCTGCCGAGAGAAAGCCTGCCAGGCAATTATTGGGAAAACAGAGAACTGGTCAAAAATGGGAAAAATGCATCTGAAGTCATTGGGTGGAGGTTGAGTTCGCCTCTCAAAGCCCAAGGCTCCTCAGCTAGGCAGGGAAGGGAAGAGAAGCGCGGCCGGGAGGGCTGGGCTCCGGCAATCGGAGTGTAGCGCCGCGCAGCAACAAGTGACGGACTTTGCCAACACAGATAGATGAGTGACTTTACTATTTTCACGTTTACAGGATTTGACTCTGTGGTTTTATGATGCTGTAACCATGTCGATGTTATGTTTATGGAGGGCATTTTTCAAAGGTAGTCAGCATCAGCCCGGGCGGCTGACTATCTCACCCACAACTTCCCTGGCTTGTAAAACTTCCGTATTAGAAATACAAATATTTTTTTGGTGCGTCTTTGGCAAAACAGGAATATCTGTTTAAGGAAAATAAGAGAGTAAAACGTGAGAGAAATCATTTTAAATGAAAACCATATACCTGAGTTGAAGACAGCGTTAACTGCTGACAACTAGAAAACTGTTGGACTGAGAGCTTATGATTTTTTTTCACGAACAACAATATGACCTCAGAGTTTTTCTGAAGTAAATACTGAAGAATCACAGGCAAATCATATAGCTATTTTTAAAGCAGCCAATAAAAATATTCAGAATATTATATGCCTGCTTACCCAAATTATTCAAATACAGGAAGTATTAAGTTGGTTTGAGCATTTTTATTCCAACCACTCAGCCCGGCTTCCAAAACATAATTAGTAACTTTCTCCAAATGTTTCTCCTTAAAAGTGGCTGAATTTCTTTAGTCTCGTTTTTTCCGAAAAAACCAAAGTTGACTGGAAAAAGTACCAAATCTAATGTTCAGCGGAAGAAACTGAGGCTGAAATGAAATCTCCCAAATGCGGCGTCCGAACATACTTAATTGCTGTGCATTTTTCCTGCCCTGGCTGGCAGTCAAAATACGGGGGGCTGGGAACGGGTTCAGCCCCGTACCTCTGGTCCGAGCATCCCAGGGAGCATCCTGTGCCCACGGGGTGGGAGGACTCCTGGGATCATCGCTCCCTCTCCTGTCCTTGGATCCCATCCCAGAGCAGGGCTGCTCGTGAAGACAAAAGCTTTTCATCTGAATGAAGCCGGATTAATGTTTTTGGGTGTTGTCCATGTTGCAAAATGACTGCAGGATAAAATATGAGTGCTTACGGTTTCCCCTGTGGGCGGAAAGCAGGGGTCTGTGTTCAGTCTTTGCTGAAGCTGCCGTGACGGCAATGAAGTAGGTGACGATCCGGGGGGGAAGCTCTGCTCGGTGTCTCGCGGGTTTGGAGCCTGGTTTTCCCATCTTGTACCGGGTTAACAGTGCATCTGCCCGGAGAAGGGGCGGTTCAGAGTGGGGAAGCTCATTTGAGCATCGAAGTAATAATGTGATAAAAAATGACGGAGGAACAGCACTAGCCGATGCTTTTGTACTTCCTTGTGCTCTCTGTTTTTGGAGAGAAACCTTCTATGCACGTATTCTCAGGTGATGTGTTGGTTTCGGTTGGAATAAATTGGTTATCTCAGCTTGATCCCCAAGTCTTCTGATAAAAATAACGGGTTTTTGTACCTTATTAGAAGCCTCATCGAGTCCAAACCCTGATAGATCTTTGCTGCATGCGAGGGATCGTCGCAGGTCAGGGATGTGCTGAGTACAGAGGCTCCCGTGCCTGTGCTCTAGGTGTCCTGCTGGTAAACAGAGGGGTTTGTTTCTGGTGCTCTCGGGTTTTCACCTTCATTTTCCACTCTTCCACCAAGATGCAGTGATGCTTAGGAGAAAAATTCATGCTCTCTGATTTTAGATATCCAGTTGAGGTTGCTTCTGGCTGTAGCAAAGCACAAGCTCTGTTTCTTCAATTGCAGAGTCAGCTTCTTGCTGGAGCCGAGCTCTGGGTGAGCCGAAGGCAGGGTGAGGAGCGCTGAGCCGCGGTGGCTCGGCCCAGGCTCTTCTCCTCCCAGGGCTCCTACCGGCTGACCAGGCTCCAACCCGAGCACCAAAATCAGATCCCTTGTGAGTGCAGAACCAGGCATTTCGGGGCAGTTCATTTTTCGTAAGGGCTTCTGTCATAAAGCCTCAATATACTCAAGGTTTGAAAAAGGAATGAGCCAAAGTCCGTGAAATTATTTCTAAGTAAGTGGGCAAAGTTTGACACAGTGTCAAATGTGGGGTGATCCAGAGGTTTCACCAGGTGCCGGGTCAGTTGGGAATAAGCTGTGTGACAACCTCCTGCCAGCTGGGTCACGGCTTCTCCGGGCGTTTTGCACCGTTGGCTCTTGCGACGCTAGAAACCGTTAGAAGCAGAAGGTAGCCAAATCTTTTGTCAAATTAGGCAAGGTAGACACCCTTCCTGAGGTTATTTGTTGTATCACGTGACGTTAATTTAATGCTTAATGCATGCCCCAATGGAGGCTAACCTATTCCGAGAGATTTTAATCTGAAGAGGCGCTTAGAGCAGTTACTCCCTTGCATTCTCTGCTGCAGAAGGATGGGTGTTATCTGAAAGAGGGCATGAAAAATGGTGACGTTTCTTTGTGGGGTTAGTTTAGAAACACGAACCACGGCAAGAGCTAGCTGCAAGGAGATACCTTTGCAGTCAGGGGTGTTGTCTGTACCAGAATCATCAGAAATTCAGGAGAGCCGTGGTTGCCTGGGCAGCCCTGAAAGGCTTTGGACAATTTGCTGTGGCCACCTGTGGTTATTAGTTTAGAAAATGTGTCACTATTTTACTCTGGCATCTGTTCAAAGTACTAATTCTGTGGATCAGTGTCTTTCAGATGAAGAAAGTGAAATCCTTTTTTGCCCCTGGTGTCTGAGTAAATTGATATCAAATACTCTAATGAAAAGACAACTGTTGTCAGCAGAGGCAAGCAACAAGAAAATCTGGGACAGGAGGTAACTTCGTGATGGGTTCTACATCCTCAGGGACTTTCTGGGCTCTGAGGATTAATTTTCTATTACATCCACGTGTGGGGCTTTTCTTAAATACACTTCCACTAACAACTTAATACTTTTTTCAATTACAATATCATAAAACACTACAACTTTTTGTCATTCTGCCGCTTAGAGGCCAACGCTTTCATCGTTGTGGCTGTTCTTGCCACATTTTACTTTTTCTTAAATGAAGCTTTGTTTTTTTGCTGCCCCACTGAAGCCACGCTTTTGAAGAGAAAGGTTTCTCTGCACAGGGGGGGAAAAAACCCAACCCTTGGGAACCACACTTCTGCAGTGCTTTGTTAGTGAACCTTCATTTCCATGATAGCTGTCTTGGTCTCCTGCAAGTACCTTATGGGCTTGAGAAGCCTTCACCAGAACCACCGCTTCTTATTGTTTTAGCTCAGTTGGTTCAGATTATTTATTTTATTTTCTTTATTTATATATTATTTATTTTATCATGTTATTTCACGTATAGTAACTGTAAGAATGCATTCACAAAAAAATGGGGCATTTTTACCTGCCAGAACGTCCACACACTTGACTACGACAGGAGATAGACCAAGAGCACGACAGAGCAAGAGTTTGCTGCAACAGCCTTGTACTGCACATAAAAATGAAGTGTACGGGCTATGACAGCGTATCAGCCGTTGTCTTATAAGTAAGTTGGATTTGGATTTGGGTAACAACGGGTTACAGCCTATTGTAGGAAAGTGGTCCGTAGCTCAAATAATTTGCAGTAGCTCAAATAAGCTGGAGCGTAGCGGGTTGGAGGAGGGAAAATAGATAGCGTAAGATGTCTGAAAGTTACCTGTGCGCTAAGGGAAGTCGAAAGTGTTTGTGAGGCTGTCTTCGCCTTCTGGAAGGTGGATCAGTGTTGCCAGTCACACGATATTGCTTCTGGTAGAACAAGGCTTTCGTGGGCTTCTTCGCCTGGGGACTTACTGAACCGTTTTGATTTTGTTGGCCCCAACAAGGAAGAGATACGTTGACTTGACAGGACAGCTCAGAATTCTTTTATTTTGGAAATACTAAGCTAGTTGCCCCCCAAAATAGTAACTTTTTTTTTTTTAAATGATTTTATAGCAAACTGTATTTTTAAATCCAGAACACGATGAATGGCGAAGTTGGAGACAATGTCTGTAGAAGGGACTGGGCAGATACGGAGGTGCCCGTGGGAACGCTTGCCGTCCCTCGGGATAGAGCAGCGGTTCCTTGGGCAGGCGCAGGGCAGGCCGGGATCGGGAGCTGCGTCCCCCGGCTGGGATAAGGACGAGTAGATGGAACTGTTGGTATCTGCTGGAAAATAAGGCTGCCCGGCTGCTTTCCCACACATTTTCTCGATCTCCTTCATTGAGGAAAACAGGTAAAAATCCTTTCTGAGGCAATGCTCGTAAGAAGCAGCAGCATCATGTGTCACTGTTGAGAACATAACCTGATCTGAGTTAATCTTTGTTTTCTTCTGCACCTCCATTTTATAAAATAAAATTGGGAGAAAATTACCATCACAAAACCTGATTTTTGCCTCAGTTCTGGTCATCGGTACAGAACTACCTGACAATTAATATTTGTGTATACCTTTTGAAATATCTGACCTTTGGGGAGTTGACAGAGCTATAATATTAGTCTTTGTATGCTAGCCTGGCTTTTTAACTCCCTGCCTAGTGGATGTAAGTTCAGTGGATACAGATCTGAAACTTGATTTCCTCAGTATAGCTGCATTAGCATTCAGCTGTGGGTATGTAAGATAATAGTATTAAAAGCAACCTTCCATCCTGTTGTCATGGATGCAGCACAGCCCAATCCTGGTAGCAGTATACCACCAGTCTTTGTACAATCTCATTTTTATCTACAAATTTTAATTTAATTATGCCAGGAATTCTGTAGTGGTATATAATATATGATTTTATTTTCTGTTTTAAGCATTAAAATGTAAGAATTGAGCAGCTCGTGTTCTTTGTCCAGTGTTCTTTTTTTTTTTTTTTGCATTCCAAGTATCTGTCAGTATTAGTTATGAGACTGTGTGAAATAAGTAGCCATGAAAGATGCCTGCTTTTATGACAGAATGAGTGGTTTCATGAATTTTAAAGGAGCACATTTGTATTTTCTGTTCTTGAACTACATGGGCTACTCACAAATATGACAGAAGATAATTGTTTGAGGAATTATGATGCCTTTCAAGATTTTGCAGGATATTACTATTTTCATAATCTTTCATTTATCAGGTTATATGGCTTGATTTATTTATGTATGTAATTTGGAAATTAAAGTACTCCCATTCTGTCAGCATAGGTACATGTTTTGTTCATATAGCTCATACTCCTGTTAGCAAAAATAATGAATGTGCTAATTTTTTTGTCAGTTACTAAAGAAACGTGTCAGAATCGGAGGGTAGTCAGGTATTATTCTGGGCCACGTGAGACAGTATGGAAGGGAACGTATTGCTCCATCAATGCCTTAGGATGGCGGGAGCGCGTATTTCAATATATAGCACTAGCTGTGCCACCAGGCAGTGCGCGTACTGCAGTTTGTTAAGATTTAAATGAATGCATTGTTAGCACCGACTTCAACAGGGATTTTGTGTGAGTGAGTAAAGGCTTCAAGCCTTTAATTGACTAAGAAAATCTTTTTAGTTGTGATTAGAGGGACAGATACTCAGCTGGCGAGAACTGATGGTGCTCCATTGAATCAATTTTCATACCCTGTCTGAAGTCAATGGAGCAGTGCTCATTTATAACCCGGTACCTGGCCCGTTATTATAAAAAAAAAAAAAGTTTCAAGTCGGATATTTGAGTGGTACAGTAACCTTTTATCGAGGAGCTGCTTAACTTGATTCAAAAAATTTCATCAAAATCACTGCTAAAATCCTTGGGCTAATAAATTCAGTGTCATGAGCTGTTTTCATTTGGTTGGGAGTTGGAGTGTAGAAACCTCAGATGACTGTGTCCTGTTTGCCCGAAAGCATGGCGATGTATCTGCCATACTTTCGTATTTAGCATACGGTCGTCTCTTTAAAGACTAAACCGAAGCATCTCTGTATCTGTACGGAGCACCTCTACATCTATATGAAGCTTCTCTATATCTGTACGAAGCATCTTTTAAAGAGTAAATGAAGCATCTCTGTACCCTTTTCAGTTTTAGTCATGAAGCATTTGGGTTTTTTCTCTTGGTAATTTTATCACGCCTTCCGTCCTGTGATAACTGTGTAGCAGGATTTTATTTTATGGTAAAAAATTCTGAATATCTGTATGTATTAAACTTGTTCCTAACATCTGAATTTTGTTGCTGAAAATCCCCTCTCAAAATTCTGTGCACGCCCATAATTAAACTGCTCTGAAGGTGCAGTCAGGAAAACCAGGCACCAACATTATGGAGTGAAAATTAAAGAGGCAAAACATCAGAGTGTCTACTGTATGTGCCTGCTGTTAGACACTCAAGCATGGAGAACAGGATACACCTCTATGGATGGATAGCTTTCCTTATTAAAAAAACACAGTAGGACGCACAGTAGGGGAACACACTAAAACAAGGCTTTGTAGTAATTTCCTTGAAAGAAATTTCCCAAGATAGCAACTTGAAAAGCTTTTAATCTTATGACTAGCTATATAGTGAGTTTTACTGTAGGTGGTATAAAAAAGACCATTAGATTACAGCCGATCTGGTAGAGTTGGTCCAAAGCCTCTTCCCTTCCAGCCTTCCTTCTCAAGAAAAGGATCAGAATTTGCTCGCACCAAAATGAGGGTTGAATAGATCAGTGTGACTTCTGGCATATCGAAGAGCTTTAATGTGTCTCTCTCAAGGCTGAAGTTATGTCAGAAAGTAGAAAACCCACCTTCACCATCTGAAATACTTGACCAAAACTGCTGCTTTGCGACACTGAACCGATTCATTAGATCAAGGTTTCTTCTACATATCCAAATTTGAAACCACGGTCACTTGTATCTTTGAGCTGATAGTTTATTTTGGGTCTCTGAACAGTGTCCCTTTCTACCTGGGCAGAACACAAAGCCTTTCTCCTGGGCTGCTGAAGAAGTGTGCTATGCGACCGTGTCCTGCAGCAGCCTTCTCACTGGACTTTGCCCGATTTGTGCTATCTATTCCCCACGACTATTAACCCTCAAAGTGGAAAAACTAAAGCTGGAGAAATGCCCGTGCAAGTGCACTGGAAGGCTGTCACCTGCGTTATGGTTATGACAAGCCTTAAACCAGCGTGACCGCGGGCTCCGTGCCGCCCTCGGTGCCTGCTCACCCGTCAAGGACCACACTGAAATCCGGCCGCTTTTCCTCAACCGTATCCGCCCGCGTGTCGGTGCCGTGGCTATGAGGTGGTGGCCCCAGAGGCTGAGGACGAGGAGCTGGAGGGTGTAGGTGCCGCAGGCGCTGCCCACCCTCTCCTCCCACCGGAGCCAGCGAGGACCAGGCTACCCAGCACCTCCGTGCGCGAGCATCGGCGGAGGAGGTTGAACATCTTGTACCTATCTTGTGTCAGCCCCTGCGAGCTGGGAACAGGGAACGAACATGTCTGATAATGTGTTTCACATTGAAATAATTAAAGGGAATTGTTGCTGGAGGGAAATGTGCCTTTAAAAATTAACCCTGACATCTCTCTGACAATTTGGCTTATTACAAGAGATTCCTTTTTTCCTCTTTTTTTTTGGTTTTTTTTTGAGTTTTACTAAACTTGATATGCATTTTTCAGCACCTTAGAAAACGCAGAGCACAAGAAAACTTCCTTGTAGGAGTAGTCTATACTTACAGGAGCAGCCCCATCTATTTTCCACTGAACTACTCGTAGGACTGATGTTTAAAGGGTCGGGTCTGAAGTAAATGACACACTCTGCTATGCCCTGCAGCCTGTGCTAGTTATTATTGTCTGAATCTCTCTCTTGATTGCATATATTGCAGTCTTCTGTCACACAGGGTGCTAGTTTTGAAATCTGAATGTTGTTCCTCAAATAGCCGTCGAGCAGCTTCCTTTCTGATTTCTTCTTACGGTGAAACAAGTCCGTGGAAATCGAAAGTAGTAATTTCCGTGAAGTGTTAAAAGTTTAAAAATGTTCTTTTTGACGGAGCTAGAGTATTTGAAAACAAATGTAAGTGCCTACAAAAGCAGTATTATTTCTTTTAAAAATGCTAGATATGGCAACAACAATTGTATTCACATTTTTGTGATCCGTGGGAAGTTAAATGCAGAACCAGGTATTGGAGTTCATGAAGTTTAGTTTCACTATATCGTGGCTATAACAATTATTTACCAGTTCAAGAACTGTGCAACTTTTTATTGGGGTGAATTCCTGTATTTTCAGTTCTCCACTTGATCAAAATTTGTTAGTCCAGAGATAGGAAGTTTTGGGTTTCTCTCCGATTGCTTGATTATTTACTAACTAATTTTAAGCTGCATTTAAAGTGTCTAAAAGGGCATTCGAGGTGGCAGGACTGGGTGCCTGACGCTCAGGCTGCTTTTCTTCTGTTTGATGTCGCTTGAACTGGCTCGGACTGTATGTGTTTAAAGGCTCTTTTCCTCCTGTGCGCCTGCCAGTCAACGGGAGGAATTCAAGTGCATTATTCCAGCGGCGATGGCTCGGAACCGTGCGATTCTCTGGCCTGAGGAATGGCCGAGGTGCTGCTATGGCATTTCTCACTTGCCATTCTGCAACTAAGAAAATAGACATGCAAAATTTTCCTTCAGATGCTGAAAAGGTTTTTTTCCTTTTTTTTTTTTTTCCTTTCTTTTTTTTCTTTTGAATAATGTCTGACCTCACGGGAGGAAAACATGCTAAAATACATAGGAGCAAGCACATACTTTTAATTTGTATTCTGCGGTTCTCAGTTTGCAGGGAGGATTCCTGGTTGACCCGATCTGCGTCTGTTGGTGCAGCCCTCATTTGGTGTAATGCTGGTTTACACCGGCGGAGCATTTGCAGGAGCCAAACCACCCTTCCTTCCTTAGTCAAGGGGAAGAGATTCAGCCCCATATTTCCTCCTCCACTGAACTTCTCACAATTTGGTGGTCTTGGGCACAGTCCTCCAAGATCCCGGGTACCTCCACGGGTGCTTAAATCAGGATAGCAGGTGGCTCATGACACTTCTTAGGACTGGGTGCTTCATTAGCTAAAACGTAAAACATAAAATACTTTAAAAATGCTTCTCAAAAACATTTTTCTTGGCTTGGGAAGGAGTTTTACCCTTTTTATAAAAACAGCAACTAAAGAATCTGTTAGTTGCTGTGACATTTGCTATAAACCTAGCTGTACACAGCGTTGTTGGTATGTTCTTTCTGGCTATTAAGGGCTCATTAAAAAAATTAAAGTCTCCTCAATTTACAATATTTTCCATTGAAATAGCATGTTAACACATTTCTTTAATCAGTGTGTAACTGTCAAGGGAAAGAACAATTCATCCAGTATATGCATACATTAGAAAAAAAATTTATCAGATTTAATTTTATTTGTTTTATATTCAGGGCTTTTTTGAAGGAATTCCTGCAGGGAAATGGTTAATCTATTTTTAACTAAAGCTTACTTTTGTAATCTATCCAGTGCTTAGAGTTCTGTCATTGATCTATGATTTATGTGATTTAAACCACCTCTTGGCTGTAACATTGGTTTCTATCCAAGATGCTGAGCTGAATACTAATTACGAGATCAAATTTATGCTGTTGGGCTAAGCAGCTGAAGGAGCTTTCCATGCAGGACTCCCTTAAACCATGCCACCGTTGAGCACTAGTGAAATATTTGGGGGNNNGGTGGGGGGGTGGAAATGCTGGAAAAGGGAAAAAATATTGCAGGAAAACTGAAGTGTCCTTTGAAAGCTTTATTTTTAGTTCTCTTGAATGACTGTACAGTGCTATATGCAGATACTCGGAGTGTATAAGCCTGTGAATATACACATGGTTATGTTTTTACAGCAGAATCTCACTAATTCACCCTAACGATTGGGAAACCCACTGAGAAAAGCCAAATGGCATGAGTGAGCAAACAAATAAATAAGATTGAGGATATTTTATTCCAAGATGTATTTTATGCCTTTATTTTGACAAGTATCATGTTGTCAGAATGATTTATGGTATTTCATAGCATACCAGTAAATGCACTGTAGTATGGTTTCTTACAGTAAGAAAGTCTTAGTAACAATAGCTTTCCTTTACCTCTCCTTAAAGCATTTTTGCTGAGAAATAAGGCGAGACCACCAATTTCATAGAAAACATAGGTCTCAGGCTTTCCTTCGGAAAGAACGAGTAACACTCTTCCATTCGCCTGCATCACCTTTGCAGAGGAGGTCGGGATGACAGCAATTTTCTTGGGTAGAGATAGTCAAAACATGTTCAAACAGCTCTGAATCCAGTATCGAGTTTGAATAAAAATGAAATTGTCTATAGGAATTTTGTTGATTATAATCAGTTTTGAGAGAAAACATTTTCCGATGCCTCCTTTGACTTTCATCTCTTGGCATAACGTTGAAGTGTTTCATTTTGATGATGCTGAAATGTTTTAATTTGTTCAGGTTTCTGGTTTGGGGGGGTCGTTTTGGGTTTGTTTTTTATTTATTTATAGTCTAGTCCTCATGTTTACTATATGCTTTATCTTACATTTTGTTACATTTGGGTAATTTTAACATTTTCAGACTACCACTGCACATTACTAACATGTAACATTTCCAGCAAATGTTTTCATGACTTCAATTTTGCAGGAATCTTTTAAGATTTCATTTCCCTTCCGCGTTTGTGAAAATATTGGAATTTGTCACAGAATAGAAATTCCAGGCTGTGACCATTTGTCCTGTCGCTTATACTTCGGAGTGGTGTGTCGTTCTGCCCTCGGGGGTCTGGAGATTGCAATCTGGGCCAAGAGACTAACGTATAGGATGCAGGTGACATCGTCGGACGTACAGAGGAGGAGAAGGATTGGGATCATCTTTTCTTTTCCCTGTGACGTCTGCATTGCCATCGGTGAGAATCGTTGTCTTGAACCTCGTTCGAGGGGATGTGTGCGCTCACATGCCTTCCCCTCGCAGAGGTTACAGCGTTGTGGCTGGAGTCAGCAGGCTGTCCTGCCGGGGCCGTAGGAGGCCCTTTAGTGGGGAATTAGTTTCCTTTTATCCTTATTCTTGCTCACTTTAAAAACAAAACCCAAAACAAATAAAAAAAACAGAAACAGAAATAAAACAAGCAGACAGAAAACCTTGAAAAAGTTTCTTCCAAGGGCATTTTTAGACTAACGATCTCTGCTTGTGTATCTGTTGCTTGCTGTCTTTCTCATTTCTCTAATTTTCTAACGTGGAGAAACTCATATTTCAGTTAGATTTTTTGGCTTTTTAAAAATGATACTTATTTATACTCCACTTGATGTCATGTTTGCTTTTTAATGTGCATTGTTATAAGTCATTTGCGATGCGAATAATACCCATGGCGCACATTTGGGTAAAAGTTTTTGAACAGATGCATGTGTACGTAATACTGAAGTGAGATGTGCTTGGGAACAGTTTTACTGAGAGGAGCCACAGTTCACGATCCCGTTTGTGTGCATCGTTCTCCTGTGACGCCATCCTTACCTGCCTCATCTACACGTACAGTAGGCTACATATCTAAATGCTGCCAGTAGTAGAGGCAACGGATTACCTTACAGTCTTATGTCTGCAAAATGGAGGTTATTAAAAAAATCCGGATGAGCCCAGGGACACTGAAGAAACCACACGTTGTGGCTGTAATTGCAATCAGGTCACTTTGCTAGCTGACTGTGACTGCTGGATGTGAGACACGTTCCCTTACTGCTTATGCAGGGAAATAATTTGCACCACCAGTGATGTTGTTGATCTTGAATGAGAGTAGGTAAAACAACAAAAGTGAAGATGGGTCTTGAGTTAATTGCTGTCATGGTCTGAGGGACTTCAAAGGAATTATTTTACCGGATGCCTCATTAAATGGATTGGATATTTTGCTACACTGCACAGGTGGCAGAAGTGCTCCAAAGGGAGGTGTTTGAAGATGGGAACCACCTCCGGGACTCTCCGTACCCAGGAAGCTGCCAGGGCAGAGGGAAGCTCCGTCTCCAGGGATGCCCAAGGTGGGCCAAGAGGTGCCCACGTGGCAGGGAGGCTTGCGGGAGCTGCAGACCGCAAGCCACCCCGCTGGGGTCCGCGTCCCCAGTAGGTGCTTCCCCGTTTTGCTGTTTGTTTGAAGCTTGGGCTCGCGGGACTGGTGCCGTGGATGCCACACGGGGCTTGCGTGGCCTCGGGGTGGCTGCGCGGCACGGCCGGGGCTCTGGATGCGATGCCTTTCTTCCCCGCGCCAGGGCTTGCTCTGATTTACACTGTGCCTCTTACGCAGCTTTTACAGAGCTAAAAGTCATCGAGGAGGAGAGAAGTGCTGCATAAAATCTAATGGAGTAACACTCCACAGGAAACGTATCCAATATTTTGAATATATATATATATGCTAAATATTTGTTCGGCTTTTCCTTTTCTTTATTTGCAGTAGAACTGTTAAATTAACAATTGTGGCTTTGACAATAATGGGGGGGGGGATTTCCACTGACAGTACAAAAACTAACATCGTGTTGCTTTAACACGTACATGTGCTTACACCTGTATATTTAAAATGTGATTTATGCATGCTAGGTAAGTGGATACTTTGTACACCTTCACATACAGAAGAATACAAATAGTACACAACATAATTTATGGGGGGGGAGAGCATTTTGGAAAACCTGGGGATTGCACTCAATTCACGCGGCCTATCGTCTTGACGATGCTGGGAGGTAGTTACGTACCCTCAGGAGAGCCCCACTGTATCCCTGGTTGAGAAGAGGAGGATGGCTGCAGCCATTCTGGGGAGTCTTGCTCAGTTTTGTAGCTCCACCGCGTGCACGCACGCACGCTGGGACGTGCTTGCTGGCTGCTGTCAGGAAATCTCTTGTTGACATCAAACGTCCCATGGCTCCATCCTCCAGCTAAAATTTTAGCCTGTTCCTCTCAGAAGCCTCGTGTACGTGAGCTCTAATGTGTCTGCTGAGACCTTTGCTGCTCTTCCCACCAAATACCAGTTTGTCTGCACAAAGCTGTCCAGTCCGTGGTGACAGTTACAGCTTTGTTGAGCTGCCACATTACCCCGTTAAAATACTGTAGTTTTCTCTATCTCACTTCAGGAGTTTTGGAATGAAATTCCTGTGAACGTCGTATTTTCTGTTCACCAACAACCCTACAGCTCAGGTTTGGATATTCTGCTGCCGAGTGGATTTGCTGGAATGTTGCTGCTTTCTGTAACGACCAATTCTGTCGTCTCTTCCAAAAATTTTGTGATTTATGGAAAAGGGAGCAAAACCCTACGTGGGATGGTGACAGCAATATGCTGGCCAAGGGTTTTCTCTCCTCTTTTATGGTGACAAGGGAAGTTCAGATTTTCTCTATCTTTGATTACATAGGTACACTTACTAATCCCACAGATGTAAAATTGCTTGAAGAGCAAATGGTTTGAAGTCAACTCAGCCTGCTGAACATCCAAAAGGGAAAGACCCACCACAGAAATTGATTGTTGACCTCGGGAATGCAGGTATCGGCAACAACAACAAAAAATACTTCACTTTAAATCCCAGCAAACAGAAACAACAGAGAAATGTAGGCTCCCAGCAACAAGGCAAGATTTGGGATGCCCTTCTTATGGAATTACCAGCAGACCTAATGCATCTCTAAAGCACTGCTTGCCTTTCATGGAAAATGGATATACGTTAGGATATAATTTATAAATAAGCATAAGAGCTCTGTAATTTCTGCGAACCAGAGAAAATTAATAAAACCTAGGGCTAGCTATTTGATAAAACTGAGCAGACAAAGTGTGTGTAACTATCCGTAGAGTGGCTGACATGATGAATGATGATGGATCCAAGCTCATCTGAAGTACTTTAGGAATAATAGCAGCATAAAGTAATTTCTATAGGGTACTTAAATGTGCCTGAAACAGAACAGTATATTGAAGATGGCATATTATGCTAAGAATGACAAGTATTTATGATTGGAAGCTCTCTGTGTTGGGATTATCATTTTTTGTATACCTATTCTCAGTTCTTTAATCTTTTGACTTAAAGACCCATCCAGAGATTAAAAAAAAAAAAAAGAAAAAAAAAAGGCTGATTCCTGTAATTGTACTACAGAGATGGTAAATATCCTCTTGCCTCAAGAAAATCAGCAGTGCCTGTTGCTACACAGGCCTTTTTCTTCTGCAGTAATGAACATCCTTCTCGAGGAAGCGCTGCAGAGAGGTGCCCGAGTGGCAGGCTGGAGGGTGGGCTACAGCTCAGCTTAGCTAAGCTCAGCTCAACTCAACTCCTTCCTATGAACGGGAAAGAAGATCCTACCACGTAGTGCCAGTTGCACCCAGTGAGTTTTATGTTCATGCAATTGCAGATGTAGTTGAGGCATTTTTTTTGAGAAAGTGTTTTAATTTACAGTCATAACACTTGTGGCTAAATGTGGCAGCTGAAGAAAAATATGGGTGTAAATATACTGAGTTGACAGGGAACTAGAAATCTGTGTAATCGCAGGGGGCATGAAGAGGAGTTTCAGAAGTAAAATGCCCCTTCTGCAGAACTTCTGCCTTCCAGTTGTCTTTGTATCTCTGGAGTGTTGTAGTCTTGTTCAAACGAGAGCGAGAGATTTTGATTAAAGGTTTTCCTAGAAGTATGACGAATACAATCTGCATTTGTCTCAGGTTTGGAAGAGGAGAAACTTTTGTGCAATACCCAGATTGATTTGCAAGGCCTTAAGGTTTTCAGCTTTCCCTAACCTTTGCTAACATACTGCAGCAATCTGTTCTTTGAACGTGTTGATCCTCCTAGGTCTGTGAGAGCCTTTGAAACAGAGCTAATTTTTTCAGCCTTGACTATAGAGGCTTGTGATTTTAGATCTGAATGTCCCTTTTTCAACGCTGCTACCAGTGACCTACTGCATAGTAAGTGTCTCGCATTATAAAGTGGTTATTCACAGAGGGCTTTGACCAATGCTATCTGGAGGGTGGGAGATGCTTTCCTGGCAATGGGATGCGAACGTTGTGGGGCAGATCTTCAGCCAGGATAAAAGTCCTTCTTGGGCACTGCAGCTCAATGGACGTCTGTTAATTCATGTGGAAAATTCACGACCCCAGCGAGATCGCAAAGTTCAGTGTCCTTGACTGAGTGCGATACTTTGTGGTCAAGATTGAAATGTCTGTCTTCCTGTAATTCCCTTGAATTTTGATTTTTCTGGAAGTGCTTTAAATTGTTTTATACCAAAACCGATGGTAGTCTCCAAGAAACCTTTGAGGAATGTTCCATGTGTTCTTCCTTTCTCTTTCATGAGGTTATTTCGTTTCCATAGCAGTAGGAATATTGAGCCCCCAGAGCTCACCTGGACCCTCTGCTCATAGGCTGTATTCGTCGTGTGCAGAGGTTAAACTCCGCTGATGCTGGTACGGCCATTATTACTGTAGCGACCATTGGGACTTTATTTGCTTATTCTTGAAGAGCCTCGATCTTTTATTTTTAATTTTGTTACATGGAGGTTTTGAGGAAAGTCTCCTAGCTGAAGGAGTGCCTTCTAACAGCCACGTCTGGAGGACAGTCTGGGGCTGCTTTGCCTGCCAAGGACGTGCTCTGGGCACTTTTGTGTTTTTGTGGTGAGTTGAAAGGTGGAATTGCCTTGTGCTGGAACGAATCCCCCGAGCAGAGGATTTGCAGGGCTCCTCTGCATCGGTGCAGTGCAGCCAAGCACTCTTCAGGCGGTGCAGCTTTCCTCCGCTCCCTTTGAGAGCCAGCAAGGTACCTGGGAAGGGGATTCATCTGTACTTTATGTGCAGCCTGGCACAAACCCTTTCGTCCCTTTCTACAGGATCATTTTTCTTCTCCTGGGGGATCTGACTGCAATTAATACTGTAGTTGGTGTACACCTCTTAAGGCAAAGGTAATTTGACTTGAATTAAAAAGACAAAACCAAGAGGGGAAGATGCTGTGAAGGAGAGCATTAACCTGGCAGCAGCAACGGCGGCCATCAGCATCACTTTGCTCTTGGTTACATAGGAATTGGGTAGACGTGTATGAAGTTTTGCTATAGCACCAAAATGCCTGTTTTCAGCCAGCGAACACACCCGTTGTCTATCAGTCAAAAATGTCAGCTGAGGAGCTCCCTCTTCCTTTATAATCCTCGGTCCAGTTCTCATCAACGCTGGAGGCAAAACTGCCGATGGCGTTGGTGGTGGCAGGCATGGAGCCGCGGTCCCACGAGGCTCCCTGACTCCTGCCTCATTAACACCTGGATTACTTCACCCTTTAATCCAGTCATCAGTACCCGAACGCAGACGTGTTTCACAGCTTTGCCATGTTTGATTGATTCTGTTATTTGTATATGCAGCTGTACCACTGTATTTATTTATTTATTTTTCGATATATTGAACAGATGCGTACAAATGTATCTCAGAGAGCCTCCCCCCCATTCCAGACAACTTGTCATCATGCCTTCTACTGGGCAGTCAGGCAAAGTTATCTTTACTGCTGTGGATTTTATCAACTTGCAATCTAAACCATTAAAGAAGAAGCAGTTTCAGGCAGTAAGGTGGCCCTTGAATGTCTCCGTCAAGTTTTGCATTTATGCACGGAATTCTTCATTTCTTTTTTTACATGATTTTCTTCCACTTGTTACTTTATGTGAGTCCATATAAAAGATGAAATGGACGGTTGAGGAGGAACTGTGGAAGCTGTTGGTGCATAAAACGCTGCCAAATGCAGAAAGCAAGCAAATGGACAGAGGTTTAGTGTTTCCCTGCCCATCCCTTCCAGTCTCTTCTGGTAACAATGACTTTCCTTATTACTTAAAGCAATTGCAGATCTAGAAAATAGCAGAAGAGCTTAACTTCAGAAATGTGACTATTCAGTGTGGGAGTAAACTTCGCCCTTGAAGAGGTCTGTCACCTTTCATGCAAAGATTCAACTTAGAAATGATATCTGTACGGAGTTTGATGTTGAAAAGGCGTTGGGAGCACGTCACAGTCACGAGCATTATAAATAGTTTCAAGTTTATTGATAAAAAGATTTGTGGGTGGTTGTTCATAAGCCACCTTATGTTCTATCGGACCTTAGAAATCGGTCGGCTCAAGAACCTGGAAACCAAGATCCGTTCCTAGCAGTAAGCCCATCGAATATAAAAATGTGCCCTGTACTTATTTGAGAGACATTTGTGTCATGAGCAGGATACTTAGAGCCAACAATTTTAGCTGTAGGCACACAATTACCCTTTTCCCAAACATGACCCCAGAGCACGGCGATTCTGCATGGCAAGGCTCTCCAGCCTTCCTCCTCTCCACAAGCAAGAAGCCTTAGCTCCAAGCCACGGTCAGCCCTGCTGTCTCTCTTAGTGTACCTTGTATGATGGGTTTTCTTGTTCGTGCTATTTTGACCTTCTCCAGCAGAAGGTGTGGTAGCCCTTTAGCGGAGCGCCGTGGAAATAGCCTTGGGTCCTCCTTTCTCAGCTGATGAGTGCCCTGCTTGAGATACTCCCTTTTCTATTGGCCTAAAAATAAGAATTACATTGCTCTCTTGCAGTCATGTCTCTCAGTCAGTGAACAGAGCTTCTTGAAACCAGCAGGCTATACTGTATATTCAAGCTTCCTAGATTCCATTAACATTTTGTTAATGAAATAGTGCTTTGTCAAAGAGTCTTGAAAACTTAAAAGGGTATTTAAGCTTCTTCCATGAGTCAATACCATGTAATGTCAACATTACCACGAAGGGATAATTCAGAGATGTCACACAAAGCATGTGTTATGCCATTTGCAGTCTAGGAAAACAGCTCAGCATTTATGTTGTTTAATCCATCTTCAAAAATCTTTTGTTCTGAAAAAGTTTGAGATCAATCTTGTCAGTATTTACTGACACAAAGCTGATGTAAGTCGCTGTGCTCCTATTGACTTCATCTGAGTTGTAACGATTTACCCCAGCCTCAAATTAAGCCCAAATTAGGCATATGAAGAACTTGATATCCAACTTTTAAGGGATATAGAGCTGAATGGCACACATCCTGCAAATGGAAGTGTGGGTAAAAGTAAAGTGAAGTAAATAATTTGCAACCATGTGGGACAGTAGAGACACAATTTGAAGAGACTTAAAGAAATGCAACATCATCTAAAACTTGGCATTTACGAAATAACGTACTTCTCTGGCTAGGAGCAAGCAGGAAATACAGAAATAGAGAGTTCAGATCTGAGCTCTGGTAGTGAGGCTGGGGACATGGGGGCTAATTTCCCAAATGTATGTGCTGTAGCGTCCCGGGTTTATGTCACTGTTGCAGGGAGTCTGGTCAAGGTACATGAAATCCCTCCTTCCATTCCTCCTTCCTTCATTTTTTTTAGTAATTCTGTAATTGTACCTACCGTGTAAGGAAGTTGTTTCATCCTACTGGACATTGCAGTAATGCTGTTTGTTTTACCTTTGTACTTTTTAAACGTTTTCCATTAGAGCTCTATGCAATTGATGTAGCTGGATGTAATGAGAGGTAGCCTCAACTTTCTTTGAGGAAAATAGACTGCCTTAATTCATACTTGGCTGAATCCGAAATGCTTTCCCGTGGTTATTTCTTAGCTGCGTTAAATCTATTTCAGTTTCAGCCTTCCCAGATATGCGGGGTCAATTCCGCGATACCTAAAGCAGTGTAAAGTTCTTTAAAAAGAATTCACATATTTTGGTGGCCCAGGTTTGTATTTCGTTCACATTCAGGATTTTTCTTTCAGACCAGGCATTGTGGAGACAGGCAGCATCGCAGACCTGCTGGAGGAGCTCAGCAGGAGAAGAACCAGCGCCGCACCGATGATGTGAGTGAGTGGGGGAAAATAGTCCAAACGTTGTATTACTGCTGGTGGGTCAGGTACACGGGGGTAATTTGCAGGTCCTTTCTGAGTACAGGATACTTTCTGGCTTGACTGCACGCAGCAGGAAGAAAAATAGTATGAGGCTCTTCATATGTACTTCTATGCTCTTTTACAACCTGGGAAACATATGGGGCATAAACCAATTGTTCTTTCTGTGAAGACCTATGGAGGGCTTGCAGCCTCATTGCTCCAGGTGAGGTCACTGCAAGAGCAACAGAAGTGAGAATAAGATATGGAAAAAAGGAAACACAGTGCAAATACAGGCTTTGGAATCCTCTGAAAGCAAGTTGTACAGCATAGTGTGTGGTCTAGCTGCCTTAGGGTATGAAAAGGTCTCAAAACGGTGAGCTCTTCCTGAGCGATGCCTTGTAGCAAATTACACTATATGTGAGTATATGTAGAACAGACATAATTTTACAATTGAATTATATTTTGGAATTATCTCCTAGGTCCCAGTATATTTGATCAGGTGCTTTAAAGGAATAATACATTTGCTAAGTGGGAAAATTTGAAAAAACACAAATGTTACATAAGAAGGGGAATCAGACATAAAGTTGATGATCCATCTTGGCCTGCTGTTACAAACCAAACTTGGAGTAAGCACGCTGAATCTGAAATACCGCACTCAGCTCCGCAGCAAGATGAAGCATGTGGCGATGGAGGCAATGTTTAAACTGAGTTTAAAAGAAAAACAAAACAAGGTACTTCTAATAATAATAAAGAAATTGATACAGGGAGTAATGAAACTGTATATGTGAAATGCCATTCAGACAAAGACTGTCCCAAAAGCTTTACAGCTTTTAATAAGACAGTTACAACACAGCTAAGGGGAGTCTGAGAAGGCAGTGTAGGATGCTGTGCATTTTAATCGAATATTTAAAAAAAGAAAAAATAAGTCCCTGAAGACAGTAGATACTGAGGAACTATTACAGGTGGTAGAAACTGTACACAAAGGTGGGGTTTGGATCTGCAGCGGTGGATGTCTGAAGGAAGAGGGAGGTGGCTAGTGTCAGGTGTGGGTTGGCAGTGGGAGCAGGGACAGACCCGGCTAACTTGGGGCAGTGGGATTAAATCCCATTGATGCAACTGCCCTCTCTTAGTAGCAAATATGAGACTTCCTTGCAGTTGCAGAGCTGCTTACATCTTATCAAAAAGCAGGCATTACAAAGATTTAATCTAAATTGTTTTTTATAAGAAAGTCAAGGGCCTGATACAAAGCCTCCACAGATAACCTGCAAGACCGTGATACTTCTGCTTCACTTAAAAACCCAATTCTGGTTTCCTTAACCTCATCAATGACGTTAAATGTCTGTTGATCTGATCGTAAGTGAACCTGCACCTCTCCTTGTCTCAGTTCCCCACGTATAAAAGGAGGAGAACAATACTTTCTTCCCTACTTTTCTCTCTTTCCCACGTAGACGGTAAATTCTAGGGAAAGAAGCTCGGCCTCACTCTGTGTTTAGGCAGTGCCCATCCTAGCAGAGCCCCTGGGTCATCCAGGGGCTTCCAGGCCTGACCACAAAGCAGATAATTGTAATTTCTGAACCAAGCAGGATATTTCCTCTACACGGCATTAAATTGGGTAATTGAAAGAAATCAGTGCTTTTACCCCTCTATCATATATTAAACAACTGCTTATTCTAGTTTCCTTGTTTCAGGTGGTTTGAACAGAGGTCTGTGGTGGTCCAGCTCATTGGAAACTTTCGTGCTCAAACCAGGAGGATGCTGTAGACAGAGCTAATCGGCGAGTAAGTTTTCTGGAGGCCATTACATCTCCTACAGTTTTGGTTTTTTTTCTAAAGGAGCCATTGCTCTTTGTGTGTCTGTGTGTGAGAGAGAGAGAGAAAGAGCATTGCCTAGAGGGTTTCAGTTATCACACTGTCTAAATATCCCTTATTTTTAGTTGGAGTCTTCTGAATATGAGATCCCACTACAGGTAGGTGAAGTGACCTCTTCGGTTTTGAATCTGCTCTTCTCTGGCAGATGCAAGGCTGCAGCTTTGAACAGGAACCCCCTCCTGCTCCATGCAAAGCTCTTTGAATTGCCCCTGATATGCTTCTAAGGCTCCCCGGTTGCGTGCGAGGCACTTTGAAGATGAATGCCCCAGCAGAAGGAAAACATGAAACAAAACTTACTCCCTTATGTCAGAGTGAGCAGCAGATTTCTCAAAGATCTTCAGTACAATGGTTGCTCTTTGGTGGGTGAGAGGAAATAGGCTGGTTCACCAGCTTATAAAAGCAGAACAAAATTGCGCGGGGCTATCCATTGGGTGGTAGATCAGGCGAAAGAAAGGCATTTGGGGGTCTCCGCAATATTCAAGTCTGGCAAAACTTACTTCAGGTTGACTTTGCTGGGTCTTACTTGATGAAGACAGATTTATTATTGTTAATTTTTCTTCCTCCCTGACCTTTGCTGTATTTTCAAGTTGACAGATATGCCATGTCCTCTTGAGGGGGAATATTTTTCTCTGTCTCCATGAAAATCACAGCTCCTCAGGCTACATGTAACCGTCATAATTTTCTGGTAATTCTGGACATGACCTAGAGTCCTGGGAGCTGAAGGCCCTGTGGGACCGTGGGAGAGTGGTGAAATGGTAGGAAGGTTTCTCTTATCTGTCCAACTCTGAATATTTCTGTGACGATTGGCTTAAAACTACCAGTTAATGTATTTTTTAAACCTGATGGATCAGTTCTTCTGGCTCAGGTGAGTGGTCATGTATGATCCAAAAGTTTTCGTTACCATCAGATGAAGGAACCCATTGCCTTAAAGGGCTCGTGGGCTTATAATGTAAAGAATTGGATGGATGTCCCAGGAGAGACTAGGTGTAGAAACAGAAGGGAAGAGCAACAGTAAAAGAGATTTTTTTTTTTTTTTTTAAAAAAGAGATTGGTTAATAGAGATGGGTGATATTCTTCTCACCTCTTTTGGATGACTACTACGGTGCAGATATGTGAACACCCTGTAAAGTAAATGAGGAAAAGCAGAACTCTGGGCCACAATTCTTTTCCATATATGATAGATCCCTCTTCCTTCCAATCAATTAACTGCATCCTAAAAACATCTATTTCTCACCATTGACTTTAAAGGGATTTTAGATGACTAGCTCAGATATAGCTGTCTACACGGTAAGTGATTAAAGTTGGGTTAGATGAGCTGGCAGACTACATGGATTTTTTTCTTCCTTCATGCAAACCCTAAATCAAAAGGCATCTCATCGGAGTGTTATAAAATACAGCCTTCAGAGGGATAGTCTTCTACTTCCATATTCTGGCATCTGAAGGGAGGAGGGAGACTCCCATCAATTTAGAGAGAGGTAAAGATTTCATCTCCCTCTAGAAATCATGGCCGTAATGGGAAATTCAGACATTTATGAGATTTGCTTAGCCAAGGCATAGCTGAGCATGTGGCTGTTTCTGTTTGTCTTTATACTATTATAGCAAAAGCAGAATAAAAGACTAATTTAGGGGATATTTTTGTTCTGTGTGTCCCGTCCCCCCCCC
>JANZLQ010000040.1:21997267-22008709 GCA_026212715.1 Elanus axillaris
CCCCCCCCCGAATCACTGTTCATTTCTATTAATTTCCTTTCACCTCCTGTAGATTTATGGTTTCTTTAAGATCAGTATGTACCTGCATTCAGACAGACTTGCACCACAGCAGAGCAGATGAGCTGCTCCCATTCTAGTTTAGCAAGTGATCAAATGCAAGCCTGGGAGATTTCCCATCCTGGGAAGGGTCAAGCCACACGCACCACCAATAATTACTTTATTTTTAAAGTAATCTTGGAAAAGAGGGAGAATAAGAAAGAGAGGAATGAATTTTCTACTCAGTTTTAAGGCAGCAAGAATTTAAGTCAATTTAGCTCAACTTGCTAATTAATATGTCCAAAGAGCTGTGAAGTGTAACAATAGAGAGGATGAATTCTTTAAAGTGTAGTTGACCAACAGAAATCTGGATGAAAACGTGACACTGCCTCTGCTTTTGGTTGTCAGCTAATAAATTGCATTACAAATAGTGGCAATGCATTAAAGATTTTTGTAAGACTTTGTTCTCAACTGCAAGCAGCTGTAATTGCTGTAGGGATGTTATGCTGTGCTGTAGGACAGGGAAGGCAGTGCTGTAGGGGTAAGTTAGGAAAAAAAAGATTTCAGTCCCAAATGGATGAAACCTGAGGTAGAAATGCATGTCTTAAACCCTGACTGTGGGTTTTTAGGGAGAAAACAAATTAAATGGTATTAGTACTGTACTGAATCTATTTGTTCTGTGAATCAAAAGCTGGGTATTTTTCTTGCTCCTTTGTAATTTTATTGAAGTAAAATTATAGAAAGCTTTTGCCTTAATGTTTTGGCCCAGTCTTTTCAGTGCTTCAGGGGATTGATACAGGTTACATAGCTGGCTCTCAGTCTAGTTTCTCCCTCACCAGCCTTTGCAATTCAGCGGGACTGATGGATTATAGCACTTTGGAAATCAGGCCCTAAATTCTGATCTCTACAAAACATAAAAGAGGTTGAATTGTGTATATTTTGCCCTCAACCTTCACTATATTCCTTGAAGACAATAGCAAAAAAAATCATATAAAATTGTCTCTTTATTTGGAGATACTTTAATATCGGAGGAGACTTGCTTCCAGCTAAGAAAACATTTGTTACAGAACTAAAAATGTTTGATATGCCGTTGTATCAGATAAACTTTGTTAGTGCGCAGTAGCACGGTGTTGATAATTTACGAACTCACAGGATTTTCGGCAGTAAAAGATCCCCAATGAGTGCTAAGCTCAGTGGGAAAATGCAGTCCATAAATCTGCGGCGAGAGGAGTGGAATGGGAGAGGAGCAGTTCTGCACCCACGTTTGGGAACCCCAAACCATTGCTGAAGGATGTGAGAGAGAAACAAAAAATGAAGAGATGATATCTTGGGGCATAAATGTTAATTTCAAAGAATTTTCACTTTAAATATAATGTTGGGCAAGACCCCATCTGGAAGTCCTCAACTCACTGGATACTCTAGCCGAGGAATCAGCCTCTAAATGCTGCATAGTCCCAAAGAATAATCTGCAACCTACTGTTGTGTCTTGCAGTTAGGAGAAGTGGTCACTGGGGGTATCAAGAAAGATGGAGAGAGGTCCAGGCAAGAAAAGCATGGCCAAAGTTGATGGATAAACTGGTTTCATGTGATGGGATGAAGAACAACGCCTTGTAAAGAAGAACTGGTGCTTAAGGTGAAGGGTTGTCACACCCGGGGTCAGCCAGCCCTGGATGACTTCAGAAGTAATTATGAAGTTGAACCTGGGAAGAGCCGGAGAGGGAAGAGCAAAGCAACCAGAGAAAGGCAGCAGAGGAATTTGCCAACAAACTCTGGGGAGAAAACGCAGTGCCGTGGAGGGGGAGGCCACTCGGGCACCTGTTGTGACAGCTGTGGCTAAGCATACAATGACCAGATCAGGGTGAATAATGAGAGAATCTGCTCATTTAAGAGTGTATATACAAACCCAGCAGGGACATGAAACTGTTTTGCTTTGTTTTACTGATAATGTGTTATTGGAGTCATGTCTCTGACTGTGTCCTAGAGTGGGTTCAAAACAATTACTTATATAACACAGGATGTATTTAAGTCAGGGAGGACTGGGAAGGGAGAAATGTGTGTATCTCAATTTCTGGTTAAGAAGCAAAATGAAATTAGTTTTTTCTGAATAGATTTATTGATTTCCGGTTTTCCGACACAGGGATATCCATCTCAAGGGCTGGACGCCCCTTGCAAAATTTGAACTGGAAAGTAATCAATGAATGAGATTAAGTCCGGTATGCATCTCTTGCCAGCTGCTGGCTCATACCCTAACCTGAAGTGCATTATTCTTAAAGTAAACTCCTTAGAAATGAGCTCAGTCAGTGCCGCCTCCAAAAGTTGGAGCCCACCTCTGGTCGGCTCCAGCCTGGTCCGTGGTGGTCGGGGCTGGCTGCCGGCCGGGGCAGACAGGCTGTCCCCGGCACAGCCCCGGCGTGCCGCCTTCTTGTAATGTAGAGATCGGCGAGCATCTTCTGCATCAGCTTTGGGGTTAAAGAGCCTGATTTTGAAGCGGCAAATGCACGGCTCTAGCAAAATTTCTTCCTTATGTGAAAGAAAATTGCATTTGCTGCTCACTTACAGAGCAGAGTAATATGCAGGGCAACATCAGGGGAAACAAAAGGAAAAATAAAACTCAACAGAGCCGTTCTCTGGGCACCAAGAAATAGCACAGTCCAATGCAACTGCCCGCATTGCAAACCTGATTCACAAATAATGGCGTTCTATCCAAGAATAACCACTGATACTTTAATTTAAAATGAAAACCATATTGAGAAACTTTGAGTACGAAGAGAAGACTTGTGGAATGTAAATACCTGGTGGGTGCAGCCAACCAGCACAAAATATATTTAGAAGGAGCTGGAGCTTGGTCCCAACCAAAGTGCACTGTGCTTACAGATCATCATGTACAAGGGATAAATTGCAGCAGGGTTTGTCAACTAATTTGGTGGGGGTATGAATTCTTTATCTATTAGTCAATGTAGGGAAGTATGAAGCACCTATAAACCACTCATCTCACTTTAGCTTCTTGTTTAAATTTAAAGTTGTTCTGATTTGATTGGAAAAAATGGAGGTACCTTTGAATACAGAAGTGTCAGAGGGAGTATCTTGGATAGCGCTTACTGCTGTGAGATCCTCAGGGCAGTGAGTCGGGTAGTTTGGACTTTTTTCCAAAATGAACAGCCATAAAAATTGCTTCCAGGGTAAGACCCCTTGCTCACGAGTAAATAAAAAAGATGTTCCAGGTGCCAGCACCTCAACAACATGAATGAAGTTTGCAACAGTGTGAATGAGCATCTCTCTCTGTCATTCCTGCAGCAGTTTCCCCCTCTTTCATCAGTTTTTCCATTCCTTTATTGTTGTGTATATGTACAAAGGGGATATTTAATAGGGAAACTTCATTTCTTCACCTTTTATCCTTATCCTAATGTTTTCTACTGCTGTCAGTGTTAAAAATTTCATTAACTGCAGTAGGAACAGTGTCAGATCAATGCTTTCTTTTTTTTTTTTTTTTTAAGCCCTCACAAAATTGTTTACCTTTTCTTCCCATAATTTCCACGGGGATTATAGATAAGGCTGTAACACCTATACGTAGTTTTGGTATGTTTAATACCGCACATGTAGTATGCGGTACAGGTAGTTCAACTGCAAGCATAGAAAGCCCCAGTGGGTCACTTGCATTTGATTTCATTTTATTTTGACTGTAAATCAGTGACAGTTGCTTCTTGTTTTTTTTATAAGAGAATTCTTTAAAATGCTTTTATAAAATGAAAAGTCATTGCTAAGCCTTAGAGTCCTCCATACAAGACGTGAAAACTGCAGCTTCACTAAAACCCATGCACTAAATGGGATATACATTGATGCATGCTTATGATATTGTTCTCTAGGTAGTGTCTAGAAATTTTAATTAATTTCAGATATGCCCTATTTTTGCCCATGTATGCAGATTTCAAATCTGTGCCTCCGCTGATTTTGACACTGTGCAATGATGTATCCGAGCTTTCAGATGTCTGGCTCTTAGAGTTGTGAAATGATAAAACAAACAAACCCAACCGTTTCAGCCTTGTCAATCTAGTTCTCAGTGGACAGATGCCCTGGTGCTAGAAAAGCTTCATCCCATGCAATACCTCTTGGCAGTGTCAAAAAAAACCCAGAGATCTTCTAGACGCAAAAGTAATCTCAAAAGAAATGGTGTTTGTGGCCGCGCGGAAGCTCCTGGGTAAGACTGCATGGGGAAACGTGCCTAACCTCTGCACGTGCCGTGCCTCGTTTGTGCATGAGTCGGTGATTTCTGGTCTCTCAGATAATCAGCCTGATTCTGGAGCAAGTTGCCTCTGGACAGTGATGGATTAATGGGTGAAGGTCTAGGTCTGTGCGTTGAGGTTTCTGGAATGAGCTGGGTTCGTTGTTAGAGTTTGTGGACTGCATCATTAATTAATTAAATGGTATCATTAATTATGGATGTAAGTATATTATTGGATGCTTATCCAGCAGGAATTCACTAAACTTTCTAAGAAAATGGGAGGTTTGGGGTTTATGCTGGCACACCAGCAGGGATCGCCCTGCCCCATCCATGTGTGTGGCCATGGCTCTGCACCCTTGAAGGCCACTGCTGGAGGTCCCAGCACAGCTCTTCTCCGGAGCAAAGCAGGGGAGAGGGACGAGGCTTCAGGCTGGTCTCCTGCCCACGTAGTCGGTCCGGGTTGAGCCGAGCACCGGGGGACGTGCGGTCTTGGTGGGACACAGCTCCGGCACAGGCCAGCCTGGGGAGGCAGTACCCGCCGTGGGGCACAAAACCGTCCCGAAAGTCTTGCAAGATGGGTTGAAAAACATGCAGAACCCACCGAATTTGTCGTATGGGAAACTGGCAAAGACTGAGAAAGATGGCGAATTGTTTTGGTACAGATGAGGTTTTCTTTTTGGCTAGTGATTTGCTTTTAATGTCACACATGGTATCATGAGAAGTTGCAGCATTTGGGCATTTTTAATGAATTCATATTGCTTGCATATCAGTAGGAATATTTCCACTGCAGCAAACACCATAAACAGTTTCCACACTGGGGTATGTTATACTGCCACCAGAATTGGTTCTTCTGATGGTTCATTTCTTTTATGCTGAGAATTCAGGACCAATTCAGCTCGGTTTTATGCATCATTAGAGATTTACAATTACTTTGCTATAGTTTCTTTCTGGAAGCCTATCTCTCATGGTTAATGCTACCGGAGCCCTGTTGTGTAGAGGCTGGTATTAGCCACCTTATAGCAATAAAGCGTTTGAGAAGGATTTAGAATTATGAGTGGCTAAATTCTCCGTGCAGCGACTGTAATACTGTTATCCCTTGCTGAGCTTGGGTTGAAACATTCTTTTTTTTTTTCTTCTCCTCAAATTAGAAAAAATGCTGTTTCTTCAAGAGGTTTTGAATCATTTACACGCAATTTTTTGTTGAACTGCTGCAGTGAGAAATGAGGAATTGTGAGAAATTCCATTTGGATTTCATGATGCTTAAAATATGTTTAGATTGTA
This sequence comes from Elanus axillaris, assembly GCA_026212715.1. Lineage (NCBI taxonomy): Eukaryota > Metazoa > Chordata > Aves > Accipitriformes > Accipitridae > Elanus > Elanus axillaris. The sequence continues at coordinate 22,002,804 of JANZLQ010000040.1, forward strand.
TTAGTATATAATGAAAAGAAGGCCTCCTCATTTTTTATCTCACTTTGAAAAAGTGTAATCATTATTTGTGACTTTCTTTTGATTTTTAGATTTTACATGTGTCGCTAGAGTCAATAAATTTCACAAGCTTTGCCTTTGGACAACAAGCAGTGGATCTGTATGTGTTATAACCCACATAATTCACATTTTAGATAAACACACTATTGCACTGAAACAAACACGATAGGCAGTGCATAATATGGGCCCAATCTGAAGGCCATTAAAATCAATGAAAAGATTTCAAATTAACTTTTATAGCCTTTGGATCAGGCTCTAAATGGGCAAATTACAGTTATGGAGTTTCCCATTTACATACCTGTGTGCTGCATTTAATATATTTTATGGAATTGAAATTACTTGGTGCTCTTTTTCATGCTTTTTTAGGATAAGAATTTGCCAAGGGCATCAACAGCAGTTTTCCCAGGCTTCAGCACAAGGATTATATAGTCAATCCACAAATGACTCAAATCTTTGAGAAAACGGACATGGTTATCAGAGAGGCTTTGACGACAGCAAGGACGGGCGCGCTATCTGCCGTATTCCATCAGAGATTCTCCTTCCCTCTCATTAACATACTCAGGACATCAGCACCAGCCATCGGACCCAGGGGAATCGCTCAAAACTTTTAAGGGAATATGCACAAACCCTCGCCCCTGCGTTCTTTTAAATCGATCAAATCAGATTTGTCTTGTGTGAGGTTAGCAGAAAGGCTAGGGCACGGCAGCAATAGGAGAGAGATTCAGAGGTTGCAAGGAATTTTCAAATCCATCGTTATAACTTGGTAATCTTTCTTCTTTCACAGGGTTCTTGAATCCCACCGAGGATGCACAGAGCTGATCTCTAAGTCTGTGATATCTGCTGCCGCTGTAAGTGCGAGAAAGAGATGCCTCTACCTGCTCTTTCTCAGTGCCCTGTAATGAAAAACGCTTTTGGAGCAACACTGGAAATAAGCCATCCAACTATCTGATTAAACCTCTTAGGAAGCTGTCACTAATCACCTTCTCTGCTCTTGATGGAATATATTTATGCATTATAAATATACTTACTGTGTGTGCGCGCCCCATAAATCACATTCAGCACTTGTATATGATGTATAAGCACATTCTATAGAATACACACAAATACAGATGCCAAACTCCCACAGAGTTCATCACTGGAAAATGTTTGAAGGATCTGATCCTTAATATTTAATGAGCAAGATGCTATTTCCTTCCTCAGCTTTTATCTCTGGTTTGGCATAGTCATTAAATTTGTTGTTTCCTTGCAAGATTATATAATTTATGACCTAATTTTAGACTTTTGTGTAACTGTGCTAAACTACTCGTTGCGTATCTGGATTTCTTTATGAGGAGTGTTTCGGCGTTAGACAGCAGCCAGAACATGACTGCTCAGCTATGAGCTTCCCATCAGTAAGGAGTTACAGGCATTACAGGAAAACAGCCCAACAACATTCAGATGGCATTACAGGATTAGATTGTTTGTGGTTGGTTTTTCTTTCCCCTGTAAAGATATGATTTAGCAGCATTTCCAAAGCCCGCCGTCTGCAGCGGTTGGCAGGAATCCCCAGGTAATACGCTAATCACCCAGCAGCTCCTATGGCTTAAAATGACTTTGAGACCACTCTGGGACAAACTCATGCAGCCTTCATTGCAGGGAGGGATGTACGGAGCTGGGGACAGCGGGTGAAGAATGACACGTACGGCTTTAAAGTGACTTCAGTCCCCTCGCCCTTGGGAAGGAACCGCTTGCTGCTGCACCAGCCTGGCTGGGCTGGTTTTTCCGCTGCACAAGGTGTTGCCCGATAACTCCTAAATGAATTACGCTAAAGCTGCGGCTGCATTTTTTTTGTGTGCCTTCTGTGTGTCCGGGGCAATTCGGCGGTGTCATAAATAGTGCCATGAGTTTCAGGTATTTTGTCAATTTAAACCATATTGTTTGGACCAGTCTTTCATCAAATTTAATCTATCAGCTATTGCGTTAATGCGTTTTGAGAGCACTTTATTCTGGTGTTTAAGGGGGAAGCGGCTCGCAGTCGAGCACAAGGTTAGACGCTTGCCTTGTGGCCGCAGCACCGTTATGAGGCTTTTTTCCTCTTTTTCTGCCTTACCCCGAGGTACCTGACACGGATGCCAGAGGTGGGGTGCTGCACCCTCAGACCAGCGCCCGGAGCGAGAGGGACCGCGTACGTACCTGCCGCTCAGCGCACCCCGCTGACATAGTAACCCCCCTAACTTAAGGCAGCCTATGGGCTGAGGCGGGTGCCTACACAAAAGAAAAATAATCCTTGTGAAAAGGTGACACTCTTTCTTGGAATAAGATAGATTGGAGAGTGTATCTGCTTGGCTTTAACGGAGCAGTTCCAGGAAAGCAGCAGTGACCAAAGTGTTTTCAGTATCACATAATTCAAGAGTAAAATCATAATTCCAATTACCATTTCAGCCATTTCTGGCCTTGGGAAACCTATGCTAATATTTATTATTGTATGATTGACCTATGATTTCTTCATCATTTACATTAGCAACTATGATATTCATAGTAACATCCCTTAAATCATATAAGCAGATGTCAGCAGTGCATGATGAAGTCACATCCTGCAGATTTTTTATTTACTTAGCCTGTTTTTTTCCTGGTAAAATAACATCGTGAGATGCATAATCTCACCTCCACGAGGCCTCTAGGGGCATATATAATCACAGAATGCATTTTCTATAATCTCACAAAATGAGTCAATTCTATCTGAGGTACAAACAGTTATACAGAGTCAGTATTTCACTTCCATCATTGCCTGACATCATCTTCCACACAGTGCAAGAAAATATTTACTTAGCTCTTTGACATGAATTGCCACAAAGCCTTTGGAACAAAAAAATTGAGGAAAGCGAGGAATTAAATGGAACAACTTGGTTTAAAGAATTTAGCCCCTTTTCTGGGTGCAGGATCTAGGTTTGTAACTTCGTCAAATGTTTTCTTACAATGGCCGGACTGGCCGTTTGTGCCTACGCACAAATCAGAGGCTTGCCCAGAATTTCCAAAGCTGGAAGCTGATCCTCTTTCTTCACCATCTAAATATTTTCTTTGCCCAAGCGAGCATTTGCCTGGGTGAATTAAGCTACTGCATTTATTTTCCAGCCAGCTTCCCGAGGCATGTTGTTTCTGACGCTTTTCCGCGCGAAGCGCTGCAGAGCAGGCAATACTTGACAATAACCTCCCTGAAAACAGCTTATTGCTCCATACAGCCGTTATCGGCTGTTATTCTTATTAGCTCTAAGATAACTTTTAATTCTTTCTGCCCCTCCCAGCACAGGAGAGGGCACCGACAGGCTTTTGGGAGTCGGACCGGTGCATTCCCGCTGGGAAGCACAGCCGCTTCGGCACCGCGCAGGTGAGGTGCCAAGGGCAGCCTGGGGCTTGTCACCACCTTCAAGGAGAGTCGATATAATTGTATTTATCCACGAAAGGACAGTAAAACTTTTTTTCAGATTTTTTTTTCCGGTAACGTGTCAAAAAGTTTTAGTTCTCCGTTTGTCTCCCGTACCCATTACTTGGCTTCCCTGCCTCAATCCAGCTCCGACTTTTGTTCACCTCCAAGAGCACGGCCAGGCGCCTTTCAGCATCTCCTCGGGAAAAGTGCCACGGCTGCGGAGCTCGGGAAAGCGGGACCCATCGGTGCCAGCCGGAGAGGGCTGTCTTTGATCGTCGTCGTCTCTCATCCATCGCTTTTTTACTGAAGTTAAATTCTTCTGAACTTACATTGCCTCAAAGGGTTTACCTGGCTCAGCGGGTGCCAGGCTTAGGATGTTTCAGAGAGTTTTTGGATCATTTTGAACAAATTTTTAAGGTTCGTGGGCTTATACAGCCTGTCAGGCAGGTGGACTCTTTTCTACTCTCTGGGCATGTAGCCCTGAAAACGCCCTCTCATTTCGAGATGTAAAGCGAGGTAAAAAGGTCAGAATAGTCCTAGATCATGTTTCTGAAGATTGGCGGTGTATAATAATTATTAACAGTTTCTGTAACGGTGCAGGTTACAGACATGGGACCAAACACCTGCAGTGAACCTCCCCAGGCGAAATTCTCCTCGGCTCCAATCACGGTTTTTCCGGAGAAGAGACTGCTGGCTGCGCTCAGGGCAATCCGCCTGTTCCTGGTTTAAGAGGCACTTATAATCTACAGCTAAGAGACTTATTAGCAATGTAAAAATGAATTTGAAGCAAGAAAAGTATTCTTCCTAGAAGAAATATATTTTTTGTAAAATTAGTTTTGCTGACAGAAGTAATTGGGCTGACTCCTTGTGACTGTGGATGTTATTTGTTGCCCCTTATCTCACCAAAGCAAAGGGTACCAAATACTTTGAACTTTGTAAATAATTGTTTCCAAAGTGTGTTTTTTTTTCTCTCTATAAATTCTTTAGAGAAAAGCTGCCTTCTAATCCTTTCTCTTCCGAAGCTTTTACAGCTCAGCTTCTTCCCACTCTAGATATCTTTTATTTTCCCTTTTTGGGTTTTAATATTTCTTAGATATTAGAAAAGTCTCTTCTAAAGGTAAATCTAGAGCTTTTGCTCAGATTGAAAAAGACATTCCTAAAGCTTTAATAAACTGGAGAGAGAGAGAAAAAAAATAAATAAAAGAACATTATTTCAAGCTGCCGCAGATGCTGGGCTTGTGGCTCGGAGATGCGTGCCAAGAGCCTGACCAGTGCCCAGAGCCGGGGTCCTGGCCATCGGTCTGGCTGTTTTTTCTCGCTCCATCCACCCGGCTGGTGCAAACGGCCGGCGGAGGGGTTGGTCCTTCCCTGATTCTTCATGTCTTCTGGGCTGGACAGGAGCTGGGAGCTGCTCTGCTCCCCCCCCTCGCCCCATTGCTTGCTATCCCCTTGTGTGCTGAGGACAGGGGCACGGTTTTCTTACAAATGCAGTTTTTCTGGATTTTATTTCACTTTTGCAACCACGGCAACAAATACCAATGCAGAAACAGGACAGAAAGCTCTCCCAGAGTGTGCGTTTTTAAAGCAGTGTCAGAGGCCTGCAGGAAATCCACGCTTATTATTTGCATAAAACCAAGCACGTTCACCGATGTGGGAGAAGTGAAATGCTGGAAAAGCAAGACATGGCTTATTCCATCATCCTGGAAAGGTGAACGCAAATGGTTTGAGTTATTTGTCTCTCTGCCATCTATTTGTTTACTTCTTTTGGCAAAAGACACGACTAATGAGAAGTGTATGTCTCTAACCAGAGCAGTTACCCTGCCTTGGGTTCTCAGAAGCGACAAAGACGGGAATGGTTTGGGCAGACCTGTATAGCCCAGAAAAATAAATGACAACTGCCCGTGCTCCTGTTGCCACTGGATGTTCAATCCCGGTCTTCAGCCTAAGGCAGCAACAGAAGCCAGGGAGCAGCAAAGCCCAGGCATCCGTGGGCAACTTCTGGAGTCTCAGAGGCTTCTTAGCAGATCCCAAAGGAATGATCTTGTTGAGACACCTTGTCGTGTCAGTCTCGAACCAAGGGCACAAAACCCCCACGGCCCGCGTAGGGCTCGTCAGCGCTTTGTCCAGTCAAGACCCAGCTGCTGTTGAGGGATGCTGATGGGGTTCTGCCGTGGTGCCGGTCCCCAGCTCTCCTCCAGCGCCAAGGTGGGGGAAGTAATTCCTGTTAAGCCCAGCTGTGAGACTTACTTCTTGAGTCTTCAAGAAAGAACTTGACAGTAGGAGGCTCCCACCAAGACTGATTGTCTTTCTCTCTCCTTCCCTCCTTCCTTCCCTCCTTCCTTCCCTCCTTCCTTCCCTCCTTCCTTCCCTCCTTCCCTCCTTCCCTCCTTCCTTCCCTCCTTCCCTCCTTCCCTCCTTCCCTCCTTCCCTCCTTCCCTCCTTCCCT
>JANZLQ010000040.1:22008809-22025921 GCA_026212715.1 Elanus axillaris
CTTCCTTCCTTCCTTCCTTCCTTCCTTCCTTCCTTCCTTCCTTCCTTCCTTCCTTCCTTCCTTCCTTCCTTCCTCTCCTCCAAAGCCAGCGTTTTCAGGTCTTAGGTGCCACCAGCAGCTCCCCGGGCACTTGGTTAATGGTTTGCTCCCTGACCCAGCTGAAGCGGGAAGGAACTTAAAATTTCCAGTATTTTTTTCTTAAAACAAACAAACAAAAACCCGATTTTTAAGAAGGCACCTTACAGCAGAGTCCAAATAGGAATGTTTGCATTCGATACCATCCGTCAACACTGCGACACCGAGGGAGCGGCTACTCCAGCTCCTTTCATCGCGGTGGACAGAAGGAGCTGTCAGGGAGCCGCGTGCGGCCGCCGCGCCGAGCCGGGTGGGAGCCATGCTGGCAGAGATCCCTTCCGCAGAGGGGATTTCTGCACTGACAATTTTTGGCTCCTTTAGGTTACTTTGGAGCTGCACAGAATATGTAATGTTCTGCACTTGCGGAGGGGCTGACAGGGAACTTAAATACAGATTGCAAAGATAGATCATCTCCCAGCATCACTTTGTTTTCTGCTGCTCTAAAATCATTTTACTTGTTCCTGCAGCTACTATAAAGCCAGAAGAGCTCTCTATATTTGCTTCCCGGATGCCTTTTTCTCCTCTGCTTACAACTATAAAAGCATCTTTTCATGCTCCAAATCAGAGATAAATTGAAATCTCTGCTGAAGAAATAAAACACAAGGCTAATCAAATTGTAGCACAGGAAGCAGCCTTCAGCCAGTGCATTTTTTGAGAGCTATTTTTAGAATATATTTTTATTTTGTCACTCCATATGGGAAGTCAAACCCATATGGTTTGGGAGAATGGAAGGTTGTGCTTTTATAGAGATCTCACAAACCGTCCCTGCTCAGCCACGTACTTAAACATGTGCTTAAATCCAATTGTCTGCGATGGGACTGAAGCACATAAACTCCTCGTGACTGGGGCCTCGGGCCCTGTCTGAGGTTGTAACAGTATTATTCCCTCCTGAGATGTAAAACTATTCCATATTCGTTAAACCAGTCTCCAGTTAACTTGGCTCTTCTTAATTACGACATTTCTTATTCATACGCCTTTTTTTTTTTTTTTTCCTTTTCATTTCTTCATTTCTCCTCCATCATTTGGACGCCCTGATGAACGCAGTTGGTCCAGCACCAGCCAGGAGGCAGAGCTGAACGTCCCTCGCCATCGCTCTCCCGCTCTTCCCAGTAGATGTTGCTACCCTGCAAATATCAAGATTAATGCGGTGCTGGGGAATATGGCTGTGTTCTGCCCACAACACCGCGGCACCTTCTGAGTATGCTGATGAAGCACTAATTGGCTAGAAAAGGTATCGTTCTTCTGATGAACTAAATGTGTAAAATTAGAAACATGTCCTCAGTGTTAATTCACCAGACTATCCATTTCACTTGTGTTTTAGGTTGTTCCATGAGACTTAACCAACAGTTATGTTTCTCTTAAGGAATTTCATGGGATGGTTAAAAACACCTACAGAAAGCTTCAAACCTGGTAAATCCCAAAGGATCATTTTGTGAATATTTTCTATTGTAATCCTGGAGCTTCTTCCCTGTGCAGTTTCTCAGAAGGTGCAATTAAAAAAACCAACCAACCAAATTTAAAACGTGTTATTGCTTACAATTTGAAAGGCAAAATCTACCTGAGCCTGCGTTCCTTGTGCTCCCAGCTCTATCGCTGACTGCACTACTGAGGTACAGGCGAGGAGGGATGCCCCTAAAGCAGTGATATCAGCACGTGTGATAACAGGGAAAACCTGAGTTTTTCAGTCTTAGCAAATCCGTAGAGGTGTCGGTGTCCAGGTCAACCTGTCGGCTGCCGAATGCCCAAATCTATAATTAAAAATCATCTTGGAAACTCAAAGGGCTCCTGGGGTGCTCCGCGGGCAGCCTTTCGCTGCCGGGGCTGGCAGGCAAGCTGCAGGCAGGAGAAATGCAAATCGGGAATGGCTTGTCCCGTGGGTCACCCCGGCTGTACGCGCGGAAAGCCAAGCAGCGCTGTGCGGCAGGCAAGAGGCAAAGCTAAACTGCACGTCAGTTAGTATGAAATGCTTAAATAACTATTTTAGTATGTCCGGCATGATAGCTGACTTTGTCTACAAGTGATCTGCCAGACACAGCAAAATGCAGCTGGATGCTTTTGTCAGCATCCAATATTTGTATATCAATATTTGTATATTGAACAGAGGCTCAGAAATACGGGTGGTGTGGATGACATGGGTTCAGCGGAGCAAACACCCTGCAGAACTGCTTTCTGACTAAAGGAGAAGTCATTTTCTGGGTTATTTTTGACTCCAGAGTTGTATTTGGCCCCAACTTGGAAGCAGTGCTGAAGAAAGAACAGGGCATTGGCAGTTAATATTTTTATGCTTTTTTTTTTTCCTTAGGAGACACTTCTCCACCAATTTTTTTGGATAAAGTGCAATGGGAATAGGACTGCGCAGTGGAGAATTAAGTGTGGCAGAAGGATGGGAAGCGTGAAGATTTCTGAGATGGTTTGGATGCTGCTTCCACCAAGTCGAAGGGATGTTATACTAGAATTGTTCATCAAAATTGAGACCTCATATGGATTATTCTATTGGAAAATCAAGAAAACAACCACTGATTTTTTCCCCACAAATACAAAGCAGAGACCTTGTGTAAGAGGAGATGATGTTAAAATAACCAAGTACCAGAAGGGTCTAAAAGGAAAAGCCTGAGGTTACAGCAGAGAGAAACCGTAAAAAGCTTTAAAAGACATTTTATAAAGCCGTATTTGTATTCAAAATCTATGATCATTTTGAAATCAAAATAACTGCTGTTAGATTATTTGCTCAAAGCAGCTTTATAGTCAGAACCCCCCCCCCCCCCATTGCTTGTATCCCACTTTAAAAAATAATTCTATACCATTCTGAAATCACAAAAGACAATAAAAATCACCTGGATTTATGATGCTCGGGTGTATTGGAATTAAATGCACGTAGCTGGGTTTTCCCGGGAATGTTATTCTCGAATATTTGAATAACATGACTTTTGGACCAGGTGCTTGGGTGGTGTGTGCGACGTGGGTACGTGAGCCCTGTGAGGTGGAGTCGTGACGTTGCTGCGGTTCCGGAACATCACGTAGCACGGCTCGACATCATGGCCCCAGCGAAGCCAAGCAAGAGTTTGCTGGTGACTCCAGGGGAGCCAGAACTTCATCTCAGGCCTGGAGCTGCTGATGGAGAATGCCGCAGGCTGGTGACCTGGAGCAATTTCAAGTCAGTGACGTAGAAGTGAAAAAATTCCTTGTCACATAACTGATCTCATCGACAACCCGAGGTACCCAAATTTCACTTTGGATTTTCTACTGACTTTCCATTCCCCGTGCAACTATGTAGATAACATGTTAAGGCATTATTCTTAAAAAAGTAAAGAATTAATTTCTTTAAGAGATGGGCGATTTGTAGAAGACATTTGTGTAACTTTGCATTCTAAATGTGATTTATATTTACAAATAAATTTGCATAAAATCTCCAGCTCTTGATGTCATAGTTCTATTTTATCTTTAATTCAGATGCTCAAGAAATGTAAATTATTTTTTACAGCTAAATAAAAGCTCTACAAAGCTGCCAGGAAAGAATAATGAGATACACATTGTGCCATGCAGCCATGATAAATCCAGCAGCACCATGGTTACAGTCAAAATGTGAGGCCATCAGCAACTAGGGAATATCAATACGTTTAGATTCCTCTGACTAGATTTAGCAAACTAATCTGAACTGGGGAAGCTCATGGCACTAGGTCAGCAAAAGAAAATCTTTACCTGAAAGGTAGACAGGGGCCTAAAATGGGGAGGCACTGTCGGTTTATATGGCAAAGGTTTGTTACAGATTAAAAACATCAGCCGTAGTTGGGTCAGGCTCTGCATAGGCGCTTGCAGAAAAGAAGATATCAGCTTTCCTGTTACATGGCGAGGTTTGCAAATTATGGGTGGGTTTGCTAATGATAGTATGGGCTTACAAAATACGGCTTGGTCATGAGGATGGCACCAGTGAGAAGGTATACTTGCACTCCCTTAGTCATTGTGTTAAAAGGCTCCAGAGCCGTGGCTCTGGATTGACTAACAGGTGAAGAAAGGGGTTCCCCTCGTTAGGAAATTAACTCAAACATGAGGAGTTAATTATACCAAACAAGGGTGTGAAGAGCCTCAGCTGATGGTAATCAAAGGACAGTAAATAAAAGGTGCACCAAGCCCACGCTATCCCTTTCTGGGTGAGGAGGCTGAAGGGATGAGTTGTCTGGATTTTCAAGAGGACGATATTTGCTTTCTATGACTTGCGGCAGCAGATGCAGGTAGGTCTCATCATTCTCTGTTTTTTGTCTCGTCTCTGACTATGTTTCCCCATAACACTTGGGTTTTTGGTGTGCGATTTTGTTGTTTGTTGGCTGCTGGAAGTGTCTTAATCCACCCCGCTCTTTATGTAAAATGAACTAAAGCTGATCCGGACAGCACCGCTGACTTGTTGCTATTCCCTTTTTGCTGACTTACAGTGGTCTTACTTTAATTAAACTCATTATTGAGTTCGGACGGCTCCAAGAGCGGTTTGCCAGGAGCTAGGTGACTGCTCCAAGGCTCTTTGCAGGAGGAGGCGTACAGAGCACGGGCGGGGATGGAGGGGTGCACTCGGTGTTTTCTGGGTCACCAGCCGTGTAAGATGTTTAGAGGAAGGTGCTGTGATGAAGTCTCCTGTAGTGCCTAAATTTTGCAGAATCTGTTGGCTTTAGAGCCGTCGTTGCCAAATTTCATTTTGTGGGAAAGCGTATGGGGTGTCCAGCAAACCCTGTGTTCTGGAATCTGCTGCTTTTCCCCTTTGGGTTTCCTCTTCCAGACAAAAGAGAATCAACGGTTTTGTGGTAAGATTTATGTGGGTACCAGACAGGACACTGCACGATGCTGAGCACCTCGTCACGTAGGTGCTGAGCCTTTTAAGCCCTGTGGGTTTAAGGGCTGCTGGGTCCTCAGCACCCCGCAAGCTGAGCCCTGTGATGCTCGGTTCTCCGAAGCGTGTGGACAACAGTTTGCAGTGAATAGGGACAGCCTAAAACTTGCGTCAAAAGAAACGCTTTGTTTTGCTGAATCAGGGCAGTGAATGCATGTGCATCTCGGAGAGCGTGGATGGGCCTGTTGACTCCTAAGGACCACTCATGTGCCTTAATTGACTATGTGCATGAATGCTTAACTGGTTGGGATCAGCATCAACATCCCTGAATGTCAAGCTCTCTTCTGTGTCTATTTTGTAAAGCTAATGACCGCCAGGCATTAAAAACCTGGTTCTGGTCTTTGGAGATGCTGAGGCATCTTATTTCATATTTTTTAAAGGTGAATGCCTTCACCTTAAAATAAAATGTCTTTATTTCAGAGACACTGGAGCATAGAAAAATGGAGCGCTGTAAACTTAATGTCCTTGGAAGTTTAAGATTTTTTTAAAGTGTCCATAACTTAAAAAAGGAACCACATAATGCTGCTTAGAAATGTTTAAAAACAAAGAAGTCATGCTCGGCAGGCAGCTCTTATGACAAGGCTCTGCCCAGAGTGAATTTTTATGCTTGAGTTATAAACCCTTGAAAAATGGGGATCCTAATGCAAAAGCTGACACAGCTTTAACTAAAGCAGCTCTAGTAAGTGCTGCTATAATTATTTGCTCATTAATTACAAATTTTGCAAGACACGAGAGTAACACAAATTGGAAAATAGGAATAATTATCAGTAATAATGCCACAGAAGCTGGACACATTGAAAGTATCTTCCTCTTTAAATTTAATAATAGCAAGACAGCTAGGAAACTAATAAGAAATACATAATTGAAAATTAACCTTGCAAATCTGCTGTTAATAAACCATGGTACTCTTGCGTTACAATAATTTTACAGAGCCCTTAATTTGCATTTGAAGTGTTATTCCAGGTAATACTTTGTGTGTTCACAACAATTACTGTGTCTTTGAATTAAAACAAAAATGCAAAGGGAGGATTTAGTATAGCTGAACGGTAAAGAATAGTATATACTGTAGTTTTTAGTAGCTCAGAGCCCGAATCACTGGAACCCAAATGTACAATGGTGATTTTTGTGCCGGCTGTTATGTCTGAATGCCGTTTTGTTATTGTTGAATTCGAGCATTGTGGTGTTCTGTGCTTTCATCCTTAGCCTGTGTAAATATACCACTTGGGCTGTTGGATCGCTCGCACTTTCCCATCCTCCGAGGTGCGAGGCTGGATTACTTGGGGATGCTTGAAAGCATCCAGTGTGTTGGTACCAGGTAGTGTGTGGTCCTTGAAACGTTCTGCTACAGTGCATGGTTTTACTATTGTGTTTGAGCCGTTTTAACGGATCTAATGGGGGCAGGCTGCTGGAGGCACCGGGGTTTGCTGAGCAGGGTAAGTCAGATTAGCCTGTGGTTTAATGGAAAGGTGACGCTTTACTGCAGGCTGGCACCTTGTGCCTGAGGTTTGCCGGTGGCTTTCTGCTCAAAGGGAGATGGTACTTCCTTATGGATGTCTTATATCTGTTATCAGTCAACAGAAGTCTGTAGAAATCTGTTAAATCGATCCCTTTGCAGGTAAGGATGAAGAAAATTCTTTATTCAAAACTCAGGCTGAGTCAACTGCTCTAGCTAAGGATCTCCTGCTCATAGAATAAACCTGATGAATATTGCTGCCTGCTCCTTGCATTCAGTCACAGAAAACTTGTACATTTGTAGCCAAGAAGTGTTTTGCAATTTTGGAGCTTATAGCTACTGAGCTCTGACCGCTCAGCTGAAACGAGAGGCTGGACTGCAACAAAGAGAAACAGCCCTGACTGCAGGCTTGCACTTATATCGCAGTATTAATGGGAGTGGAGGTATATACAGGGTTTCAAAGTTGTGTATGGCCAAACAGCTTAAAAAAAAAAAAGTAAATAAAAAAAATAACCCGGAGACCTACAGTGTTTGGCATCAGAAAGGAGGAACATTGTACACAAACAATTGGGTTAAGAGTTTGCACTGCAAACAGGGTTTCTGCACAATTCCAACCTCCATCGAGGGCTGCATGTAAAATGTTGGCTTCTTTGTGCAAACCCACAAATCCTAGGGAAAAGGCCATTAGGGGTCAGCAATTCAGCTGTTTGTCTGCTCACTTTATGTAAGAGGTTAGCAGCAGTATGCTTTTTGTCCAAAGCCAGCAATAGCAGGAACAGCTTGTTTCTGAAAGGGCTGTGGCTCCCCTAGTAGTGATAGAAGAAGGGGTCCTGAAATAAACCTTGAATGTGGATAGTCTTTGATTTGACCTTTTGTCCATTTATTTGGCTATAAGCGTATGCTTAGCGCAGCATTTGACTCCTGTCTTTCCCTTCCCTGGCAGCCTATATAGCTTAAGCACCACCGACACAGAGGTTTTTCCTCCATTTCAGTACGTTTCAGGGAATTTGGAAAACATTGCAATGTGGGACAATTAAGGCATTTTGGCTGCTCGAACTCTTCCTCCAGAGGATCTCGGGATGTTGTACGGAAAAGCAAACCTTCCACCCCCTTGCAGCCTTGGGGTGAAGTCCCGACAGCGTTGCAGGTCTTGGGGGCTGCAACCCACGGGAGGAGAGGATGGCGATGTCCCCTCCAAACACCTTTAAGATCAGTTTTCATTTTTGTATTTTTTTTTAAGATGTAAACTGACTTTAAAGTCTCTTCTGCTTTGGCGGCAAACCACGGAAAGCTCTCAAAACAGTGGAGTAGGGCTTATTTCTGTGAACTCACTGTGGCTGTGTCCGACTTGAAATGTGCTGACGTGAGGAGAAGGTCACTTGATCCATGAAGTTTTTGGTGTGGAAATGGAGCAGCGGGAGCAGTGGGTGTTCCTCAGCTTCAGCCCGGTCAGGCTGTAAGCATTGCATTTGCGAATGTAAGAATTAACGGCGTGGAGTTGAGATGCGACCCAGTGAGGGACTGCTGAAGAGGGTTTCGATGCAGCTTCCCTCCCAGGTGTGTCCGTAGGTCCTGTTGGGAAGTCTCCTGCAAGACCGAAGCCAGTGCTGGGGCTGGGCTGGATTCCTCGTGGGAGCTCAGAAGCTCGGCCAGCCCGGGAGAGGCACTGAGCAGAGCTTTCTGTGGGAGCAGAGGCACGTCTTGGGTAGAGAAAGCCTTGAGAGCTGAATGGATGAAGAAGAGCAGGGAGTGGGCAGTCACTGCTCCAACCTTGAGAAAAAAGGAGATGGAAAATACCCTCTCCTCTGTCTGAAAAACAGGAGGCTGGGGGAGAAATATGCCTCTTAATGATGCTCCTGAGGCAGCCTCTGCTAGTGATTCCTGATCAGTATTCTGTTCATCACCACTTTCTCAAGGAAAGACATAAAGGATCAACTTAGCCAAAAGGAAGCTATTTTTAGAAGAAGGAGAGATGATTTTTTTTCCCCCTAACCATTCTGCTGTTATTTATGTTGCATAGTTCTTGAGTTATTTATTTCAGTGGGAGCTGATGCAAAGTGGGACGGTGTTTAATGTGTAGAAGGATGGTGAAATCCATCCTACAGCTGTCCTTGCTATTTCAGGGCTGGGCTTTGATAGTCTTTCCAACCTTGCAAATTGGATGGTGCTTTCTGGACATTATCAAAGTGTCGCTGATTGCAAGGGGTGTTTGTCATCTCCAGTCCCTTTGGCTTGCAGCGTGCTGCCCATGCTTCTGCAGTTTGTCACTGCAGTATATTTTAACCTGTCACTTAACTCACCCATATGCATTTTTAAAACACTAAAAAGCAACTGATAATTCAAAGTGCGCTCCAAGGTAAAAATAAAAAATGTTAATACTTTTCATCGATTGAAGCTAATTTATGCGAACTGGGCTCTGCTTGCAACTGCAGCAAGGTATAAATGGTGACATCATTGAGCGTGAGCTCTGCCAACCTGAGTTAGTGTTGGAATGACAATGGAGTGATTTAACTATCATGATCTCACTTAATATTTCATACTTAAAATGTAGCCTAACCTGTAATTCAGGGTTACATGAAGTACATGTTGCAGAGTTGCTTCAGAACAGATTTTTGACACAAACTTTGAGGTTAAAGGAAATGTTTGAGTGACGTACATACTGCATATGCTGTTCTTCTGCAAGGCTGGTGGAAATCCTTTCAAAAAGGAAAACTTACTGTGGAATGTTTTCTGTTTTATATAAATGTGTACATGTATATAGACATACACACACAAAGGGGGAAAAAATCTGGTATGTTGTCTTAAGCTTTCTCATATGAAATTGTCACAGGAAAAGAAAATTACTTGCATCAAACAAATACAGCTGCAGTTTTTAAATCCCAAACCCTGTCATCCTCACAACAATGACGACACCAAAATACTGTAGACATGATGGGCCATGAGTTAGAACTTTTCACAGATTTGGCTTCCAGCCTCTTTTACAGAAACAGTGCCGAAATGACCTTGCATTCAGTAAGAGAGGTATTGCAGCTGGTCTGAAAAAGCATCAGGTAAAGGAGCAGAAAAAGAAAAGTATGTTTTACTTGATCCTTTGGCTCCCCAGGTGTGTGGCCGAGGGGCGAGGATGTGCTTCTCCTCCCCGTACCTCGGTGCCAGCCTCTGTAGTTTGCTCGTCTTGCACTTTTTTTCATACCGTTTGTGTGAGAGTTAGAATAACAAGGTCTTCTTAGATCAGCGCATGGTGAGGAGCGGCAGAGCTTAGGCTGAGTGTGTTGGAAAACAGTATCTAAGCTATTAGGACAGTCTGACCGAAAAGCAAATGGTAACAGGTAGCCTTCCACTCAAAACTGCGTAGGCAAGATACTTAAATTTCTTTAGGATGAAACTCTGGACGTAGGAGGGCTTAGCTGCTAAACCTCGGCTGCAGCAGTAGAAGGTTGGGACAGATGAACCAGGACAAGCTTTTCCTATTTGTGTAGGTTTAGCCAGTCTTCTGGCCCTGGCACTGTACCTAAAGGATCTTTGGCTCTTGTAGACATGAGATGGCTGTGGGGATGGCACCAAACTGCGGGAAGCAGTCAGCAAGTCAAAGGACAAGACTGTCTTCCAACACGGTCTTGACAGGTTGGAGAGATGAGGTCCTGACCCTCACGAAGGCCATTGTAGACAACACAAAGTCCTGCACCTGGTTTGGAGTAACTCAGTGCACCCGTACAGGCTGGAGACTGGCCGAGAAGCAGCTTTGTAGAGCGTAAGTCACCGGTGTGTCCTTGCAGTGAAGATGTCAGTGCTCAAAGCTTGAATGGAAGAGGCTCTGCCTTTGAAGTCAGCCCTGTTTTCAACAAGGGGTTCAGCCAGAAAGCCTGCCGAAACCCCTTCCAAATGACGTTATTTTGTGATTAGTTAACAGCCATTTTGCAACTGCCTGTAAAGGACAGGAAGGAAAGATTTGGGGGTAAGTTTTTCTCTAGGAATGTGGTATTATTTGCACCTGCAGTTCAATTAAGTCTAAGATTTGCAAAGATTCATTCTTCATGACCTTAAGGGTCAGTGTTGCTGCTCCTTTTTGGAGAGAAAAAAGACAATGAGTATCCCAGAAAGAATGTGGTCAAGCCTTGAGTCTGCAAACTGCCTCGTTGTCTGGAAAAATGGCCTTTCTTCCCCTGTGAGGGTGTCATGTTCTGTGTCATCAAGCCAGGTCTCGTTGCTCATTGGTGGCCACCAGCAGCCCATATCTGAAAGCACATTTTGGTGGTTACTCAGCCTGTCTGAGGCTGAGACATTTCGTACTTAAGCAGGGAGGGTAGATTTCATTGGTAAAGTTTTTTGCACCCATGTTTGAAAATCTTTTGCAAAGACATTTTCCATACCAGTAGAATGGCCTTGTCACTGCTATAAATACTTAACAAAAGCAATCATTATTAGTTCAAGTGTTTAAAATATAGTGACATCAGTAGTACTCATCAATATGAGTCTTTCAGTTGAATTAGGATAAGAGGAAGAAGGGGAGGTTGTTCTAGAATTCTTAGTTTATTTAAATGTAACTTCAGGATTATTTTTTTTAGTCCAGAATGAATTTCCAGTCTTCCTTACAGCTGATAAAAAAATTTTATGGTTTTTCAATCAGAATCAGCTTAAGCCACTAGAAAACATCCTTTGTTCCTATATTGATAGAAACCCAGTATTCTCCTTTCTTCCTGTTTGGCCTCCCCTGCCCTGGAAGCAATGGGAGTAAACACAGTAGAAGGATTTGTATTACCAGCAAAGAAGAACAATTGCAGCAGTGTTTAAATTCACAAGGTTTGAGGATTGTAATTGGAGTTTATATGGGGGGTAGGGAGGGAATGTTTATCCCACTTCATTTTTAGAGGCTCTCCATTTGTGTTATCTGTGCTTATGGCACAGGGACAAACGTTTTTCCACATAACAGAAATAATTCTGATTCTGTTCCAAAAATAGCCTGGGAGCCATGAGATCCCAGGAATAGGTTCCTCCCTCTAGTGGCAGCAGAAAGGAAGATGCAGAGCTCTCGGATCAGGTAGCTTTCCTTCTTTAGAAAAGCATAGGAGGTAAAAGACCTGCTGGTTTGTGGGTTTTTGTTTTACCACTTCAAAGAAAGATTCGTAGGGCACAAAACATCTGCAACTTCTTTATGGTTCTCCTTAGTCACTGAAATACTTGTAAAACCAAGATACCGAAACAAGGATGTTTCTTTAATTTTTAAAATGACCTTGAAGCTCAAAGTACAGCCGAGGCAACTTGATAAACGTGAATGCTAATGCTTGGGGTCCTACGCTCTCCTGTTGGGAGAACCACGGAGCAGACGCTGCGCTCCGGAGTCAGTGCTGGAGCTAGCTCCGCGTCCATCCCTGCAAATAATGCCTAGCACTGGGATAGCCTGCAAAGAGGGAGGGGTGGGGGATCTTCAGAGAATTGCCTTGCTGAGCATTTGAATCATGTTTGAGGCTACCATGCTAGTTTGGCAGGTAAAGTGTAAGCCCCTGTGTTCTTAATGACTAAACTACCCCCTGTGGCTTTACAGGAATGAAAAAAAAATATCGTCTCCCTAGGCAGACCCTGACCACCACCTGTAAGTCGCATAATAAGCACAGTGAACCAAATCTACCACTTCTGTCCTATTTCTGCTTTCCGTCTCCTGTTGATGCCTTTACTGCCTGAGAAGACTAAAACCACTAATACTTGTTTTAAACTTGGGCAGAAAGGTTCATCTGTGGAGGAAGGCTGCTGAAACGCTTGATCCCCGGTTGGCTTCTGAACGTTGTCCGTGTTTTAGTCCCCATGACTCAGCCACTGCTTCTTTTGAGTCTATTTCAGTAAAGTGTTCCTTTAATAGAAGAGATTGCATGAACGAAAGGCAAGGTTGAAACAGCATCTTAAATTCTGGGAAAACGCATCCTTCAAGCTCTATAGCGCTGAAAATATGGTTCAGCTAAAGGGTGTGAGCTGTCATCCAGAGAAAACACAACAAGACACCCTCAGCCCGGGTGCAGCTGATGGTAGACGCCAGGTCGTGGAGGTTACCCGTGTCTGATGTGGGGCAGTAGCAGAGGTGTCCCTTGCCAGGCTGGGGGTAACGTGTGTGCAAGGTTGCCTGCCTTCTTGGTAAGCTCTACCTGGCCTCTGGGAGCGAAGAGCTCTGCCTTGGGAAGGCCCAAGGAGCAAAATATGGCCAACATCTGTAGTGCACCTTATTACATGCATGGTGTCCCCTGGGACACAGGAAATGTCTGCCTGACCCGTGAGGTCGTGTGCATTAGTCCATGAATTTGAAAGCCTTCCATCAGGGAGGAACTTGGTGACTTCGGGGTGAAATGCAAACTCCATTCCTTCCTGTTGGGGTCGTCAATTGGCAAGGCAGCTTCTTTCTGTGAAAGTTAGCAATATGTCTTTTGCTCTTTCTGAGGGCTGTTGCTTTGGAACCCGTTTCATGTTAGGACTTTCTGAGGACAGGACTTGCCGTAGGAAGTGTTGGATTCTGGCAGGCCCGTGTGTGCCTGCCGGATGGCTGTGGCTACCCGAGCGCAGGGAGGTTGGGAGATGTCTTGGCAAAGGGTCACGTTTGCCTCCCGGCTTGCCCTCAGGACCAGGTCGGCTTGTTGCAGATGTTTGTCCAGCAGCTGCCATCGTGCTGCCTGGAAGGTTCCTTAGGACATTAATTAAATATCAGTACAGAAAACAGTGGGTCGTATTTCTTCCATGCTAGTCTTTTGTGAGAAGGTTTAAATCTCAGTTACTTTCCAGTTCATAAAGCAATACTTCAGTCTTTTAACATGGTCACTTCTTTGGATAGTGTCTTACCCCAGAGCTGGCAGATACCTGGACTGCTTTCCAGCATCTTGCTTCTGTACTGTTCCTGAAAACTGTCCCAATTTTATTTTACCTCCCTTTAAAGTTTCCTTTCCTTCATTGCCTTTGCTTTTTTTTAGTCACTTTTTATGCTCTCAACTTCATTATGCAATTGTTCCAACCTTGCTCTCTATTTGATGTTTTATAACTTGACTGCCTTTTTCCCCCACTGTTGATTACTTTTACATTTCTATGTTCCTTCACACTGGCTTTAAAAATAAAACAGAAAAAAAACAACTTGAACATTCCCTGTGCAATTACTGTGAGGTGGTATGCATAACCCTTGGGCATACATTAATTTATCTTTGAACACTTTCTATTTCCTCTGTGTCCTTTCTCTCCCCAGCTTTATCATGTTGAATTTCACCCTGCACTTAGTCTCCCAACGTTGCTCTGCTAAAATCTAATCTACTTGTTTTCTAACTTTTAGTTGAACATTAATCCTAGTGAAATCCTTAAAGACTGCAGCCCTGATTCTCCCCCACACTTGCATCACCAGTCATAATTGCTGCTACAGAAGCCTTGCTCAGGAATTACTCGCTACAAAAAGCCATCATCTTTCCATACATACTTCAGATGATGAAAATAATACTTGCAGCCAGGACCCACTCTAGGACTGTACACAGTAAAGAAGTAAATTTTTCACAACATCTACAAGTGTTGCTCACATCTTTTCCCCCATCCAAATTTTAGCCTTTCACTTTGACGTGGTCTCAGCTGAACATTTAAGCATCTGCCTAATTTTGAGCAACTAAGCAATCGGTCGCAACAATAGCTATTTTCATTCCATTAGGAGTGTTGCCCTTGCCCTTTGGGCTACAGCTGTACTCTTTCTCTGAGCTGGTGTCCAGACTGAAGTGGATGAATTCAATGGGAAGATGATGGGGGCGAGAGCAGGGGCAGCACGGGTGCTCTCTTGCCAGGCGTGGAGGAGCTAAACGGCAGGAACACTGGGGAGGACCCCCCCGCCCCGGCTCTGGGGCATGGTGCTTCTGTGAAAGGTTTTTGCAGCTCACGCCATGCAGTAGACATGATGGTGGGCCATGCTCTTTGGAAAGGAGTGGAGCATTTAGCTGGTTTGTGCCAGAGTGGAATTAAAACAAATAAAAATAAGAAATTGCATCAGCCCATCTAACTCATTGCTATGGGAGCCAACTGGACCAGGGTTTGACTTTGCAGCAGTACGTAAGCTGCACAGGAAGTACTTTAACAGATAAATTAGCAATAAAGAGTCACTTCCATCCTATAACCGCTGACTTCTCATCTGTCTGGCAAAGTGGGGCTCAGCAAACGCAGTGACAGTTTGATGGGTCCAGCGAGGCTTGTGTTAAAGAGAAGGGACACTCAGCTGCTGGTGGGTGTCCAGTGGGTGACGCTCTGCAGAGTAAGCGTAGTGTCCAGCTTTTCTTCAGTGCAGAGAAGGAAATAGGTGCATACACTGCAGACCTGAGAGAACAGCATTTTGCATGTGACTGGTAAGATTTACTGTTCAAAGTCCTCTGCAGAGCGATTTCAGGAGATACCCGTAGTCTAAGAAATACCTTTGCGCGGTGAGGAGAGCCAGCCTGGCCACGGCAATGTCCTTAAGTGTCTGGTGAAATGTGCCGACATCGGATCACGGCGAGGTTGCTCAGGGATGCAGCAGGCACAGAATGATGGAAAATGTGTCATCAGGACCCATGAGAGGGACCACCTGGAGAATGTCACACCAGTAGTAGAAGCAAACTGCCTAGAGGTGGGTGATAGTGCAAGGAATGCAGAGGATTTTATGTCCACGAGATGTAGCTGTACCTGGGAGCAGGAGCAGCAGCTGGTGAAGGAAGGGAGACAGACTAGCTGCTACATGATGTCCTTGGACACAAAGTCACGGAACTGTTTAGGTTGGAAAAGACCTATAAGATCGCGTCCAACCGTCAACCCAACACCACCATGCCCGCTAAACCACGTCCCAAAGTGCCTCTTCTGGGACTTTATTAAAGCCATGGATGAGGTGCCTTCAGGTGGACCATGAAGATGGCTCTGGCCCAGCAGCAGTAACCACCAGAAATGTCACGATTTGGAGGAGTGGCTTTCCCACCAGATGTCTGTGGGCTAGCCGGAGGGCACGGGGGCTCGTGGCAGGTTAGTTGCTGCTGGTCAGCCACGTCTGTGGTGCCGACCCCGGAGCAGATGAGCAGCAACCCAGCAAGCACCCATGGCGGGGGGAAGGCAGCACTTCCCAAAGGCGCTGGGACGTGGGTCTCAACATGGATACTGCAGTTCTGACACTTCCATGAATTTCCTTAAAAAACAACCAACTCGGATTGGTGAGTGTAAAGTCTACGTGTTAATGAACACAAAGGTCTTGAGACAGACTCTGGATGAGCCCTGGACTTTTCTAGATCTGTTAAACTATTTCCTGAAAACTTCCAATGGCCAATTCCATTAAATGTACTTCTCTGTAAGCACATAAAATCAATTATCAATGCATATAAAACAGTATCAGTGTTAAAACTTTCTGAATGCATATGTCTTGTTCTTCTGTATCTTTATCTAGTCCTTGTGTTATCATATGTAATTAACACATCTAATGAAATATTGACTTTAAGTGACCTCATCAATGTCATGGCTTATTAAGTTTTGTTTTTTCATGTAATGTTCCTTTTCCTCTGTTGAATGATTAGATTCATTTGTTTATCATAATTTCTGAGCACATATAGTTTGGAAAATAAAATTGAAATGCCAAGTGCTTTCAGGAAACACTTTCAAGCACAGTAAATGATGTATCTGAACATATTTGATTTTTTTTTATGAAGTGCAACATGAAAACATGTCTTTACTTTCGTTGCTTTTTCTTTTCTATCTCCCACCTACTACATTTTTCCCCCGAAAGGCAGCAGGTAAGAAGAAAAATGAAGATTTCTTGTGTTAAGTGAAAACAACGTAAGCATTTTTTTTGGGCATTTAATCTCAAGTGAAAGCTTGCAGTCGGAATGCATGCTTTCAGTTCAAATTGGAAAAGTATTCTTCTCAAATAAGTATTTGTTTGGAGGGGGAGAAAGCTCTAATTGTAAATGTTGGTTCTCGCAATAAATAATTTTTTAGTGTATTTGAATTGATTAATCCGTCACTTTTTTCAGCAAAGTGCAAAATCAGATCAACCCACATCTTGCTTATTTACATGGCCAGCTTTAATTTGTCATTAGTTGTATTGAGTACTAAAGCTTTTAGTGCAAAGGATACCTCTTTCACTTAATGGATAATCATTTAGTGGAATATAATTTAAAAAAATTTATATGGTATCTCTGCCACGGCTGTAGCCTAACCTCAACATGATAAACCTTCTCCAGTAGGATTAGCACTTTCTGGTGGCTTTTGCCTGGGTATTTGTCTAGTCGTTAGTTCAACATCCAACTTAGCCAACGTATGCTGTGATCTGAAGTCAG
This sequence comes from Elanus axillaris, assembly GCA_026212715.1. NCBI lineage: Eukaryota > Metazoa > Chordata > Aves > Accipitriformes > Accipitridae > Elanus > Elanus axillaris. The sequence continues at coordinate 22,025,566 of JANZLQ010000040.1, forward strand.
GTACTTGACACAGTAGAAATATTTCTGGGTTTGGCTGTTCTTTCCATTAGACTACATTGTGTCAGGTAATTCAATAGGACTTCAATCCAGATCACTGCATCTTTTTAATTAGAAGATAAGAACAAGCAATTCAAGGCAGAGTCTGAGAGAATTGGAGAGGCACTCTGTCCCTGTGTGCGAGACAAGGGGACAGAAGCTCTACGTGGGGAAAAAAAGGGTGAAATGAAAACAAGTTCTTGAGCAAATCATGGGATGAGACTGGACAGATCAGGATAAGACATTGTATTGGGTTTCTGTGGCAAGGTTTTGGTATTGGGGGGGTTACAGGGGTGGCTTCTGTGAGAAGCTGCTGGAAG
>JANZLQ010000040.1:22026021-22040397 GCA_026212715.1 Elanus axillaris
CTGTCTAGCGAAGAGTGGGGGGAGTGATAGAACGACTTGGTGGGCACCTGGCATCCAGCCATGGTCAACTCATCACAGATATTTTATTTTGAATTGCAGTGAAGGGCCACGGGAAAGAACTGTTTTGTCTCAGCAGTTGCTTTTCTGGGGAGTGGAGCTGCGTTTCCCCAGCTTCTGAAGCACGAGGGTTGGAAATGTCAGCCTTTTCGTGAAGAAGCACTCTTAATTAGCCGTGCAGGTTTGCTATAACTTCTTTTTACACTCGGAAAATCTCAAAGGATGAAGAAGTCTGCCTTCAGCCTGGTTTTCCTCCTTTCCAATGTCCTTATGCTGCTGTGCCGGAGCAGTCGGAGGTGGCACCAGTGTCACTGCAATGTTATATGGGCTGAAATCGGGGCAATCAATCTTAACACCGTTCCAGCACAGGGTACTGTCGGTGGTGTGACAGGCTGAGTTTCCATTAAGGGACGAGGGCTTCCTCCAGGAAAACCTCCAGGAAGGAGCTGAGAGGAGTGCTGCGTAGGTTCAAGTGTGTATCAAAGCCTTTTTCGTCGGGGGGGTGTGAGGATATTTTCAATGGTGTTGGGACTGAGATGCTGGTACAGTGACTGACAGCTGTTTAGTGAGGAAGACTATGCTTGAAGCTGGACGTGAACTCACCAAACTAAAGTTTAAGGGCAAAAGCTTTGAATTAATGCATCGTGCAAAACTGGACAAGTGCATCACTCATTAACAGCATGGGTTGACTCTGCTTTTTGTGCTAAATGTGGAAAAACTAGGCTTCCCATGGCTTTAACTGGGTTTTGCTTCAGCTAGTGTATATCTATCTACCTGGGTTTTGGGGCTGTCATCGCTGTGGAGTAGTATCTCCTCTCCAGCCCCTGCTGAAGCCGAGTGTCAGCTCTAGTGCCTTACTAGGGCATGGCCAAGGTCCATCATGGAGGTGACGGGAGGGTTTTGATTTTTTTTAACCTGCTACTTTCCTCTAACTCTTCTTTCCAAAGCCCGCAGTGGATTTCTGACCTGTGCTCTTGAGCTCTGATGTTACTTGAGATTTGTTTCCTGGCACAGAGAGGCATACCACATTTGCATGGGTTTTCCTCTTTCTGCTAAAAGAGAATACTTAAAAAAAAAAACCCAAGCCCCCATAACAGCAACAAGAAAAACCCAAACAAGCACCCACCAACCCCCCTCCAAAACTACAGGTTGCCTTTTTAATGACTCTTTATGTGTGGGTCTAATAATCCAAGGCACTATCTAGAAGCTTCATGTTTGGAAGGGATTAACAAAGACTGTTTAATATCTTTCATGAGGCGTAGAGACTGCTGGAAAGAAAAACAGCAATCCAGAGGCAGTTATGTTTTCACTGACGCCTGGAATTGAAATACTGGTTGATTCTTTTTTTTGGCAACTTTTCTTCTTGAGGAAAGAACTTCTGAGTGCAATCAATTAAAGAAAGGATCTGATTTGCTTTGTAATTGTTTTTCTGTCTGTATGAATGATGTAAGGGCATATTGGAAGAATTTATTTCACTACTCTGTCTTTTCTAAAATAACAGGTTTACTGGTTGATTTATGGGTTGTTTGTTTTGTTTTTGTTGTTCTGTCTGTAGGTGAGAAAAAGGTTAATTTGCTTGAGAAATCATGTCTATGCCAGAGAAGGTCAACTTGTTCCATCATCGTGTACTGCCATTGGAGACTGACCTGAACCTAAACTTGGTGGTTTAAGGAAGAATTAGGCATCCTGTTTTTCTGCATGCTTTTCCCAGCATTTGTTTTCTCCTCTTTTCATAGTTTCTCAAAAAGGCAGAAGGGTGTGACTCAGTGGTTAGTTGCTTATATACTCCCTGGAACTGGTTCTGCTCCCTGTAAAGTCATATTTTTGACGTTCTGCTTCAAAAACTTCAAAATTTGCTGTGGCCGTGCCAAGCTCATGGCATCTCTCCTCCTCTGGCTGACCAAAAGCCAGAATACCAAGAAGTCCGTCTGTGAACTGCGTTAAAAGCAGTGAAGAAATGTGCAGGTGTAATAACTGGGAAAGACAGGGAATATTACATTTGTCAAAGAGCTGTCGGTAAACATAGGAACATAGCGGCCAGTGAGGTTCCTGGGGACGTCCCCCAGCTCCTCCGCTTCCTTGACTGCTTCACCGAACGATTTCTGTGGCTTGTAGGATGTGGACCACAAATGATGAAGGACCAAGGTATTGTTGGAGTTTAAGTCTTTTGCAGTGCCCTAAAAGCTGATGAAAATAAAGGGTTTTCACGTTGTCTGGGTTTTTTTTTTTTTTTTGAGTAGAACAAGTTGAATATTAATGTAACAGAACTGGGTGTCTGGTTCCCTGCTCTGTCACCCACTGCTCGCTGCAGCTGAATGCAAAACATCAAAGTGTTTGAGTCTCCTCTGTTTAATTTGGGGTTGTTTTTCTGCTCCTTTTTTCTTTCTTTTCATATGTTTAAGTCCATGTACATAATACATATTTTCAATATGTCTGTTCATCGTCTTGTCAGAAAGCAGAGTGGTGGAGATGGAATATTTAGGGCAATAATTTCAAAGAAATGTTAAGTCTTATAGAAACAGTTTTGTTTCTATTTTCCAGATATGTGGTGAGATAAAAGGCTGGTTATTGGACTTGTTCTGCATATCTTGCCCATGTGCATTTTATAAGGCTATTTATGTATTATTGTTATGTTTTGATTTCTGTGTGCTTCTCCTCCCTCCCTCCCCTTTTTAAATAGCTAATTGCAATAATTCTGTAACTTTATTTTTGTAGAGTAATAATTTGCTTGTTTTCAGTTCCGGTGAACTAGGCTCCTGGATTAAACAGAGTAAATAAGCTCTCAGGGCACAGCTGCCATGCCCAGAAAGTGCATGTCAGTTTGCGAGACTGGCTCTAAAGAGTCTAATTTAGGAAGGAAAAATAAAATCTGCGGTATTGTCAAAATAAGTTTGCCACGGTATTAATTGTCTTTGTATATGTTTGACTAAAGCTGATGCAGATTTGGGATGCTAGCCTGTGTGTGAAGTGCTGCTTGCTGGGACCCCACAGGCCAAAGTGCCGGTGGGCTCAAGCAGACCCTGCGTGTTGCATCTCCGCTGCAGCCACGGAGCGGTCCTGGTCCAGCATCCAGGTCCTGATCCGGCATCCAGGTCCTGGTCCGGCATCCGGGTCCTGCTCCTTAGCGCAGCGGGGCTGCAGAGCCTGTGTTCAACTTCTGTCGAGGGGAAATGCTCTGGGAGGTCATTAAGAAAGGTGAAGCAATCTCCCAGCAGTGTGTTAGCTACAGCATTTAGCAGAGGTGGTGGAGAAAATGTTTAATTAGTCTGTAGGTTTCACTTGCACTCTGGTTTGGATGTCTCGGAATTCACGTTGGCTTCTGCCTCTTTTCCTTTCTTGTTCAAAAGTCAGTGTTTCGCTAAAGTATTGGAAGTAGGACTTGGAGGTTGTATGTCTTGTGCTGATGGGCTAAATCTGGCCGGGTGGTGTGGGGAAGTCATTCAGCTCCCGATTCCACAATGTAGATACCTGGTTAGATTTGGGGGAGAGGAAAAGGGTAGCACGGGGGAGAAAGAGCGGAGTGGGGGGTTGAATTCAGCTGGGGAGAAGACAGGGACAGGGCATCATCAACAGGGAGAGCAGAGGAAAGCGTGGTTGTCTCTCGAGCCAGGAGAAAATGGCAAGATGAGATGTAGGTAACGGAGGGATCAGTCCTGTCTTCTCCAGGAAAGTCTGCTGCCTCTGTGAGCTTTTGCATGGACCACCTTTTGTTTTCTTTTTTTTTTTTTTTCTTTTCTGAGTTGTTTGTGGGCTCCTGGGGAAATCATCTCTGACCAGAATTGTGGTTTCTTGGCAGTGGCCAGCCAGTCTCCACTGGTGTCAGAAAGTGGACATTGTGTGAGGTTTCCATCTGTGTGCAGCCAGGAGAGGGGCTCCTTTTCTCCTCAGCCTCTAGCCAGCTTGCGCTCCAAGGCTGAGAAAAGTCAGACCTGCTCGAGCTTGTCAAGACCAGAAAAGCCGTTGACTCTTGCTGCCGCCTTTGCGAGGCTGGAAGATGGGGCAGAGGTCCAAGTTCTGCTGCTGGTGCCGTCCCCTCTGCTCTTGAACTGCAAAAGCCAGGGAAGGGACTGCTGGTGGTGGACCTTGGCTTGGGTGGAGATGCTTTGTGGAGGAGTTACAGGGAAGGAGCAGGAGGATGGTGGTTCTTTGGGGAGCTGGATTTACAGGGTTGGAAGGAAGCAAGAGGGGATTAGGAGAGGCATGTCTGATTTGGGCGGCTCTGCTCTTGATTGTAAAGCTAATGGAGTTCATGTGTAAAACCAGAATTTTTTGGGCAGAACATAAATTAGAGAGCATAGGTTATGTAAGCTGTCATCGGAGGGGAACGTGGACTTTTTTTGTGAGGAAGGGACATGTAGTCTACTATATAAATTGAAAGGGGCTCATTATAGTGGTTTTGGGAAACTAATTTCAATTAATTTAGTGGCAACTAAATTGTAATTCACTGGTGATGGGAGTATGTTGGTAATGTATGAACTGGAAATGCGGGTCAGCAGGAGTTCCTTCTCATGTGTGCGTATTTGGTGTGTGCTATGTTGTTTCCTGTAAGACCTACAGAGAAAAAGAAGCAACTCAAGAAATCCCAAGGTTTTTCTAGCTAGTTGCGCTCCTGGGGTCCTGCTTTGTTTTGGGGATGCGCAGCTGGTATTAAGGTACAAGGGATGATGCAGTGGGGACTGGAAAGAAAAGAAAGGATTTTTTTCTTCCTTTTACTGGAAAAGTATGTAAAATACGATTGGAGTTTGTCAGTATGGGAGCAAATGTCTTAATTCATTTGCAAGGGTTCTCAAGACTTCAGGATCTTCAACCTTTTCAGGTATAAACCCCCCTGCAGTAAGAAGCACATTTACAGGATTTTACATAATTTACTATTTTTCTGATGAAAAATAGCATCAAAGTGACACCTGAGGCACCACATCCATTACCCTTTGATAAGAGATGGAAGTTGGTCAATAACGTTCTTGTCACTTATTAGTACTGATTCACAGGGCAAAGAAATGACAGTTTGGAAGAGTTATACACTTGCTTCTGAACTCCAGTGGCAAAGCTGGTTTAAGAGACCCTCTGATTTCCTTTAGGCTTCCTGTACATCAACACACAACTGTGGTGGTCTCTTCATAAACTTGCAAGTCAAAGCACTTGATATGTCTTTCTTTTTTGGTAGTTTCTCATATGATTTTTTTTTTTTAAACAAATTCTTTTTCTTGAAGTAGATCTTAAAACATTTTCAGAATAAGTGATTAATTTCAAAAATACTTATGCTAGCAAACCCGCTTCAGATTTTGGGGATACATAGCACAATACACAATAGTTTCTATTATAGCTTTTAACAACCTGCAGAATTGCTCTTTGCTTTCCCCTCCTCTGGGCAGATCATGTATCGGGCCCTGTTTAACTCCAAGTTGCACGTGAAGAAGTTTCACATCTACAGAGGCAATCAGGCCTCCTCCTGTCCTTGAGCCTTCACGGAAAGGATGTACGAGTTGGAATTTTCAACTACGTATTATGGAGTTTATTGCCAGCGGAGTATGCATAGATCAATATTGAATATAGCTGTAAACATACGTCCTTCAGACATATGCTAGACGCCCTTTGTTGCGCGCAGCCTGGCCGGCAGCTCCCTGAAATACCAGCTTACAGCAGCCCAGTAATGATAATAACATCTTTCTGGTTGTCCCAGCCCAGGGTTTATTAAAGCAGATGGTGAGGGGTGAGATTTTGTGCTTCAGAGCCATAAAGTTCCACCTGCTCTTTGATTTTTAGGGTGAAATATTTAGGGGAGGAGAGGGTCTTTCCCCAACATTTCATGGAGCTTTGACATTACTGGCATTTATTAGCAGTTGGTGTTTTCTGTTTGTTGGAGGAAAAAGCCAGCTGGGGTGCTATGTGTGGATCTTTCTGCTTTGCTAATAGAGACAGCTCGTGGGTAACCAGTGTGCGAGGTCAGGTGGGGCCACGGGTATTGTTCTGTTAATTAGCATCTTCCAGGAAAATTATCAGAAGTCTGAACTCTCCCGTTTAATAAACTGCAACTAAATAATGCCAAATCTTTGGGAGAAGGCTTCTCCCAACCCCCAAAAGGCCTTTATTTATATTGCCTCTAAGTTGAGGGTTACAAATAGCTTCCGTGTAAAACTGGGGGGTAGGAAATTGTGGTTGGTTATTAAAATGTTTAAGGTTAAACTGCTGCGCATGGAATTTTTTTTTTTATGTTGCTGTATGATCTCTCGTTCAGTTTAAGATTGCTTTAGATTGGACAGGGAGTGTTTGTAGGGGTCTGAGGGCTGTCAGTGCTGTGAATGTTTTTCTTGTTACGGAGAAAAGGCTTTATCCAATTGCTTATCATGTGCTAGAAGGGCTGTGCATGAGAAATAATTGCCAGGGAATAAAACTGCTGGCAGTTCTCATTTAATCCACTTCCATGGCACATACTTCAAGTGCCATACAAGTCTAAACAAGACTTAAAATAAAACAGGGATTTGTTTCCTTCTGTGTGAGTTTCCCGGTTTGAGATGTCTTGTCAGGCAGGCAGAAATAATTATTACTGGGAGAAGATGGGAATTCTTCCCTCAAAGATACTCATTCATTCATTCACCAGGAGAACAATTAATGACAACTCACTAATGGCTGCAACATTTTATTTTCTATTTCCAGTGGCATGTGCAGACCCAGGCTTCCGAGCGCCTGGGTACTCCCTGCCTGGCCCCAATTACTTTGGCAGGGAGGCACGGCATGCTGCAGGGACCGGCGCTTCCCCCGGCAAGCTGATTCCCAGCCAAGAATAGGTTCGAGCTTTTGGCATTGAAGTAATGCATATGAGTAGCACTGGGTAGTAGAAATCGCTGATTGTTTCCAGCAAAGGAATGGCAGTTGTCTTTTAACTATGTAATTAATTACTGCAGATTTGGGGGAGGAGGGGGGAGAGTATTTGGGTTTCAGGGCTGAGTACGGTAGACTTTCTAATCGAGCAAGCTTTTCCCTGCAAGATAAAACCAAGATGAAACGTGCGAGGAAACGGAAGGACCCTAATAACAAATCTTGAAGAAAATAAAAATAAAATGTAAATTGCTCTCTGGCTGGCTTCCTCGTCAAGGCTTTTACCCTCAGCCTGTGGGTAGAACTTTGGTTGTTAGACCGTCAGTCTCCCAGTATTTAGCAGTGTTGACTCTACTTTTCTACTGCTTTCTGTCACTGCTTATATGGGGCTTTGGAGTGGCTTTACGTACGAGACGCTTGGTCAAGCAAAGGGCAGGGAGGCTTTCTGAGCTGGGGTGATACAGGGGTCTGCAACTGTATGTGTCACACCTTCGCAAAAACCCAAAATACGCATGCTGTGTCCAGGGCTTTAATACAGGGTACCGGTCCATAACCTGTCGTGGGCAGTGACCGATGTCCCCTCATCCGATTTACTGACCCAGAGGCCCGAAGAAGCTGCAGACCTGGGTTTGAAACCAGCCACTTGGTCCCCCTGGAGCCTTGCTTCCTGGGCATCCGCCAAGCCCATCCCCAGGGAAAGGGAGGATTAAGCGCCGTAACTCAGCCCGCTCCTACGCCGCCGGCAGCGAGGAACCCGCCGACTCGGTTGGCGACAGCCTCAAACCTGCCTGATCGCTGCGTTGTTGCGAAAGTCGCTAAGAGTCATGTCCAAGGTGTTTAAAACAAATCCTGTTGGATAAATTCAGTAGCTTAATAACAAAGAGATGCCAATGGAGGCCTGGAGCTTAAGTCTTTCACATCCGTTGAAAATGTTACTTTTAATGCATTGCCTCTTCAGACTTGAGAGGAGAAAACCCCAATGCTAGCTAATAATGAAGTGATTAACTGTAATAATATGCTGTGCATTTGGAAGCGAGCAGTATAGGTGTAGACTAATGAGGAAAGAATTTAATACGTATACAAAAGTGTATTTTATGACTTAATTACAGTTCTAAAAACAGCAACTCGGAGAAGGAACATAGTGCCCTGATGTTTGCATTACTCTTGCACAAGGAAACACCTGAAGTTGGCCCGTAACCTATATTAATTAATGGCTTTTTTGTAATTTATTTGTTTCCGCGCTGCCTTTTTGGTTATGCTGCTACGGCTGATCTTCGGAAGCGGAGGAGAGCCTGAGTTCAGGAAGGAATTGCTCCTTATCCGAAAAGTGCTGCCGTAGCAGAAACAGCCTTTGATCCCAGAGAGATGGCTGCGAGATTTAGGACTCGCAGAGTTCCCGTTGCTGAATATGTAATTTGGGTCACTGAACTATGTTTTGGTGGAAGATACTTATCTATTCCACTTCTTGCTGATGTCATGTGCTGGGAAATCAGATGTTAGAGTGCAAAAATACATGAGAGGCCAGACTTAAAATGGCATAAAATATAAATGGCTCAGTGACTGACCGCTTGCACTTTGTGATAGCGGTTGCAAGGGATGAAGGTCACATCACTTCTGTACTTCATTGTCCTGCTCTATCCCAATTCTGATAAAAATAAAAAAAACCACCCAGGTTATCTCTGCCTTTGATTTCTAGTCTCTATATGTGCAGAAGGTGAGCAGAGGACCCAGAGGAAATACTGTCTTCCACTTGCTCCACAGAACTCATCTCTCTGTTGTAATACCGCCGTTCAGTTTAGGGAAGCTGAGAGGGTCTTAAATTCAGGTGTTTCCCCGTGTCTCCAAGAGATGCCCGCTACCAGCAGGAAAGGTTAATTCAACCCAGAATATCCCTCCTAAAGAGAAGGGACTTTCAGATGCGTGGTAGTGGGACTTTGCCAAGAAAGCGATGGAAGAGCCTAATATTGCTCAGGAGCCTTTTTGCATAAATCTGGTTTCTCTAACCCTCAGGCTAACTGTGGATACCTTATTCTGGAAAGAATTAGTTAAGTCATGCCATCATTTAACACGGTCATTGGCTGTTGGCGAGTGCTCGGCAGAGTGGGGAAGTGGATTTGGACTGTAAGTGAGCTCTCCTGTCCCAAGCTTTGCTGTGTGCCCTGGGTCAGCTACAAAGAAATTAGAGGTCGACTGACTTGCTAGAAAAGTCTGCTTGAACTATTTTATTATTTTTTTTCCTCCTCCTTTGGAACTTGCTAAGTTTTTACTTGGGGCAAATTGTTAACAGGGAGCAAACTTGTAGGAAGATATGTTAGTGCTTATCTTGGTTGCAAAAGTACTCAGAAGTTCAACTGCTAATAGCAATGCAAATTCAAATAAGTAATAAAAAAACCCCCAAACCTCATTCTTGGGTAACAAAAGGAAAATATGCCTCCTAGGTAATTCATCAGGCAGTGCTTGGAAAACAGCAAGAGTAAAATATTTTTTTTTTTCCTAACTCTCTCATGATACACCCCCCCCCCCAAGAAGTTTTCCTCTTCCCTCTACAAAACTTCAACAAATAGTGATCAATGACGCAGCTGTGAGAAACAGCAACTACTTTTGCTAGCTAGTATTAGAAAACCCCTAATTTACAGCAGCAGCCAATGCCAAAATAGCAATCTGGATTTTGCAGATCAGTCTCTGGGTTTGTAGTTGCTGAGATCTGAAGTTACAGAACTACTCAGTTCACATTTTCTGCCCCTTTTTTTTTTTAAATCGGATTCCAACCTAACTGTATCTATAAAAGCAACCAGCTTTCTAACACGGTGGCTTTGGATGACATTGAGCAATATAATTCAATATACCTACAAATCAATAATAGTTCACCTTTTCAGTAAAAATCTGGAGATTTTAAAAAGTTAGGAGCAGGATTTGCCTTTCTTGTAATCTCCTGTTCCATTACTCAAAGATTTACATACTGTGAGAATGTTTGTATAAATAATATATATCTATAAGCATTATATACAAATGCACACGTTATTACTTGAATGTACTTATTTGTACTTCTTAATTGTTAATTAATTTGGCAAAAGCTCACAAAGCTAATGATGTATATTGTGTTAAATTGCACGCTAAATCAAAGACACCGCCCTAGAATTTATTGTGAGATGTTAATTGCCGAGGTTATCGTCAAGTAGAAGGTATATGCAGCTTGGCATGATTTGTCATTTATAACAACTCTTCTCTTAGTAAAAGTTACAGGATTTACAGATGAGTTGATCCAGATCACCTTTGTACAGCAGTTAATTATTAGCTCCTGCGCTACCAGCTTTCACTTTAAAATTACCTTCTTGCTCATTCAGCCTTGCTTTTAAAAACAGTTTAAGATTATGGAATATATTTGCCACTGAGGCTGCTGCATTTATCTTAGGCATTGGTGACTCTTAAACTCTACGCTAAACGCTTTCAACACACCTCAGAGTGAAGCTGTCGCTCTGAATTTGTCTCTCTCAAGAATTGATTAAAGTGATAATTCTTTAGCAGTTGTGGCATAAATACTGCTGGTAATCTCCCTAATGGACAAAAGGCACAAATAACCACTGGTTTCAAATAAATTTGCAGTTTCCCTTTTCTTCATTAGCTTGCCATTCTGAAATAAAAAATCATGTCCAAAATAATTAGGAACTGTCAGGAAGATTTCCCGTGTCTCTAAGAATGCTGCAGAATTCAAACAGCAATTCAAAACGTTCCTGTGACTCTTCAAACACACTTCTGGCTGTGCACAGCCTTTCTGCATACACACCCCTACAGTGGGGTGGAAAATAAATGTTTGAGATTATTCACACACCACCACCACCACCCCAAATACATATTTAAGCCCATATTCAATGAGACGAGGGTATAATTTTCCTGCCGGGGCGGGAGGGGGTGGAGAAGGAGAGCAGGCACATCCAAAGATTTTGTTTAGCACTGCAGCTATGTTTCTAAATTGAATATATATCTGATGTCTTGCAAAGAAAATGTATTTTGGAATACCTTCTCTCTCAATCATTTTTTGTTATTTTTCCCAGAGACTAAGGTAACTTTTTGTTTGCCAGTAGTTAGTGACTTTAACAAGTAAGATATATTGAGACATAATTCAAAATGACAGGAAAGGAGTAACCAATATATGGTACACAAATGACTCCCTGTTAACATGTCACGTATTACATCCTTTATTAAAACCAGCCTCGGCTCTGTGTCAGCAAACAGCCCTTGCAACCATCACCCCAGCTCGGCTTTGTGATGGATTGTCTTAAAGCTTACTAGTATATGGAGTAAAATATCAGCATCAATATAAACATACAATATTGTTTATATTAATTTTTCTTTATATAGTCTTTGTAGGGATTTACATTCAAACAGTCTTTTTAATCACAGCTCGTAATTTTAAATAGGCTTCCCCAGGCAGCCTGGATTCCAAACCTTGGAGGTATTTCAGCATCCATCTTCTGCACAAGCAATTAATTGGAGGGTTAGGGCATACCTGACAAACTGCTGTCTGTCTGTCTGCCTCCGGTCTGCAACTTCCTTGCATTCCTCCAAGTACCCTAAGTTTTCATCCCTAAGTTTATCCCCTGTACCTGGGATAGTAACTTTTAAAATAACATATTTTTTTTATTTATTATGACATTTATCACCCAACTTTTCATTCTTAAAAAAAATTTAAAAAAAAAGTGAAGCTGTGCATAAATCCCAAATTGATATAAAGGATTCAAAACTCCCACATGCTCTGCTCAGTTTTACCCTCTGTACCCGACTCTGTTTTCCTTTGTGCTGAAACTGGAAAATCCTGACTCTTTATTCCCGTCTCAGTGCAACAGATGTCTCCGAGTCCCGTCCGCGGTGAATTTTTCTGAAGCAGCCAGTGAGCAGACCTACTGTTACTGCTCAATAAGGGAGGACTAAGAAATACGGGTTTTTTCAAACCCTGTGTATATATTTCGGGTACCTGCACGTTCACACACAGATGCCAGGCACTGCTTTAAAACTGGCTGCTAGAATAAACAAGTCTATGTGCTCTTATTTATCGACTACGATCATGCCCCTTACGCATCACGAAAGCTTTCATCAGAAAACAGGTTTTGTCGGACATAATCTTTTCAAATATCCCATGCTCGAAGAAACCCGCGAGGGGTCTGGGAGCGGGAGGAAGAGAGTGGGAGGGGAAGAGGAGAGCCGGAGCCGCAGCCCGGCTGTGGGTACGGATGCTGGCAGCGCCTGCGAGGGAAGCCCACCCCAGGGTATATAGCCTTGGCAGTTTTCCATCACACGGCAGTACCGGCACACTGGAAAAAAAGGCCACGTTCTCTTGGTGGGAAAGGTGATGGTATGTTTATCACGCGGTGAAGAAATAAATGGTAACCATTACAAAGGTGTATAATTCAGCAATTACAGTTATTTGTTTTTTCTGACACCCCCTGCAAACAGTTATTGCTTCAGTCAAACGTAATTTGATTATCTTTTTTTTTTCTTTTTCCTGGTACTGTATATTAACAGGGCAAATAAAAGGGAAAATAGTGCAGTCCCTTGTAATAAAGAAAACAGCAGCAAACTATTAATGCTCTTTGAAAAGAGTAGTTTTAACAAAGTAAGCAAGAATCATTTTCTTTGGTTGAGTGTTGATTCCCTAGTGTGCTCTCAGTAAGTAATTAGAATGGCCCAGTGAATGTCAGCATCAGCTTGTTTATTCTCATTATTTTATCATTTTAAAAACCCTCTAGGTGATGAGACATGCAGTATAGAACATAATTACCATTATTAGCATACTAATTGGACACAAAAATAGGCCAACTACAAGGTAGCCAACTGAATAATTTCACATTAATCAAACACCATAGTGAATAAGCCTATTGTTAAATTGACAGCTACAATAATTGGCAATATTTCGCTGCGAAATATAAGAAATTCCTTGTAATATCTCTGCAATGTTATATAATTTAGTAATTTCCCATATTTCCAGCCTTAACTTTGTACACCTAGTTCAAGTTCAAGAAAACATCATGATAAGATTATTAGCCTATTATCAAGTGGACAAAGTATATAAAGACCTGCTTGTTAGCATTCAGGAATAGATCTACACGATAAGAAAACAAAAAGGCTACCAATTTAGTTACTTGTTGCTTCAACATAGAATACGTACAAAGGTTCACGATAAGATTTTTTTTTTAAACTGTATATTAAAGTCTACCTAGCCCCTTCAAGAAGCACAGAAAATGGTAAAGAAATTTAAAAAAAAACCAGGCACTAAAATAAAAAAAAAAAAAGAAAAACCCAGTGGGAACTGCAGCTTTCATCCTCTAGGATAATTTTCTGGCTGAGGCTGGTGGGGTTTTAGTTGTGCATTTTGTCTGGTGCCGTCCCCGTCTCGCTTAACAGGGAGAATACAGAAAGTTGCAAAGCCACCACCAGAAGTGAGAACTCATGAAATGCTCAATTAAATAGCAGGCAGGAAGGGAAAACTGGCCCTAGCTGTGTTTCGCTTTGAAAACCTTGGGGGAAATAGGACAGGAAAGGAGTGAGTGGAAAGGCGAGGAGAGACAAAGATGGGGAAGGTGTAAGCGGGGGAAATGAGGGCTGCGGCAGAGGGAAGGAGACCGATAAGGAGAACAGAACCAGATGGTGAAACAAGAGGAGCAGAGCTAGGAGAAGACGAGAAGAAAGAAAAACAGTGAGGAAGAAAGAAAATAGTCATCAAGAAAAGGGAGGAAGAGAAGGTAAGGTGAGAGTTGGGGAAGGGAGAGCGGATTTGGAAGAACAATATTCTTTTAAGAATTCAAAGGCGACGGGGAACAAGTATCTCGCTGAAAGAAACGTTTCCTTCCCACTCCCTGGGCTTTCGGAGATGTGGAGACTGGGAAGAAAGGCGGAAAGGACTCGCTTTTAAGTTTCTGTTTATGTCGATAAGGAAAATGTTTTTGAAAAATTTCTGTAAAAACTCTGTTTCAATAAGGCTGCTCACATGGGCATTGGGTGCTCATTAAGGATGGGGCACATGGCGGTAGTACCGGTGCTGCGCCCCCCAAAGATTTCTGGATGGCTTCTTCATAAGTGTGTTGATGAAAGCCAAAACCACGTGGGTAAACTTGACTGATGGCACATAACTTTAAAGAAATGAAAGGAAAGGAGGGTCAGGAAAAGAACTAGAATGCTGGCACAGCTTTTACGAAGCGCCTGGCTTCGCAGAACCAGACCCGGCACCCACCGCGGTCGCTGCGAGCTTTGTATCGGCACCAGGTCTGGCCTTTCTTGCAGCATTTGGATAAGGGCGACTGGACTGCGCACGGGCCAGCCAACTGCCTGAAATATCATTATTTCAGTTAAATAGCTGATTTATTGCAATTTCAGTTGCCAAAGAGGCAATTTTGGCCACTGAGCGGTTCTGGTAGGGGTGGCTCTTGAGATTCTCTGCTGATTTAATTAAAGGCAGAAAAAGCTTTCTGTAAGAAGTGGCCTCTAAGTTTATGTTGAAATTCAGCTGCT
>JANZLQ010000040.1:22040497-22064434 GCA_026212715.1 Elanus axillaris
AGCTGCTTTATTTTGAATGAAGCTGTAGGAAAAAAAGCACCGCCTTACAAGCAATAACAACGTTGGTTTTTTTTCCAGTTGTTCTTTGCTTATTAATCTGATAATGGCCAATGCTCTGCTAACAGTTGGGGATGCCTGTTAATATATCACAATCCCAGTTTATTGATCACCTGTTTTATTTCCCTTTGTGTAGCCAGTCTCTTCAGTAGCGAGCCCATGGTAAAAAATACATAAGACTGTACTTTCGTACCCTCTGACGTTTCCCATGGCCGTTCCTCTCCGTACCAAGAGATATCTAAAGTCAGCTAATATGTGCAGTATGTGCTCAGGCTTTTGTTTTAAGCATAAGTGTGCAAGATACGGCTTTGATTTACTCACTGAACTTGAGAAATATATCTCTGGGCGCTCATTGCCGGGAAGTCTCTTTCCTTTACGTAACTCCGTATCTATAAATGACCGTAATACCTGGGTCAGAGGGTCTGGAAAGATCTCTTAAAAAGTGATATAATCCACCTTTTAGAGAGGAAAACTTGCAGCAGGAAAAAGGAAGTGTCCTGTGCCAGGTTTACAGCAGAGTTAAGGATAACAGGCAAGGCTATATTTTTGCTAATACATTAGGATGGCTCCAAAATGTGCCAACCCCGTAGCTTGGAATAAAGAAAACGACAAAACTGAAAATATCCTTGACAAGATGTCTCTCTTAACACATTAAGAGGCTGTCCAAACTGCGAAAAAAATCCTCAGCAGTTCCTCTCCTTCTGTCACAGAGTCTGTGCTTTGGTAGTTGAAGTTGCAGGGTTCTGCCGAAATGCTGCACGTTAGATTATACGTGAGTAACGGCTCGTGGACGGCATGTTTAACGTACATCGTGTCTCACCTGATCCTTCATATGCTAGCCACCGAGGGCACTGCAAAATCCCCCCAAACACCCTGGTTAACACACCAGCTAGGTCTGGGCAGGGTGTTTGCTATAGGCGTGCACATCCATTGTACGTCGTTAATTGTATCTGTAATAAAGATGTTGCAAATCTGATGTTTTCTCATCCATTAAATACAGCTGGGTGATTAATGAAAGCAATCCCCTACCACCTACCCCCCAAAAACCCCAAACCAAACCCCACAGCTGAAAGCAAAAGGAAAGAAGGATATTGTGCACATTCAGGCACAATAAACACAGAAGAAAAACACTGCAAAGGATAGTTGTTGAATACATTTGAATAACAAATACATTTGAGGAAATCCCAGTCTGCTTGGGGACAGAGAAAAGGAAAATAAATTCATCACATTATTCACTGGAAATTATTTGTTCAGCTCTGCTCCTTAATGTGTCAGCTAAAGATGATTTCGAAGAGTGAAGATTTTCTTTTCTTGCTCAAAATGACTCAAAAAGAAATGAATATTCCAGCCACCAAGTGAGGTTAATATATGAGCTTCATAGCCATTTACTCAACACTGCTGTTCCCTGCAGAGTAATGGCACTGAGATGCATTCTGGGATTGCCAGGGGTGAAACCGTAGTAGATGTTCTTGAATAATTTAGCAATGTATGAAAGCTTATTTCATCATCATCAACACAGTAATACCTTGCACCAATGGAATGCTTTACGCTTCTGGTCTCCAAAGCTGTGCAAGTATTCTCATTCCCATCTTTCAGCTGGGAAAACTTGAGAATAGAGAGACAAAAATAATTTTCCAAAGGGGTGAAGGCTGTGGCAGACCCGGCATAAAGATTCAGGTCCCTAGGAAGAGGCATCCATAACATCCGAGTTGAAATCAGTGTAGGTGAAGATGCCGCGGTTGAGACCCGTTTACGCTTGGTGAAAGAAGAGAAGAGAGAGAGATCTAACCAAAAATATTTTTCTTTTCTCTTCCTTTTCTGGTAAAGCAAAAATTAAATTCCCAGAGTAAATGAAATATGTTGCTAGTATCTGTGCACTGGTTATCCTAGAGTGGCGGAGCAGATTTGCATCCAGTTCTTGCAATGGCAGGAGGCTGCACCCGCGCTACAGACGGATTATTACCATTAGGCTAAAAGAGGAGAGGAACTCTCGTGCCTCTCTTTGGGCTGTTTACACATGCATGTAGTTGGTAACTTTTTTTTTTGTGTTTAAAGAGTCTAACAGCTCATCAATCTTATTCTTCCCTGAATGTAGATTGGTCTTTAATGAGATCAATGAATAGTGCTGGTACTTCGCTGGCCAAAATTGTAAATGTGCTGTTGCATTTCCTATTTACCCTGTAGCACAGGGATTTCGGCACCTTACTGCTAATGTGCTTTGCATTCTATCGCTCTCCTACAAAATTTATGGCCAGAGCGAGACTGCAGCAACAGTACGGGCAAGTCAGAGCTAGATTGTATTCTCTGTACTACACTCAGATTTTTTAAAAATATATGGTTTTGAAATAGCTGAAGGAAGGGAAAGGGAAATGCAGAGCAAAGAGGGAGCTGGGAGTAGGAAACAATTTCAGAGTAGTTCCATAAAAACAAAACTTTGGTTTCTGAGCCGTATCAGAGATGTAAAAAATAAATGTGGCTTAAAACAGCTTAAGAAAAGTGATCTTAGCAGGGAGATGCAATGGAAGTACCTCTAGTTAGCCCAGATAAAAGGCAGGAGGAGAGAGTAGGCTGCTGGGTGGGGAAATTAGTGGTGGAACACCGTACGCTGTTAATTATAGCTCTGGAGCAGCCTGAAATGAGTACTGCTCTTCCAGCCTGGTCCCTTCTCTTCGTGTTCCTTGTTAGCACTGTGTTTGGTCCTGTTCCAGCTGTGCATTAACCTCTATAACTAAGACCCTACATACTGTAGGTTTTGTTTCTCTAATGTGGCTCCTATGGCGAGAGCCATATGTACACCCCAGAGGTCTGACCTGGCAGGTTTTTCTCTTTGTGCATGGCGATACAGGCTGATGTTGAAGAAAATCTGTATCTGGTACTTTGACTGGAAAGCGGTGAGTTCTGTATTTTATGTTCTTTTTTGGAGCTTTCATCCATGACCTATCATCCTGAAGAAGCTCCCAAGAAGTTGTATGTCCCACAGAGACAGACCTAGAAACTCTCACCGTGCCAGGGAAAGGAGTCATTATTGGACATCCTTTATATGTAAATCTTTTTTTGGTTCATGATGGTTCAAAGCCAGATAAAAGCTATAGTCCAAGGCCCTGACCGGATTCTGTATTGTATGGGAAATCAGTGGAGAGAGTTGAGGCAAGCTTGATAGGCTTCTTATGGCCCGTTCTGGCCAAGTTGCACGCTGAAGCAAATTTCCTACTGACCGACGGTTTCACCCCTGCGTGCGTACAGGGGTGATGATCTGAAAGAGTAGAAAATGTAGAGGACTTGGTTCAAGCAGATGAGTTGGACTGTTCAGAGGGGATCTAAAAGGTATGAAGCAAGTTGTGGATAAGAGCTCAAAAACCCTGAAGGAAGAAGTTGTATGTGGCAAAATCTTAGAAAGGTGAGAGATGTCCAACAGATGAGTAACAGGAATTGCACGTGTCCAAGACTAGTCGGAGACCTGGCATACAGAAGTATAGGTCAGTGCTGCTTGTGTCACCATGGGATGTTCTCCTGAGCTTGCCCTCGGGGTGAGCAGTTCATCACCCTGTAGCTCTGGTATTTTCCAGCTCTGTGCTGTTGCTAAACATCGTTAGCCTTGCTGTTACTCGACTACTCCCAGTGATGTTCCCTGTGCAACAGTACCCAACAGGTGGTAGTAGTAAGGCTAGATAGGCTGTTTGATTAACTTGGTGAAATGGTTTCTGGAGCTCCTGCCTCCCAGAGGAAATGCAGCACGGCTATTCAGGATCTGCTCACATATGGGTGGCAAGCACGGTATCGCTAACCCATGGCATGCTGTGTATTAAATCTGAAAGATGGGAGGACCCTCTCTCTTTGGAAGGCAGGCAAATACTTGGGAGGTGTTGAACAATCAGTCAAATCAACCACGTAGAAATTAACTTGGGAAATTTGAGAGAATCTTATTGTATGTGTTATCTGTCAGAAAAAAGTGATACTGTTCTGAAAAGGACAAAACTGTGGAGGAAAAATGACTCTGCACCTCCTGAAGCCTGGACTGATTAAAGTTAAATGCAGCCACAGAAATCGAAGGTCTCGTTGAAATCCTTCGATGCTGCTCAATGGTGCCAAGCCTATGTAAAGCCAGTAGAGATGATTTTCTGAGAAATCCCTTAGTATGAGGCATCCCTCAGTAGCAAAGAGCAGGCTGGTATCTGTTCATCTCTTGGCTTTGGTGAAGAGTGGGTGGCTTGGCTGTAAAGGACAAAGTACAGAGCTGGGGCATAAAAAGATCTTCTGCATCCTCCTGCTTACTAGAAGTGGTACAATGGCAGGTGGAGGTTACGCGTGGGAAGACCCCATTTACAGAAGTTTCGACTTCTTCCCTTACACCAGGGCCAAACTGTGGCCGAAGCTCAGTATTTCCTTTGCTGGACGCAAATTTGCCAGGTCACCAAAGTTGCGCTCCAGACAACGTCGTTTCGTGAGTCAAGTGGAATAATGTAGGTGGTGATAGCAGAGAGAAGGCAGATAAAAATGTGAATAGCTTTTTCAGGGCGGTGGTCCAAGTTCTGTTCTTTTTTTCTGTGACATAAATATGGAATAACACCCTTCCGACCAATGGTTTGCTCAGAGTTAATATTAACCTTAATTGATTGTAGTATTTAGCCTTCATGCTCTGAATAATATGGTTTTCCATGCACTTCTTCCATGTTAGACCTATGTTCTATCTTGTGCTCTTATCTGAGCTCCCTCTGCAAAGAGGACATTTTCTCTCCACCGCTTTGTCCAGCATTTAAGTGTACATCTTCCCTTTAATTCTGCACACTTTTTTTTTAACAGTCTGTCTTTCCATCCTTAAGTGTCACTGAGTTGCCAGATAAAACAGTTATTGTTCCTATTACTAGAAGATTGTAATGGATTTATATAAAACTCAGACAGTGCCATTGTTCTTGAAGTCCATTTTATTGTAATGAAGTTCCACTCTTAATATTCCTTGATCTTCAATGTCCTTTACAAGTAACTTTTTATAAATTAATCTATAATAATCTAATTCAAGTCAGTTAAAGTGGATAACTATACTCCAATTATGATATTGGGAAGAGTTTTTACATAATGGGGGCTTTTATATAGATGGTTAACGCTAATACTGTAGTTTACAACATACTGTATGAATCACTAATTAAATGCCTAAGTAGCAATAATGGAAGTGGAACTATCAATACAGAGAAGATATCAATGATGTAAGGCATTAATAAAACTTTATGGTACCATTTAATCTTTTTTTATAGGTACTCCATTATGTCAGTGAAAAGAAGGCAGAAAAACAAGAAAGTGAGAAAGAGTGGAACTTAAAGGGGCCAGGAAATGAAAATGTACTTTCCCTTGTATCTTCCCCACAAAATGGGTGAGATGGAAAAGTAACGAGAAAACTGCCCAGTTGAAACAAATTTATGGCATTTCCAGAAAGACGGCTGTCCACTGCAGCTGAATGGTTTAGATGCTACTTAAATAACCTATATTCTATGACATAAGTGAAGGGCAGCATAAATAGTATCTTCAAAAGAGGAATAAGAGTTTAGTAACGCACTGACTGAAAAGGAACAGCTAAACTGTTGTTTTCTTGCTATTGGCCAGCAGAGATGACTAGCAGAGTAAATATATAAACATTTGTATTGGAAGGAAAAACTATTAACAAAGGTATTTTATTTTTAAGCCAAAACACAAGCTTGGCTCTCGGTGCTGCCCAAGGACTGTTCGAGGCGGCCGGGCTGCTCTCCTGACAGGACATCTCCTCTGTGTTCCTTGGACACCGTCCAGTGTCCCCTGCAGGAAAGCAAGCTGCCCATTTGCATATCAAAGCAGAGGAATAAGCCAACCCCAGTAGACCTCTAAAGGGAAGTGAGAGTATATGGGAATTTTTAGTTTTAACAACTCTCAATAAAAAAAAAAAAAGACCACCTCCATTCCTTTCATGCAACAGTCGCTTCAAATGCTTTTGCACACATTTGAGCAGAAACAAGTATTTAACCCTTCAAATCCCCTTGCAGAGTGTTTCGGTCCTGGATGTGTTTTGGCAAACAAAAGGATGAGATTTCTTTTCCTGAAAAACATGCTTGATATCAGTTCTACACAGCATTGTAAAAATTATTGCACTGAGACCTCCTACACACCTTGACGTGTATTAGAATCAGGGTAGTGTTTCATCCTCGCTGTTGTTGAGGTGACATGTTTATTTAGCACAAGATTTCTAGCCTCATGCCTTTCTGTGCCTCGTAGGAGGTACTTGACATCATCTGCATGGGTTATTGTTGCTGAGGTTTGACTCTGAACTCCACCTTTCCTGCGTGCCCATCACGGGGCAAACTGGAGCCGACAACCTGACTCTCAGCTTCTAATAAAAATAAATCTTTCTGTATTATTTTAAAACTATGACTTCAATAGAAGTAGATGAAGAGGCTATGAAAATTCTTTGCCAATATCAGTGAAGATTAGATCCGAGAAATAACGTGTCTCTGTGATAAGAAATTCATTACTCCCCTTGCCCATCAAACGTGGCTGTTGGCAACCCTCTGCCTCGAGTACATGGGAGCCGAGGACATCAATAATCCTGCAAATCTGCAAGCGAAACCAAGCCTTTGTGCAGACTCCCCCTTCCTCCCCTGTATTGCTTCATTTCACAGCCACCACATCTGCTCTTTTCGAATACCTTTGAAGACCTGCCGGAGTTTAACTTAACTATTAAGTTTCTGGTGTTTGAAGCTAACCCTACTTCCACGGAATGGGGTTTGATGTATTTTTGTTGAATTACACATTTAGCTGAAACGCATGAATAAATACAGCTCTGTCTCTCCGTACCACCAAACAAATCCTAGGCGTGCCATTAATAATATGATCAAACCTAAAGAGTAATTAAAAGGTAGGGTACCTACAGTAGGATGTGGAGTTTCCCATAAGTACAACCTTGCCCTGCGTCTTCACGTGAGCAGAGCTCAACCATGGTCGCTTGCTTTTTCTCTGATGTTGTTCTGATTTATGATTTATCAGCAGTTACTCTAGAGCAATCATTATCTACTGGCTGCCACTAACAATCAACCACGGAATAAACTTCTTATCAGAGAAGGAAACATCATTTGGAGTGACCATGGGTTTTCCCAGACTTACAGAGACTACGATTGTCTCTCTAGTTCTGGAGTTCAGTGAAAGAAGTTCTGCCGCCCAGCTTCAAGTCCTTCAACCTTCTCCAGTCTTTCAATAGCTCTTATTTTTTCACAGGTTTCTGGGTAGAACATAAAGAAAAAAGGAGGAAAAAAAAATCAATGAAGGTTCGCTACAGTTTAATAGTTTTAGCCATACAGTCCTCTCACTTCCGATGTTCTTGCCCCTTCATGACAGCTGAGCACTGTATTGTGTAACGTGCCATAAACCTGGGACCCCATCGTAGCTTGTTTCAGAAATCTCGAAATAGCACTAATGGACAATAAAAAAAAAAATCAATGCGAAGCATGGCGGCTCAGCCGTGTCAGCAGGAACGACTGGAGACCCTGGGCTGAGCTTAGGGACTGTGGCAGGACCTGGCCCCGCTTTCCTCTGCACAAATCTGTATAAATAAAATCATGGCATGCAGCTACGCTGAGGTAAGATGACAGGCTTACACTTAAGCAAACTGAGGCTGCGAGCCAACTTTTATCTACTTTTTTTACATGCATTTCTTTTTTGGTATTGTGTGGGGATGGACTATCATTCTTCTTTCTGTCTGGGAAGGTCTGCAGTCTCTATACAGGGTGAAAGTTTCTGTAGGAACTGGGTTCATCTGGGTCAGAAACTTTTTTGCTTTTTTGATTTTAAATTTTAAAGGATGTTTGGATGTACATTGAGACTTTAAATGCTGTTTGTTATGCTGCGTCCCTGTTTCTTTCAAACACACCTACACCTTCAGCATCACCTCCATTTAGTTTATTGTGCAATAAGATGTCAGGTTTAATTTTATTTATGGGCTTAATATTCAACTTTTTCACAAGTAATTTTTCCCATATGGTCCTTTAGAAATATGTTAGAAAAATCATTATGTACTGCTGTTAGGAGTAATGCCCTAATAAGCAGATTAGTGTCCCGCTGATGGGCAAAAATCCACTTTTAGCACCATGTGAAGGCACTTGGTGCAAGATGAGCCATGAACCAAAGAGTTTACAGGTTATGGATGACCGGAGAATTAGAATGTTGTGTGCACTATCAAGTGCAACACTCCCTCCTGTTTTAAAATTAAAATATCCTCTTAAATGGGCATCGTTGAGTCTCTCTCTGCCTCTGTTAATAGGCTTTTCAGCCTGGTTTCTCTCCCCGGAGAGGTCCCGTGCTCTTTGGGAGCCTCGCTTGGCTTGGCCAGAGCCGGGGAGGTGCCTCTGTGCTCAAAGGACTCCTTGACTTCGGCCTCTGGCTCGAAGCAGGAGCCTTCTGGCTTTGGCGTGATCCCTCTGCACAAGCGTGAAGGAAGAAAGCTTGCCTGATACTGTCGTTCTTGTGTAATTCATCAAGAAGCACATCTGGCGCTAGCACCTAATGTGATGACAAAAAATCGGTTTTCTGTGCTGGCCCCTTTCCTGGCAGCCTGGGATATCTCTGTTGGCTGGTCGAGCTGGTGTTGTCCTCGAAGGGTCGCTGCTAAACTTCCCGCATGGCTCGTTTGTGGCCGTGCGCGTAGAAAGCTCCCCTTTTGCAGCACTTCAGGCCCTTCCTAAATGAAACCTGTTGCAAGTTTGAGACCGGGATTGACAGGGGAAGGGGAACAGCTGTGATGTTCCTCTAAAGCTAAATGTTGCCGGTTTTGCATAATCTGCAAAAATATGTTGTCAGGACGAGAGATCCAGCTGGCGCTCTGCCACCTTCCCCCTCCGGAGCGCGTGCTGCAGGAGCGGGTGTATCATCTGGAGAGCGGAAGGTTTCTCTTTGACACCGAGGTGTCAACTTAATATAGAAAAAAACATATATATATATAAAGTAACTTGCAATTCTTCTTGCATGGTGGCCACTAAAAAAGAAACCAAAGAAGATGCAGTTTCCAGTTCTGTGATGCTGCAGGGTTAGACGTAGCCGCGATGGGAATAGAGGGGCTGCACGCTCGCTGCACGCCGCGGTGTTAGCATATGCACACCACAATCTTCTTAATACCCATGGTAAATCCCGCTGTCTGCTACAAGCTCTGTTTTGAATGTTAGGCTTGTTTGCCTTCTGTTTTTTAAGCTTATAAACACTTTGGGGCTGAAATTCCCACAGAAGGTAACAAGAGCTACGTTAACCCTCTGCAATGGTCTATTTAAATGAGATTATCTTGGGCAAGTGGGGCAAAAGGACCGAGGGAGCAGGCTGGCAGCTGCGGAGTGGGTCAGGTTTGGGACCGCAGTCACTCCAGATTGGCATTTCCAGCAGCACGGCTGCGTTGAATTCGGTGGGGATTTATGGCGAGCATATGAGTAGCCGATAACAACGATTCTGAGTGATTGATAGGTTGATGTTGCTCGTCTGCTTAGATCCAAGGGTCGGGAACTGTTGTTTACACCTGAGCTCTTTTTTTAAGCATACTGCTGCTACTGCCCGTGGAAGCCGACAGAGGGTTTGATGTGAGTTTTCCAGGATTATATTTACTAGCATCCATATATAAGGTTTTGTGATGTTATAAAATGCTGTTATGCTCTGAGAAAATAAAATTCTGATGGAGGCTGCAACTAAGCAGGTGATTTGGTGCGGCTCTTTGTCCCTGGTGTTGTACCAGAAAACTTCTGGCTTTGGTGGAATGAATAAGGAATCAAAAACCTCACTTGGAAACCCTTGCCACGGTTTTTTAAACGGTCTACGTGAAGGTAGCAGTTGGTTATTAGTTTTAATTAGCATAAAAAGAAAGATGATGCTAATATCTGCATCTAATTTGCATCTTAGACCAAAACGCTATTGGCTCCAAAAGATGTTAGAAAAAAGCTGAGAAGAGGATGAGAGAGAAGATGTGCGGATCCAGCCAGCGTGTAAGGGAGGCAGGTTTGACATTTGCGGTGAGATTCACAGAGGGTAGTGAATATAAACCCTGTGGGAAGGATTCAGAAGTGGTTAAGCTCAAGAAAAAGATTGGTCTAGAATTTGGTTTACTGTTGCTAATCTCTATTAATAAGCAGAATTCCTGAAACGGGGTAAGTTTGTCGGGTGCTGGGCAGAAGCTGTGATTTTTCCTTTTTATGTATGCGTGTGTGCAGATGCTAGGTCTATGGCTTGAAAAAGAGGAGGAGGACAGGTGTAATGGGCTTTTTTTCCAAGATGTGGCCAAAAAATGCCTTTCCCTGGTCTGCGGGCCCTTCGGCGAGGTGTTCCCAGCTCTGTGTTCCCAATCCATGCCTGTGGGCACGCTCCCGGGCTTGCGGCCGTGCCCTGAGAAAAGATGTTAGGTGCTAAAATACTACAAGGCTATAGAAGTACCAGAGATGGGTTCCACTTTGTCTTACCTAAAATAGCAAATCCCTTCTTTTCTTTTCTTTATAACCCTTTATATAGAGAATATGCACATAAATACCCTGGAGTCTGGCGAGGAGGCTGCTTAGAGGTTGCTTGCCCCGTGTGGTGAGCAGACCAGCAGCCAAACCTTCCCCAAATCTGTGCATTCTTCTTTTGGTGATTCTTCAAGTCTGTTTTATTTGCTACAAAAATATATACTTAATCTGATGGAAACCTGTATGGCCTTTTTTTTTTTTTTTTTTGATCTGACTGATTTCCCTCCTTTGGGTTGTTTATCCTTCAAACGTGTATTAAAGGGATGAGGAGAATATTTACAGAGCTGTTAAAGAATAGGCCATAATCGGGGAAAAAGTAAATTCACCATCCTCCTTTGGCAAGTACATTTCAGTATATCTCCTAATAAATCACCTATATGAATTGAAGGTGTGAATAACACCTGCCTATGTACTATAGGATAAGAAAGTAATACAGCCAGAAGCGGGGTCTGGAAGAAGTGGGTTTTTAGTTGCGCAGGTTAGGTTTGCAGGGTGATGCTTTAACACAGTTTTTTCTCTCCAGGGGTTTTAGCTTGCAATTATTATATTATTATACAATTATATATTCTCAATAGATTATATTATTGTAGTCGTATTGTATTATAATCAACTTGCAATTAGTATATTATTATAGCCAGTGTAATAATCCACCAATGATTGATTAATATACTGTTTTTAAATCCAAGAGCAAACGAGGCTCCCGGAGTTTGAGAGAGAAGCAAGTGCCTGAGTTATGTTGGAGGGCAGTCACCACCCTTAGGGAAGAGAAAGAAAGAAGTAAAAGAAATAAAGCGTCTTCAGAAACACTGCAGCTCTAAATCCGTGCCAGTGCCATGCTACAGAAAATAATTTAGAGGTCTGACTTTATGTAGCTTTTGGCCAAAATTTTAAGCTCAGGTGTCTCATGTTGCAAGCGGTAAGATTGTGGGTTTTTTTCTTTCAGTGAGAAATTTAATTACATGCCTATGCTGAGCAATTTCTGTTAGGATTAGCAATTTCTGTTCTGCCTGCTCTACAGTCTCTGAATGTGAAGATGATGATTCTCATTTGCAAATAATTTCAGCATTTCTTCCTATCTGCAAGGCTGAGAAGGATGGATCAAAACAAAATGTGCTTTCAAACAGATGCATGCAGAACAATTGGCTCATAAACAAAATGACTCAGAAAATACAGTTTTTTAAAAAATTCTTGTTATTTGTACTTCTTGCTAAATCTTTATTAGAAGATGATAATGTAACATTTTAAATGTGAAATCCAATGGTATCTTAAAACACTTTGGAGCGTACCCCCCAATGCTTTAGTATAATGATCTGAAACAAAAGATTTGAAAAACATCCTTCATCATCTCCAGGTAAAATGGTACTTTTTTCTTTTTTTTTTTATTGATTCTTCTGCCTACCACCTAAATTGCCCGCAAAGTTGTTGTTATTTTAAATAATGAAGGATTGAAATGTTAGAGGAAGAAAAGGCTACATCCACTATTGTTCCTTCCAATGTACCAAGCTTGGTTAAGTAACTTCAGCTTTTTCATTTATTTAATATATCTCAGATTGGTATCTGCTCAAGTCATAACAGCCTACCCCTGCCAACAGGCAAGCTCTGTAGAATTTACTACAGTAAAATGCAGGCATGCTTCACGTAGCCTTAATTTGTTTTGAGATCCCATCTTTTATCTGTGGAAACCTGCTCTCTCAGCAGGATGAACTTCTCTGTGAGGAAGTAAATTGGTTGTAACGTGGCGTGGGTCCCAGCATGCAACGCTTATTACAGCTCTCCCTTCTGAGGCTTCGCAGGGACGGGTGGAAGAAAGAGTTAAATCAGCCTTTAGCATCTTGCATAATTATTCCTGGCCAATTGTCTCCAACTAGAAACT
Source organism: Elanus axillaris (assembly GCA_026212715.1). Classification (NCBI taxonomy): domain Eukaryota; kingdom Metazoa; phylum Chordata; class Aves; order Accipitriformes; family Accipitridae; genus Elanus; species Elanus axillaris. Next base: position 22,052,918 of record JANZLQ010000040.1, read on the forward strand.
CACAATTTGTTACCACTTAGTTGGTTTTGGTGAATGAAGAGGATTCATTGCTTTTAGCGGGCGCTCAGATCTTTTGTTCACAGTTTCGAGAAAATTGCAATCTCTTTTCTTGCTACTGATCCAGCTTTAGCCATGCTTGGTTAAGTCAACGCTCAGGTTTCTCTGGATTCACATGTGCTAATCTGGTAGTGTGCAGGGATTTTTTTTTTTTTTCTTCTTTTTACTGATTTTTCTTGAGGGTTTTAGTTCCCGAACAGATACTAGCAGAGCATTTAGTTTTACAATCTTAATATTGTTATGGTGACTCCACTTTCTAAAAGTTCCCTGTCTTTATGGGCTGGCTGTTTATCTGAATCACATGTTAATGCCTTCTGAGCTTCACAAGAGACTAAATAAATAAGAAATAAACCACTCGTATAGGCATAGGGTAATAAAATTGATGGGGCGACATTATAGGAACCGGTATCCGTGTGCTTGTTTATAGGTTGGTTAACTTTTTTGAGTGGTGTCAGTAGCTCCTATGGGATAAGCACAGCTTGTGTCTTCGTGGAAAAGATCCCAGAAAATTTAGTAACTGAAGGGTTATTTTTTAATAAAAAGTGAATGAGTCGTAGTATGCTGATTCTGATTAACCAACTGTGACAGATGGTAATTCTTCTCTTTAAACGTGACTTAGAGAAATTAAATTCAAGGTGATTTAAGAACTCTTCAAGAATTGTTGAAGCCAACTTGAAGAAAAAAGCAAAAAGCTAAGCGGAACACCTTGAAGTTCGCTTTGTTTGTGCTTGCAGAGGCATCTCTGAAGACGGGGAGCCAGCTTCGTTCCCACGGAGCCACAGGGACCTTTCCACTCAAGTGTAGTTTCCAGGGTCTTTTTTACCGTGCTGCGGTTATCAGCCCAAGAAATTTGTCTGGGGGTGCAATCCTCTTTTAACCTAAAGAATAGTCATTTATTATTATCTCAGGAAATCATGCTACTCAAGATAAATGGCTTTGGGCCAGGGGAGTGGAGCATTACACGTTTTCTAGGAGATTCGTTAGCTGAGTTCTGCAACACTTGTGCCGTATGTCTTTTGAAAGCCTATTTGTGGGGCTCGGATCAATACAGGAGGGCTGAGACCTTCCCATTGTAATTCTCAAAGCATCGATTTGCATTTGAGATTCAAAGGGATCTCAATTTACCAAGGCAAAACCAGCTGTGTTCATCTGGTTTCATACTAACAATCTATGAGTAGTGATAGATTCTTCTTCATCAAATTGAATCATCATAAAGTATAAATACGTTATCTCAAAACTGGACCCAATGTCACTCTAAAGATACCTGAATCTTACTGTGCTGCCCAACTAGATTGCTTAAAACAGGGTGTGAAATCTCAAACTGAGCAAAGTTTGCGTTTCTTTTTATGATAGGTATGTGCCTGCATGATTTACACATGAAATCAAATCGTAAACCTTCAGGGGATTTTTGCTAATCATGTTTCCAGAAATAGCACACAAAGACAAATAATGGGCTTCGTAATCCTGATTTTTAAAACCGCGAGAAAGCAACTTGTAAGAGGCGTGGGAGTTACCTGATCCTAGGTGGTAGGACAGCATTTTGCCAATTGTCCCTAACAGATCAAACACAGGCTCCTACCTGGGCGGGAGCACTGCCTGGGGCAATACCGAGCCTTGATATCAAGTCTTGCATGAGGGGATGCATCCCGGAGGGAGCAGAGCAGTTCATCCCTGTGCTGGAGCAGAAGGAGTTTGAATTCTTGCATGTGCTCTTATCCCAGTCATTTAGTTGATATGCACGTGAAAAAGAAAGTGAGCAAAGTAGTGATGTGCAAAATTTGAAAGGTTTCCCAGCTTTCCAGGGTGACTCTTTTCAGCTATTACTTTTTATGTAGCTGAGCTATTCTAGTACAAACATAAATCTCTTTATTTATAAAACATAGTGTTTCAGCTATTTTGTGTTATCTTGGTGTCAGGGGTTTCAATATGATCTCTTGAAATTGCTGTTGTCAGCTGTGGAGTAACTGAGTTGGAAATACATATTTATTTATATGTATAACTTTATATTTCACACTACACGTATATGTGCACATATATATTTATAACATATACTGTTTTCAGTTATGTTTTATTCCAGCTCTTGCACTGATCCTATCTAGCAAAAAATTATGCACTATGCAAAATTATCCATGGCACAGGGTAATTTTTTGCCTTATTGCTAGCTATGGAGTTTGAAGCACAGGTTGCTTTGCTTGGACACAAATGATGTGTTCATTTTGCCTTTTCTGGTTGGATGAGTTTATTCCTCTAGAGAGGTTTCTAGGGTGCACGTTCACAGGTATTAGTTGAAAATACTAATTTTCTACAGGCATTCTCGAATATGCACATACACTGGTTGTTTAAACAATCCTGTCACTAAAGGCAGTCTTATGGGAAAGGAAGTTCTCTTTGTTTTCTGATAGTAACTTTTTTTTTCTTGTAAACTCGTGCGTGTGCAGTCTTCCAGAGTAATCCCAAACTGCCTTTTTTTGGACATACTCACCTATGATGCCCAAGGGCTAGACCTGAGAGCTGTGACCCTTCTGATTCTGCATTCAGAAAAAAAAGATTTAAGAGTTTGAACAAAATGAAGCAACTTTAATAAAACCGTGAAGAAATACTCCCAGGTTGTTGGCGGGTGTTGTTTAAGGCTGCTGTTTGTTAGCAGTAATGCTTTCTGGTTTGGATAGTCCCTGGTACCCAGGAATCGGAGAGTCCTTGGCAGGTATTGTTTCAACCTCGTTGTGTCTCAGGGTGAAAGGTAAATATTATTGTGCTTAATATTAAAATGGGCAAGTCAAGGCATGGCACATGTAGGTGCTGTCTCCAGCACTGGCTGGAAAACAGGGGCCGGCCGGCCGGCGCATCCTCCCCCAGCTGCACCCCTGTGAGTGGGATCTCAGCATCTCCTGCTCTGCCGGTGCTGCTGGAGATGGGACACGGACCCCCCCAGCACCCATCCTCACCCTGCGGCTCTGGGCACCCGCATCGCCCGTCCCGCTCCTCCAGCTTCTGCCTTCTTCCTCCACCTACAGCAAGGGCTGTCCTGCAGCAAGGAAGCCCAGTCCTGGAGCTGGGAGCCATCCTCTCTTTGTCCAGCCGTGGGCAATCGACGTGCTCCGTCAGGTTTGGAGAAGCAGGCTCTGATCGACTGCGCGGTTCAGGGTGGCATCTTGTAACCTAGTAACAGCAAAGCTGGGTGCCTTTCATTATTTTTAACGCTTGCAGAATGATTTATTAATATGTATTTTATATATGTATTCTAACATCTCGGGTGCATCACAGAAGAGTATTACAACTGTTATCAGGCAAATCAAACAGTGCTGAGCGCATGCAAAGTAGTACAGCACAATGTAATGGTTGCGTTATTGGGAAGGCATAGCATTTGTAGTCTGCGATTTAAATATGCGACAATTTCCATGAAATCATTGTATTCTGCATTTTGAGGGTTTTAGGAAGAAATTACAGACTTAAATTAACACTTGGTCATTATTCTTCTATCATGTGGTCGTCTTATTACTTCATGAGGATTAGCGAGGTGATGATCATGTATCTGTATTCACGTGTGCTAATTCAATATTATCGGTATTTACTCCGATTACCCTGCTGGAGAAAATACTTTACATTATCACAAATTGGTCTTAAGTGGGAAGACTTTATAACAAAGCCCAGTAGTGCTAATCTGATGAGATGTTGTGATGTGTTAATATGTTCAATAATCAATATTTAATAAGAATTATGGAAATAGCTCTTCTTCATTAAGGCTATTTAGTGATCGTATTTGATTTTGATAATAGTTTGCTAAGCGTGTTGGATTAGTTGTTTTCTCTTCTGCACTGAATTCAGTTTCCAGGGGAGAGTGAACCTCCCCCCAAACTCAAATCTTGATGAGAAGTCCTTCAAATTAAATCAAGTCTTCTCTCTGCACTGCATTAGCTCTGATAGGTTTATACAGTTCTTCAAAAATCTTTTTTTTTCCATTTTTTACACTTTTTTATTTGCTGTAGAGAAAAGATGCTTTAAGTCATGTTTCCCACTTCAGTGGCATTTATTGGTGGTGGGTGACTGACAGAGACGGCTGTTTAACAAAGTTCAGCTTTATTTGTCTTCTACCTGCAAAGCACCTGATAAGTGCTACTGAGAGACGGAAAAGTTCATTCTCTCTAGCAAGGTTACTCTTCTTGATGAGCATTAAAAGATAGCTTTAAGCCATTCACAATTATGACCTTGACTAGGAAAATGTAAGTTAATAAGGCTTCAACAAATTATGGTCTTTTTGGTCGATTTGCCTAGTGAACTGTTAATTGTAAAACTGAAAGACATTATGTTCAGCTTTCTCTATCACATCTTTTGTGTTTTAACAGTGACACTTCATTGAGTGCAATTAACAAAGCCTAGGAGATTTATTAACACACTTCTTCATGGCCAATGATCCATTCCACTTAAGACATAACACTGTAAAATGCACATTATCTCCTTTTGGCACTTACAATAATGCTTCATGAACTAGGAAGGCATATGTTAAAGCAGATAAAATAGCATTATTAGCTGACAAATCTTACAATTTATTAGACAGTTAATTTATCAGCTTAAAAGACACTTAAAACAGCTGTGCATTTAATGTCTTTTTAATGTATCCAGTAAAACTTGCATAATTGCCTGTAGTGCAATTTATTTTTAGCTATGTTGCAAAATGTCTGCATTTACTGTTTACATCTTCTTTAATTTTTCCTGCAAGGCTCATCACATCTAGGCACAAGCCCTAACAATGAGGGCAGATAATCAGATAAAAAGACTTCTTGTACAAATGGCTGCCCATGAATGAACTATTCAGAAGTACATGCTGAGCTGGACCAAAGAGTTTTTGCATTTTATCTCCACCCCAAGGGCAAGAGGGAGAAAAAAAACCAGGGGTGCCTGGTAGGCAGCGCGGTCATGGGCTGCCAAGCACGGCCCATCAGAGACCGACCATGTCTGCCTTTACTGGCATTAGCATTTGGAGCCCATTCGGAGCCACATGTCCGGGGTGTAAACTAACAAGGCTCCAAGACTGCATTAACAGAGGTGTTTCATTTTATAATTAAGGTAACTGCTCCCTGCAGATCAATTGTAGCAGACCTAAGTACTCTCTGCGAAGAAAGTGTTGGAGAGGATATGCATTTAATGACTCCGATGCATAAATTGGCTGTGTTTGTTTATTGCTCTCTAATTTAATGGAACCTTTTGTTAAATCTTTCTGGCTTTTTTTTTTTTTTTAAGATACTGCTAGTAATGATTTCTGTGGGAACAAAGGGTGTTGCTTATTAAAATAAAAAGTCAAACATTGCCGTTTCCATTAATTAAAAGTCAGATTAGCTTAATCTTTTTATAAATATTGGATGTAATCTATTTACAGAGTGAAATCAGATCTGCAGATGCTGGCACGTGGAGTAGAAGTGCAATGCTCCTTGCTTTGCAGAAAGGCAGTAAGGGTGGGAGCGGGTTAGACCTGTGCCTGCCCCTGGGCTCCCGAAACAAAGCGGGCGGGAGGTTTACAAAATGTGAGGAGTACTGGGATCCAGGTAACTTCCCTGCAGTGATAGGTGGCTCCTGTGATAGGGAAAAAAGCTTTTTCTGGAGAGTTTCCAGATTCAGGAGTCTGAAAGTAGCCAGGTCTCCAAATGCTCAGAGACTGAAAACGTGTAGAATCCATCAGCGTGGGCTATGCACCAAGAAAAAAGTAAATCAAAGGAACAAAACACTGTTTTGGGAAGGGGTGAGGGAAAAGAGGTAGGCTTTTCATCGTGCAGGGCAGTCTTAATGATACAAGAATCAGAGAATCCGAGGCTCGGTACTCCTAAAATCCTTTTGTCGTGTCAGGACGCCCTTTGTTTTTCCTTCTGAATGTAGTTATCCATTCAGAAATACTGCATTCGATACAAGTTTACAGAAGTATTGAGTATCTTCAGTGGCAACGTTATAATCCTAGTTAGCATGTAAATTACTATCAAAAACTTTTCTCATAAATGACTTGCATAGTAGCCTGGCAATATAATAAATTGTCCAAATGATGAGTGAATGTGAGAAAAATGGATGAAGTATCGAAGTCAAGTCTAACAGAGGCGGGTGGATACCTGTATTCGTTACAAGAAAATTTTATGAATTACATTTAATTAAACCTACACATGTAATAGTGCATTATTCATGCAGAGATAGTGATCTAATGAGAGCTGCTTCACTGTTGGATTAGTGCAGCATTGTTGACTATTTTATTGCTGTACAGTAAATTGTTGGAGAGTTGTCTTTTTCCCAATTACAGCTGAATTCTGATGACGCCAGGTTTCTGGTGAGGAGTAACCTGGTTGGCAGCTGGTAATTCTGAGGTTACAGATCTTCTTATGAGAGATTTTAAAGGCTACCACTGCAGAAATAAGGTGCTCTTAAAATTCTCCCTCATCTCTGCTTTCCAGCAGGACATCATCATCCGGCTCATGTTCTCCCAATTTGTCATTAAGAATTTAATTTCCATTTATTTAAAGGTAAAATATATTGGGCAGGAAACTACCAGAAATATCTGCTCTTATTTAGGCTAGCACCAAAGTAGAGCAATGCTGTAGCTGAAGAACAGCTTCAGATTTGAAGTAGTATCTTCTTATGAAGAGTCAAATCTAACCTTTGAAACCTTGCTTAGGCATAATCCACCTTGTTACAGTCATAATTATTTTACGGGCTAGTGAAGTTATCTCATTTTGAGCAGCTTAAAAATAAGCTCACCTGTAACCACAAACACTTGAGAACCTTTTCATATTCCGAGTTAGAAAGCTTTTGGATGTGGAAGGAGGACGATGCACTGCAAAATGATGGGTTGAAAGTACAGTTTTGCTCATCTGGACCATTTTCTGTTATTTAATAAACAGCAATTTTTATGAAAAGATAAAAGTTACAAACCCAAGAATCTAAAGAGGTGACCTTTAATCACTACAGAAGGTAATTTTTGGTCAAAACCTCGAGAACCCTTCTCTCCAAACCTGGTGGGTCCTTAGGAAGATGGTTTGTACGTGCGTCTGGCTGTGGGGTCTAACTCCCCACGTCCGCGACACAGAGCGTACGGCTTGAGGAGTAGCCTCTCTTCGACGGCTTGTTTCTAACTCACGAGCTATGAGCGTGCGTGGGAAAAGCACGTGTTGGCTCAAATGTCGACTCTTCGACAGAGCTGTGCAGCCCCTGCCATTTGAGAGGTAAAAAGTCAACATAATTGGTGGAGAGCTCGTCTTGACATGAGAGCGCAGAAAAACCTGCTCCGTGCTTCTGACCGTTGGGCAATTGAAGGAGGTGAGGAGCTGGAGGCAACGGGCCTCTCCCCTCTTCTGTAGTTCCACCAGATTCCTCTTTCCTGACTTTCCTACTTGGGAGCATGCAACTTGGAGAGTTTAAGTTAAAAATAATAATAATAATAATCTGGAAACAGGGCAGTAGTTCCTCCCTGGGGTTATTGGTGTATTTAAACAACCAGAACTTGAGTTCCTTTTTACGTGGGGCAGTTCTCTGCTATAAGCTAATTACTTAAATCCTTGTGTCAGAGCCTGAAAACAGTTGATTTCACCGTCTTCTAAGAACATTTCATTTGAGATTACTTATTAGAAAAATATTGTTTAATTTCAAGGCTATTATGTCACACCTCCCAGTCTTGTTAGGTGGGATTCGTCTCCCCTGATGTGTGAAATACCTCTCCCTGACAGGGTTCTTTTAGCAATAATCTTTATAAAAGTCTATTTTTAAAAACCCGCATTTGAGCAGACGTTGCTAGTTTTAGAAGAAACAGGTTTGGCGTTGTGGGGCACGGTCTGTGGGAAGCAGGGGTGTGTGCGAACGCCGGTCTGTGCCGGAGCCTTTCGGGGAAAGGATGGCTGCGGAGCAGCGATGCTCTGAGCCCACCGTGTGGGATTCTCCGGAGCGTTACTTACTCGTACGGCTCCGCTTGCACTGAAGAGCCGAGGAAAGGAAAAGCAGCAGCTCTTCCCATGGGTTTCACAGGGAGCAATTAGAAGACCATATCTAGTGAGCTTCCCTTACAAAATCACTTAAAGCGTGTTAGACAGAAGAGCATATACCTTATTCCATCTTCTAAAACAGTAAATAAACTTCTGTCCTTTTCCCCGCTCGTGTTTGAACAACCTGCCCTTATAGAAGATGAACCTGTGGTTAAAACTAGTTTGGGATCATGTTGTTTTTCCCCCTGAGCATCAGAAACCAGATGTTTTCAGTGAAAAGGAAATTAATGGCCTAAATAATGAATATATTGAAGTACTGTAGCCAGAGTCCATCTGCTGCTTCAGGCATTGCTCTTAAGGAATCGGGATCAGACCCTCTTTTAATTTTTGGAGTGTATTCGATATATACTTTGTAAACATGAATAAAAGAAAGATTAGCCTACTCTGTGGGTAGCTGTTAACTTCCATCTTTAACAGGAGCAAGGAATGACCTAGAGGGCATTGCACCAGCTGGGAATAGCCGGAGAAGCCGTAAGGACCCTCCGGAGCAGCTCCTCGGCGTCCTGGCACATCCCTCCAGCCGAGGGGCGACCACGGCAGGTCCCTCACCAGCCCGTGTCTACCAGCCCGTGCTCCAGCGGTGCCCGCCCAGGGAACGCTGGGAGCCCTCAAACTTTATTTCTAAGAATGTTGGCTTTGTAATGGCCCAACAGGAAGCTGTAATGACCATTTCGGAGCATCCCGACAATAATATTTTAGATAAAAAGTTGTGTGGGCAGACACCTGGGGAGGGAGAGGCACTACAATAGAAAATGACCCCAAAGTCTTAATCTGCTTTCCTGGAAACTTTTTCTTTTAAGATTTTTTTTTTATTATTGTATTTTATTTTTATTGTTACTATCCCTGGAATTTCCCACAGGAAGGAAGGCTCTTTCCCAAATTCAAAGATGGTGATGCCTTGACAAGTAATGGTCTTCCCAGCTAGTCTTGTATTCCAACAGCTGGAGTGCTTCCCTGAAGACCGGTTCTTTCAGATGTATTACATCCATGACTTGATTCGATCACTCTGATTTCAGGTCCAGTGAAAATTTGCACTTTAAACTTTGGAATTCACTTCTTCACAGTTCCTCTTCCATCCTTGCTTTTACAGCGTGCCCAAATCCCTGCCACTGCAATAGGCAGTCCAGTAGGTGTGTTGGGAAAAAGCTTTTGTTCAGGATCACTGTAGTCTTTGGTGAGGAAGGATTTGCTCAACCTTTCTGAATCATCCACCTGCAGAATTTCTATGCCTCTTCTCTGCAGTGAATTACATCATTTAAGGTTCTTAATGGAGGTCTCTCTTGTTTCATCCCTTTACGCTATTTCATTGATGGCCTAATGTTTTACCATTGTAAACAGTATCAAAGCATGGGGAAAAAAAATATTACATTGAAGGATGAGGTTTGGACCAAGGAAAATATCCATACGAGATAAAAATCTCCTAAGAAAAATACTCATTTGAAAATGCAGCCTCTGTAGCAGAATATTTTTAGCATTAGTTTTTTGTATAAATTATTTAATCTGTATATACTGAGTTGTAAAGGTACTTATATTTAGAAACATTAAGTTTGCAGCCTGTACTCTCTGGGCTCAGGATTGATACCAATGCACACACAGTATACTGGGGATTTGGGGCCATTTAATTATGGCTATCCCCAACTTTCTTTGAAACAACGAGGACGACTATTTTGGGAGGTAAATAAAACCCCTATTTTTTAGAGTTAAAAATGTTCCTGATCCAGCTATTTGCATCCAATGACTGATGGATTTGCATTTTGCATTTTTTTTCAGCACATGCATGTGACAGACAAAATAGCTTGTTATATTCTATTGTGTCATTAATTTTCCCATCGTAATGAAACATCACATCAAACTTGATGTCAGTGACACACAAAATTTTGGACCATCCAGCCCTACGCTACTAGAGTCCAAAATATCTACATAATGACTTAAACAGCCTTCCAGGTTGCAGTACTGCTGCTGAGTATAGGTCAGACCACTCAGAATTTCAACTTTCTGCCATTCTGCAGCAAACCTAGAAATGGGCCTTTATTTGCTGAAAGTGTGTGATATCTTTACACAGATGCAGTATTAAAGAAACAGCAGGATCAAGGATAAAAATAATTTTTTGTTCATTTTAATCCTGAGTTAAAGATTGTTGCTTATAGAGATCGGCAAAAATAGAGACTGTTAGTGGGCTGGGAGGGAAATCTGTAAAACACACGCAGGTATAAATGTAAATTGAGAATTTTAATGTATATAGTGTTTATTTATATGTTGAAAACAACAGGGAGGTCTGCCTGGGTAAGGAACTGGGTGCTCTGGAGAGTGGGAAAAGATGTACAGTAATTCTTCAAAGTTTTGGTGGTTTGAAAGTCACAGGAAGAGAAGAGGTCTGCCTCCTACAGAGAGAAAATATTTTCTTGCACCAGGTCAGTGATCTTCAAATAAAAAAATAAAAAAAAAAAAACCCAACCCAACTCCAACCCAAAACTTTAAGTAGGTTTAGAGATATTAGAGTGTAACATCTCCTAAGAAATCGGTTCAGAGAATTGGCCCAGTGGTCTGAGTCAACAATGTGCTTTTGTACAGCCGCGGACATGGTGATGATGCTGGAAGAGCCTGTTTGGACCGCTGAATAAGCCTGTAGCCATGGAAATATTAATCTATAGACTTGTAATTGTGGAAACATTCCCAATCTACAGAATACGGTCACGAAATCAAGGTGATACAATGACATAAGCCACTGGTGTATTATAAAGAGTGGGAATTTAAGCTGGATAATTTAAGCCCTCGTTCATGCTCTTGCACCTTCCCCTGACCCCAGTTTTGTTCAATGGGTACTAGTGTGTCAGCCTGGATTTTCAGTCCATTTAATCATCTGCCTCTACCTTTCCTCTTGTTTGTTTCTATCTCCACGCTAAAAAGACTGCTTCTAACATGTTATTGAATAAGGCAGTGCTCTGTATGCTGCAGAGCACTTTCCCTTAGTGGTGATAAAATGGTGATAAAAACGAAAAGTGACACTTCAAACGCAAGCCTGTTTTTGAGCTGCGGTGCATATTGCTTTTTCTCTCCCAAACACAACTCTTTATTTTTCCCTCTCAACAACAGATCATTTTGAAAGAGACTAAGGATGCACATATGGCACGGCAAGTCTTCCCAATATCTAGCTCGATGAGCTACAAAAATGACGTGACCCATCAATGCTTTTGAGCCTACGGTACTGCAGAAGCTACTAATAATTAGAGTATCTTCCCTGCTAGAATGGTTGCCACCTCTGCTGTTTCTGTGGGTTGGACCCGCCAGTATCCTGCAGCTGCTTTGTGGGGATGCAGAGCGATGCTAAACTTGTTTGGACGTCCCTCTTTATTGGGTTTGCAGCAGGTCTGCCTCGCCAAAAGAGCTTGGTCTCGGGTGCATCTGCCCCCCACCTCCCCTCCCACCAGTTTATATCCTAGATGTGACGTCC
>JANZLQ010000040.1:22071649-22103241 GCA_026212715.1 Elanus axillaris
GGGGGAGTTTTTGGTTTGGTTTTTTTTTTAAACTAGCTGGCATGCTTCAGATTAAAATTTTGTTAATTTCTGCTGTTATCTGAAAAATTTGAGTCGAGAGCTTGAGCGTGTACCTGACAGATAATCAATGCCGCGTCCCTTTAAGTGGCTGCTATGGCTGGTGGGTATCAATAGCAGACTTTTAGGGCTGACACTTTCTTCATTTACACGTGCAGTGTATGGACCTCATCTATTCCTAGGTACGACACGTTGTGCGTCAGTGCAAACTCTGTAGACTTCAGCAGAGACAGATCTGATTTCTAGTGGAATTAGTTAGCAGAGAACCAGGTCCTGGGTATACAACAACAGTTTCGTGCCGCTCCGCTGCTGTCAGTATTCATTGCCAAAGAACTATATCCTTGTGTTATCAGCTGGCAACAAAACGAGAGAGATGCGTACTACAGAACAGAATAAGTCAGAACCAATTAACATTTGTACCGTTTGCTGTTCTCTAAGAATGGTTTAAGGATAATTCTGGAAATTCCAGGGTTGCAGGTTATCTGCAGTGTATTCTCCCTTATTAACCATAGGCAACTGAGACCGGGAGCAGAGATGTAACCAAAATGAAATAGCAAATACACAAAGGTTAGCCAGCAAATTAAATAAATATGCATTAATCACTCATTTTCCTCAAGTGACTCCATTTTTAACAGCACTTGGAAAAAGAAATTCTCTTCTTTTCCCCATTTCTGTAGTTGCTGCATGTCCAGATAAAATAGCAGAGCATTGTGTTAGTTACTGAGACTGAATCCACATAAACCAGAGGTTTTGATCTCTCTGAATCTGTTTGAAAAGGAATTATTTTGGTGCCTTTCTGAGTATGCATGAACGTAACGATTATCACTTCCCTTTAAAGTTCAACCCTGCTGCCAAAGGGAAAGTTTCTCAGTGTAGGGAACGAGTAAACAGTAGCTTTTGGTGGCTGCATCATTCCATATAAATGAACTGCTTTAATTGATTCTAAATGCAATTAAGTAAAATTATCTATAAATTGTTAGACATACCCATGACTGCAAATAAAGATTGAGTCTGCTTGAACAGGCTTTCTTCTTTCTGATAAACATCATGATGTCACAGCCTTCGATTTTGTGACTAATGTATGAAGCGATTCCTTCCAGATCAAGACAGATCTTCGCACAGGCACACCAGAGCTTTTCCACCTTCTCTTTCAGCGAACAATAATTATGCTGGAATAAATGTAAGGATCTTTATGAAACCGCTAGATGTGCATTCCTTCAATACCGTTGAGAAAACGTACGTGTCCGCCATAGATCTGCAAATAGACTGTGATGTAATGGGCATGAAGTATGTATGGAAACGCAGGACGCATAAAAAGGGTTTGGACAAAGGATGGATCAGACAGTGCAGGGAGTTACTGCAAAAAAAGCAGATGGAGATACTGGATTTAGTCAGTACAATTTAGTCAGAGCTCAGGCAAAAATGATCCCAGCGCTCTCCTGTGCCTGCTGGGTCGAGCTTCCCACCCCGGCACCCCCCGGACTGTGCTTCGTCCTGGCTCCCGGGGAAGCGAGCAGGAGAAGGCATGGGGGAAGGTGGGAGACCTAGGGAAGAGGCTCCTGTTAGTAAGGGAGACTCTAGGACTTTTTATTCCAAGAACAAGCTTCCTCTCTTAGGTTTTGCTGTGCGGAATTTTTAAATTATGCACTAAGAAATTACTCCTAGGGGATGCATATGTCTATGGACTGTGAGAGCGTGGTGGATGTCTCTTTGGGTGAGAAGGACCTGAAGGAAGACGGCCCAGAACGGGGAACAGCCGAGCTCAGCGAGGCCGAGGTGGGTTTAGACACTCGCTCAGGGGACAAGGAGGCTGAATGCAAGTTTGTTCTGTTCATCGCACTCGCTGGTACCTGGCACCGTACTCGCACAATTCATACTTCTTTTCGTGTTGGTAGTCATTGCCAAGGCTTGATTTTGGATCTACTGGTTACACAGGGTTTTGTTATTGCCCTTCCTCTGTACTAAGAGGCACTGTAGGGATTTTGTGTGATTATTATTTAACGTTTATATTGATTTTTTTTTGAAGGGTGCCTTTAAAAGAATTACTCCTCATCAGCCATGCTGATATAAAAGCATAGTTACTATAATAATGGCCCCTGAATAGTGTCCATTAAACTTTGACATTTAAAGTGTTTACTGTGAATACATATTGGGTTTCTCATTAAAGATGAGGTCTGGCTTTCTTGATGTGACTCTTAGATTAAATCAGTCTAATCCAAAATAAATACAAAGATGGAGAATTCATAACAAGCCGCCTCGTAGAATCTCTGTATGTAAAACAGCAACTGCTTTTGTGGCAGAAAGATTTCATTTTGGTGTCTCCTCTTTGGCCCTCAAGAGAAAAAAGAAAAAAATCTATTCATTGTGTATAAAACCTTTTGCACTTTGACATAAGTCCTTCCAGCAGAATCCCTTTTTTTATTGAAACAAACTTAAACCATATTCCATTTCACAAAAGCGAAATGTGCTGAACATGTGCTTTTTAAAATAGAAGCATGTGCATCCACTCTCTACAAGAAGATACTTTCTGAGAGGAGTCTCCTGGGAAGGTCCATTACCCAAAATCCAGCGAGCACAGGAAAAGGGTGAAACAGTATTAGATCAAGCTTTACTAAGCTGGATGGCCCAGGCTGTGGAATAAGTGATATTTAATATGTGCACTTGGAGGCTCCTGTTGAGTGCCCTGTTTGGTAACCCGGATCAGGATGCTTGTTTAGTGGATAAAAGTGTAACTTTAGAAATTGGCAGGAACTTTCTGTGCTTGGCCACCTGTACTCTCAGCCAGATATGGTGTAAGGAGACTCAGAAAAGCACACTTTTCAAAGTTTGTTCTGTTTCACTTCCTTACAACTGCCAGGTTCAAAGAACCATTTATTTAAAAAAAAAAAAAAAATAAAAAAATCGCCTCACTCAGTTCAAAGATGCATTTATAAAGCTCACTAGTCTTTATGATCAAGCTCATACTTTGTCTTCCCGTTACTAAAATAATACTTTTATCCTGCCCTCTTTTTTCCCCTCTCATCTGTTTTGTTATGAAAACATAACTATAATGAAGGTCTCAGGCATTGTATTTTCCAGGCAGTGTGATACCATAAGTAATATAAAATGGGATTCTTTTTTTGTAGAGTTTTTGCTGTCAATAATAATTGTATCAAAAATAATGTGAACTCCCACTGAAGCCTGCATAGTCAATCAGCATAAAGTATTAGCACTTCAGGGACACAAAGGCTCTGAGCCTGATAAAAGAGATTGGACTGAGAATTTTGACCTAAGAATATAATAATGTCTTCCAAGATCTCATTATGCCCGTGCCCATTCGAAACCATCTGGGGCCCAGAATAATAAAAGGAGTGGTGTGAATTTATGAACCCATAGATCTAGCCATGCCCCCTTGGATATTGTGTTGGATTAGTAGATTTACTGCTAATCCAAACACTGTGGGCAAAATTATGTCTTTACATCTGCACTGCGGATCTCCGAGAACTGCAGTAAGTTAAACGTTTGAAGGGTTGACAGCAGCTCCCCTGCTTCAGGCACAATCTTCTGGCACCCTGCCACCTTCCCAAAAGTGCAGCTCCTCGGATGCACGTCCTCCACGTCCTGCCGTGGCAGTTCTCCAAAGGGAGATGCTGCCTTGCGGATGAAAGGGGGCTGGCGAGCAAAAAATCACTGCTCCTGCCTCTAACAGGTGGGAGCGGTGTCAGCCCGGTGCAGATAAGGCACAGTTGGCATCGGGGAGATTGATCCGTCTCCTTCAAGTTGCCTCAGGTGCAGAGCCCGAAGAGAAGGGACTCTGCGTTTAATTGGGGGTGTCTTCAGCGAAATAAAATAGTCAGATGCAAATCCTTTTCCTAAGGGGCAGCCATGTGGACTTGTGACCTTTCTTTGAATGATTTGGAGCCCAGAAATCAATGATTACACTAAATCCATAATTATATTCTTTTCATCTGTGGCAGGGTACTGATAGCGTGACAGATGTGAGACCTTGAAAGCATGGAAACTTCAAAGCCCGTTGAGATGTGTTAGACACCGTGGACATGTGGAGCAGTAAAAAATAAAATTAAAAATAGAAAAAGACTGTTCTGCCAATGCTTTAGGTGATCTCTCTCCTTCACACATGTATGCAGACGCAGGTACCTGTGCGCGTGTTTACGCACATGACTTGAGTCGCTGGAGTCCCCAGGGAAGAGGAGTCAGCGTAACTGCTGTGAATCAGCAAGCTTTGGCCAACTAGAAGAATTAAGCATTTTGACTGTTGTTTCGGCTCAAGAGGCTTCCCAAAGAAAGAAAGGGATGGGCTGGGTTGGGAGACACGGCTGTAGGCACTGCCTGGAATTAAGAAAGGTGACTGTCTACCCGCATCGCTTATGCTGCTGCTGGGTAACACAGCCAAGCTGGCTTGTTCTTGGAGATGTTTCTCAAAAATAGGTTTTTGCCTTTAAAGAAGCGGAACTATGCGTTATCGTTATTTTTGTGGTTTGCAACAAGAGGTTGCAAGAAGAAATACAGGGTCAGCCTGAGGAGGGTTGTTGGCAGGGGGTTGCAAGGGAAGCTCAGCCTTCGCGCCGGGGTCCCCAGGCTGGAATGATGCAGGTTCCCACCTGGGAAAGAACCCACCTGGGGGCCCGTGACCCTGGAGATGCTCGGTGGAGAGGCTGATGCGAAAGGTGTAGTTAACCACAGAGCTGTGGCAGGTAGTAGCTTTTCATTTTACTTCTCTTTTAAAGCATGAGGGAACTGTAAGGGTGCTGGTCTGCTTAGGTACCGCGTGAGAGCGGAGGAGGGTGGTTGGTGGCGTAGAAGAGACAAGGATTGCAGGGAGACAAAGCAACTTGTGTTAGACCGACAAGTTCTTCACTTCTTTGTAACGTGTTGTGCTGTGGCTTCTGGCATGGAGAACGTCACCTGGCTGTCAGCGCTGCCCTGGCACATCTTTAATTCCAGTACGTGGCACACCAGGTTCCTGCAGCTGGTGTCGTTTTTACTGCAAGTGTATAAAGTGAGAGACGTTGGCTAGGGAGGATTGTGTTATTTGTACAGGAAAAAAAGAAAACAATGACAGAGGTCGTTTCAAAAAGCCTTATACCATCTTTTCGGTGGCTGCTTATGGCTTAGGATACATGTGAGTAGAAGAACCACACACAAAGCGGTTGGGGATTTGAGAGCGAATGAGTGACACGTTACCCATCTGCCAACGGTGAAGTAAGTCCATGGGTCCAGGTACTCCGTAACTGACAGGAGGTAAAAGTCGCCACGGGTAAAAAACTGTAAAAAAGAAATAGTATTTCCTATCTATCCCAAATAAAAAATATTTTTTTTTATTATTTTTTTTTTCATTTAGTGTGGTACCTCGAAGTCTTTGCAGGTGGAGAACAAATGCTTTAGCAGGGAAAAGGAAATGATGTTCCCAGTGTTCCTCTGGTATATCCAGCTGTGAATGTAGATGAGTATCTTACTGCTTATCATACTGCAACAGCTGAGGGGCACAACATGGATATTTTTTATTTATTATAACTTCAATAAATAATAAAACTATTTAATATTAATCCAAATTATTTATTAATAATATTTGCTTCTTGAAAAATTCTGTGTGAATTAGAAATTTTGGGAGTACTGTTAGAAATTAATTTGCCTGAACTCTACATGGTAATATGTCAAAGGCATGTGGTAAATGAAATAATTTGTATGCTCCTGGCATTACATGTTACACCCATAGTCGTAACTGAATAGTGGATCAGGAGGTGATGGCATGAAGTGCACAGATATGATAAATTGAAGATTTGTGGAGGCTACCGTCAATACAAGAAACTTCATAACCATCTAATTCACTCGCGTGCAATTTCTGAACATTAAAAAGTGGAAATGTAAGTTGAAAGTGATGAGGATCTTGTTTTTTTCTGTAAAATTTGGAACTTTAATACTAGGTTCCTTTTGAATTCCAGTGTAGAAATCTCAGAAATTAAAAAAGACCATAAAAATGCAGATTCTCCCCAATATTACAAGAATTATTTAGTTTCTACCTCAAGATCAGAAGGCTTATCTCTTTAGCCTGATCCTGAGATCACAAAATGCTGGACCGTCACTGATCTCGGAGTCTGAAATGCCTGACTGAGAACCTGAGCTAGTGTTCTCTCTTGGATAAAAAGCCCAGACTGGAGGAAACATCCCTTAAGAGGATGAATTTGTTCATAAATATTTGTAGTTTGAAGCTGGTTGGGCGGCTCTAAGATCAGAAGTGTCTCATCAGAGATGCATCAAGAGGCAGAGTGCAGCACAAGTAGCCAAGCACACATGGAGCTTCTCTCAAACCTGTACAATTTATGGATAACTAGTGAAGCTTTTGAAAATAACCGAATTTGAACACACCAGTAACTCCAGCAGTTTCTCTCCGCTCTCCCTCTGCAGTCCCCAATCTGAGACAAGCCCTTCCTGGCATCTTCCTCCTTTGCCATTTTTAATATCCACTTACAATTCATTTTTCCAAATGGGCTTTCACTGGTTTCTCTCCTCGTTTCTTTCCTCTGCTTCTGTTTCTTCGTCGTATCATACCACTCCAGCGGCACTGCTCAGCAGGCACGCCGAGCCTTTCTTCTCCTGGTCACCAAAGGAGCATCTTCTGGAAGGCCGCTCACGTCAAGTCAGCCGAATACTTGCGGAGAATTTAAAGATACCTGGTCCGAGCCAGTTACTTATCTCTCTTAGGTCTGCTTCTTCAAGGCAGATTAATTGTTGAAGAAATTCACCGGTTGCATATGTATTATATAGCTGTTTTATCACTTATGTAGACTCCTGTGAAAGGAGTATCCTACCCATTCCTCAAAATATTCAAATCTTACCTTTTCTGACTAACACAGGGGGCACCAAGATGAAGAAACTAGTTATACATGCATGGAAAGTAGCAAGCTGAAAGTAATTGTGTATTCAGTTTTAATGGAGCTGAATCTCCTGCTGAGATTTCAATATCTGACAGCATTGCTTTCATTGCCCCAAATGCCCAACCTTTTTCTAATGTTTGACCTTGGGTATGATTATATTTCTGTATGTATCTCAAATGATGCAAAATCATTTGCCTATATCAGTCATCTCTCGCTGACAGTCCTGTTCTAGCTCATGGCAGAAGAGAACAAGTCTGATGGCAGTAACAATAGCTAAAATGAGCTTTGATAGATGTTTCTCCCCTTTCAATAAATACATGAAGCATCTCTATAATGTCATTTTGTTAACTGATAAACAACAAAAGGATGAAGGCATTCACTTTTAACTCTATTGCATGTCATTATTTTCTCATTGCCTTACTTAGTGTATATAAGTAATGTGACCTGCAGAATAGAGGACAGGACTGTTGCTTTCAGTGTTAGTTATTTATTTCCTTTTATATCCAGAGGCCCACCCGCTAGATGAGAACGGTGCAGGTGGATGACAGGCTTTACCACGCCGGGTTTGCCCCAACATATTGACCCACAAAGCTGGCTCTGTTCTTGGCGCACTACCAATGCGATTTCACATAACCCACAGCACCAGCTTTACATCTCTCCGTGCCCGAGGTCAACGTGCCACACCGGCTCCTCACAGACATGCGATTCTTTGTGCTCATCTCCTGTTTGTTTTGTTGGTTTGTTTTTTTTTTTTCTCCAGCCCATCTAACCCTGTCCCTTTATTAGCCTTGTACTACTTACTCTAGAGAAGCTCCTGTGCAAGGCAGAGTGCCGGGAGGGCCGGGGCGGGTGCCGGAGGCAGCCCGTTTGGGCACAGTGTGGTGGGTGGCATTTACGGATGCGTACGGTGGTTTGGGGATGATATAACAACGGGATTACGGGAGTTCAGGTGAGAACAAGGAGCTGCGTCCCACTCCTTGTATCCCTGCAACGAAGGGGTCATCGGGGAGCAGTGGTGCTGGAAGCCTTGGCGGGCGTGATGAAGAGGGGCTGCCAGATAGATGGGGACAAAGGGACCGTTTTTTAAGTGCGACTCGAACAGGCAGTCTCAGTGTGATTAATGTTCCTGCACTGGTAACGAGAGTGTATCCCTAAAGAGAGAAAACTTGATAGTGGCCTCTTTTTTTTTTAGGTCTATGTAAGCTGGGCACATTATTTTAATAGTACACCATTTAAGGTATTTATCTTAATTTAAAAAAATAATATTTCCCTTGTTGTTTGCAATTGCCCACTAGAAATGAAATCCCTTTCCTGACTGAGTATCCTTTGCAATCCTGAGCTGGTTGTTATTGCAGGTTGCCTCGGGAATACCGAGTTACTGAGTTTCAGACTTTCTTCAGAAATACTGAGGGGACTTTAACAGCATTTGAAAACACAGATAAAGAAATACATGGACCGTGCAAACAAAAGTAAGTGGGATAAAGAGAGATGTGTTTACTAGAGTGGTGGGAAAAAAAAAAAAAAGGTCTACAAAGAAGCCCCTTGGTCTGATTACAAGACTTGTTAAGGATGCAGAGCACTGACCAAGTTCACTGGAGTTTGAAATCCCAAAGGCAGTTTTGGGTTTCTTTCTGCGGACTCCAGAAAGTGACTTAATAATTCATTTGAAACTGTGCAAAACTTTCTGTTGACTGACTTTACTCCCTCTTCAAGCAGATTTTTAGTTTTGCTCAGAGATTTTAACCCGGTATAGAGGAAGCATAAACGGATGGAGATCTAAACCCCCAGACTAAACAGAGAGTTTCACAAAAGTCTAGATGGACGTGGACAATCTGACAATTAGTTTGTCTGAATTTGCAAAGAAAAGAGGGCACAGGTAGGGCCCGTTAAATCTGCTATTGCTGTACGCCGCCCTATCTTAACGCAGCCTCTCTACTTCCCGAGAACAAGGACAAAGAGAAATAAAGGCAAATATAGGTGTTTTTGCTTAAAAGGGGGTAGAGATTTGGAGCCGTGAGCTACCGCTAGACAGCAAAGCATAAACCGCACGGTGCTCTTGCTTAAAAACATAAACAACAACAAAAACCCCCCACCCAGACAAAAAACAAATCATCAGAGGAGGTAGGTAGCTGGCCTGTGTGTCTCCAGTGGGGCTGTTCAGAAATGGCATTTTGGAGCATTTTCTGTTGCCCCGTTAACGTTTCCCACTCTCCCAATTTCCTTTTGGAGCAGTGACCGTGCTCATCCCTTGCGTCCTCCAGGACGGCTTTATGCCAAGCGCCGTGCTCCACGTTGACGTCCCCCAGAAGGCATTGCCGAGGAGGTGCGCGACATGGCTCTCCCGATGCCGAGGGGTGCCTGGCTCCCTGCCGTCGCCCCGCGGGACGCGATGCTGCTTTGCCAGCGGGGCTGAGCCCCACGTGCCTGTTGCCGCAGAACTAGTGGCACAGGACCGCGGCCAAAACCAGGCGGATGCACCCCAAATACTACGCAGCGTGGGTAAAAACTCCTTTTGCCAGCTGTGGAAATGGAGGAGAGAATTGTAACTGCTACACTTATCTAAGGCTATAAAAAAAAAAAAGCGTGCCACTTGAAGTTAACTCAGCGGCGCCAAGTACAAGGTGGGCTTCAGAGATGGTGGTGGTTAATATTCTGTTTGAGGATGCTGGCCCTGACGCCAATATATTAACAGGTGCATTGTTCCAGGAAAAAAAAATGTTGGTTTAAATGTAAGTGAAGTGTTAGCAGTTGAACAGATACAGTGATAAGGTGTTAACTCTGACCTCGTAATTAAATGTGAATACAGCGTAAGAGCAAAGCAAGGGACTGTTAACAGGTCAAGGAGGAAATATGTCCTGGTTCTTTTCTTAATGCCTTTGTTTGGGCTATAACGGTAAGAGAGGATTTATTAATCAGAATAAGAAGGCTTCCACAAAGAATTCATTAATTTATGCATTTTACACAAATGCAAGATACTAGCTTCAACACTTTTCTGCTTTTATTTTTAATAAATGTCCCTGGCAAATTTACACTTACTTCTCACTCACAAACATTAGACTGCTTCATTAGTTACTGTTGCTTAGTTTTTTCATATTAACAGTCTCTCCTCCTGAGTGTCTTTTATTGCAGCATACAATCTTAATAATTTGTGGAAAAGATGACATTTCCAAAGAGATCAAAATGCTTATTGGCCATTTACTCCATTCCCATGCCTACCTCAGCAGTGGCACAGTCCTTCGCCTTGTCTCTTAAGATAATGTATTAAAACTGTCAAGCTACCAATCATTAAGGTTCCAGGAGCAACCACAGCATGCAAAATTATTCTGCTTTAAGCACAGTTTTAGGCAATTTTCTTCAGGTTTTCTTCTCTCCAAGATAAGAACCTGGCTTCCAGTAGGCAATCAAGTTACACGAATTTCTGCAAAATATATCAAAAAGTGAATCCATTTATAACTATATCTTGGTGTTAGCCTTTAAAATGGAAAGAAGTCTTTCCCAAAGATAAGGGGCTTTTGTTTTAGGGAGGAAAAATCTGTCTATAGGTGATATCTCAGATAAAAACATTCACATACTCAGACTGAGTAGCTGTCCAAAAATGAAATGCAATCCGTGGTAAATTGTTTGTTGCATGCATGTGCCTCTCTTGTGAAAAATGGAAGTTTCTACTCAGAAAGTCAGAACAACATGTACAAGTGGCCCAAATTGTTTTTGATTAACAAGGTTTTCTGCCTAGAAGTCACTTTATCTTCATCCCATTAGCTGGACTCAGGAAAACAAATGAATCTAACGCATTAGGCTGAAACACGTTCTTGCTGTGTGAATGCAAAGAAAAATCCTCTCCTAAGAGCCCTGCAACCATCTTATATACGTCAGGTAGTTTTTCAGCTCAATATTCCCCTTTGAGTTTATACAAAGAGAATGCAAAGTTTTCCGCCTCCTTTCGTTGTCACCTCACGTTGTGTTTATGTCTGTTGTTCTCCGGTACGAAGCGTGCGGTGCTGTGATGAATGGGCTGCTGTGATGTAACTTTGGGCCATTTAGGTACTTACTCCATACAGGGTGTGTAGCTCTTACCCTTTTAACAAGTACCTTTCCTGGATTCTGTTTTTGGAAAAGATCACCTAAAAGTGATATTTTTGCCATGGGATCAACAAGTAGGAAACTTTGCTGGCTAAAGAAAAAGTCTGCGTGCTGCGAGGACCACCTCTCGCCTTGTGTGCTAATCAAAGCAAATAATTCACTTCCACGTCTTAGTCTGATTTTCCTCTTTTGCAGTTGTCCGTGAGGAAGCTTATTTTTCCTTGAATACTATTATCTCAAGTTGTTTAGAAAGTCAGGTATAATGTAATCTTTATTGCCCATGCAAAAGCATGCGTTTTGGTACTTGTTCTGTGACTGTTTAAGATTTATCCCAAATATCCAATTTCCAGGTTGATCAGTCGTCGTGTTTTCGTAACTATTCCAAATAGTCTCTTTTCTAGACTACACATAGAAAGCTGAAATATGTTTTTGCGAGGAGGAAAGAGGAGTCATGCGAGTATTACCAGAATGCTTCAAGGTATTTTGCCCTCTAATTCCACACTATCCTCAGTATCTCTGCTATAAAAACTGTATTTAGATTCGAAGTTATCTTGGGAACTATTAGTATGTGCACTTGAATTCATTTGATGTTCTGCATAAGTAAATACGGATATCCAGATGGAGACTGTGATCACGTACCCTAAAGAAGATCTATTCTTGATCATATAAAACCTGAAGATGACTGAATTTTCATTCTTTATTTTGTTTTTAATTTCTCTGAGCAACGTAATATATAGCCTCGTTTTATTCTTAGGAAAACAGTTATCACTAGAAAATAGCAATTAGAAAGGACTCTTCCAAATTCTGCTGAACAAGATGGTGATATCTCTTACCAGCAACAGAAAAATTGTGTGCTTAACCAAAGTGCAGTGCCTTAACTGGAAACCTAGTGGGAGTGCTAGTGCTATTTCTGGTTATACTTCAGTATATTATCTAAGCCAAACAGCCAAGAGAATAAATTTGCACATAATATGTGTTTCCTTAGCGTTCATTATCTTGTTACTTAAAAACTGCCTGTGAAAAAGTGAACACGTTCATAGGAACATGACTAAAATATTCTTAATAGAAAATATATGAAAACAAAACGTTATTCAAATTAAACAAAATATACAATTGCAACTGGCGCTGTTGTGTTCAGCTCTAGTAGGCACACTGAATTGTCTTTTTTCCAAATGGATAATTTATTTAATTAACCAAGATGCAATGAATTTTAAATTGTGTATTAAAATGGAAAAATTAGGTAGTTAAGAAAAAATATGATGTGTTTTACATTCTTATTCACTGTTAGGAAATTTTGTATTGCGTAATTAAAAATTGCAGATGGCAGTTTACCCTAACATGAATTTTGTCCACGAAAAAATCTTTTCCTTGATCACGTTGACCTGATGGGTTTGAATAATTTTTAAATATTTTTAAAATTCAAATTAACACACCTGTTAAAAATTATTCTTGCACATATGTAACTTTTCACACTGGATAATGACGTTTTTCTTTTTTAGTCGTTGTTTTTCATCTGGGAATACACTGTATCCCTAGCATCAGGAAGTCTAAACGTGCTTTTTGCATATCCAGTCTTTTACATTGAAAACAGAGCCAGCATGGACCAAGTGCTTTTTTTCCCAGGAAAATTCATATAAACTTTATTCTGCAGTTTCTATCAGGAATTGTACTTCATGGCATTGCACTGCTTGATCCTGTTTATCTGCATAATTCAAATGCAACCCCAAAGGACATAAACATAGTGACAGTTTTTAAACATACTTTGTGATAATCAGCACAAACTATTACTTGAACCTATTCAAGAACATAACACCGACAGACGGAATTCAATGACCCTCAATAACAACAGATAAGATCTCATTGTATAAAATTATATTATGACATGATTGTGTTGTCTTGAGTTATGACTTAGGCTGACTGCAATATGGCGTGCTTTTTCTTTAGGAAAAGAGGATACTTATTGACATTGAGATACTGCAGGATCTAAATTGCGCAGCCCCAGTTTCTGTAATGAAAAAAAACCCCAAAGAGTAAAAACATGGGTGCGTACAATGAGGAGACAAATAAATAGTTAAATAGTCGTGTTTTGTTAGCAGGAATTTAACTTTTACTTTATGCAATTTTCTTTGCTGGGGCAGATTCTTTGGTAGCTCACACTGACAGCCGGTGGCTCGGTTTAGTCTCCAGTGCTGTTAGGAAAACGGATCACGGCAGAGCAGGGCAGTGTCGGAAATCTCTGCGAGTGGCTGTCAGCAAGAGGTCTCCTTCCGTGGGATCTGGCAAACCAAGCCGACGCCTAGCCTGAAGTGGTGGCACGTTGTCCAAATGGATATTTAGTGGTCAAAAAAGCCAAAGGCTTAAGAACATCAGGTTGCCTTAGCTGTTGGCAGAACTCGTATCACTAAGAAGATGACAGCTCCTGGCCAGGAAAGCCAACGCTTCCACCTTCTGTCCTTCCTCTCTTCGTCCGAGCTCCCAACTCCAGAGAACACGGAACGTTGCAAAGTTGGCGTACTACAGGGTGTCTGGTGGGGTAAGATTGCTGAATAGGAGAATAGTGCAAAGGATGTCTAACTTTCATATTTACCCATCAGCATAAGTCTTTGCTGAGGCTCGGGATAACGAGCAAATGAGCAGGGCCAGGTGCGGCAGGGATTGCTGCTGGGGCTTCCGATGGCTGTTGGCCAGATCTGGCCAAGGCTACGCTCCTGGTGTCTTAGAGAGTTGGGAGATTCGTGGATAGACATGTGATTCTTGTTGTTCTGTGCCCTGCACCACCCCACCCCACCCCCGCCACCCTCCAAAAATAAGCAAAATAAAACAAAATACCTTTTTTTGCATGTTTAGGAAAGGTATTTCAGTATCTAGTGAGAAACTTGTCAATGTCTTCAATCAGACTGAGGTAAAGCCACCATTAAAAAGCGTCCAACAGGGTAATGTTCTTTCATTTTTAATTTGAGAGCAATAAAGATTTTTGCCAAAAAGCCAATGCTTCCGAACATTGAGATTCCCAGTGCATTCAGATGTTGAGGGTTTGGGGTTTGTTTGCCCTCATCCTGTGCTATAGCCAATGATTTTATAGACTTCATTATTACAAGCAGGTTAGAAACACAGAGCTTGTTTATGAATAAATAATTCTGTATCTATTCTGCAAGGTAAGAAGGACACTTAGGACATTCAACATCTCTAAGGGTGCTGTGAGCAGAAAATATATGTGGCAGGAAAACAGATTTATGGTCAGGTAAATATAGGGAGGAAAAAAAAAAAAAAAGACATGCACAATATATAAGTTTACTTGGGTTTACATATAAACACAGAAGCCATAGCCACTGCATGTGTTCACAGGTTAAAATTTAGTATGGATAGAGGAGTGCAATATCTTGAGTTATTTCCATTACTGGTGAGATAAAAATCAATGCCCAAATACTTCCTTACTGGCAACCCCCCCCTGAAAAAAACTAATCTGCTGTATAATATAAAAATCCAATGCCATTAACCGGAGAGGGGATACAAAACTGCATGCTGCCCTTAAATAGCTGCTTTTGTTATTTCCTTGAGGTTGGCTTCCACGAAATCATTTCTTGGAGAGATGTACATTTTGGCTGTGTTTTCTCCGATGGCCTGGAAGTGCCCAGCCTGTCTGTTGCGGTCCACCATCAACGCAGGGACCCCCGAGCGATGCTCGGCTCTCCGCTGCCTTATCGGAGAGGGATCGCTGGGAAGAGCGGCGCGGGGTGTTACATCCATAAATGCCGTGGTCTAGAACCACCAGCCCTAAGCGATACTGGAATAACCCGATGAACTACAAGTTTTCCAGAGCCGCTACACCCAACCGAGTTTACACGTACATTCGCGCACGTGTTTATCGCGCCGGTGAAATGCAGGGATGTTATTAAAGCCCTGCCTACCCTCGGCGGCGGTGCTGTCCGGCTTTCGCATAAACAGTCTCTCTTACCTCTGAAGTTTTTCCTCCTCCTCTCCCGCAGCAGTGCTACGGGTCAGGCACACAAAGGTGCTGTCCCCTGATTGCAGCAAACACCGCCATGTGTTGTATGTTTGATGAATTAAAAGGATGCTGCCAACTTAATTACACTGTAACCCTTCAATAAAGGAAGGGCAGAGCTGATTAACTAGTGAATAATTGGGGGCTGATTGATGGCTTTCTCCCTCACTGCTAAAGGCTGTATATATAATTATTTTGCCTGTGGGCCTAATTTTGCCACTGTTAGCTTCCACTTTTGTCATCAGCTGTAATTTATGGATGGGGCCTGAAGCCTTAAAAAAGGCTGGAAAATGAAATAGCCCCGAATCCCCAGATATGTCACCTGGAAATGGCCAGCAGGCAGCCTTTAACGTCAACATTTGCAGCCATTTAGCAGCATTAACACCTCATGCTTAGCCGGAAAATAATATTATCATTTGTCAACAACTATCATAATATAGATTTTTTTTCTGACATGTAATAATGTTGCATCACTCACACCAATGATTTAATATATGTTTTAAATGCAAGATCAATTTATCGTAACCGAATAGAAAATTCTTCTGGTAATGCACTTAAAGAAAAAAAAGAGAGCAAGAGAAGGAAGACCCGTATCCCTTCATTGCATTGGCAGGTTGGTTACAGAATTAGTACGTCAGTCTCTAAAAAAAACCCCCAAATGACTGCAAGCTAAGATGGTTTGTGAAACTTAGTTTAAAAAAAAAAAAAACCCTTTTTTTTTTCCCTTTGAACTTCAAAAGATGCAGTAGCAGTTTCAAAGAAAATACGGTTAACAAACTAGTAAACTTCCCTCCACTGTACTTAAAAAACATTGTGGGACAATTTTCCATCTACCGTCAATCAGCAGAGCTGCATACGAGCCTGTATAGCTACGCTGGTTTGCATGAGATGTAGATCTGACACTTTGTATTTTAAATTGAAATAAGATTTCTTATTTTTTTCAGAGACAAACACTAATCATTAATGCTGCAAAGTAATAGTAAAAGCCAATCTGTTTTGTAGGATTGAATTGCTTCAGTGGCAAAGAGGAGAGATGTCCCCCAAAAGAAAGCAAGCCTGTTTGGGAAAATACAACATTTTGATTAAAGCTGCTCTAGCAGCTGCGTGCGAAGAAGCGCTGCCTATTTTATATTCCGCAAAGATTTTTTTCAATAAAGTAATAACAACTTAGATTCACTTTATTTTATTTTTTTTTTGGTAACCCATATTTAAACATTGTGGAGAGGAGGCTTCTAATTTATAAGCCAAGATATACAAATCCTCTCTCTCAAATTTCCTTTGTTGTTTCGTCCTCACGGAGCGCTCCCTCGCCTATGAATCACATAAAGATTTGAAGAACCTTTCAGTCAAAGCTCAGTACTGTGCCAGTGGGCACTGGCCAGGAAAAAAAAAAAAAGATTGATATTTGCCCTCTCTTCTTATCTGCACTTGATTTATAAGTCAGTGCGAGTATGCAAGAGAAATAAAGGCAAAGACCTTGATGCCTCCCTGTGGAGAATATGCACCATTTGGATTGAAGGCATGAAAGAGGAGAAATTAATGGTAAGCTGTTCATCTGTCACTACTGCCAGCCTGATGGTTTTGCAGAGAAGGAGAGGACTAGATGACATGCCCTCCAGTCAAGGGCATGACTGCCCGCTGTTCTCATATTATAAACACAGTGCTTTGGGTTTCTAAGGGATTTAAATTTAAATTATACTGTACTTTGGATAGGCAAATCTTTACACAAGTTTATTTTCTTGAAGTATTAACATGCAGGATTTCACTGGCTTTCTGTGGAAGAAAAATAAAAATTAAGTCCCCCTATTTGATAAAAATGTGTAGCAGACTCTTAAAATGTATCCGTATTTTTAAAGCAGTGTGTTATAGTGTAATGAGATTTAAATTTATATATGCATTGAAGATTTAGGCACATGCATAAATAGATAAGCTTTACTTATTCTACTTTCTGGCACATAGGAAAAGATTAAAAAGTTCAAAATAGGAGTTGAAATTTTTTTTCCATTAAAATGGTATAATACTGACTGCTGCTATCGATGACAATATTAGGAACGCATCTGGAGGATAAAAACTGACACAAAACTTTCATGTTGTGCTAAACGACAAGAAAAATGTACTTATTGCTAAATGACTTCTTTTCAGCGCTGAGCATTTGTGTACCCTCTTGCAGCTGTTGAAATATTTTTGTGCAGTACTTAGCACAAAGGCTCGCTCGTCTGCTCGAGTCCTCAAGGTGCTTCTGTAACGCCGATAAACCGTATGGTGTGTCGCAAAAGGTATCGGTGCTAATAGGAGCGATTTTCGGTGCCTGGCACGGTTTAGACACATGCCCATAGGCATGAGAATGAGTTCGCACAAGTTCAGGGGTCAGATTCTGGGATGTGATTGCCACCCACACCCAGCAGCTAGTTCAAGCCCTCTTTGCTGAGCCCCAACAGTGGGGTGGGAATTTCTGTTCTCCGTTAAAAAGGGGAAAAGCGAGTTGCTAGTCCACTGGTTTCAGATTACCTTGGGTTTTATAAACCAGAAGCCAAAAAAAAGCCTCCGTCGCTTACTTCTGTTAAAATCTCCTGAGTTTGGAGCTAATTTCATTATTTCCTGGGGCTTGAGTCACTATTTTTGAAATCCTGGCTGAGGCAACAGATTTCAATAAAATAATTGTCTCGAGTAAATTGATGTTTACTCTTAGTACCGCAGACTTCATGACTTGCATATCGCTTGTGAAAGAACTGTAAATCTGCAAACCTGACAAACGTAAATCAGAGAAGGGGAGAACGAGGTTGGCCAGGTATGAGACAGTCCTCCAGGATCTTCAGGAAGGAAGGACCATCCTTCCCTCCAACGCGGTTGGCATCTCCAAAGTACCATGCCTTGATTTTTTTGTCTTTCCTCCCTCCCTCCCCACGCTGTTGCTTCTCGCTCCGGCGTCAGGGCACCAAGGCTTTGCCTTCTCTCCTGGGCTCCTTGTCCTCCCGAGCCCCTTCATGCCGTGCCCGAGGACTTGGCTTTCTTGCGCACCGTCATCGACCTTCTCCGTCACCTGCCAGGAAACTCCTCCGCAGGGTGGTTTCCGACACCGAATGACAAGGATCAAGGCGTTCACAGCCCTAATCAAAATTAGTCAGCCAGAGATATCATACGGTCACCAGGGCTGAGAACAATTCACCTTCAAAAATCTACAGTTGCTCTTATCTCCCCGCTCCTAAAGCGTCTCCTCTGCAGCGGTTAGAGGCTCCGCGCTCGCGACGGCTGCCTGGCACTCTGTCTTTTAACTCCCTGCTTGAATCTGCCTAGAGTTTTGGCAGACTTCAAATGTTGGCAGTGATGTTTTCTGTGCCAGCTGCGCATTGAAGCATTTTTTTAGAAGTTTCTGTTAAAATGAATAGGTTTTTTTTAAAAAAAAAGAGATTGTGGGAAAGGATGTTATTTCACCAACTTCAAAAACTATAATAACTTTTTTGAGCAGCTCCAGTTCCTCCAGGCTTCAGAGCAGGTAGTTAGTTACTTTGGTGCTTTTTTTTCTTTTCTTTTTTTTTTTTTTTCCATTCTTTTGTCAAAAAAATCCTCCTGTGCCCTAGTTTATAGGCATGTTAAAAATCTGTTTGCACTTGCTGAGTCCATCTGCACTGAGGCTGATCCATCTCCTTGCAGTTCCGTGCTGACCGTAGTGTGGATGCGGCACCCATACGGAGCGGCCGGGTGCCACCACCAAGCTGGTCCGTGCCGTCCCGTGCATCGGCAGCGCCGGAGGAGGTGAGGAAGGGAGGCTTTTCCCTCTGCTCTCGGGTCACTCCTTGCTGATTCAGTATGGAACCCGCTGAACTGAGTAGTATTTTCTCCATGCTGAAAATTTCTGCAAATGCTGGCAAATTGTATGTTTTACGTGTCTACAGTGATGGGTGACGTAGAAAAGCTTTCTACTGCCCCAGATGACGTTGCAGGCACAGGAGGTGGTACAACGAGTCTAGAGGTCCTAGTTTTGCTGACGAAGCGAAGGAAGGTTGTCAACGCTTTTAAGTCTTGACTTGTTAGTTGTTTGGGAAATTGCATATGATAGATAGCAAAAGAATACAGAGGTGGTAAAACTAAGCACTGAAAAGTAAGAAAATACTAATACAGCCATATTTATGTATGTATTTATATGTACACATGCTGCATATGGGTTTTTGTTATGTGGTGTGCACTAAAATATGTTCAAATGGCCCCTCCTCCTCCTTCAGCAAGTGCAGTCTTCTCACACTCATGATCTGCTCTTTCCCAATCACCATCCAAACTTTGGCCTTCTCCTCACGGATTTTCCTCTGACGCTCTCATCGGAGCTCTTTACAATTAACTAATCTTTGCTACCTGTGTGAATAGTAGTAGAGAGGTGCCCCATTATTGAGGAAGGAATGGGTTGTCTCCATTTGACACATCCACAACCAGGCGCCGAGATTAAAGGTTATTTCCACGGCACCGATAAATTGGCAGGATGCAGACGCTGAGATATGCCAGGTTTGCTTTTTCACGGGTGCTACCCCTCAGAACTCTTCGGCGAATGGGTGCTGCTGCCAGGACGCTTTCTTTTAAGCGACTTTTTGCACATCTGGAGGGGAGCGGCGCTGTGCCGAAGTACCGGCGCTGGTCCCCAAAACCCTCTACCTGTGTGATCACCACCGAAGCCCCAGCAGCTTGGACACAGCGGCGTGCCGATACAGCGATGCCGCTTTGGGGACCCCAAGGGAGTGGTTAAGCGCTGGCAATGGGATTTGCATTTTGGCACATAGGTGTAGTCTTAAATGGTGACACAGTTTTTTATCTTTCTGGTTTCTTTCAGCTTGTTCACTGCGTATCCGCCAACTACAGACAGCAGCAAAATAAAAATCCTGATTTATTTCCATGCACAGTCATTCCTGTGCACTTATGAAACCGGGTTTCTCTAAAAAAAAAAAAAAAAAAAAGCTGTCTACGAGCAAGTAATTAACAACTACATCATAGTGAAGACAGGCAAGGGCCAAATTAAAGTTGCAGAGGGACCTTTAATTCCAGCGTTTCCTAGCTATCGAGTGCTTCAGTATGCGGGATTAGCAATCTTTAGCCTAGTTTTTAATATAAGCGTGTATCAACTCGAAACGAAGGCTGTGGTTTTGATGCGCGGCGTTACGCCACGCGGTCTGAAAGGCGGCCGGAGTTCCCAGTTTGGCTGATCAGCCGTGCTGCGGCAGCGGGCGATGGCCGGGCAGTCCAGCGCGCACCGTGCTGCTCGATTGATGCCTGCGCCCAAAACCGCAAGGACGGGGAAAACACGGGAGGAGGTGGAAACTGCGGAAGGGGTTCATGTACCGCGGTGGGAAACTGGTTCAAATCTAAATTAACTGGGAGGCGGTGGGGGGCTCCAGAGCTGAGGAGCGTGAGCTGAGCTTACTGCTGGTGGACCAAGAGTAGGCTGGTTTAAGGGTGGCTTACCAGCATCCTTAAAAGCTTATGTTTTCTGATTTTTGCACTCTTCTTTTTAACGTCTTTAATTTAACTCTTCTTATTTTACAACCAACTTGCTTAATGTTATCATTAAAAAAAAAACAAAAACAAAAAACCAACCTATCAACAGAAATGAAATATCAAGACAAAGGAAAGTAAAAACTCAGTTTATTTGCTGCTCAGCTGCAGATAGAAATTCTCAAATTTCTTTACCTAAGGTGGTCTAGTTATGAAAATGTTTTGGAATTTTGAAGGAACTGTTTTTGTTCCTCTGGAATGAAAAATATGTTTCACTGGAAATCCATTTTTTTTCGCTGAGGAAGGAAAGAGTTTAGTAAGAAAATTTTAAACTGGTTTGAATGCTTTGGTGAATATTTTCAGAAAATTCTTCCAATAAACTAATGAAGCACTCTCTCAGCTTCTAAATCTGGGGGATATTTTCATATATAACTAACAGCAAAGTGACGCCGCTTATCCTTGCGGGGTGCCCTCTGTCACCCTCATCGCCTCGTTGGGTACCAGAACTCAGGATTTGCTGTTATTCTGTATGGCTACAAACCATCCCAAACTCTCCATCAGATTTCAGCATAAACCTCAATGATAGCAAAATTATACCTCAAAATTCAGTTCTAGATTTGATAATGTAAGGGGCCACTAATATTTTCTCTAAATATTTTAGTGTGTCTGGTCTACATTGCTTAGTGTTCGATTGCTTATTTTAGTATAATTTTTTTTTTCTGGGCACTTGATTAAAACTTGGGAAATAAATGTATTTTTTAATTTTTATTTTATCTCTGAAATATGATTATAAATGACCTTTGATAAAAAGTTAACAGAGAATATGTCAGGAAGCAGCTCAGAAGGAAAAGATTAAAAGCAGACAGTCTAGAGAGGTGTTTAATTTCAATTTTCTTTGTGGTATAAGAAATCTGTAGATTTTAAAGCCATCATGCCATAGTTACTTTTATCAGTAGGGCTCTTTTGTTTTGTTCTGCCACCTAATTCTTTTGATGACAATGAGTCCACAGTTTTCCAATGACTGATTTCGATTTGCATGTTATTGTCAGCCTTTTATATTTTATCATATCTCCACTTTGGTTTTTATGCAGATCCTCACATCAGAAGGCAAGGGCAGCCTGAGCTAAACAGCTGGCTGGATTTGCATGAAAATGGACTGCCCTTTTTCATTTGTTTGTTCTTTGGAAATTACAGTAGGTGAGTATCTGACTCAAATTTCCCAAACAAATAAAGATAAAACTTCACAGATATTAAACTGTGGAGCATTAAACTGTATCATTTTACATATAAAAAGAAAAGGATTAAATAGAATTAGTCTGTTGAGCTGACTGAGGAGAAACAATGTGAGTGACGGTCTGAAAACTAAAGATACAGAAGAACTGTGGTATCTTCAAGAGATTTTTCTCTCCAAATATTTTCCTTTCCCGTGTTTAAAGGATAAACACTAATATGTATATTTCCCTTATGAATTTAAGATATTTTTGCTAGGGAAAAGAAAACCAGAATCTGGTTTAAGTCATTATATGTCTGATAGTATTCATGTATTTGATGTACATATTTTATATACGTAGTAGGTTACAGAAGCCCCTTAGCAGTGGATACTCTCTACAACTTGGACTGGCGGAGTAAACCAGCCAAGGTGTAAACGTGACCAGGGCAGACGACATTAAGAAGCCCATATTGTTTCCAAGAGGCCAAATCTGTAGGGTGAGGCGAGATCTTTTCTTAGACTGGCTGATACAGATGGAAAAAATGAACAAGCTTTGGGGCGCACAAGAACTTGATAGTTGACAGATACGAGCTTTATAGATTTGAACAGTAAAGTATCAAAATAACACATGGCGCGACTTGGAGTTGTCAACAGACTTATAAATTATTTAGAGCATGTGTGCCCTTGTGCGCCTGCAAGCTTGTCCGCCTCTTTCCGCTTAGGCTGCTTGAGCTTATAAAAGACACAACCGCTCCCTGCAAACCTTAACCTCTCTTCTGTCTTCAGACCATCCCAGAAAGAAGAGCACGACTATAACTTTTAGTTTAAACAAAGGTTTGGAAAGAGACGTCTAGCTATAGTACGGGATTTAAGTGGTTTATGTGTAGACTCTCCCGCTTTCCATTTACGGTAGGAGCTTGGATCAACAGTAACGCTATACATTTTCTAGAGTCTGGGGCAAAGAGCTATCAACTCTGAATTTCCTGGAAAAGTAGTAACTGCTAGTCTTGCATAAGATAATAAAAGTTCATTCTTTCCTCTGATATGGTTGGAATTGGGTGCGTAGAGCCACAACCACACAGTGCTGGGAGAGCAGCAGTGTCCCCAGGCTGTAGCACAGGGCCAGCTAACAGCCCAGAGCCCAGGCAAAATCCGTAGGGTAAAATATATTCTTGCTTTTTTTTTTTTTTTTTTTTTACATTTTATTTTTCAGACTTCTTCCATAATCTTTCCTGAGTACGCAGGAGAAGGTCTGGAGAATGCTTTAAATCCTTTTTCTTTTACACGCGGCAAAATCCCGCATAGCTTTCATTACACCTATGCATTGAAACTTATTAGCGAAAAGTGCTCTAAATAATTCATAAGCCTGGTGACATCTCTAGGCTTTGCTTTGTGGTGGTGTGAAACCTCGCTGCTCAAATCCACAAAGCCTGTACCTGTCAGCCAGCAGGTGCTGACACAGTTGGTGTAAAGCCCTATAAGGTCAGTGGAAAAGACGGGACGTATGGATTCTCGCCGTTTTGAACATTGTGTCTTTCACACGGCTGTAGGGGATGCAGATCTGCCGTGGGCTAGGCATATGAGTAGCGTTTGAATAGATAAAATAGACTTGTTGTTGCAGGGCAGCGTTGCTGTAGCTCAAGAGGCAGCAGCAGCAGAAGAAGATGGCTAGTCCCAGGTAAGCGCAGAAGGTCCTAAATCCACCTCCTGCGAAACTGAAAGGATTGTTTTGTGACTGCTGGGACTCAGCAGATGAGAGAATTAGAAATAGTTAAAAGGAGACCTAGTCCTGGAAGACTAGGGATATTCAGGAGCACGCTCCGTCAGGCGGGGCAGGAGCCTTTCTGGAAGGCAACAGGCTGCTGCTGGGAACCTGGTGGTCTTGGACAGCTGAGGACGCGCTCAGCTTTTGGGGAGCTGTGTGTAATGGACATTGTGCCTGGTGGCCTGGGTTTGGCTTGTCTGTAGTCCTTTTGTCGTTTTCAGCTAGTTAAAAAAACTTTGCAAATACTGTTTTGTTTTAGGAAAGCCACCCAGGGGACTGCTCCCACTTTGCTCAGCTCCCAGAGGATCTGAAGGCACTGTTGTAAGATTGCACTTCCTAAGGACTTGCCAGGGATATTTCTAATCTATAATTCAAGCCTCTGTCTGAAAGGTAAGAAAATTGTGCGGTTTCGTTTTGAAAGTGGCAATGGCTTATGGTCTAGGAGCTGAGAAAGGATGCTCTTGGTTAAAACAGAGGAACTCTTCACTCGGCTTTTGAGCAAAGAATATCAGGGGTAAGCGTTTGCTGTCATTTGCACTTCACAAGAGTTGTATGGAGTGGCATACAGCCGTGCGCGTGCTTGTACCCACAATACCTGCTAAACTCCTTCAGAAAGCACCATTATATAGTCCTGCCCGTCAAAGTCGCTGCACCTGCAGAAATGTCTCCTACGCAAAGCAGAGGCTACGCAGAAACTTATTGCAGTTCAGTACTTATAGAGGCATCATGGAAGTACAAATAATCTTTGGCTTATTGTTTATTTCAGGTTGATTTTATTTTGTTATGTTGTATTTCTGGACTTTTTCCTAAAAACGCTGCGTTTCCAAATTCTTTACTACATATCACAAATAAGTAGCAAAAGTTGCGTTGGCTTTTTTGAAAGTTTTCCAAGGTTTTGCTATTGTTACACTTGCAGAAACCATAGCCCTCGCGTAGTTGTGAATGACTTGACTCACAGGCATCCAGCCTGGCAATGACTCAAATTACTTTGGTGTTACAGTACATAAAAATAATGCAATAAAACAAGACATTTTGGCTTTGGAACCTGACATGGAAATGGATTGCTGGAGAAAATGGAGTATTTGACTTGCTTTTCAGAGTAAACTGTCTCAGATTTAGCTAAATTTAGCACTTGATGGGGTTTTTTTGTTGTTGTTGGATCTTAATCTGGGTGAGATTTCCTTCAGTGCTTGGATCTGTTTGAATGAACTGTCTTAAACTGGGCTGGCATGCCCACGCAAAAGCCAGCAACACGGAGAAAGAGGTAGTGCGTTGAAGGCCAGCTCACGCTATCTAGCTCTGATTTTTCTCTGGACTACTTCATTTTTGCAAACTCTTGGTGGATATATGTTATGGCTCCAGTGCAATAAAGAGAAATGGTGTGTAAGTGTAAAGGGTTAGCTCTTCACCTGATATCAAACGGTTGCTTGAACTATGTGAATTTACACTTGGTGAGGGTCAGGTGCAATATGTGGGTCTCCATTTTGCAGAAAATATTATTCAGATTCTATTTTAAAACCCCATTTTTACATTGACTTTGTAATGTAACTTCTTACATAAATCCACGGCTATAAATAACAGTGAAGTACCAATGCCATCTTTACAGAATCTGGTGTAATTTGGAGAATCAGCACTTTTTTCAGTACAAAAAAAAGGTAAAAATCTCTGTCCTGCCACCAAACCACCCGTGGCAAAGCCTGTGCATCCACAGCAGCCCGTCTTGTTGCAGGAGACAGATGGGGCTCGGCTCAAGTCCCTATTCCTGTGGGACAACCTTAATTCGAGTAACCTTTTGTCCTTCTCATTGATGTTTTCTTGGTGCGACGACTTGTCCGCTGAGGCTCTGTTGACCAAAGGGTAGTGCCAGAACTCCTCTGAGCTCGACACCTTCAGATTATCCATCTTTTGCCCAGACAGCCAGAATCCTGGGGTTGGGTTGGGCTGACGGTGTCTTCAGCGTCACCCATGCAGCAGGTTGGCGATGGGGATGGGAGGTCGCGCATCCCCGCCCTCGGGCGAGAAAGGGAATAGTTAAAGTGTAGATTAATTTGGATTACTCTTGGAAAAAAAATAGTCTATTTTTAGAGTTTGTTATGAGGTGGTCACTTGTAATTTCCACCCATATTATGGGTGCACAAACACAGCTCGCACAAGCTAGTTTTTCTCACCGTTTTCCAAAAATAATGGAAAAACAAGGGTCTCTGTAATGCTTGGCCTCTAAGCAGTTGGATTAACTGCATTTGTACGTGAAAGTGTTTTGTTGTCAGAGCCTTTCACAATAGTGAAAGGACACTGCGAATGTCTTCCCGTGTTTCATAAATTTCAGCCAAGAAAGAACAAATGTGGCTCTTTTACATCAATATTTTATGTCTCCATAGGTTTTGTGTTAAACTCCCATACAGAGCAACTGTGTGTTATTGATAACATGGAACTGGACTTGGTGGATTTTAATGTCTTTTTTCATGTTTATATGGAACATTTTGAAGCGGCAATTAAAATAATTAAGGAGGGTGAAGAAATCTTTAGCATGCAACAAAGATTTCTGCAAAATGTTAATTTCTGTCAAATAAGTGAATATATGCACAGATGCCTCCTGACAGAGGCTGTGATTTCTGAGTGCTTTGCATGCCAAATAACTTGTTTACCCCCTCAATGTTTGCCAAGTTTACTGTCAATTTACAAATAATTTCCATTTTGCTGTTTATTCTGCTGCCTTTTGATGGATATGTCTTCCAGACTTTTATCTTGCATGTAGACAAACTAATTAATATTTTCCCTTCAGGCAAATATTTTTTTCTTAGATCTAAATGTGGGTTAGATTCTTCTTCGTTTCCATATGCTTTGTTCTGTCAATCATTTCCCTTCTATGTTACTAAAAATGTACCTTTGTGGATGTCATTTCTCATGTTTTACAGATTTATTTCACCTACATCTATATGGGAATGTGTGTATGTAGAGAGACATATTTGTTATATATGTGTTCATATATGTTTAAGCAGAGAGAGTGAAAATACTAACTTCGTGTTAAGATTTGGTTTTCAAGACTGAATGAAAATACATTTTGTCTTGCCTGTTGCTGCCATTTCCCAGGCTTGACCTCACAGTTTGTGGTTGCTGCTGCCCATATGGCACACGCAACACTGAGTACGTCTCTTCTGCAGCGTCAGCCTGATTCCTGCACGTCTTTTTGACCTAGTCCAGCCCTACTAGTCATATATAAAATATTCGGTATTTCCCATTTCCATCCTCCTCCTCTCATCCCAGCCCAGACCACAGCGAGCTGACCCTTCTGAGGTGAGCGGGCTGATGCAGAAGTGGTCCTGAGCTGTCGTGACCCTGCGGGAGGGATGCTTCCCCCAAAATGCTCTGGCCAAGCTCTGCCAACCTGGGTGCCAAAAACTCTTCCTAACGCATCGGTGCAGCCCCAGCCCCAGGGCCGCCCCTCCCGCAACGCCTTTCCTCGACATCTTGGTATGTTTAAAGCTCTCCAATAGCTAAATATTGTCGTATTCAAGGAATGAGATTTCCACATAGTCTCTGCAGCTTCCACAAAGCTTTTAGGAGGTAATGGAAGACAAAGTGTGGGATTAAAAAAAAAAAATAAAAATGTTAGCGGAAGCCGGCATGTTAACCATGTTCCGCTGAGAAAAACACAGGTGGTAACCGAGAGCACAGATATTGCGAACAGATTCTTGCAACTTACCAGTCGTAAAAATATCTCTGCAAAAAATACTCCCAACGACTCTGTTTACAGAATGCTTGGTATTTCCTATATCTGGAAATATTCTCGTGGTAGCTCCATATGTCGCAGCTAGTCTGACAAGCTTTCTTTTGAACTGTTTGCAGGTTGCAGTCTGTCTGGAGGGCTGGGTGCTGATGCCTTCAGGTTTTTAGGCCCTGCGTTATGGGCATGATTATCTTGTTCACTTTGCAGGCATAGAAAAACGGAGCTGGGATTTAGCAGGATTTGAAGAAACTTCCTAATTATGCCAAGCAGAGAGCTGCCTGAGTAAAATCTCAGCCAGAACCCCAGGTTTTTTATTACTGGTTCTGTTTTAAGTGTATCTCTGTAATTTTCTGTGTTTCTGCTTTTGTTTATATCATCATAGTCAGCGGGACTGAGAGATTAAAAACCGAAATGTATTATCTTTGCACATCCTCAAAACCTGTCGAGAAAGGAGGAGAAATTAAAGAAGGACAAAAACTCGCGCTGAAGTGAAGCTGTTTCCTTTGAGCTGCCTTATTAACCAGTCAAGTACTTGACTGCCACTGTCAGCGAGATTTCTTTAGAGAAAGAGTGGCATTTTGAAAAATACAAATTCACCGCCTGCACAAGTTAATGAGGCCCTTCAGCAATGTTCATTGATAGTGTAAATTCATCATAATACAGTGCTACAAACCATAAATGGGATATGCATACAGGAAATCATCCACTATTAGAAATTTGCCAGACACGAAAAGAAAAAGAAGCCATTGATAAGCAGAAAACTCATCTCAACTGCTCCGTGCTGATGGGTGTGCAGCACATTAGTAATGCCAGATACTGCCACAATGAGAACTTATTAAGGTGAATTGAGGTAGCTTGTCAAGTATATTTGGTCCCCTTTGTTCGCATTTTATGGACTCTCTCAGCTGCCTCCCTTGCATTTGCCAGTGTCAGGTTAGATAAAGCTTGCTGTGCAAAGACTACCATCAACTTAAAAGCACAAATAGCTCCAAATATTTCCCTTTTCTGCGCACGCACAGATGCGCTTACGCGTTTAATTGATTTTCAGCTGCATTTGCAAGCGATAGCTTTACAGACACCAAATTATCTTAAGGGCTATATAGTACAACAGGAGTGGACAGTAGTAAAAATTGGCTACGCCCCAGA
This sequence comes from Elanus axillaris, assembly GCA_026212715.1. NCBI lineage: Eukaryota > Metazoa > Chordata > Aves > Accipitriformes > Accipitridae > Elanus > Elanus axillaris. Next base: position 22,099,988 of record JANZLQ010000040.1, read on the forward strand.
AAAAATATATTAAGGTGACTTCCTGATCTTTTAAATAATAACCGAGCAGTGCTATTTTGCTGTCCGTATCAATCAATAAATCTCTCTACAGTGCAACATGTTCGGTACTCCTACTCTTGTTGAATAGTGTCACTTTAAAAATCTCTGGGACCATTAGGCCAATACTTTAGTGTGATTTGTCTGTTGGCCAGTTTCCATCATCCTGCTTCAGGGAATGAATAGAAAAAGGAATACCTTGCATCAGGTCATAAAGTGGTCAGCTTCTTGATGAGAAGAGGTGCACAGACTTGTTAAAATCTTGAAGACCGTGGCCCCTGATGTGCAGGACACCACCAAATTACATGAATGAGTTCTACGAAATAAAGCAGACTGGTGTGAAAAGGCTTTGAAACATCTGCATTCATCTGCCGCTGTCTTGATTCCAAATATATGGAGATCTGAGGAAAGACTACATTGGGTTAGCCTCTGAAAAGTGTCTGGAAAAGAGAGTCACTCTCCCGCCACCTTGACTCCGCCCTGTTGAATGAATCTGCTCATTGCGGAGCCACAGATGACTGGGGACCAACAAAGGAACATCAACAGAAGAAACTGAGAAGACGTAAATTCTGGTATCCCTCTTCCCACACTGTCCTTGGTTTCACGCCTGAAGACAAGGTCAAGGGCATGAACTCCAGACTTCTCTCCCAGGAGATCTGCTTCCCACAGGGGTTAGTTCAGGACTCATTCCAATCCATGGAAACCCCGAAGACCAAGTGCCCTTCTCCCAGTGTCACCAAGGCATTGGGCAGAGTAGCAGAAGCCTAAGCAAACACCTCTTTTGGATGTAAACAGGAATAACGATGTTGACTGGAAGGTTAAGTAGGAATAACTGAGCAGAAACCGCAGGTGTTGATGCTTTCTCTTCCCTCTGCCTTTCAAACTACTTCGGTAGCTCCTCCGCGCTGCTCCCATCCCCTCTCCTGAAGGCGAAATCCTTATGGGCATTTTCTGTGAGCCGCTCCAGCGTGTGGTTTTGTGCTTCCCATACCTTCCTCCTGTTGCAAACTCTTTCAAAGCTGACAGGCCAGAGAGATGCTCCTTGGCCCTCTCTGACCTCCTGTGCTCGTCCTCCCCTCTCCTCCGCTCCAACTCCTCTTTTCTTTCCCCCTTGCCCCATCTGACTCTTCCCTGGCCCTGGTCGTCCCGCTCTTCTGAACCAGTTTTTCTCTCAGCTCCTGCCAAAGTCCAGACGATGATCTCCGAAAGGATCTCACAGCTTGGCTCCTGAAAGGGTGGTTTTCAAATAAATCTGGAGTGCACGTTGTTTAATACACTGTGAACTGTAAGAGATGAAACGGAGTTAGATGCTTTTGTTCCTTTTGCCCGCTACTCAAATCCCCAGCTGATAATTACGAACAATAGATGAAAATGTGTTTGGTATATATCATAAGAAGAAATCTTATGGAAACATTAGGCAGCCTATTATTGTAAGTCTCTTGTAAATACTGTTTTGTAAGAAGAACCTATCTAAGATGATGTAAAACTTAATATTCCTATTAACAAGATGTACTATACTGTTTCCAATTCATATCAGTGAAAATGCATTTTAAATTACAAAGTACTCATATTTTATCTGAGCCAGTGTTCTGATTCATACGCCTCCTCTTTAATCCTATTTTCATTCAAAGTTTCACAATTCACATCTTCTTTTTCCGATTTTATGTAGTATTTTCTGTGTTTTCGAAATGTAATCAAAGCTTGTTAGCTTCTACCCAACCATGTTGGGTTGAATGGGAATATTAATAATACCAGCTATTGATGTCTTTATGTTAAAATTTGATTTATTGAGCAAGTGGCACATAATCTGTGGGGAAAATACCTAGAGATAACACCTTGAGATGATTAATTGTGTTTACAGTGCATTCCTGTAATAATTGTTTACAAGGAAATTTATGCATGAGTTGCTGCCCCAGTTCAAAAGAATAACTCATCAGATTGTCAAGCTCTCTGCTCTTGAGTATTCTAGCTAATTGCTATCTTTGCTAGTTGAGCATCATAAATCCTTCTTCCACAGAGCTGAGAGCAGGATTTTTGGATCATGCGTTTTCATGCAATGAAAACCTTTTCATCCCTGGGAACTTCAGTTTCCTCGTGCGGGAAAAAAAAAAAAAAAAAAAAAAAAGATACGTAAGGGGATGATATCTACAGAAGATTGTAACAAGTTGCCCAGTGGCGTTGGATATAACTTCTGAAATGAGCTTATACAATCATGTGTTAAAATCTGTGTTGGGTAAATTTGCCAGTAATGTTATTGATAATGAATAACATATGAGGCTGTAGACTTGGTCTTCTATATTTAAAAAACATTACATTCCCAGTTCTGCTGCTCTCTACTTCTGTATTGCTTTCTCCTTCGCAAGTGCTGCAGGGGAGAGATGGTAGGATGGGTTGGAGAATGGTTCCTCTGCAGCCATCTGTGCTTATTACTGGTCTAATAACAACCCTACAATTCTCCCTTTTGGAATTAAATCCACCCTTATAAATTCACAGAGATAAACGTGCTTTTCTTTTGCACAGCTTCGTGCGTCTTGGGGTTGGGTTTTGTTCTATTTCCAGCTTTGGGGTTTAATTATTTCATAACTAACTTTGCTGTAGTTACAGGAGTATTGTCTGAGCAATATGTTGCCAGGAAGTAGTTGATAATGTTTAATAATTCCTGATTACATTCCCGTTCCAGTCCATGATCATGATTATACAAATGTTTCTGGTGCTATTTTTCAGTACAAATCCTTCTTTTCAGTTTTTTTTTTTCTTCCTTGTTGACAATGTATTGGTCAGAATACAAGAGAAACCGACCTATTTGCTAGTTTAATTAAAGATGTCAGTAAAATCCTTAAGGTTTGCCTGGGAAGGAGCAGATTTACTTGCTGCTTTTATGCACACTGTGGGATTTAAACATTTTGAGAATTGCTTTGGTGATTTTTCCCAGGAGATAAAGGAATGGATTAAGTGAAGTAGTTTCTGACTATAATTGGTCTGGTTTAAACACTTAAAAATAACTTTAAGAAATAAGAAAACACAAAACAGGTTTTCAAGTAGGGATTTAACTTTTTTTTTTTTTTCTTCTCCAGCTATGTGTTTATTTCAGCTTTGGTGTCTCATTGTGAACTATCAAAGTGTGCTGCACGTACGGTGGGATATATGTACTTTAGCGGCTCTGAGCAGCAGCCCAGGCAGAGGACAGATGTCTGAAGGAGAAGAAACAAAAGGACTAA
>JANZLQ010000040.1:22103276-22137599 GCA_026212715.1 Elanus axillaris
ATGGGGGGGGGGGGGGAAGGAGGCTTTCAGCCTTTGGATAGGTTATTTGCTCTTTTCAGACAAAGTGGGCTGTGTGTGCTTTAAACTTTCCCGATGTTTCCAGGCAGCCTAGCAAAGGCGGCTCCGCCAAAGCAAGGCTCCCACCACCTGTGGCTCAGGTGCTGCTGGCACAGCACCGCTGCGGCTGGCACGCCGTGGCCGCTCCTCTCGCTCCGTAAATTCCGGCGGTTATACTCACGGGGCATCACGGAGAAGCTGTTCTGTCTATTTTCCTAGTCGAACACATGGGTTCTTCTTTCTGCCTCCCTTTGTCTCAGGTAGGTGAGCGGCCAAGAACAAGGAATTGCTGCCAACTGATGCGTGTCATAGTCATTTAGAAAGACAGAGGTAGCCTTGGCATAAATCAAAATCTTCAGATGACTAAACCAAGCCTAACACTGTGTAACCCCCTAATGCCATCCGGTCTTAGGATACCAGCTGCACTGGGTGAAGGCAATCAAATGTGCTGCTGAGGAACTTGCAAATATAAATTTAACAGCTAAACTTAGGCTTGTGGTCCAAATAAATGTGGATTACTATTACACGTATAGTAACCGTAGTTCATCAAAAGTTAGCGATAAGGCAATTCTTGAGAGAAGAGTAAAAAAAAAAAAAAAAAAGCCAACTCAGACTTTACAAGCAGGTTTTGATCAAAAGTAGACGCAGTAACACAACACGTGAAGCAGATTCTGTAGGAAATATTAGACTCTGATCTCACAAAATATTCCAACCATGCCTATCAAGAAACATTAATAACAGTGTTATTGACAGAGTATTCATTTAAAGTCTTTCTGTTGGATACAATTAACATTTAGATGAGAGACAGTTATAGATACTCAGATGATATATACGAAAGAAACAATGACTCATCTCTCCAACAGTAACGGTACCAAACCTCGCAGCGGGGAAATTGCATTTCTTCTAGCTTCAAAAAAAAAAAAAAAAATCCATTCCATGGACCTTACAGAAGAAATCAGCTTGTTCCTATCAGAAGGATTGCTGCGTCCTATATCCTTATTCAAAGAGGAAATTTCTGTGTAGTTCGCCAAACGCGGGGATGAATGCATTGAGGGCAAGAGCAGGTAGCGCGGCAGGAAAGGGCTGAGAGGGACAGTTCAGCTCTGGGTCAGGAGGAGGCTGCTGTCCTCGTCTACCAGGTTTTTCTTCCAGCCGCCTTGAAGATCCTTACGTAATTGGGATTAATCTTTACATCGCCCACATGAATGTCAGCAAATGATGGGACCCGCGTGCATCAAGGGCGAGGGCAGCGACGGTGTCCGTATCTCCTACTCCTGTATCTGTCCTTTAAAGCTTAAACCAGAACTCTTCTTTGGCGGACGCCGTGTCTCCCTCAAGACCAGACTGTTCAGGATGGCGAATAGGATGCTGGAAGGATATGTTCAGATGACGATTTCCTGAGATTCATGATGTCTCCGACCAGACAACAGAGAAACCTTGGGCCTTGGATTCATCTCACCTGCTTTTAGTGCTTTCGAAAGGTGGTCTAGGCTTGCTCGGAGTTTTGCCAGAGAGAAGTGAGCTTGGCCTGAGAGCCGTTCATCCCAGCTGGCTTCAGATCCCTTATTTTTAGAAGGCTGAAGTGCTATCTGAATGCAATGTAACAAAAGCATCAATGGCAGTCACTACTCTAAGTCCCTTTGAACGAGACCGTGGTGAGCTGGCTCAGAGCCTTTGTATGAGCGAGCTGCCACTTTCTCCTCTGCATCTGTACCTGCCTGGAGGTCTCCCCACCCCACCGGCTTCTGTGCGGTTTTAGAAGATGTCTGATCAGACAGAAACTAGCCGAAAAAAAGTGAGGGCAGTCGACGGAGATTCAGCAAAAACTAGAATTGTGACAAAGCTTTCCACCGTAAACACCCTCCCCACCAGCGGTCACTGTTTTGGTAACTAAAACCACACTGATCGGGTTCAGAAAAAGTGGTACGATAATAATTAATTGAAAAATTCCCTTATATGCCAAACAAAAATTTTAGATGAAGTCATGCCCCAATAAGGAGACTTTTTAAGTCTTAAAATGGAGTTATCTCCAACCATGCTGCTTTAAATCTGATCTATAATAGCCTGGTAGTAGTTTATTTATATTAATTCTGTACTGTATATTTTACATTTTGTAGAAATGCCTAGAGCCTGCATGTTAAGCAGTTAAGAAAATTAATCTGCCTGAGCAGTGATAACATTTGTAGAATGAAATCCTCACAATTAGAAAGACATTTGAAGAAACCATGTTAAAAGGTGCTGAAATGTTCTTGAAGAAATGCCACATGTTGCTGCGGGCAGTAATGAAACATTTCCATATAAAGTACTACATAAACACGTATAAAATGTAGACATATGTTAGCAGATTATGGAGTGTGAGAGCGATACAGTAGTGATGATTATTTGCAAGTGCTAATGTTACCAAAGCTTAAGGTTATCTCCTGGTCTTGGACCCTATATGTAAATAATTATATCCCAAAATATGCGTCTCTGAAGTCATCAAATGTAATATACATTCAGAACTTCTGAAATACTGTAGGGTTTATTGATCTGCAGTATACGATAGTAAATTTCAGTAGATTTATGCTCCGATATCAGTGAACATATGGCTTAAGACATGCAAGTTTGAAATAAAGTTATTCATATTATATACGCTTCCACATGGTTAAGTATTTTCAACTCGGAGAGCAATCAATATGCAAAAGGTGAAGTCACATATACGTTATCTACACAGAGGTAATTTTCTATGCATAGCACATAGCAGTTCTATCCATTTTATCTCTGCATTCATCTATCAAATATTTCCTGTGAATATGTCCACCTACTATGTAAATAGATCTGGTTTTCTAAATATCTGTTTGTCTAAGTGAGAATAAGCTACATATTTCCATAGCCTACTGGACCCAAAGTAGTATCTCAAAAAAAATGAACGTATAGCAATCTGAGAAACAGCAGTAAGGACTTCAGCTTTGGGAATGCAGTCTTAGTGGGCCTTTGATTAGGGATTTATTCCAAATCTATTTCAAACCCTTTAAATACTCATTTTTTCATCGATGACTTCTGTGTTTGTCCTTATATTAAAAATGCTGTACATTGCTCGTGCTCCAGGATCTAAAAACACAACTGTGAAATCAAGTATGTTGGTTGAATATTTCTACTGAGATTCTTAGTGTTGTTATCCTAATGAGCATTTTTTCACATCCTTTTTTTTTTCTTCCCAAATGTTTGTTTGAATTAGAAAACAATCTCTGTACTCAAAAGTGGCAAATCACTTGAGACTCGTTTCTGAATAGTGCTGAGAAATCCCTCTTTGCATATCTTTAAAGCCGTTGCTCCAAGAAAAATAGGAATTTGTAACTTTAAAACCTTCATCAGCCCTGTAACTTTGAAATAAATCGTTCCTGGAAGAACTCAGTACTTTCCAGGCCTTCTAGCTGGTGTGCGCTGAAGCTATAGAAATTCAAGTAAAACAGACTTGATGATATTAGTCTATTTAATAGAGGGTGTTTGCAGCACAGAATCACATCACCATTTTCCATTCTATAAAGACCAGAAACAGAAAAATCAGAGAAGTTAACAACATCATTGTATTGCAGAAAGCCTTACATGCTTTCTGACTGCTTTTATCCATATTAATTTGTTTATTTTTTTATTTTTGCTAAAGGCTATGGTTGCACAGTGCATTCCTGAGAGACCTGCTGTATGTTCTGTCGATACCGGTCACAAAGAACCCTCAGCCGTTTCCTTCTGTTCTGGATGAGGCCTGTCCTTGCACAAATAGGAAAAACATGTAGGCCAATGCAGGGTAGATTAATTATAAATTTTAAAAGGCATGATGGTATTAATTTGCATTTCATAGCTTGGTGCTGTTTAGTTATCAATCCAGTGATTCTACATTGATTTTTTTTACTACTAATACATTATACTTATGTATTGTGGTGAAGACGTATAGACCTCAAAAGCAAAGCGGTAATTCCACCGCAGCGCTATCGAAAACCACATCCCACAAGCTTTTCTGCAGATTCCAGCTTACGTCCACGATTTGGGAGAAAGGAATCGATGTTGACAGCGTTGTTTGATCTAAATTTCAAAGGGAAAATTTGAACCGTACTTGGGGTGCAAAGAGGTTCTGTAAACAGAATAATCCACACCCTCTCATTCTGCTCCACACCCGATTCCCGCGTGAGGTGATAAGCCCAGGTTGTACACGCGGGTGACTCGGGAAGCGCGTTATCTCGTGTCAGTGCCGCAGGAATTGCTGGGTCGGGCTCCTGCTCCCAGGCACCCGCAGGTCTCCAGCCCCCTGAAGCAGCAAGGTCAATGCCAGATCCCCGCTTGCCAGAGACAAAGGGGGAAGGGGTATTTCTTTTCATTTGGTACATGACTTGCCCATTAACGATGATAGCAAGTCAACAACGTTATGCGTTAATATTTTACTAAATATGGTGACTAGAAGCTCTTTTGCCGAGTGCTGCACACAGCGTGTCAACAAACGTTGAAAGAGGGTGCATTAAGATTTGCAAACAAAGAATCAGGCAAGTGTGTTTTCCAGGTACGCCTATTTTCAGAAACCCATCTAGCTCCTTTCCAGAAAGCAGTTAACTTTCAGGATGAATCTTTCCTTTCTTCGTGAGGTCTTTATTAGAATTGGGCTAATCGGGTCAGGTAGAATAAAAACTCATCAGAACTTTCAGCTAAAGATCGGAGGAAGCCTTTTTTCCTTTTGAAAAAATTAAACTTTCTCTCTTTTCTCTCTCTCTCTCTCTCTCTCTTTTTTAAAAATTTCTGTTCCTCCTGTCGTCATACAGGAACAGATGTGACTGAATTCCCTAAAGAAAATTTGTTCTTATGGCGTTCTGGTTCAATTTCTTTGTCCATACAAATCCCCAAAGATAGTAAACAGATACTATTTATAGGAAGATTTTATGATGTTTATTTCACATTCTTTTCATATTTAAGACTGCAGCTAGAATGCCATTTTAATTCTGAGTGTTTGGTAAATATTGCACTGCTAGCAAGAAAAAAAAAATATTGAAAAATATTAAAAATCTTTCTCCTAACAGCCTAATAGGGTAGATAATAGTACTTTTTGTAAAAGCTGTTTTAATGAAAGTTTCTAACAACAAATGTAAATCATATATTATCAGCATGACTCTTTGTCACACCCACATAGAGATCTGGAACCTACAGTGGTTTGAAACATTGATTTTGAGCTTATAGATTTGGATTCTTGTGGGCGAGTGATGGCAGACTCCATCCTTGCTCTGTGGTTTACAGTATCATCATTTGAACTTCAAAGGTAGTAGCTACACATACCACTTCGGGCTGGATTACGAATACTGTGCCAGATGCTTCGAGAGTATGTAGGATATATTTTTGATGGGATATACATGCACTTAAAGAGTTTGCTCCATTTTTTTTTGTAGGAAATGACCTACTAGAGTAAGAAAGGGCTTGGAGCTTTCTGAGTGACAGCTACTTGCTCTTCGGCAGAGCGGGTCCTAGCGCTGAAGCAGTTTATCAGTAGCACCTCATGGCAATTAACAACATAGAAATAGCTAAAATGGTCAAAGTTTGGTCAGCTTAATCAGTGTGCGTGAGAAAACATGCAGGTGTTTTGTAACAGTTATGGAAAAGTCTGCAACCAACATCGGTGTCGAAGGGGTATGGGATGCTCCTTGTAATGCCGGAAGGGTTTACGGGGATGCCCCTTGTCATGCTGAAGGGGTTTGGAGATCCATCCTAATCCATCCCAGCTGGCAGCTCCTGTCCCTCCCGTCTCCCTCATTACTTTGTCCTCTTGGATTCCTGGCTCTTCTCCCTGGGGTCCTGCCTTCGGTTAAGACCTGTCACTTGGGCTGCAGCAAGAGCAAACCTGCTCTTACCTTGCTCTGTTGAAACTATTATCTATTACTGTCTCCTTGCCTCCTGTATCCTTCTTTCCAGCCCACTTTGGTTCTTAGCTCTTAATTTCCCTGTTCATATTTCCCCTCCTCTTGCCCATTTTTCTTTTTTTTTTTTTATTAGTCAGAGAGGCAGCAGTTGGTGGTTTAGTGCAATCACTTATATTTTACTCCTTGACCAGTCCTGCCGATTATTAGTCGTGGCAGCAAAATATGATCTGTACCTGAAAGACTTGTTAGCTGAGTAAATGCCATATTTTATTTATATACAGTTTTACAAGTAGTTCACAAACGGTCTCCCCTCTAGCACCAGTGACGTGAGGATGCTCACAGGCATCCGTAGGCTATGGATGACCACTGAGACAGAAGAGGTGCTGCGGGCAGAGGCACGGTGCTCCGGGGCTGCCCTGCACGTCCTGTGCCACCGCTTGCAGATGGCACCTCCGAGGGACTCTTCTGGAGGCCTTTCCAGCTCGGGAGCCGCTCTTCCAGGCTGCGTAACGCAAGCGCACGGCACAACGTGCTCGGCAGAGCCGGTGGGAATGTGCGCGAGGACCCCCTGCATCAGCACAGCAGCCGGGACAGGCCAGTTTAGCCATATGTGAAAATGCAGGATAATTTAAAAAAAACCACCACCATCTTCAGTACTAATTCATTAAAAAAAAAAGAAGATGTAATTACATTCAAAAATTAGGTTGATTTTTTTCTTCATTCTCATAGGACCTGCTGACATCCAAGGCTGCAGACACAGTTTTTAAGAAGTTTTACTCATTAAATATTCCATTCTGAGAAGTACAACTGTACTTAAATATTCTCTTATATTCACCAACTGACGCATCCTATAGCAAAACAAAATGTACTGGCAGACCAAGTCACAGGTCAAAGAAGAAAATCTCAGTGAAAGTTAACTTAAATCAACCTTCAGATACGAGTCAGAGCCTCTAAGCTCTGATTTTAAAAGCCTCAAACGTTGGCCTCAGCATCCTTTAAACAGTCAGCTTTAAGAACTATCAGTATCTGTAAAGAATTGCAAAGAAAACTGAGAGAGATTTTTGAAGACTTCACTTAGGAAAAAGTCAGGTTTGGAAGATTCAGAGAAACTTTAACCCTTTAGAGTGGGCTGCGTTTGTTAGAGAGGCTCTTAAATAGCACAGCAAAGCCAGAGAAACTCTATACATCCTCTTTTAAACAGAAAAAGATCTTTATCATTGTTCTTTGTGGGACCTCGCAGAATCTGAATATTCAAGTTAAAAAACATCCACGTGCTAGCTAACATTTAGCCCTCAGTGAGTAATGGATATCGTGGTTTTCAAAAGAGATTTGTACGTCCTCACTGGTATTTCATTGTAAAATCTTGTTATCAGATTAAAGTAGCAAAAGGGTAAAACTTAAAGGAGCTCATTATTATGAGATCTCATCTGGCTGACTTAATAATGAACTTGGGTAGTTCGGGAGGGATTTTCCTGGCTACGGTTGGAAGGATTGCTGGCTCACAGTCCTGTCATTAGGATTCTGGTAAAACACACATGCCACCCTTGCCACCAAAAGCAGCACCAAGATGACCGCTTTGTAGTTTAGGAGTTTATGCTTTTCCAGTTATATAGTTCCTCTGGTTTGTGAGATTGCTTAAAAATTGTGTCATCTGTGAATGACTTAGCTTTACCTACAACAAACTTGCTTTCAAAAGCACCCCAGAAACAAAGTACATAAGTACTTTAAATCAGACAAAAATAATAGCTCCTTTAAACGATGGTGGGACGCTAGGACAGCGTTGGAAAAGTTGCACACTCACATTGAACTCAAAGTCTCTAGGGATATACCCCCAGCCTTGTACCATTTCTATTTTTGCTCCCGCAGCTGTCTAACCCACAGAGCGATGCTGGTAGCGATGGCAGAAATCACCCAAGAACCACAAACGCTCTGTACTGCAAACAACAAACTCTCTCCTAAGTCACCGAGTGGCTTAGAACAATCAGTTTAGCAGCAGAGTTTCCAGGAAGCCCAAAGAAATCGCGGACCTGATCTCAGCTACTCCCAAATTTGCTGAGCTCTCGGTGGAGGAGGACTGAGGGGAGGTCAGGTTTGCAGCCTGAGACCACGACCCACGAGCAGAGGGAAACGACCGCGTCTTCTGCAGCTTTGCAGACCTTGCTTACCTTGCACAGCTCGGGTGACCTGAAATTATAGCACAAAACCAGAGCTTTTTTGGTTGTTGTGGTATTTCTTGATTTTAATGTGATAAATCTGGATCTAGCTCACCGTATTTAGAAAGTGTTGAGCCACCGGAGAATACTGGGGCTGCCCACAGGCTAGAAAATAAGACTACTGGGGTTGCTTCCAGCTTTGGTGATCAGCTTTCAACACTCACAGAACAGTATTTTCAGGTTTCTCAACGGACAGGTTATATTTTGGGTCTCATAGCAGTGACGTGAATTCACGTTTCTTAATGTGTGAAGCATTTCTAGCTCCTTAAGCGGTGTTCTGTGAAAAACAAATTATTGACAAGGTTTGCAGTTATGCTGCTTCTACTGTCAAGGTATAATGTTACGATGCTGTGAGCTTTCTGACCTGAGTCTGCCTTCTCTTAATCTAGAGACTGTTTCATAACTTTGCAAATACAAGTGGACACCATATTTGTGCTATTATTGTTCCCCTGCTGACGTTGGCTAGGTTTAACTGAGCTGTGTAAAAATGACCTATTCAGAGCAAAATCTGATGCACGTATAAAAAACTTGGCTGCTTCCCCTTGTGCTGCTGAGGCATCTTATGCTTTTATTTTTGTGGTTTGCTTTGGGGTGGTTTTTTTTTGGTCTTAACAATGCTACTGCATCTTAGGATGGGCTTAACGCTGTCCTGAGCAATGCTTCTCTTGACCTACAGAGTAACGCAGAACAGAAATTTAAGAATCGGATAGAAAAAGCCACAAAAGTAAATTTGGGTCATTTTGTTGACTTTATGGGGCTTAGGAATAGGTCGGACATATTGCTGCAGCAGAATTCTGTGAGATGTCTCGTCAGACCTTTGGAAAGTTCATTATACTCCATCAAATAATCTGCAGCAGATCCTCCGCGACTAGGACAACGGTACGCTAAAATGAACCAAAATCACCAAACAGTTCCATAAAGAACAGCCTTCAGAAAATAAGAGCTTTTTATTCCTTTTGCAACAGGCCTTGAACCGAAGCTGCAGCCCTGGTCTAGGGTTTTGGCTGGTGCGATTTCATTGACTTCAGTAGAAGGACAAGCTGCTGTGAGACCTCTGCGTGCTTCATTCAGTCTCTGGGCCAGCTTCTGCTCTAAGTCCTCAGCTTCCAAGACAGCAAGCAATGTGATTTTTAAACCGACTCATGCCATTTTGTAAACATTATTTATCTTTTTTCTCTTCCCACTACATTAATTATACAGTGTTAGATCTCTTGAAACATAAATACCCCAAACGCCAAAATTAGAGCACGGTAGCGAGAACGTTGTAAAACTGCTTTTTTGGAAAAGCAAGAATAGATTTTCGCAAATTATTGTTGACCTTCTACAAACTCTGTTCTGGTACTTTTCAGCACGCTTTGATGTGCAGCAAATGCTTTGCTATTTGACCACCTCCTGGTGGGGTTTCCATCTTCAGCACTCGCTGGAGCAGGAGACCTGATACACCAGAGCTGCATACTCCAGTACATCACTTTAAACCAAGCCTTTACCATCTGTTTCAACCTCTAATTACAAATGCAAAATAACACAATTCACAATTGCATCATAAAAAAGTAAAATATAAGTGATTTAAATGCATGTGTGTGTTCCTTATGCAAGGCAACATTCATCTGTTATGTTTTACCGTCTTTTTAGAAACAACTCCGGGGTGAAATCCCTCTTTGTGGAGGGAAGAAAAATGATTTCATTGTAAGAAGGCGATTTTTAAGGTATGTTTCCAGGTTATTGTTGCACTTTATGTATTTCTTTCTTTATGAGTTCTCCTTCTTCTGACAAAATAGGAGCATTTATGTCATGGGGGGGGATGGATGGTTTGCAGAGCGGTCTGCTGTCCTCCAATGCCCGGGCTGGCTCCTGGCTTCCCACAACATCAGCCATGTGCTACTGCTGACCCCCCCCATGGATCCCTATTTATTTGTGCCCTCATGCTTACGCAGGCTTTTTTAGCCTATAGGTGGAAAGATCTACTAGTTCCAGCCACTTCATGTCCTTCACAGGGCAAAGGCATCAGCTGTTTTAAAGGCAGCCTTTAGTTCTCCCCCATGCCAGAGCTTTTCTCAGGTTTGCCATGCTGGGAGATGGCGTGCGAAGCTGCGGTGACAGGTACCCGGCTAAAACTCGGCTTTCTAAAAAATTGCATTAATGGTGTGTTTTTTTGGGTTTTTTTTAAGGTATTTGTAAAATTCCATTATCGCTGTAGCACATATGCTTAACGTTTCATTTCCATCAGAATTCACTGTTTCAATCCACCAGCTATGTTTGTTGGTGTTGAATAAGCATCCTGTGATTTCTCAAGACTTTTTTGGCACTCAGATACCCCAAACCAGAGCTTGCATGCTCTCTAGACCTCCCACTTTTCTCCATCCCCACCTCTGCCTTGAATACAGATGACACTTCCATCTGGGAAAATAGCAAACCAAAAACTTAGTTTCCTGGGGAGAAACAAATTATTCCCAGGAAAGCAGCTATTGGGGAGCATCAGAGCGGCTTTCTGAGCTCAGGTCTGCCGGCGAGCAATGAGTATTTTAAATGTAGCACACTGTGAACTTCTGAACGCGGCAACACTGGGAGCCTTTCTAGACAGTAAAATCCAAGCCGTGCGGTGTACCAAGCCTTGCCGCGTGGTTTGTTCAGCAGACGCACTTGCAGCCCATGCTCAGCCCTCTGTCCTGGGCTTCGTTCTGCCCTTCCCCTCCTCTCCGCATCCGCGTACTTAAAATAAGGGTCCAATATATCAAGGGACTGAACTTCATGGATTTAAAATGAAAGCTGAAGAATTTGTTTTCACTCTAACGTGAAAGGAACAATTAGCAAGGGCGGCCACCCCTTCCCATCAATAGGAGACTTTTCAATTACTTTGAAAGGCTTTGGATCAGGGTGTAAAAGAGCAAAGACTTGCTCTTAACAAAGATACTTGAATAGGGACGGAAAGCTGTTAATCAGACACTCCTGGCACACTAGGTGCTGAAACAAGACGATCAGTATACTTAGTGCCTTCACTTAAACTAAGCCACAGGCAAAGCAATGATTTTATAACTAAGGAATCCTGAAGGATAACTAGTGGTCATTACAGTTCTCACTATTTCTAGGGCACGTTGAAAGGTTACAAGTGCAACTTGCTTACTCAATCTGATGGCAAACACCTGGCGGAGTCCTTGTTTCAGCTGTGGGAATGGGCAGAGGGGAAGCTCTGCCGCTGGGGAGGAGAGGAGAAGGATTCGGGGAGTTACGGTGAGCGCCGGATCGCTGGGCTGTACCGGTCCCTTCCCGGGGCTGGGGGTGCTCGGTGACGTCGGACAACATGCTAGCTGGTAGGGACGCTCCGGCCAGCCCTGCTCCTCGTCTTGGAATTTTGTTTGGCAATTGAATGGGGTTAAAATCCTTATTATAGTCCCAGACCATAAAAATACTTATGATGGTATTGGATTGTAACTGTGATTTGAATTCTGGTGAGGCTGTGGGATACCAAGGGGGGAGAAAAGGAGTTCGGTTCTGGGAATGTTTTACAGGTTTCTGTGTTGCCTGCTCTAATAATTGCCAGCATTTGGCAACCTGGCTGTTCAGAAACATTTTGGAGTTGTCTATTTCTGGTTTTTTTTCCTTCCAGTCAGCTGCAGTGTTGTTTTTCTTAGCAAGCCATTCTCTACTGTTATGGCTCTGTGAATTTTTTTAAAAAGCTTTGTAACTGAACTTTTTTTTCCTATATGTAATTTGTTTTTGAAGTTGTCAGGAAACACTTTTGTTAAGAAAAACAAATCCACCCATATTATCAATTAGGTTTTTTTGAAGAAAATATAGTTCCAGATGCACCAAGATTAAATTATTTAGCAATAAGAGGGTTTGGGTTCATTCCATCTGAATGACACAGTCCTGATGAAACAATTGCTAAAAGGAATTTATTTTAAAATAACATGACCTGTGTTTAAAAACAATTGGCCTCAGAGAGTCCAGTACATTGCTTTTTCTCAGGCTTGCTTATTGTCTTATTTAAAATCATGTTCAGAATAGACCTATTAACTGGTCATATTCACTCACTGTGAGCTTGTCTTTTCTTTGGCTTGTAAAGGCTTTGGATTGAGGTCAGAAAGAAAAGGGATGTAGTGGGCAATTTTAAATTGCTATTTTTTCTCATTTCACTATCAGGGGTTTGGGGCTCGTTTGGATCATGCAGGTGAAGCTGTGGCACCAGAGCCTAAAGCCCTGACGGCGTCCACGCGCCGCTTTGTGCTGCGGAGATCCCCGTATCCAGCCCAGAAGTTTCCCTTGCGGGCTGAGGGCAAGACCTTGAAGTTTGTTCTTCATCGTTTCGCTCCTTTTCGGTTTCTCTGGTTTGCCCACGAGAGCGTGTTCTCCTGGGTGGTGGTGATGCTGCTTGATTTTGTGCCACAGACAAATGGCATTGGTGTTTTCTTGCTTGCCGTGCCACACTAATGCAAATACCAAACAAGAGTAGTTTTTAGTGAGTCCCCTTCCAGGTGGGTATTTTTTTTAATCTTTTTTTTTTCTTGGACCTAAATGGAACTTAAAAAACCAGCTCTTTTTCTAAAGGAGCATGTCTGGAACCTGTGAGGAGCTTTACTCCTGTTGCTTTTCAGGGCTATAGATTTTCTTGCGAGAAAACCCAACAAAATAATTGTCAGTGTCTTTCACTTGCAAACACTAGTCTTGAATCTCCAAAAGTGGTGTGTATTATAAATTAAGCTGTAATTTGACCTCTCCTTGGTTTTTTTTCTCTACGCATATTTAGCGTAGCACAGCTGGGCATTCCAAGTGTCATTTCAATACACAATGAAAATTAAGGAGTGGCAGTTTACCGGGCAAGTTTCTATCCAAATACGCTGCACAACTTTGCCTTGGGTAAACCAACTGAGGTGGGCAGGATAATGTCTTGTGTAAGGAAACGATGGGTGATTGTAGCATAATTTGAGGCAGATTTTAAACCAAGCTCTGGTGTAGTTTTGTGGTTTTTCTGAAGCAAGGCAGGCAAAACCATAGGCAGATGCATAGAAGAAATTACAAAAGTTTATGAAATATTTTTTTAATACCTAGGTAGCCTGGTCTTAATTAACACAGCTGAGACGCTTCTGTCCTATCACTTCTACAGGATTGCCTGTGTTGCGTCTGCGATGCAGAAGTAGAGTTGTGGCTTACCCTCATGCTGGGGAAAAGCTATTTTTATTGTGAACTTTTAAAAAATTTTGTATATATGAAGGAGACGTAACGGTCGGGGTGTTTTCCTGGAATACCCCGGGAAGTGTATCGAGATGTTCTCGCTGGTATGACTTTGTGGGACAGAAAAATATTCTTCTAAAAGGAAGAGCATTGTGGTGAAAGCTTCAAGATGACAAACAAGATATCAGGACTCTGGCCCTAAATAGGGGACTATATATACACACTATCTCTACTCTCAGTAATTCACAGCTGTGTTGTGTCACATTCCGCGGGTTTGTCGTTTTGGGGACATCTGTAGCCGTGACATGAGGCAGGGTGGTCCCCCCGTGTACGGGGATGGGCTCTGCCTCGAGCCACAGCCCCGTCCTTGGGCTGACGAGAGCAATGCAATATGGTTTACTCAAGGCAGATCGCTCACTTTATGCAAGGTTAAACAGTTATGTTGCAGTTGCTAATTTGATAAAACAAATCTTATAGTAGCTGCAGACTCCAGCCACCATTTTCTTTATTTTTGAGAGGTGTACTGTGTGTATATATGTTTATTTATTTATTTATTTAGCAAGCCATATATTTTTGGACCAATCGTTATGTTAAATATTTTCTAGCATTACTTTTTTTTTTTTTTCTAAAAGCATCATTTATGTTAGTTGGAGAATACTGCTGCCTACCAGAATATGAAAATAGGTTTCATTCAATTAATGAACTGGAAACAGGAAGACATTACATAGTAAATGAGGTTTACATATGATAATGTTGGATTTGTCATGTAAAAGATTGCTTCCTTTCAGCTCCCTGAAAGGACTAAATTTTGCCTTTGTACAGATCGTACAATGCTAATAAAAAGAGAAGGCTCTATGGAAAGTATAACAATAAACTAAATCTATAATTCTAATGAGCAGAAAAAAAGACGATGATATTTTAATACGCACGTAGATCAGAGTGAGGTAGTAGCGCCAAAAGCTAAAGGCTCAATCGCAGCTTTGCAACAGACTCCATACGTAGAGCAGCACAGGTCTCCTATGCCATGAACGATGCACGTCGGCCGCGATGAGTGTGGAGCAGGAGCTGAGTCTTCACCCGCTCCTTGCCCTTTTGCCCCCATTTCAGTGGGAATAAATGACATCCAGTGACCAGAAACCAATGAGCCCCTACCCAATATTGCAGCAGGTTGGGCAAGAATGCTGCCTGGTCCAAGGCGGTGTGGGGTTTATTTATTAGGACTCTTTTTCTTCCCTATATATTGTGTCTTCTTTTAATCAAGCCAATTAAACTAAGATAATGAACAATAAATGTTCTCCAATTAGTTCAGTGTCACCACCTGTTATGATCCAATTGTAAGTCTTGTACAATTTGCTTGTTTATCTTAAAGTTGATATCATAAAAAGGCATTTTACAAAATCTTAGTACTTTTCAATATGGAAGCAGAAGAAATGTTGCAAATGTGATTTGAGGATGAAAACCTCAGGAAGTAGAAGGAAAATCAAATCTGAAAGGAAAATGTTAAAAGATGTCACAAGTTGCAGAGATGTCTCATTGTTCTGTATGCTCTCGCCCATCCTTTCTAA
Organism: Elanus axillaris; assembly: GCA_026212715.1. NCBI lineage: Eukaryota > Metazoa > Chordata > Aves > Accipitriformes > Accipitridae > Elanus > Elanus axillaris. Next base: position 22,118,154 of record JANZLQ010000040.1, read on the forward strand.
AAGTATGTTGGCAATATTTCTAGACTTTTTAAGTGTGTGTTTTAGCCAGCATGGTACCTGGATGAGTTTAGTTTGACATTAATCTCTTGATCCAGAGGGACTATGTTGGGGTTTTTTTGTATGGTTTGTTTGGGTTTTGGTTTGGGGATTTTTTTTGTCTTTATCATTAGTAATTCTCCTTTGGTAGTCCCCATCTCTGAATTTACCGCTCTTCCCACCAACCCAGGAAAGAAGCTTGTGCGAGTCATCTCCTGTATGTTTTCATGACATGGAAATTGTCTTCAAATCTCAAAACAAATGTGTTAAACTTTTTTGCAGAAAAAAAAAAAAAAAGACTCTCTGGCTTTTCTTCTGGAGGGCATCGAAGGCAGTTCATCAACGTGCTTGTAACCGTAGCCTTTCACCAATTGACTGTTAATTATATCTCTCTCTAATTTTCTCTGACTAAAGAGCATCATCCTAATCCCATGAGTCGTACTTCTTCAGCCCTGACCATTCTTGCTGTTCTCAGCTGGACTTTGTTTAGTTCTTTCCAGTTTCTTTGTACCTTTTTTAAAAATATGAGCTCAAGACAGCATTCTAGTTGAGGCCCCATCTTAACGAGCGTAGGATAATTACCACAGTGGTCTCATGTCTGATGCTCTTGTTAACAAATCCCTGAAATTACCTTTTCTGGAGCAGTTTCGTTCCTTTGTTTGATACTGAGCTCGTAGTTTGATACCATAACTTTGAAACTCTTCTCTGTAATACAGCTCCCTTACTGGCAGTTTCCCATTTGCATTTGATTTTTCCTCTGTTAGTGTAACGCTTTACACTTGGCTTTATTGAATTTCATCTTAATTTCAGACCATCACTCCAAACTGTTAATATCTTCTTGGATTTTGATCCAGACATCCCAAGGGTTCCCACCCTCCCAGCTCCTCAACATTGCAAATTTTATAAATGTAATCTCTTTTCCCTTTAACTGAGTCATTATGAAAATATTGAACACAGCTGGAGCAAGGACAGATCCCTGAGGAATCTCACCTGAAATTTCCTCCCGGTTTGACAGTGAACCATTGATAACTACTCCTTGAGAGCAGTTTTTCAGCCAATTTTTCCTTCCACCTTATGGTAATTTTATCTAGTTCTAGACCGTATTTTCTTAGTTTTATTATAAGAACGTCATGTGAAACAGTATCGGAAAGCTTACTCATAACAAGATGTATCACGCTGACTGCATCTCCCTTATCCGCAAGGCCAGTTACCCTGTCAAAGAGGGAAATCAAGTTGGAGAGCTCTGTGCATGAGACTTTGCTTTTTTTAATCAAGCCATTTGAGTTATGACCCCTGCAATATTAGACAAATTTTTCAGAAATAACAAACATGCTGGGTTTTTTCTAGGCTACCACTGTAAGACAGTTTGCTTGTTTGTTGTATCTTTGGAGGTTTGGTTGTTATTTTTTTAAATAATCTGGGGATGTGAGATTAAGAATAATGGTTTGAAAGCCAAAAGCCGTTATCCGACTGCTACCAAAGACAAAAATTAGGGTGGGAGCAACAAGCCTTCCTCCACAATAGTGTTTTCTCCATTTCAAGCTGATCAGTAGGAAGTGGATTTAGAAGTGCTTTAAATTATTTCACATCATTTACTGGTAATCTAACCAGCATGTACTGCATGTACCCTAAGTGCTGATTTTTTTTTAAAAGCATAAGAGGAAGAGCAAAAGAACTTTTTATTCTAAGTCATTCTGTAATTTACACATTTTTGTATCAACCCACTTACTAGTGCCATACATAAGTGTTTCCTCTGAACAGATTTAATTTTTAATTTTCCTGAATCAGTGTTAACCAGGAAAAAGGTAATTGTTGTCAAGAGTATTCAAACTGTCAGAATATCATTCAATCTAAAAGCTGTTAGAATCTGTGCAAAAGTAATTACTGAAACTCTATTCAACTGTAATAATAACCTGCCACTGATGACAGCAATTACTGGGGAAAGTGTAATAGAAATCAAAGGCGCATTTTTCTCTGACAAGTACATTTCTAACTAAGGTTTACATTGGTTGAATAGTGTTGACAATGATGATGTGCTGTATCACTCTTAATCACGGTTGGCATGATGTTACAGTTTGAACTGCTCACTGTTAGAGGAGGACTAATTGCGTGTTTCATTTGACACTGTCCATGCTTTCTGTACATAGGAATATATATTGTAGATGAGCAGAGTTTAAGTGTTGTGCCTCATTGCCTGACTCGCATCCTTTTTAAGTGGGGGTTATAAGTACTTTTGCATTTAACATAAAGGCTCCAATTAGAATCGGGATGAACCGGTTAGGTCAACTTCCAGTATGTACAAAACAGAGGGATGGGAAGGAGCATGGTGGCAAAAGTCAGCCCACCTTCCGCTTCCCAGCTAATGAAGGTCGCGCAGAGCCCTGCTCCTGCGTTCACCTCTCTGGAGGTAGAGCCGTCTGACCCAATAGGCTTGAGAAGGTGATTCTTTGGTGCTTCAAATTAGTGAGAAGTCACTGAAGCAGGGAGTCTGCCATTGCTGCTGTTGTTATTGTCGGATGTGAGCGGCAGAGCTTCCCTTCAACTCGCACAAAAACCGAGACCTCTGTTGGCACTCACGAGGTGCCGGTAGGAATAACTGCCCTGGCTTTGGTGGACTTGTGTTAGGAGAAGGCTCAGTTGTAGGCATTGTTTGGAGAAGGAGGAAGAAAGGACATCCTTCTTGACAGCATTTTTTCCTCTCTTGATGAATTTTGTCCACTTTTTCATCAGTAGATGAGAAGTTTTCTCCAGAACCTTCCCCTGGGAGAGAGAACTCCTTAGGAACAGCTCAGTTTCAGAATAACCCATCCACAAATCTCTGTTTCAGCATCCCCCACGTGTGCCTCCCACGACAACCCCTGTTTCTGGGAACAAGCTCAGGAGAACTGTCCTTTGGGAGCAATCCTGGGGCAGGTGTCCGGAGCAGCACATGTTGGTTCTGCCCAGTTGTTTCCAAACTAATTCCCAAAACATGTTAAAGCGTCACCGATGGAGCTAATTTTAGCAGGGCTTTTTGCTGGCTTTGCGTCCATCAGAGTAACTTTAAGGATTGAACACATGCAGGTCTAGAGCGAAGATACTGAGAGCAGCTTCAGAACACACTGATGGTCAGGTTTTCATGCAAGAAATTACATCCATTGATTTTTATAGGGTGGAAGAAATGAAGATAACTGGGTGACATTGTGCAGTTAATCGCATTTCTCGCGAGGGCTGTTTTGTCCTTCATATATTTCCACAGACCATAAGCCCACGTTCCCTACAAAGGCTGAAACTCATTATTATTTCATGGCAGAGCCAGCTGTCTCCACCAACAAGACTCAGTAGGAAAATGCAGTGTGGAATTCAGGTGGAGAGTAGGGAAGCACAGAAGTAAACATATCCATTAAAGTTAATGCAAACTGCATGCAGGACTTTTTACGCTTCCAGGAGGCTTTCTGAAACGGCTTTTAGGTGGTGCCACGTCACAATAATATCATTGACCACCCTTGAAAACCCATTTCCCCAGGATACTTCTGAGCTTTTACAACCCCCTTGCACACACTTTAATGTGTGAGTAGTTCGAGTAGACTCCTGGGATGGTCCTGCGGACTTAAGCACAGGCCTGACTGTTCACTGAATCGGGGCCTTGCTTGGCTCCAGATAGAAGACTGCCAGGAGGAGTTCATTGTATCGTTCTACTTATTGCACTAATTGCCTGTTTATGTTTTCTGACAGCCAACACTACCCGATAATTTTTATAAACAGAGCCTCTTTCACAAAATCTACTACATAAAAGTCGCAGCTCTTGAAAACCAAAATGATTTTTAAAGGAAACTTGGTATTTCCCCTCTGATTTTCCTATTGATGTTGAACAGTTGCATCAGATTGGGTCCCTGGTGTTCTGTTAACATGTGGCTCTCTTTTATTATAACATAACAATAATGCAATTCAACTGAAAACATGTGTTAAAACACTCTTGGATTTTGTGCACACCTTATTAATTATACTAACTGCAAAATGATGGGGTCTTTGACAATCGTTTCTATAAACTGTTTCTATAAACTCTTTGGGTTTCTAAAATGATGGACTACCTGAATGAAGGTAGCGCTTTTCTGGTTTATTGAATGGTTGCAGGCAGGCGTCTGCATAACTAGGTGATACGTATATTTATGTACACCGTGCTGACGAGCAGTTGCACTTCGTTCCTTAGTTGAAATAAAAGACGTGAGAGCGACTAAAAACAAAAACACGCCAGGACCTCCTCCCTGATCAGAGTTTTCTGCCTAAGAGAAGAATAACGTGAGCTACGTCTGAACAACGCGAGGAAAGAGCCTGGGCAGATTCTGCGCTCGGCATTGCTCTTTGCTAATTACAGATGCTGGGTTTTTTCTTAGAGGGCTGCCATCACAGCGAGGTGGCATAGGCATTCTGCCACGCGCAGGGTTTCCATATGGCTCTTTCCATAGGATGAAAGCACCCGGGACAGAGCTCTGCCTCCGTGACAGTCCCTCCACCGGTGACAGCACTGGTATGACCATCAGTCGTCCTTTTTTTACAAGGCAATAGGTGACAACATAGAATTTGAAAAACTTATTCCCGACAGAGTTCATGCAAACTCTGTTGAGTTTTTGTGCTTGTGCAGTTTGCAATTCCATGTCCAGGTGGAGGGATTAGGCAGGTATCTGTGTGACTTGCAGGTCAAATGTGTGAACTACGTAGTGAGCTACTTCAGGGATCAACCTCTTTCGGTGTGATTAGTGTACACCCATGGGCTTAAACATCTCTTCAGTCCCTGTCACTTAGGACTCCGACCTTTTTCAATATTTTACACTCCATTCTCAAGGGGTTTGTTGTTTAGGTTTGTGGGGTTTTTAAAAATATCTATTTAACCTGATGGTTAATATGAGATCTCACTCTTGTGGTGAGGTGTTGCTCCTTGCTGAATTCATTAACGTTGCTTTGAAGAGCCACAACTGACTCTTGTTCCAGGTGTGTCGAATGGAACCCTATTTACTACTTGTTACTGAAATTTCTTATCTGAGCTGAGGCCCAAAGCTGCTCTCACCTGGTATTTGTCCACTGATATCTAACAATGCTATGCTAGTTTACACGAGCTGAAAATCTGCTCAAAATAAGAGAGCAGTGGTGGGGTTTTGTTACTGAAAGTCATCTTCCAGGGGCTTCTCTCACTACAGGAGGAAATTGAAGAGGAATTAAAAAAAAAAACAACCAACAAAAAAACCCCCCAAAAATGGTGAAATGGAGTGAAAGTGCCTGTTATATGACTAGGCTTCTGGAGACCTAGAACAAACTATACCCAATGGAACTGAGATAAGATGTCCTTTGTAGATCAGTCTAATAGCAACAGCCCATTTTCTCCTCTTAAACGTTGCACTCGCTCTGCGGAGCTGAGCTAACCCTACAGCTTTAGTTTCGCTTTCTGCAGGGTTACTCCATCACTGATATTTTTGCTTTTATACCAAGTTTACATTTAGTCAAATTGAACACCCAATCAGCAGGAGTACCTGACCTAAAGATGCATCATTGCCATCTTACCCTGGCGTGACCACCTCAAATGGACGATCGCGGAGAAGGTGGTATCCAGGCCAGTGATGAGACTTCAATGGGTGGCAGTAAGGACAACATCTGCCTGCCATATTTCTACTTGCCTACAGAATCATGCATATCTTTCTATTGTTCCAGGAGTTACTCAAGCATATAATAGAGTTTCAATGAGTTCGAACCTCCTGTTTTAGATAGTGTTTTAGTGAGTTGTTTTTCTGCCTCAGCATGGATTAGATATTTTTTTTTTCCAGCCCTGTCAGATCCAGGGAAGCACATGGAGAGAGTATGAAGGAAATCAGGGATTGTAAATGCTGAGTACACAACTGTATCACAAATTTTAAAATGTAGGAAACAAAAGTATTACCTGAAATAATATACTCGTGACACCTGCTCAGTAACCCTCTTCTGTTAGTGAGAAATAACCCAAACACTCTGTCACGGTGCACGGATTCTGCATCCGCAGGCGGAGTTTCAGCCCAGTGCAAACAAAATTGCATGGCAGAGCCAGAGCTTCATCCAGGGAATGGCAGCCCCGCACAGGACTTGTACCCAGGAGTTTTACCTGGGAATTTGGTTTGCAGATTCATAATGATGGTTTAAGGAATCTATTCAATTTTGCTGGGGTCGCATAATGAGTCATGGGCAGCGGTGTTGGATATAAAGGATCCGGTCTCCTGAGCCCTTGGACCTGGTGCAATTTCTGTCATCATAATTTAATGAGGAAAAAATATTTAAAATAATATTTTAAGTGTTTCTGGGGCTATGTTGTAGGAAATACTTTTAATTGAAGTACTCAAATGGTTGACTTGCGAAACAGGAACATGGTATGCGTGCCAGTGGAGGTGATAGCCGCTCAGGCTACTGGATGCCATCCTCCCCGCCAGCGGTTGCCTCTGCTGGTTAGCCTGCTGACCAGGTAGCCTGTGCTCATGCTCCTAATTCCTCTCAGCCAGGCTGGTTAAACTGTTTGAATTACTAGTCTCAGCTATCCCTGCTGATTTTTTTTTTTAGTCTTTTTTTTTTTTTCTTCCCTGAAGAGAATTGAAGTGTTCATTTGAACTTCTTTGCCAACAGATCTGTACAAAACCTCCAGCAAGCGGGTTTTAATGAGCAGCTGGGGGAGTAGCTTCTTCCTGGCACAGGCTGCTCCTAAAGAGGTTATCTGTGCATATCCTTAAGACATTTTAAGAGAGCGAACATTTTCATACCTTTAAATCATAGTAAAAGTGACTTCAGGTGTTGCACTGCTTTAAGTCATTTGATTCCTTAAGACGGCATGGTGCCCGCATCTGCCATTAGCGCATCCCTTTAATGATCAAGGCTGGACTGTTCAAACGAGCTTAAGCAAGTTAGCACTCGAATCCCTTGGGTAGCCAGCAGGACAGATTTGAGCACATCAGTCCTGCTTCTTAATTAGATCCCAAAATCTCAAAGTAAAAATCAAGCGATATTTTAAACAATCCTTGTATAATTGCTATCTTAGTTAATTTTTCCTAAGGATTTTCACCCTTGATTTAGAAGATTACATCAGTCGTGCACTTAACATTAAGCATGTAAATAACCTCATCTCTCCACAGCAATCATTGAAGCAGTCGTTAAGTCGTATGAACACCTTTGGAAGTTAGGTGAATGCTTAAATGTTTTGCTCAATAGATGTCTAACATTAAACAGGTATTTATGTGCTTTGCTCCACCAGGGTCTTAAAGATATAATTTAAGTAGATGGGTGTCTTCTCCTAACAACTATAATAAAAGATCAGTGAGGGAAGGTGGTGGGAAAGTGTGTCAGATGCAGTGGTGGTTCTGGAGGCTGCAGGAACGGATTAGAAAATTTTCCATCTCTCTTACTCTCATTTTTCAAGCACATAAAAAAGGAATCTCACCCTTTTCTTCAGGTGAGTAAATGAAAGGACTGCTTTCAAAACAGCTGCATGTAAATTTTCAATTTCTTTCTGTGCATTTGGTCACTTGAAGAAAAAAACCTGTCTGGCAGGCAGATGTGCTTTGAGAGACTTCTCTGTGCTTTCTCAGAGGGAAAATGTTTAAAAATGAAAATAAACTCGCTAAGGGCCATACGATGCATGGTGCTTTATTGGCCATTGTTCTGTTATATGACCCATCATTCTGCCTTAACACATGCATAGCAGCAAGTACCCGCGTCTTAGAAATCTCAAACCTGGGCTGTTTGTCTTGTGTTTTCTCCAGTGGACGGCATGCCATTATTGTCACCCTCTCTGGATATATTTAATGCAAGGAGGATACAAGTCCTTTAAAAAAAAATGTCACTTCAGTGGTACTCTATGCATTTTTATTCCTGAATATTAAGTCCCAATTTTTATAGCCTTAGCTCAATCTGTGGCTTCATAAAACATCATAAATTGGAGCTTAGCTTTACAGGCAAGCAAGATGATTTGATAAACACGGGATTGCCCCTAGTACATCAAATAACTTTTCCTCTCTTAGTATCCAGAAGCTCTAAGTTATGGTGCTGATTCAGTAGCCCACCAAGAGATATAAGAAGCCCTATGCAATTAACTTCCTGCATCTCGTCTTTTCTCATTTTTCCCCTTGGAAAAAAAAAAACCCCACCAAACCACGTTCTTTTCACCAGGTATTTTCTTCCAATTTTTCCTCATAGCAGAGTCAGCTAAGTGCAACCTCTTGTCAGCGCAATCATTATCTATAATTTACATGCAAGAAGCAACAGAAAGTTTTAGGATGAAGTGAATGTAAACCCAGAAACCTCTGCCTGTTCCATCATCCAGCCTTGCAAGTACAGTAGCTATGTCAGTGACTGTATTAAGAGCTATTAAAATGGCTTTGATGTATTGCTGGGTTTTGGTATGATTTTCTAGGTTTTATTATTCCTCTGACTATCATTTGCTATTTTTAAATGGAATCTACTATTATGGGATACGAGCAGTCTGTCCTTCAGAGGAGACTCTGCACCAATAGCCCTTCTGCTCATCTTCAGTGCCGTGTACAGGGGGACGCTAACGATCCCCTGGTAGTTCAGTGTCCTAGCCACCATTTATACTATTTATCATCAAAGAAGGTTCTGATATTCAAGGTTGTGTGCGGGCACAGGAACTGCATACATAATGGCTCTGCTGTTTGGTGCTGCAGCCCGGGAGCTGCGTGGGTTTAACGCGGTGCAGATCTCCCTCGGCGCTTGCAAACCACCGCCGGTCCTCTTGGCTCTGCCCCCGTTAGCAAGCAACCGAGGGAAGGACTCGGTGCTAGTCTTCCCAAATTCTTTTCCTTGGTCCAATCTTATTCTCTCTAGGTAAAGCACCTTTTTCTGTCTGTGGCCAGGGAGCTCTCGCTCAGCCACGGCTGCGGGGGGTTTTGGCAAGGTTTTCCCGCAAGGACCTGCGCAGCCTTTTAAGGCTAATTCAATACCTGGGTGACGTAGCGGTGAGAAAAACAATGAGATGGTTGAGAAAAGAAGAGCATTTAAGGAACTCTAAAATGTATTATTCCCTTTTTAAGAGAGCTGCCTAAAACCTATTGATTTCACTGCCCACAGATTTCTAAGAATAAAAAATTTAAAACCTTACTGGCATTCCCTCCAAACCAGGTTTATTTCCAGCATGACTGAACTCAGAAATTCACCAGTTAGAACTATGAGACTCAGATTCTCCAAATTAATGAATACCTCTTCAGGTCTAACAGAACGTGCCATTCATCTGCACCTGCATCTTGGGAGTCGGCATTGTTTAGTGAGAAAAACAAACCAAAACTGGTTTGCCTTGTTCGGTGTTTGTCTGCTCTTCTTTTCCCCTCTGGCTCAGCCACCTTAATGAACGCCTCCCCATGCATACTTATTTTCATAACTCTATTTACAAATATTCTTATGTTACATCTCTTTGACCAAAATTAATTTTGTTCTTGCCTGTCACTCTGGGCAACCTCCCATTAAACTTCTTAGGTCAGATCTGGAATGGCAAGGCTCTAGTAGCAATATCAAGGTACTCCACCTGGCCCTTGAGCCACTCTGCTGCAGTTACATCTGCATTCATTTTTATTATTCATTTGGCTTTCTTTTTTTTTTTTTTTCTCTTCCTTCTTTTCACCACTGATAATGATGCCACAAAGAGACTTTTGGCCAAGCTGTTGGTTTTCCTTGCAGAGCGGTTATCCAGTGTATTGCTGGCAGTGCCTTTAGGGGGAAATACATAAGTTGGAAATCAAGCTTCCAAAAAAACAAACAGCACTTCTGATTAGTATCTCATATTGTTATCCTTCCTGCTTCATTTGTTTTCCAGATGGGCGAAATAAAGGTCAACAACCCTAGGGCAACGATCTGATTTGAAAGAAATGTGATTTCTGAAAGGGAAATTTGCAAAAATAGCCATAACCAAGAAATGAGAACCATTTTAAGAAATTGGCAGTTCAGACTAATCTTCCACGTAGTTTATCTTCATGTATTGGTGATATTTTATTGTCCATGCAAATACACTGATAATCCAGTCCTGTTTTTTCTGTGGTATTTAAAAAATTTTTTCTTTATTCAAATGTTGATATTACCGTCATTGTGAACAAAGAGATAAAGGGGACTATCATGCACTTAGTTAAAAAAAAGAAAAGTGTCAGTAGGCTACTATAGCCATAATTTTCCTGGAGGGAGAAGTTGGAGCTGCCACGTCCCCAGGACGGCCGGGCACTGCTCTTCCCACCACCCATCCCCACGGTTGCCTCCCCGCGCACTTGCTCCAGTACACCGTGGGACGCGCTACTTGTGGGCTTCTCCTGCATCCTTCGTGCCTACTCATAGATCAGGCCATAGATCATCGCTCCTCCAGGAGGTCGTCGAGTGCCGCGTGTCCATCGCGCGGCGAGGAGCATCCCTCCGCCGTGGGTCACCCACGCCTGGCAGCTGGGATCTCGGGAGCGGCTGCTTGGCTCCCGTGCATGCCTTCTCCTAAAATCTGGGTCATGTCTCCCTCTAGGGGCTCACAAGGAAGATGAAACCCACCTTCCCCTGGCAGAGGAGCCTTGAAACGAGCTGCGAGGGTCTTTTTGGCAGCGAGCACGCATCGGAGGGAAAAAAAGGTGTTTCAGCTTGTAGAGGCTCTAATGTAATACAGAGGGTGTAAGTGTGGAAATGACAGGTTAAACGTTTTATGTTAATAAAGTTTTCTGGCAGGAATTAAATTCCTGCCTCCTATCTGGGCTAGGAGGAGGCCGAACCATAGGCTGACACGGTTTTGTTGTATGGATGAAGGTCCAAGCGGTCTTGGCTTTGCTCTGTGCGCTGTCCCCAGCGTGGGCAGTGGGGATACTGGTCCTGCACCCCCGGGAAGGGCAGGGGGGTGCTGGCCCTACCCTGCACCCCAGACCCACGCTTGGATGCCCATCACCCTCCTCTGCAGCATCTTGAGGTGATTTGGAGGTGGATGCTACCATCTCTTGGGGAGAGATGCTCTTCCAGAGGGTGCTGCTGGGTGCTTTGCTGAGGAGCGATGCGGTCTTAGCGCAGGGACGGGGGAGAGGATGGGAACACGGACGTGGTCCCCCAGAGCAGAGAATGAAGAAGAAAGTTGGGTGGGACATCAGGCTTTTATTTCAATGTTTTGTTGAAATGGAAAACTGGAAGCGTCTAATCGCTATGATACAGTATTTAAACAGAATTCATCAAGCTGAATTTTGAATTTGCAGTTTAGCTTGACAACTTTGTGAACTTTTTGGATAGTCTGTATTTTCTGGTTTTACAGTAACAAGAGCAGTGGGAATTTCCCCCTGTTTAGTAGCCAGCCAGCCGTGATAATTGTTCTGTGCCACCATTGACCTGATATTGATCTGAAACTCTGGGAAGAAAAAAGGTCTAATAAATAAATATAAATCAATAAATTCCATCCAAATATAAAGGACAGTCTTCCTAGAGGCCCAAGTGGGAACTGCAGAAATTGAAAGGCAGCCCATGCAGTTTGAACAACTCTGCTGGTCTGGTGTGAGAAATCAAGTACAGCTCTCGGAGACCTTGCTTTAATGAGGACATACAGAGATTCATTTCACCAACGTTAACCATCTAAAATTTAGACTAAGAGTTCCTCAGCAGTCACCTGAGAGATGGGATGAGTCATCTTCTGGAGGAGCGTGTTCGTTAGCTGTGGTACACGATTGTCTGGGCAGGAGGTGCCTAATTTTTAGATGGCCAAAGTTCGGTGCAGTTCATCTCGTCCCTCTTGCCAATTACTTCGTAGGCCTTTACAGCCACTCCCTAAGGAGCAGCAAAGAATCCTGTTTACCACAGCAATTATTTACATTGAGATGATTTCCCATTGCCTGAATGTAATTCATCTTTTTTAAATTATGGTTTTTCGGTCAGCAAAACTAAGGATCTCTATAAAGATGTAGTGGCAGTGTTGCTGATAAATAATCTAACAAATTTTTGAAAAAGCCAAAAACAATTTGAGTACAATTATTTTTTCATCGACTGCAGTGTAAATCAGGGATAGCTCCTGAACACCCAGCTTGCATACCAAGGACTTTGCATGCAGCTCATATAACGCTTACGAGCCTTTGCGTCTTGCAGGGTAACTTCGCTGGTGCTATGAAACCAAGATATGTCAGATAGATGTAACCCCTCCATAATAATTACTATTTTCTTGTTTATATAAAACCTAACTGAAGAATATCGTTGGGCTCAAAACGAAGCTGAAGGATTTTGCTGATTTGGGGGCCTGAGGATATTCTGTACATGTCTGCACTGCAAAATGAAAGGCTTTGCTCCAATATGAGCTCTCGCAGCCTAATGGGAAAGACGGACAACTGACTGTAAAAGCCTTGTATTGGGGCTAGAATAAGGAAAAAAATACTCCACGACTACCAGGAAGTCAATTCTTATTCGGTGTTTTTGCTGAAAATGTGCTACTGCTATAAAAGCAATCTCCCATTCCCATGAGCCCTGCAAGAAGATGTTCTGGCTTTGCCCTGAAGCGCCGTGTTTGGGTAATCGATCCCAGGAGAGCAGAGGTCTGTGGATGGTGGGGCAGGGGTTGAGATGCAGGTGCTGGGGGAATCGTCCTCGACCCGCCCCGGGTGCCGCCTTCAGCAGATCCATGCCAGGGAAGCAAAGCGTAGATGCAGGAGATGTTTCACCTGGTCACTTGTCTCTCCTCTGCCTGTTCCAGGGAGAAGAGCTGATGGTGAGTTTCACTCTTAAATTTTGCTTTCTTTCATTTTGACTCTTCTGCCTGTGGGTGTTTTGGCTGAGGCTCCCTCTCCAGGGTGGTGGGACCAACCCTGGCTGCGAGGTCTCAACCTGGAGGTCTCCCATGGCTCCTGACTGCACCCTGACTATTGAAAGAGAAGCATTCGAATTAATTTTATTCTCCTTATGTATCAGCTAAAGAACATATTCCAAGGAGATGAAAATATCTAATGGCACAGAACGCTGGGCAGGCGGTCCGTACAGAGGGAAAGCTCGTTGGGTTAGCAACGGCGTGCTGCAAGCCCGGCACGGACAGACAAATGTGCCTTGAAACCAACCCTGACAAGCGGCGAGCAGCGAGAGGAAAGGCTCTGCCAGAGCATTAAGAAAAGCCTGGGCACGTCTCTAGCACCGAGCAGGAAGGAACCAGGCGTTCACGTGGTCAGATTCGGGGGGGTGTAAATAAGAGGTCATAAATATAAGCCTGAGAGGATGATGCTGACATCGCGCTAGGGATTGAAAAGCAATTTGTGACATTTTTTTCTTTTAATTTACAGCAATTCAGGGTCAGATCTACTAAAAGGCTTAGTATCTAAACTGGGGTCGGTATCTAAACTGGGGTGTCCTGCTCAGCGGTGACGTTTGCGTTCAGGCCAGGCAAGGCCAGTGCTGGGGCTCAGCGGGGCGAGGGGACCCTCGTGGTCCCGCTGACCGATCAGGGCCAAAAGAAGCCTCTGATTTCACTGGGAACAGAGTCCCTGTGACTTCAAGAAGGTGGCCCGAGTCCAAGTGTCTCTGGCGGTATTTTGTGGCTGCTGTGGGTGCTTTCTCAGATTTTCTGCTGATTATGCTAGAGCAATATTGCAAGGAATTTATGCATAACGGACATAAATCTCGCTATACGAGCCACCTGAGAGGCAAGAAAAATGGTCTCTGTCAAGGATCTACATACAGAAATACATTAAACAACAGCTCTCTGTAGGGCAGGAGCTTCGCTTTTGAACGTAGGTTTGGGGGGATAATGAAGAATAAAATTAGCGCTTTGGTAATGCATTAAGCCTTTTGGGGGGGTTTCACTGGCAGATTTTTATAGCCTTAAAGGATAAATGGTGATGATAATAAATTTTTTGAACTTTTAAACTAGTCTTACAAAGGAAGATGCGGAGAGCTTTTCCTGCGCAGTTGTAGAGCTGGAAGAGCTGTTCAGCTGGGACTTCAGACCACCGTTGTAACTTCCAATTATCAAAACATACATTAAGAGAGGCTGCCTACCAGGATGGGAGGGCTTCTGATGGCCACGATAAATCACTGCGCGCCCCCCGCTATCGCTCGTTTCTGTACAGGGTCTTAACAGGCTGTTTGCGAATCGTCCACGCAAACTTCGTCAAGGCCTGGTTATCCGTTAGAGGGGAGACGCCTTTTAGCACGGGACTGCGTCTGTTAATGACACTGCCTCTTCTCTTTGACCAGGACAGGCATGATATTTTTTCAGTTACTGAGAGCTGCCAAACGGCGTTGATAAAGGGAGTTTAAAAACAAAATCGTCGAATGAAAGCGGGCTCATTTCTTTCAGTGTGTTAGTTATTACAAAAGGAAGCATGATGTTGTTAAAGCATGTACGAGGCTCTTTCCATCACATTTCTGTGGCTCTGGCTTTGTTATATATAGTCTCATAAATTATTTTGTTGCTATAGCAATACTTTTCTGTGGGCCTAATCCTTTCTTATTTACAGTGAAGCCCTTTACTTTGCTCTCAGCGCAATGGGGCCTTTACTTTGGCAAATTACCTTTTAAATTACATCTTGAGGTTACATTTGCTTTTGCTTTTCAGTGCTAATCTGGATTAGGCAATTCTTAATTTGAGTTGAAATGGATTTGGACAGTCTTAGTAAAATAAGCATCAAGAGACCACATCTGTAGAACTATAACACACATTGTGTACATGTATGTGTGTATATGTGTCTGTACCTTTGCAATTAGAATGGATCTTCTCATCCTGTAATGTCTCCTGTATGGAGAGCAAAGTGGTGGGGAAAAAAGAAACATATGATAAGAAACTCTGTGTGCTCCACACTTACAGATTTCTGAATTGCATTCTCACTATAACCCTTCTCTGCATTTAAAAAATATCTCAGTCCAAAAAAAATTTCCCAGCCATGTGGCAGGAGGAGCAGCCGGGAGGATCGTGGGATGGCACAAAGCCGAGGCAGTGAGCTCTGATAGGTCCCAGCATTGGTGGCTTTGTTCTAAGCCATAACTTTTCTCCTTTTTCTTTCCTCTTTTTTGCATCATTTTCTTGTTTGTTTTGTGTGTGTGTGTGTGTCTGTGTGTGTATGTTTTTTACCAAGGTTGGACCAAGTACCTGCTGTCCCTCACGCTGGGTCATTGCAACCCTCAGCAATCCTTTGCTGTGTGGTTCATGGATCAGCAACAGGGGTTACGATTTAAATGACAAAATAGATACTTATGACTGTATGTGTGTATGAAAGTCAGGTTCAAGGCAAAAGGATTAACTTCTTTGCTTTGTATTAAGTAATACTTATTAAATAATGTTCTCTTATATTAATTTTTAAATGGACAAATTCAGAAATGAGACGAGACTCTGGATGATCTTTCCTTAATACCCTAGAAGAGTAATTATGATACCAACTGTGTTGCCACAAGCATGCAAAATTAGTAATCGCAAAAGGTTAATAAATATAACTCGAGTTCTTGAGCAGCAGAAAGCTGCTACTGAAGGGCAACAATGGCTTGGATCCTGAGACTATTACTTCAAATAGAAGTGTTTAAAGTCCAGCACTGAATTCATTGCAAAGGTCTGAAATTCAGCCAGAGGGTCTTGGTTTAGTGGCGAGAGGTGACTATCAACCCCAACCGCCTCATTAGGCTCACAAAGATTGACACGCGTTTGAATTCAGCCCAATTTATTCATGGTTGCTCCTATAGGCAAATCTATTCAGATGCATCAACTCTTTCAACTATTCCCATTTGGGTAAGAGCTTCTAGCTCCTCCAGCCCTCCTAGCTGACAGATGCAGGTGTCTTAGTTTCTGCTGCACTGCTTTAACACCCTCGTGTACTTCTTCCTTTATGAATAATATCCCTCCCACAGAGGAATGAAACCCTGATGTCTCCCTATTTGAATGCTTATGGTGACAATGGGGTAGGATGGAAGAGGTGGGCGCAGTACGGATGAGCGAGAGCCATAGGCATAAGGAAGAATGACGATTTTTATCAGTTTAAGACAGAGAAAATGCAGAGGGGGTTCATGAGTTACAGGGGGTTTTCCCCCTGAAGTCTGTTGTTTCTAACTTCCCCTGACTTTAAAGAAAAACACCAGCATTTATGGATGGAGGAACAGACTCTCGTAGTGGTTGCTGAGACCACCTCTGGAGCCACCAAGGCTTTCTCTGGAGATCTTAAATTTCCTTGGCTTCAAAACTCTGTTATTTAAGTTCGTAGGGTGTTCCCACTCTGTATACAGAATACAGGTTTAACATACTGTCCTAAGGATAATTGGAGTGAGCTATCATTGATATCTACAGCAATAGTTTCTACTAAGGGCTGCGTGACTGGTATACACTTTGACCAATCTCTGGATATTTGCCTTTTTCTTTTTTTCTCCCCCAAATGATGTCTGCTTTTAGTTCCTAAAATGTGGACATTCTATATAAGATGTAAATATTGGTTTAGTTTGGGGGGGGGGGGGCGAAGTCTAAGCAAGTATATTAATATTCCAGAGGAATTATTTTATTTGCCTTGAATTATCTCCTTTTATCATGATGGGTTGTCTGGCTTTCTCTTCTCGATGTTACAAGTACGCTGAGTGAGGGACCTGTGGAGACCAAATTGCTTCTGAGATTTGGGGAACAGAAGAGAGGAGGAAGGAATCTGTGCCGTGTGTGTCAGATTCTGGATCTGAAATATCATAATGACCCAAAGCCCTTTCTGAGGTCGTACAAACAGATTAAGCCAAAAAAGAAGTGTGCTGAGTTCGTACCTAAAGTCCTTTTGTTGAATTTCCACTCAGGCTCCTGTGATACCTGACCTCGTACCCATCTCCATCAAGTACCTTAATAATACGTCAGTGAACTTGGTGCTTTCTAGAATAAGATTTCCAAATGTACTTTTTTGGTAGATATTTTAGCAGTCTTTTTTCTTCTTACTGAGTGTTATGTGCTTCGAATACTAATTTTTGGTGACCAATTAATTTTTATCATGGCCATATAACCAAACTAAGATAAGCATCATTTTTTGTTGTTTATATCCCAATGCAACAAATCAATTTTACATTTTGAGTAGGAGGAAAACTAACTGAAGCTAGGAAAAATATAGATAACTATGTATCTTTGTTAGACCACAAAAATACAGATATCTCTCAGCTTTTTAATCATGGATTCTCAAGGTCTACATTTAATATCTGGGATTTAGCATAATTAATTTCATAGCAGAGTTTATCATCAAATTTATTAATTTTAATAAGAATGCAAGTGATAAATCGTTCTGGATAAATAATCATCCATCTATGCCATTGTTGAGAGAACAGCCCGAAGATGGGCTTTGGGAGTCTTCCTGCACCCAGACTTGTTAGATGGAGATGTTGGTACCCAGCAGCTATCCCCACTGCCACCTCACGCACCTCCGGCTGCTCCAGCTGCAGGTAATGTCGCACCTCGCCGGACACTGGGATGTCTTCCGACAGACCAGGGGAAAACCGCCCAAGGTAGTTGAAGTCGTCGCAGAATGGCACATCTTTATCTGATCTTCTGTTACCTCTGAGCAATGAATATATATGTATGTTGCATTATTTACTATCAGCAAAATATAGGCCAGCTTTGAAATGCAAATAAGCTTCCTCATCT
Source organism: Elanus axillaris (assembly GCA_026212715.1). Taxonomy (NCBI): domain Eukaryota; kingdom Metazoa; phylum Chordata; class Aves; order Accipitriformes; family Accipitridae; genus Elanus; species Elanus axillaris. Next base: position 22,135,750 of record JANZLQ010000040.1, read on the forward strand.
ACCAGCCAAAGCGCGCAGTAGACCGGATCTACCAAAACGTACCATTTTCTTGTTCAGACGGTTGCATTATCACTGGCAAGCCAAGCTCACTGAGATAGAGCGTTTTTCTTTGGGACTTCCAATGGAAAACAACCTCTGCTTTTCATTTTTTCTCCTTCTTCTGAAGTTTCAAGTTTCCTCCAGGTACCCGTTGCTGGTCTCCGTTTATCATGAAATCGATATGTGTTTTCACAGGGCAGTCTCAGTCATGTGCTGCATCTGCTCCCTGAAGTCTCCTACGACAACGTGCTCTCAAACGCTAACAGTTTTCAGGTGGTGTGGCAATGTGCTCTGCACATGGTCTAAATTGGGGCTTTTCACACAGCCATCACATTTGCTTAGGAAGAAAGTTCCTTTCCAGAGCAGAAACACAACATCGTCCTTTCCTGTGCCATCTGGTAAGAATAAACGCTGTAGCAGAGTAAATCTATTGTCCCTATACATCCAGGCAGAAGTTCCCGTCTCGTTGCACCTGAAAACATGTCTCCTGTAATGGCCATCAAAGAGATTTCCAACACGTGCAGACAAGCCAGCAAGTGTTATTTTGATTCCACAGTAACTTGAGCAAAGGATAAGGAACTCCGACGAAGAGGGAAGATGATCTTGCTAACAACACGAGTATTGGAAAAGGGGGAAAATATATCCAGTAGAGCAGATGAAGATAGATTATGAAAATAGTAGACTTGAATCTGTATGCACAGCTTTCCAGCCTCATGGCTCAGGGGTACAAGAAAAAAATCAGTTCCTCCCACAAATCTCCTTTCAGTCCCCAAATAAAATTATTTCTCAGTATTATCGCATCAGAAATAGTTGTGCCATAATCCTATCCCCAAATGCTTAACGCTGCAGTCCTAAATTTTTTTGGCTACACACTTTTAAATAAAGTATAGAGAGCCTTCTCAAGAAAATCCATTTGTATAGCTCTGTTTCCTTACCATCCTTCATCCCGTGTAGCGTTCTTGGCTGAAATTCCCAAGGAACGTCAAAATTTAATTGTATTTACATTTGACAGTCCTAATCTTCAATCTGCGAGAGTCCAGATAAGATGCTGGATCCCCCGCAGGTGTGCGCTGCCGGTGGCAGCAGAAAGGAGCCCGTCCAGCTGGCCCTGCAGGGCAGGGTGACAAAAAAAGGCGACAAAAAAGGCTGACAAAAAAAAACATCCTTTCCTCGGCAGCGACGTGCAGCCAAAGTGGGGCACGGAGAAGCGAGCTGGGTAACATTGCACCACTATACCGCACAGCAGTTTGGTGCTAGAAATGAAAAATGCTTGGCAGTTAGAGCTAGAGAAGGAATTAAAGAATGCAGATTTATTAATCCCAGTTGTTCAAACCGAATTCCAGCTCAGATAACATCTCTTTTCCCATGAGCTAAGACTTTTATGCTAAAACTCCTCTTTTGGAAGTGTCTGGAATATTTTTCTATTACTTAGTTCTTCATGCTGAGCTATTGATTTTTTTCTTGGCTCTAATCTGATGTTATTGCTTTCTGTTAATTTAGTTTTATAGCTGTTTAATGAATGCTGTTCCTAAATGGAAGAAAAAAAAATCCAGAGGATTTAAGGAGCTAGAAAAACCCTTGGAATCTGATTTGTGGTGCGTTTCAGGTAGGAGGGGTAACTACTGCTAGCTCTCTGTCATCGATAAGCCTACACAGCACCACAGATGAGATCATTTAGTCAGTTAAAAATCATGCTGAAGGAAAAATAATTTCCAGATGTCTCTCTAATTTTGCAGGACACTGAACTGTGAACAGTTGTTAAACTTTATCCCTTTTGCTTCCCAAGTTTTTAGAAAGAGAAACAGATAAAG
>JANZLQ010000040.1:22137610-22178513 GCA_026212715.1 Elanus axillaris
CCGCCCCCCAGAACCAAACAATATCACCACTAAGTGATCATTGTGTAAGGGAAAACTCTGGACTAAATATGTTTATTGTGGGTATGGCCAAAAAGAAAAGCCGGCAAGGTGCAAGAGGGAGGCCTGGGAATACACCCATTGCACGGAAGAGGCGAGATGAATCCCAAGTCTTGCAGAAGCTCGGTGTTGGTAAAGCCAAGTGTTGGAAACGACCCTGCAGAGAGATTTGTTTAGTAGTTATCACCTTCCTATAGCTGGCTCTGATTGAGACTGTGAGATTGAGATCTGTCAGCAAACAGGGGTTTGCTTTTAAAATTATTTTTTACCTGCTGAAGAACAAGCTCCTGAGTTGCAGTCCTTCCTTACCCGAAGTGAGAATCAAGTGTATTCTCTCCAAAAATGCTGTTTTCAGGACTATAAATTAAATCCTACATAAAATTTTGATAAAGATCTTGAAGCTTCAACTTTAGGAAGCATGTACTTATTAAAATTCCTCTTACTAGATGTTTAATACAATATTGACATCCTGTAATTAGTTTATCCATGATAGCCTTCAATTCCTTTCTGCCAATTAGTGCTGCAGCATTCGCTTTTGCCCGTCATAGAAATAAACAGAGAAGATACCATTAAATTTTATTCTATTACTTCTTTTTACATGGTTTCCCCTTTCTTTTTCATCCATTTAATACTGGAAGCGGTACCGAGATGTGGAAATTTGCCAATCACCCCGACATACGCCCTGCAACACCTCTTTTTTGGGGAGAAACAATTTAGCTGTAATCGACCCAGTCGGTACTGCCTGTAAATTAGCACATGCGTGGTTTGAGTGACTTGCCGTTGTTGCTGCTTTAATTTCTTAAACAACTATTGAATGGAAAACCAAGTGGATTTTTAACATCCCTAATTTGTTTTTAACAATTAAGAACCAATAAGATCCGTTCATGTGGTTGCAACACTGTTTGGAAAAGACCCAGTACGGCCTTTTTCTATATTTTCCCTGTAAATGGTGTCATTTTACATTAATATCGTCTCTGTTTTTGTTGAAGCAGCTCCTGTGTTTTTTGTTGGTTCTTTGGATTAGACTGGCTGTTATGAATTTGACAACAGTTATCAAATCTCCCCTGCAGCGGACTGACTGTCAAGGATATGATGGTCAAATGTTTCACATATTGCAATCAAACCATTTGTGTTTGGTTTGAAGAATTCCAAAAGAAAGCTGTCAGCTAAGAAATGAAGTTGAAGTAGCCTGAAGCTTTTGGAGCATGTTGATCCAATTATGATGATCCACTCATATCCTTCAGCTTTTTTTCAAAATCAATTTTCATTTTAGCTCAGGGGACGGTTTTTTTGGTAATGCAGAGAAACATCTGTAAGGGTATTTCAGATGTGTTGTTTCAGGAAATTTCTTTTTTGTGCAAGAGAGCATTGAACTCTACATGTATTTTGCAAGCGCCTTTTGTCTCTGCTACGCACACACATACATTCATACTATAAGTTGTCTGCCTGTACATATATGTATGCATATGCAACCAATATATACTAATCTGAATATGAATTTTAAATTAGTTTACACGTGTTCAGTGCGGTTGCTTGAACCTGAGGGGGAAAAAACTACCGCAAAACCCCAAGGGGTTAAATGGCCAGCGTGTGGGGATGGGTGTAAAGAAACCTAAACCACGAGTGCTGCGGACCGGATTCTCAGCTGGCATTTCCCAGCAAAGCTCTTTGTCACCAGCTCTGCTGTGCCCTGGAGAGACGCTGCTGCGTGCAACGTTGACATAGCAAGTCAGTGGTCGGCTATCTCCTTCCGATCCTTTAGCTGAAAAATAACATTTGAAATGGCTTAATATTTGTTATTTTGCTGCCAGGGCGTTGTTGCTCGTGTGTCTCGATCTCTTTGTACCTAGAGCAGATTGAGAGTGATGCCACGGGGTGACTGATGGATGACGAGCACCGAAGCCAGGCTCACCCGCATTACCCACCTGCCGTGGGATCGAGCCATGGCTGTAAACATTTATGAGTTAGCACAGCAGAGCTGATCCAAGACTGCTGCGCTGTTCTCATCCTAGATAACGTGTTGTCATCGTGTTGTTTTCACATTTTATGGCAAGTATTTAATACACGTAACTAAATAAGGAGATGTTCCAAGCCTTTGGCCACGGTAATAGGAACTAGGTCTGGGCAGTGCCTCTGGATGACGAATATTGTCTTTGGGATGATAGACTCTCCAGTGTCCAACAGAGAAACACAAAATCCCTCCTGCTGGGAGGGGAGCGAGATGCAAAGCAGGAGCTCCATCCCTTCGGTCAGCTTCCCTGTTAGATCCAGTTCTGCTGACGGTTCCTTGCAGCCGTGTCTAACCATCACCACCCACAAGCTGATCCTCTTCTTGGGCAGGAACGCAGTAAATTCTTCAAACTGGCAATTATTTCACAAACAATCTATACACCCAGCAAGCTGCGAGTCCAATGACCTTTCAGAGATCCATAAATGCTGTTCAGAAACAACCTGTATAAAATCTCGATCATTTAACCCAACAGTAAGAAATATGTATGTCCTCCAAATCTCCAGGAAGTGAAATTTGACCTTTTCTTCGTGATTCATCTTTGAGCTTCATTTAATGATGATTCTGCTCTGAGAATACACTATTGTGCGGTAAGGATAGGGAGCCTGTCTATAATAGCAGGAAATATTTCCAGGTTTAGCATTCATGTTCCTAGAGAGAAAACCTATCTTAATTTTAGTAAAGACCTGATAGGACCAAAGGTTGTTTAATGGGAACAGGTGCCCAACCACCATCAACATGCTGTGGTCAGCAAAAGCCATAAAACTCCCCTGATAGAACTGCTTCGGGGGAAAATAGTAGACATTGCAGTTCTTATCTGGCACCTGATTCCTCCAGCCATCTCACTGCGGTGGTATAAAGTCTTTTATACTGTTTATCACCAATGCCATGGGGCATCAGCACAGTGAGCTCGGGACCCATTATATCGGCTCTTTTGGCTTGTGATTTACTGAAGACCACAGAAAGCTATTCAGTATTGTTAGATTTATTAAGGATTTTAAGATCTTAAATGAGATGTTTATAGAGAAGTTAATCTTCTTGATTTTTATGCCGACATACCTAGAGCTGAAAGGCAAATTTAACCACTCTTTCAGCAGTATGTTTGGTTAAATCAAGATATTAATGTCAATTGGATTGCTTATATTTTCTGTGGTATAATGCAAGTCAAGGCATAACTGATGGTACTTAAGTATCTTTGCACCTTGCAATACTGGATTTTCAGAACGGTTTTGACAAATGCTGGCTTTCAGCAGAAACCAGATTTATTTTCGTTCAGTTCTGAAGTCCTGGCATTCCTTGAGGAAATGAAGAGTTTATTTGATAAACCTCAAATACCCAGGAACAGATTCCAAATGCCGACTTTAACAGAACGATGCTGATTCGCACCAGTTGAAATTTTCAGCCCTTTCTCTCCTGCTTCATACGTGAAATTTGCAGTAAGGCAGCACCAAATTCCCTTATATTTTACTAGGAACTTCATCAGCCCCATAAAAGCAGTTATCTGGAAAGGAACAGACCAACAGATACGGAATACCTTGCCAAGTATTTTTATTAGCTGATGATGGAGAACTACGCTACGATCAGCGATCACCTTTCAAACCTTTTGGCCTAAATGTACTTTATCTTGGACTTAGAGTATATCCATCATACTTTGAAGTTAAAAAATGAACCAGTTAGTGTTTTGGAGTCCTTTCACACTGTACAGTAGCACTGCTGTTCAAAAGAATTATTCAAAAATCATTTAAGGTTTTATTTAACTGTAAATATTTATTTTTCATCAAAGGAAGGAAGTCCCAGAGGTGGGCTAGGCATCCAGCTGGCTGGTTTTCAATAATATATTAATTTTTGTACGCTCTTTTCCAAGCTGTGCAGTCAGTAAGAGTCGGCAGCTGTTGAAGACAGGGTCTCCTGCAAAGGCTAGGAATAAGGGCAAGTTTCTCATACATAAACACAGTGAGCCATATTCTTCTCTAGAAAGGATTTGGCCCGATTTTCTTTTCCCCCAAACCCAAGGTTTGATTTCATTACAAGGCAAAGCAAAACATTTGGTTTTAGTCAAAGCAAACCATTTTGTAGGCTCCTAAATATTTCATTATAAAATCTTTCCCTAATTTAGGCAAATTTTCAAAATTTTTTATTTTTACTATATGATAGGAATGGAAGCTAGAGTTTGGTGCTCCTCCAGGAGACACTAAACCCCTGTGTTTGCAAACACGATAACAGCACTGCACAGATGTTTCAGACAAGCATGGACCTGCATAAACACAGAAAAAAACCTGTCCAATCTCTCTAGATGCTAAACTGTACAGGGAGTAAAGCATGCAAAATTAATACAGCTAATGATACTGAAATAAGGAAAATATCAATCAAAGTCTCCAACTGCCTATGATAAGCTATGATATGAAATGTCCCAGAAATACAGGATTTCGACTGAAACCTACGTCAGCAGTTAATGACTTGCTTGCAAAATGGTGTGATTAGTTATTTTTCAGTAGTACCACATGTGGATACACTAGCTATGGCCTGGGACAGATCTGTGTTAGTGATGCATGAAAACAAACTTCAATATGGGATGAAATACAGGGATGCAATTACCATTGTACAAGAAAATACTGAGGAAAATATTAATTGCCTGCACATCATAAATCTGAACTGTGTCGATTTTTTTCGTAGCTGTTGCAAGAAAGGAAATCTCTGCAGAATGATTTAAAAAAGAACCCAGTCGCTCTTCCCACATACGTAGGGTTGTTTGGATGAACGTACAAAATTGCTTTTTTGAAACCATTGGCCTCCCAACGTTGAACCGGGTGAGGTGGAAAAATTCAGGGCTTGACTGCAGCAGTTCCTCAGCACCCTGCTCTGGCTGGACCTGCTGCGAGCAGAAGACTGGCCTGGCTGGCTTCGGGACGTCCATGGGGGCCCTATGAAGACACAAAATGCTACCGGTTTGCTGTATGGATGAGCAGAGAAGGCCGTGTATTAGTCGTATCATGCAGGAAAAAAAAAATCTGAGACTTAAGCATAGCCTGGAGGCTTACGTACAGGAAGATTTGCAAGTGAATATGAAGTCAGTATTATATAAATACAAGCGAAAGGATCAAAAGGCAGATAGCGCGGCAGTGTTTTCCACAATGGTTAGGTACTCGTACGTCTGATCAGGCTTGGGAAGAAAGATGAATAATTCCAGTTAAATCATATTGAACCAGAATAGGTAGCTCAAGATCTACGTGAGGACTAGAAAGACAAGGAGAGAAGCAAGACGAGCCAAAGGGCGGCGTGAGGTTCAGGCAAACCTACCCTGATCCTGGCTGAAGCTCAGCCCCGCGGCACGGAGCATCTGAGCAGACGTTTTGGGGCTATTGGATCGGTCTTATCTTCTTGAAGGGAGGAGGAAGATCCCTAGTGCTGTCTGTAGCCTCGACCCTTCGTGCTTTCTGCTTTGAGCATAAGCCCCTTATCAAATTCATGCATAAATATTGTACAACTTTTAAAGTTGTGTTTAGCTGCTTAGATTTCAAACCTGAGTAAATGGAATAATTTTAATTATTTATTTTTTTGCTCTGCGCTGCTGCTTGGGGCAAATACATAAAGATGATGCATTTCAAAATCGAAGCTTTTGACTCAAAGTTTAGCAGAGTCATTAGTCATGTCACACGTGCCAAGTCTGGTGGAATTTGGCATAGCTTTTTAAACTTTAACAAGGGGTAAATTAAATGAACCTTTACCTAAGATATACTGCTGAGGACAGAATGCCTATGGTTCCAATACAGATGTTGATTTATCAAGAACCGCTGAGCACTCAGCTTCGTATTAAAATACCAGTGTCAGCCAGGATCAATCCCTACAAATCTGCCAAGAAAGATACAACTTGGATCAAACAATAACATTTTTGCTTGGGCTGCACAGACACAGTTTGGCTCTGATGTGTTTTCCTGGGTGAATTACAAAAGCAGGATTTGGAGATTCTTCCGTCTCAGGAATTAAATGCTCAGAAATATTGGCTGTCAACTTGAAAAATGTTAGATCTGCATCTCTCCACAATTGTCTTAAGTTTCTTGGAATTGAGCCCAGCTATTAGCAGGGGGTAAATAAGACAAAAATTGACAACAATGTGCATTATAGGGCAAAGCATTGAAGGATGAGTTTTAGATGTGAACAGTTAATGGATTTCTTAGAACTGCAGTATTTGATTTGAAGCTTACCATGTTTTTGAAGCAGGTTCACCTCAGTTGCTCTCTAAAAATTAAAATACATATATATTTTTTATTCTTTTTGAAGTACTGCAAAAATGTGGGGTAGCGTTTATTAAAAATATGTGATAAATGCCTAGCATTACAAGTTTGAGGTCAGCTGGATTCAGTTTGCCTGTTCGTGTAGACCAGAACAGCAAAATGGAAATTTCTTGGTGAAATAAGGGTTAAGTATCAATTATTTCCAAGTGTATTCACATTATTTCCAAACTCCTCCTTTTGTTTTCATAATATACTGCGCCCATATGAGTACAAGGTTGTAAGGTCAGACTGGGAGTGATTCTGCCTTTTCAGATAGATGGTTTTTTGCTGTATTATTTCTGCTGAATTATGTGTTTGAACAGTAAGAATCCTTCTCCTCTTCCACGTGGTGAGATGGGCTTTCTATCCTACATCATCTTTACTAGGGTTGAAAAGCCCCGAGAAATAAATGATAATTTTACCACAGCGCCAATGAGTGAATAGCACAGTTAAAATATGGCAAACGTGTAAAACATCCCATTTCGACTGGTTCATTCAGTTGTATGCGATGAGCACGAACACGAATACCTTGACGCAAGCCCCAAGCAGCATGAACAGACCTAAATACATATTAAAGCTCAGTTCAGCAAGGTGCTTCAGCCTGAGATTATTTAAACATGTATGCAGTCTTATTAAAGTCAGCAGGTATATTTACACCCATGCACAGTGATGTCTGTACTAAAACACTTTGCCAAGCTGAGGGCTGGCAAGCAAAGCAAAGCCTTTATTCCCTTCTCTTTATTTTACTGCCGAAGCAAATGAGTGATTTTTCTGCCTCTCTCTGGACTTCCTTTCTTAGGAAAATATTTTCAGTGGTTTTTTTTCTTAAGGTTCTGGGCATATTCCTGCAACAGCACTTGAGTTCCCCCCTCCTTCCCCATGGCAGAGCTACCTGAGCCTCTCTCCAAGCAGCTGGCGGAGGCTTTGGGTAGAACCTGCCTGCGTTTACACCAACTTCAACTCTTTGCTGGCAGCAACACCACGTTTCACTTTGGAGCTTGAGGTAGGTTTCTACCCAGAACTCAGATAAATCTGCAGGCAATAGCGATGAATTTGGGCGCACAGATTCCAAAAACAGTGCGTACGTAACGCCTTTAAAAATTGACCTTACTCAGTTGGGAAACATCACCCTCTGCCTTGTCCTGCCTTTAGTAAACTGTTGTTATGTCCCAGTAACCACATTTTGTATCTGGAAGTTTGTTGGTTACAAACAACTCTTGATTTTTCTCAAGAAGGAAAGGAGGATTTTTTTAAACATTGTGTTTCCACGATTATAGGTATGCATTGTGGCATTTGAAAGGAAATGACTTCCACATATATTTGGTTGATGGACACCGTTCAGGGGTCACGATGTGCAACCGAGAAACTTCCAAACAATTTGTCAGGGCACAAATTCAGTAAGAAACATAAGCCTGAGCCTGAACATAAGCATCTGGGTTGTTCCATTTGATGAGGCCATACAGCCAACAAGAGATGGGCTGAACCAGAGTGACTTTGTGTCTTCTGTTTTTACCAAAAGGGTAAGGGACCAAGACCCTGTAGCAATGTAAACTAATAGTTTCGATTCAGTAGTTGTATTGTCATTAGGTCACTGGCTTAGAGAAAATGTAAAATGGAAAATATTCAGAGTACACCAGCAAGTCCCAGCAAAGTGTGGGAGCGGACACATTAGGTGCAGCTTCACCAGGGTTCCCGTAAACGAGGAGTTTACAAGTTCCCATTGATCATTCCTCTTTGTAACATGTGTATAAAATAGCAATTTGAAGTTGCAGGAGTGTCATGTCTGGATGATGAGTCCATCAATTTTCTTTGGCTGCAGGTTTCCCTTCAGAGGCTGGAACGTAAATTATGAGAAGCTGAAGGAGAAAGCTGTAAATTATTGGTCTCTGCCAACTTCGATATCCTCAGCCTGATGGATCCTTGATTTGACAACAATCTGCTCGTCAGTCACTCTTGCAAAATATTAACATGCTCAATTATCAAATGTGTTAGCCAACTGTTAAATTTAACAGATAGAGCAGTCGAAAGTCCGGAGACACGAAGGCTCGGTCAGACCCGGCTTCCATTCCTGCTTAAAGGATCTGCTGGAGCCCAGGAGCTGCTTGTTGGTGACCTGTGACAGCGGTTTCTTTAGGGTTTACAGTATTTTTTTGGAAATTCTGGCTCTTTTTATGAGAAAAATGGAAAGAAGAGCACAAACGTTGTTGCTCAATCTCCCCGGGTGCAGTCTGAGTTTCTGCTCGTGGTCGATGGGACCGCAGTGTGCCCAGTGCTCCCAAAGATCAGTCTCTTTGAAGGTGCAGAGAACAGATTATGTGCCTAAATGAAGTCCCCAAGTTTGGGAGGAAAAGCCAAGTTACCATCACTGAAGAGTATTTTATAACTATTAAAGCGGGTATTAAGGTGTCTCCTAATAGCCAGCGCAAAAAGCTCATCTTCATCTGAAAGACCCTTTGGGAAAACCATCCCACTTCACTGTGATTTTATCTGTCCTTCTGTATTTCTTCCCGCCTGGTCCATGAGCAGCCGTGGCAGCAACGTCTCTTACCGCCCACTTTCAGAGCACCCGGTGCCGTGATTTGGACCTAAACCACTCTGGGAGACGGCAGAGAGCGCAGGGAGCTGAGCATCTGATTTCCCCAAAGGTTACATGAGCAGACCAGAAAACTTGGCTCTCTGTGGAAAAGCAGGAGCCAACAGGGCATCCGGGAGAGCTGTGGGAGGGGGGGTTATAGCAGGAGGGGAAGGAGATGGGACCACCACAGGGAAGGGGCCACCATCGCTAGCTGCATCCCTTGGAGATAGGGATCAGGCATTAGGGGCTGGAGAGAAATCCGCAATGCGGTAAGGGTGGGTTGCCCCTTCTCCCTCCCCCACCAAAAAATGAATTTTAAGAATATTTTACCAGCAATAATGGAGGGAATCCCTTCTAGCATTACAGCACAAAATGAAAAAGGTAAGTGGTAACAGCCTCCAGCACCTCTGCTCGTGGAGCTGCAGTAGCAAGGTGGCTTAGAAATACCTACTAACAGGAGTGCCAGTCCTTAATAAGCACTGTTAGTTTAATTGCCCCCATTACAGATGTTATCAGCAGCAGGAAGAAGAAAGGAATCGCCTGTCAAGCGGAGCAGGAACACCAGGAGAGTCGGCAGAGCGGACTGCTGCGCTCTGCTGAATGGATAATGAAACTGCCAACCAGCACAAGTAAGGAATTATGCATTTAAGCTATAAGGCCCCTCTTCAAAAATTCCTGCAGCTTTTTTTTTTTGGTATGACTATATACAAGCCCTCCCAAAATAACATGCCTGCAGAGCTGGTTAAATAAGCACTGACCATTGGTTTAGAAAGCTCTGACACACCTCCCACCAATCCATGGTGGCAAGCTTTTACAGATGAGGCATTGATCAATTACTACATTTAATTGCTTGCGTGGAATTTAAAAAGAAAGTGGTACCTTTAAGCATACTAGTCCGCCTCAGGAAATGATGATGAGCATCAGTCTGTTTCCTCATGCTGTAAATTATGATGGGCCACTGTCGATATGGGTATTGCCCTAAACATTAAAAACAGTCACCTGGAAACAAATAGGAGTATGAGTGATAACCAAATGCAAATTTATCCCCCATTTATAACATGCTAGTAAATGCTGACATTCAGAGAGAGGGAACGTGGTGCAGAAGGAGGCTGTTGGGTTTTGCAATTACAGTCCCAATCCATTCTCAAAAGATTAAAGTTTTACACAGTGGTTGTTCTCAGGAAATTTGCTGAATCCTGATATTTAAGATGAAAGCCTAAAAAAGGATGATTTTTTTTTTTTTAAAGAATTGTCTGATAGGTTTGATTTGCCAGTTCCCACTGAAGTAAAACTTTCCACTGACTTCAATTATCAGTAAATTGCGTTGACCTCAATAAGGGTTTTTGCAAACCGGACCCGCAACATGAATAGGCTGTTCTGCGCAGAAAAGTGACTGCATGAAAATGGCATCTTCTTACTCATCAGTTCTGCTTCCCGAGGGCACACTGAGCTGCTGCATCTGACGTTAATGACAAAAATGAAGTTTTGCTGCTCTTCCCTCCTGCAAGACCTTCGGAGCTGGTGGAACTGGGCTGGGAGTTAACAGCAGCGGAGTTTGGGTGAGACCCACCTTGCAGAGCGGTCATGTCCCCTGGTCCCACGTACCCAGCGGGGTGTGAGCCCCGAGGTTGTCCCCGAGCCCCGAGGTTGTCCCCGAGCCCCCTCTCCACATGACAGTGAATCAACCATCGTCTTCCCAGTGGGCTACTCCAGTCCGGGAGCTTTAAATGCTCTCTGTTTGACATCCTCCTGATATATTGCATTTGTAAAGGTGACCTTAAATATTTTAATGGTAATAATTCTTTCAAGGGCTTGAATCAGTAAATGTGCTATGTTCATATTTTGGCATTATATACTGTAGGCAATTTAATCCATATAAGCAGTTTCAGTGATATTAACACTGTAGGCAAACTGATACTAAAGTTTAAATGTCAGAGAGAGTTTTCATATTAGATCTAGTGCAAACAAAGCATTTTTTCTCCAAGTACTGAGGCATAAAATACCAGGAGATAGTAAAGACAGAGAGCGCCAATGAATCTCAAATAAACAGGAGGTGAAATTTATAGTATTTTCAAATATGTGCCCTATCCAAGGACTGCTGCAGCTGCACAGATCTATAAAATTAGAGATAAGAGAAAAACCTTGTAGCGCTCCACAATAAATGCACCTCTAGCAGGGTATCTATCTGGATTTCTGTAACTCCTTGGAGATTTACTATTTCACCTTGGATTTATTACCCCACTGTGCATACTGTGGATGGCGTTTGATATTTCATCCATCGCCCCGCTTATTATATAACGGCAGGTCCCGGTTACAATCCCCGTGCAGGGATGTGCTGCCAAACCATCGCCCACCCCTTGCAGATGGGCGTGAGCAGAGAAACGCTGGGGTGATCCCACCAGTATTTATCCAGGGATGCCATGGAAGCTGTGGGATCAGGCAGGTTTCCATCCTGTGGCCTCAAAGCTCTGGGCCTTCTTACGCTCAACGAGCAGCCGAGACTCTGCCTTATTGGGGAAAAAAGCACGGACTGGATAAAAAGAGGTGTTGCCCATGGTCTCCAGCTTGCGGTGCGGTGCCGGGCGCTGTCCGTGCTGGGGTAAGCGACGCACATGCAGAGCCACTGGCCCTGGTTAGGTGCACCCCGCAGGGACGCCTGAGCCAACAGAGTGCTCAGCAGCACCAGCTCATAAAACCTGTGACAAATGGTCAAAAAGTTTATTGCCCTTGTACTGCTGCTTATGACCCCATAAACCACCGGGAATAACGTGCGTGGAAACACAGGCTGTTTGTTAGGGTCTTGTCTTGTTAAATAACCTGACCTGCTCTGAAGTCTCGTGCTGGCATCCCAGGGTAAAAAAGGGGTGGCTGTAGGGAGCAGCTCGCTAACAGTAAGTAGAGCAGCCCATGTGCATGCTCAATAGGATATATAAATAATACATCCTCAGTCCCATGGAAACGCTGACTTCAACTCCTATTTTTCGTAGAGGTAAATAGTAGAGGTTGAAGTCAAGATAGCTGCCTGTTCTGTACTTAGGTCATCTTCTTGCTAATGTCCTCCTTGAACTGTGGACATCTCGCTTTCTCCGTTTCTTTGGCACGACAGCCATGCCCGCTGTGTCTGCCTCCTCTGGCCAGCCAGCCCTGGGCTGTTCACCATGTTTGCTTCAGCCCTGGAGAGGCACTAAACTTTCAGCTTTCCCCCTCCTTTTCCAGCAGGACAATTGTGCATATAAGCACAAGGTAAATGATGACGGACAGGAGAGGAAACCTGTTCCTACAGGAGTGTTAATGCCAGTATAGCCACCATTTGTTTCATCCAGCGCAAAGGAGATGGGCTCCTCCGAACCAGATTTCCACTCGAGGAGGCGAACATGAGCATGGAAACAACTTCTGTGTCTTTACGAAGCTTAATCATATTTCAGTACAATCAGTCACAGTTTCCCAAACTGTAGTAATAGGGGTCCTTGAACCCGGATGGGTGCGGGTGGCAAGATGGTGGCTGGATAACGAAGTTTGGGTGCGTGGCGTCAATGTTGCTTCATAATCAGCCTGCATTGTGCAGCTCGTATTTTTCTCCTTTTTTGAGTCTTTGCCAATCACCGTTATGACACTCAACACAATTGTTAATCAGATTTTTCAGAAGTGGGATGAAGCTAACAAGCTGTCTCCCTCAGAAAGCGCACAAAATGGTGTGGAGTAAATGTTGGCTCTATGGGAGACCAACTCAAGAACTAAGTGACAATTTTTGAACCATTTCTCCGAGCTCCCCCAGCAAACGATGCATACGAAATCAACAGGAGGAGGAAGCACAAGTGCTGTCACGTGGGAGATGAGAGCAGGAGGGGAATGACCGCTGCGAATCAAAATGCATGAGCTAATGATGCTCATTTCTCTAAGGATTTTGTCCTTCCTGTCAAACACAGAAGGTTTAAACCCATTGAAGGTTTGGCACAGCTGTGGTGGCCATGGCTCCTGGGTATGTTCGTCACTGTCACTTAGATAGACTGGACCACGGGACTGGACTTGGCAGGACCCCTTTACCCCAAGGTATTCGGGAGATGCCTCAGGCAGCCTTACGCATCTGTACTTAAGGGGCCAAATCCTACCCCTGTTGGGACAGTGAAAAAGGTCCTCGGCCTCCATCCTCCCATGGCTCCTGGGGCTCCCAGGCCGAGCCCTGCTAGACCTTGCTGAGATGTCCCAGACCAGAAACGAGAAGAGCTCAAGACCCTCAAGACCCCACGGGTGGGAAGGAAGAGACAGCCTCTACCAGGAGCAGTTTCTTTCACTTTTCAGAAAACTCAGACATAAATAAGATCTTCCCAGCAGTGTTATTGTGTCAAGGTGAACTTTTTTTTGTTCCAGGCTGAAGGACTCGTCTGGAACGGCGCTTCCTTCAGGAGCCCCCGACAGCAGATGCGTCCGTCGCCTTTGCTGGCCACGGCACTTGGTTGAGCAAGTGACCCGTGCACAGCTTGCAAACTGCAAACCCACTAAAATCGATGAGAACAGGAACATGCTCAGAACCTGCTTACAAATTTCAGGCTCTTGCTGAAACAGAGCCAAGATCTTTAATTAATATTCAAATCTCTAATCAATATTTCAAGAAAATCAAAGTGCAGACATCAACCTGTGCATTCGTGTTTCTGTCTTTGTCCTGACCGCACTTCTTTTTATTGGGGTCACGCTGAAGAGCTCAGGCTTGTTTAATTTTAAGCTCCAATGGCAGTCAGAGGAACCCAATTTTAGTTGCCACTCTGCAAGATTCTATTTAGTCAGAAGCAATTCTTTAGCTTTCTTTGGCCTCCTTAAATTGACAAACTGTAAATAAGGGGTTATCGCAGCTTGTTTCTCCATAGAAGATGCTATCACCATACTTAAAAACATATATAGAATGACTTGTGATAACTGCTACTACATCAATAGGTGATAAACCAATAAATTAAAGTAATGGTGCATTAAATGATGAATTCTGATAGACTTAAGGCAATATAAAATAATTGGAGACTTTATTGCTATTTCCATTTTTAACGGGGTACTATGGCAGTACATTCTTGCAACAGGGCTGGAAAAGTAAATTAATCTTTATGCATCATCATCAAGCAGTGTAAACATGGCCAAACTTAATTACGATATAATAGATTGTTAAGTGTCTGCCCCACAGAGGTGTGATTGCTCTCAGGCAAGTGATTACAGCAGGGATGACTATCAGACAAGGTCTTCTTTAAAAGGCTGGTAGTAGTTTTGCATGCCTCTGACAATAAATCTGATGCGAAAGCCGTGCCAGAGAGGCAGCTTTCCATGGTCTCAGCTGCAGCAGAACTGTATTCAAGGGACAAACACAAATTTATGGTGGAGCGTTAATGAAACGTGGCCTGAAATTGCAGTACTTTGCCAGTAAAAACTCGTGTTTCTCTGCAGCAACACGATGGGAGTCATTGAAACTGCAGCCTGGGAGCAGGATGGAGGTGCTGGGTCCGCCCGGCTCATCTCCCAGCACCCGCTGGCACCCCGTCCTGCTGGGCCGGGGTCCCGCAGGGAGGAAAACTCATGGAGGGGGTGGCTGGGCTGATGTACTTGTAAAAAAAAAAAAAAAAAAAAAAAGCAAAAATCTTACTTGATATATTGCCTTTTAGAAATTATAGCACATTAAGGAGAGAAATGCAACACAGCATATATTTTCCGCTTCTGTCTCCGATATTGTTTTCTGTCATTAGCAGCTCTGTTCCTGGCACAGATGTGTGATTTTATGAACCCATTGTACCATTACCTCTCTTTCCATGGTAGCAGTTTAATTTATACTTACATGTATAAGTATATATTTATACGTACTAGACATCCTCTGCCGTGATCTTACTTCTTTAATGGACTAAGTTCGCTAAAGGAACACAAAGTAATAATTTATGCTTTAAATGTAGCTGCAAAACGTGGTTCAGGAATCTCACATTACAGGGGTTTTGTGAGAAATTTCGGGGAACTTATTCTGAGAAGAGAATATGTTTTATTGAATAGTTTCAACCCGTCTAGATTCGATGTCTGTACAGTGTGGGCAGCAGAAAATCCAGGCCAGAGAATATCTTTTAGTCTTGGGGAAATTTTAGTTATGTCGGCTTTAAAACTCGTATTGTAGTATATGTTTTATGTTTCAACGCCGTGAGGCTGACAGCAGTATGGACTGAACAGATATGGAGTGGCAGACCTTTTTCATACTGTCAAATACCGAAAGGTGTCTTAATAACTGGAAATCAAACAACAGCGTGATCTTGAACTCTTTGATTACTCTAAGCCACTTTTTGGAGTTCAACACACTTGTGTTTATTTCCTGATAATTGTGTTAAGAGTTTTCTGCTGCTAAATTGCCTCAGGAATTAGGATATGCTTTTGAGAGCAGTGGAAGGACTCCCCTGCTTCCACACCTCTCCAGAGCAGAAAACATCTCTCATTATGGAAATTAACATAGGTGCTGTGTGAAGAGGGCAAAAACCCCCTAATTTTAGGGCTATGGCAATGGTCCACTCCAGATCACCAAAGAGGCCACTTGGCCCCATCTTGATAATCAGAATGAAACAGCAAAGACAGAAAATGTTAAGATCACTAAATGTTAAGGTCACTAGTGTACCCTTCAGAGGGGTTCTCTGTACTTTAATTTCTATTTTAATTCTTTAATTCTCGTTTTAATTCCCTCTTTTCTCATTTATTGCGCCACTTTGCTCCTTGTTTGCACCACCCAAAACTTAACCCGTATAATCACATCGCAAAGTCATACTGCACCCCCGCATCTTGCTTTTGCATTTCCACTCTTTGATAATAGCTTTTACTAGCAGCCCAGTTTAAATTCTTAATTTTGTCTAATTCCTCTAAATGCACAATGATTCTTCAACTGGAAAGGAAAGAGAGTAGCTCTGAATGATCCATATGTTGAAGTACTGTATTTTCATCGTTTAAATGATAAACTTCCCATCAAATATCCACAAATGTACATTCATGACTCCCATCCAATGATCTATTGGCCAGAGGCACATACATTGTTTTAATTTATTTTGGAGTAAAGGTGCTTTCCTGCCGAGTTTGAATAAGCTTGCTATGTACCAAACAGATGTTCAATAAAAGAGAGACTTTACTGAATATGACATATAAACACGGGGAAAGAGGATGAAGGAAGGAAAATTACAGGATGTATGGATTCCTGGTTCATCAAACAACAGGCCACAGTTTTAATTGGGGCCCTTTTATGGATGGAGCAGTAATGAAACAGAAGGACCAGGGACATCTCGGGAGAAGGTAACATCTCTGCGTTGCTTGTGGTGGAATTAACTTTGGTGAACCCACTGTGAGAGCACACAGTTTCCCCGTCCTCTGCAGCAGCGCGATGGTTTCTGTGGTTGCTAAACTGTTCCTCCCATCATGGGGAAAAAAAAAAAAAATTTTAAAAAATGTAATTGCATGATCTGGGAGAATGAAAAGGTCTGGAGGTGGGCACATGAGGGTTTCTTCCCACTGTGTAAAATAAATACCCAGTTTTGCTCTTGCCAGGGAAAAGCGTTTCTGAAAACACCCGAGTCTTGCATCTATTCAGGCTTTTCCTATTTGGAGAGAGGTGCTATTTAAGGAGGCATTGAGGAGAGCAAAGCCGGCCCGATTCATCGGGAGATCAAAGAGGGAATGCTGCCTTTGAGATAAAGATGTCTTTGCTTTGGAAGGTTTCTCCCCTGTGCAGGAGTGCTGCAGTGGGATGTCCACCCACCCGGGAACGTGCCTCTGAGTGGGACACCTCCTCCTAAGAGAGACACAAGAGGAGAAAAGTACTTTGCCGGCTCCCGGTGAGCTTATCCTTGGGAGCAAAGGCAAATTTGGGGATGTTTCCATCAAAGTGAGTCTTTGTGTCGGACTTTCTCCAGACGCACCCCGGCTTCGTGGCCAGATGGGAGCAGGGCAGCACGACTGTGTCTACAAAGTGCCTTGACCTTCTTGAGAGATGATTAGACTCAAACCTGCATCATTTAAAATTGAAAAAAATTAAAACCCTACTGAAAACTTTCTTATTTGCAGGCACTGGCAAATGTGAATCCCATTGCTGATTTGCTAAGATTAATTGTCATTTTCAGCCTAGCAATTTGCCATGCTCATCCAGGGGTAGTGCCTTTTACCTCACTCTACCTTCCACTATTGATGTGTCGGAGTGGTGAAAAACGTCAAGTATTTTAATACTTTTGTGGGCATTTTGGTAAAAGTTGACGGTACAAAAGGCGGACTGGCTCCTGCAGATGCTACCATCAGTGCTCTCCATCCGCATTACTTAGTACTTTCAGAATCAACCCTAATAGTAGTGATAATGTCCTGGCATGTGGTGTGAGACAACCTACGCGAACATCGTTAAGCTGCTGAGGCTTCCCAGAGAAGGATAACACAACCAGTTTATGCTGAAGACGAGTAAGACTGCACATTCTGTCTTCATTTGTGTTTGCATGCAAATTTACTTCAGTTTTATGGTTGGTAAAGACTGGCATAATAATCTGGAAACCGCAGTATTCCCAGCCCCACGGGCGTTGCTGAAAGCCTGGAAGGGCTCCTGCTCCGAGAGCATTCCGACTTCCAGACGCTGGCTGTCGAGGTGTCAGCGAGATTTTTTCAGCGTATAATGGAGCGGAGAGAAAAGGTAAGGAGCAGCTAGTGGCGAGGAGGTTTTTATCATTAAATTGTATATTCAAAATGGGATCAGCGTTCTCCAAGACCAATGTTTTGGTCATTGTGGCAATATCGGACGGCGTCAAGCTCGGGTGATTTTCCCTGGGGCTCTGCTTTGCAGTGGGAGCTGGGTGGCACAGGATGGGCTCCAAATATTTACAAACAGGAGCAAGAGCTTATTAGGGAAAAGGGATCCATCAGACTATGGTTTGTCTGGCTTGAATCAGCGGGTACGGAGACTTCGGCATCTTGATTTCTACCTATCCATTTATTTATTTTAAATCACCCTGGCCGTCTTGCAGGACTTCAGAACTCCTGGAGTTACCCTAACCTGCTGTTTACAACATCCCTAAGCCAAAAGGAAGACTGTGATGAGGTGGGGTTTTTAATGCAGTCTTTCAGAGTCTCATTAGCATGCTTGAGCTAGAGAATATATTTGGTGGAATCTTAAGTGCACAGATGAACGTAACCGCTCACTGAGTGGGAGCGGCATGTAAATGGCAGTGGGTGTTTTGGTGGGATCTATAAGCGGCAAAGGGAATTGCGTTCGAGAGCAGAAGATTCAAACAGAAGATTGTAATGATGAAGCCAATCAACTTCATTAAAGCTGTTATTTTAAATCTCTCTTACATGACTGAGTATATTTAAAACAGCCGCAGCGGAGAGACCTCTAATCTGTATGTGAATGAAGACTCTTCTGAGAAGCCTTTTAATTCTGAAAGGGAAAAAGTAACTCAGCACTTTCTGAGCTTGTCACTGATACTGTTGAAGCTTTGCTGCTTCTTCTTCCCAAAGTTCAGTCTCCTGACCTGACTCAGAGTGAAAACATTATCATCAATAGTTATTTAAGGTTAAATCTCAGCATGTGTTATTTGGGTGGGAACATGCAGGCATTTGCAATGACAAACTTTCTTTCAGAAAATTCCCAGCTTTGCTTAACTCTCCTACATTCACTTTTTTAGAATTAATTTCCTTTCTACAACCTACAAAATGTGTAGTTGTATTAGAAAAACAATGATCAAATAGTAAGTACCTGCACCTCTGAGTTTTTCAGATGCAGGTGCAAAAAGTCCAGATGCATAGTTTGCAAGGAACAGTTGAGCTTAAAAAGATAAGAGTTCCCTTCTGAGCGAGTCCTAAATTTGGTTTTTCTCCCTCTAAATCACAGGCCACTGTAGGGCCAGGAAGAAAAAGAACCATCTCAGGCAAACTGCTGCTGCACGTGCAGAAATCAGTCACAGCCAGCACCGCGTAGGTCTGTGGGCCAGGAGCTACAGTGCGCAAATGCCTGCTGTCATAATATATCTGGGTAAAATAGTGGGAAATGGGCATAGCAGCTTTTGTCACCAGCATCCAGCAGAAACTTCAAGATCAGCCATTGTAAAATGTGGCCTCTTTTCCCTCCCACTCCGTTCTTTTCACTTACAAAAACTCCTGAGTAATTTATCACGATGCTCAAATAAGAGCTTAGGTATGAATTTAGGACGCAAAAGAGCTCAGGTTGAAAAATACGTAATGCTCGGTTTGCTGGAGAGCTCGGGGCTCGCCGAGAACTCGGGGCTGATGCTCGGCTGTCCCCGAGCCGCAGGCGACGGGCGGGTAAGGGACCGCACTGGTCCTGACCAGATCGGTGGGCAGGTTGTGGTGCTCGGGGTGGTGAACGGGCAACCTCACAGCAAGGAAAACGCGTGCGAGCCATTGGAGGCCAGAGGCAACACTTATCGTCAGGTCTGCTTTGTGCTACGGCTAAAATAATGTCCCACAAAACTGAAAATGGGAGGATGAACTTTTCATCCTTCGTTGAGTATGTTGGGAGGAGAAATGGGGACACGGGTTAAAAAAAAAAACCAACAACAAACTTTCAGAAGTCTTTAAGGGACGACAAGAGGTTAAGAGACAAGGGTTGGGGTTATTGTGAGGATCAGGGGTTTAAGGCAGGCGTTAATCAGTCAAAATCTCAGCAAACACCATCTCTGAAAAAAAGTCCTGCCATTGTGAGCAGTAGGTGAGAATATTCAAATAGCAATGAGATAATAAACACGCGGCTGAGAAAAGTGAGTAGGATATATGGTGAAAGATGGCGAAAATGAACGGCAAAAGAAGACCTGAGGAAAATAAAAGGTCTAAGTGATAATTGGCATCAGACCTGGCTGTACCTTTTTTTAGAGAAGCTGCTGAGATGCTAACCTGGAGATTTATAAAGCTCTTCCTTGGCACAACATGCCAGTTCCCTTCCAGTTGAGATGAGAAAGTAGCTCAGCTGTGGGACTGTGATTGGCTTCTGAAAAATACACAGCAAGATCCGTTAATTTGCAACGGGGAAGCAATATTGCCCCTTTAATAATAGATTATTTTATATCCCAGTTCTCAGCTTGAGCCACCAGCCATTCAGAACCAAGCAGTGAATAAATAGGAGTTTGCAACATGAAGTATGGTATCACGGAAATAAAAGCCCACGTAGACTCACTGCATTGTCACGATGTGTAAGCACCTACAACCAGGAGCGCCAAGGCTCCTATGCCAGCTGATTAATTCAAGCGTGATGCTGAAGTTTCAAAACACTCAAGCCAGGGCTATATTTTTAACAAGATGGATTGGCAGTTTTAATAATTCCCAGATCCCAAACACGTATGAAACAAGCCCTTGATGAGAAAGGTCTGATTACAAATAACCTGCAGAGAGATGAAAGTTCGCTTTTAATATCTGGGTTTTTAAGTCTGCTTTAGACTTTCAAGAGGCTTCAAAAGAAGGCAAAGACTAGAAAACAGTTTGATTTAATACTGTTAGATGTGTGAAATAAAATGCTGGACAATAAGAGATGTAAAACAAGCAACAAGTGCAAATGACTTAAATGAAAATTAAAGAGCTAATTGAAAATAATGGAATTAAAACCTTTTTTTGTTGTCTTTATTCATCTGTTTTTCATGACTGTTTGCAACAGCATTTTTTTTTTAATCTTTTTTACTTTGAAGAACAAACTTTCCCCACCATAAAAGACAATTATTTTAATCAGTATCTGAAATGTCATTCTATGGGGATGTAGATGCTAAATGCCAGTCAGGAAGAGAAGCACCGTCAACAAAAACCAGCAGGGCAGCCAGAGAGCTATATGGCCTTTGTCTATAGAGCTCGCTGATGCAACTTCTTGATACCGAGTTACTTTATCTCCCATCATAGTGACCCTCACTAACATTCTTTGCTTTCATTCTCCGTACCCTCTAAAGGAAATAGTCTTTTCTTCATTCTAGTGTACACGCTCACAGCTTCAACTCTGCAAACCTCTGCCTCCGGTGAGTAACCACGAGCTAAAGGCAAACCGAAATCTGAAATCGGTCCGGTCTGAGAAGAGTTTTTGCTGCGATCGCCCCATATGGAGTTACTTTTTTTGTTTTTTTTTTAAAGGGACTTCGGTGTGTGCTTAATCAACTGAAGAGAAACGGGGTTCACATTACACTCCTTCTGTGGTTTTCTTTTCATGAGAGCAAAGGCGTGATTCCTCTGCTGGGGGATAGGTGTGAATGCAAACCTGCCCGTGCTACAGGGCCACGCTCTTCTGTGTTCCCGGTGCAACGCCACGGCCGCGTGGGAGACCAGGTGTCCCACCAGGAACGCAACTATCCTTAGGGCTCTTCATGGTCCCACTTCTCTTATCCTCTCCAGCACCATTGCCCTGCCGGGCTGACATCTCCTTGCTCTCGTCTCTCCCCTCCCAAGCCCAGCACACCTCCTCCTCATTTTCCAGCTGCGGGGCAGGAAGAGCTCAGCAAACATGCATTTGCCCAAAGGGACTACGAAGGCCAGAAGTCTGCAGCGCTTAGAAAAAAATAGAGTTAAACAGCACATGATTGCAGAGTGCATCATCTGCATGGGGATATTACCTACAGCCTTTGAATGAGGCTTTGCTTGGCAGAGCAAAACTCAGCCTGAGCCCACCAACCTGTTAAATCCATTTTGTACAGAAAACTCCACCACAAATCCCTGCCACCAGTGGTCAGAAAGTTTCCTCCTTGTTTTTGAATGGAAGCTTGCAGAAATAACTTCCCCACGGGCATGGGAGCTGCTTGGTCAGGGCTGCCCCAGTGGGTTCAGCTGCCCCGTGGCTTTAGGGGTTATTTCTGCTTTACTCCAGCCTGCACACAAACAAACTGTGCTGCCTTTCTCATGAGCAGCTTCATTTTAAATCTTCAAGAAGAATGATGGAAAAAGCAACTGAGAAAGCATGAGGACAATTCCCCCCGCTTGTGGGAATGGTATTTTTTTAAATGAAATTATTTCCCCTGTGTACTGCTACGCTGCTTCTTCATTAGAGTGTGTGCTTGCCCGATGCTGAGCGCTCACGGTGTGTAGAGACTGCATAAAGAAATCATTTCTGGTGCTAAAAACCAAACCATCACTGCTCCTTAAGTTTGGTGAAATATCCAATCAGTCTCAGTGGGGTTTTGCAGGAAAAGGAATTAACAAAAAAAAAAAAAAAACAAGAAAAAAAGAAAAAAAAAAAAAGGAAGAAAAGGAAGAGAGAAAACCCACCAACCCCAGTGCGTTCCCATAATGAAGGGTCTAAAAATGCCCCACTCATTGATGCAAAATTACAGTTATTGTTTATCCTCCTTCTACTTCACACAGCTTTATACAATACGCACCACGAAAAATACAAGCAAACAACCGACACATTAGTTAAGAGACCTTCCATTTTACTTTGGCAGTTCACGATAATGGAATTTAATTGTGGAAAAAGCTGAATAATTTTAGCTGAATGTCATTTGGTTCATTCAAACTGGGAATCAGGGACATTTTTAACAAAGGTTTTCAAACTTCTTTTGAAATCAGGAAGCTGCTGTGCACAGATAAGGGGAGAGGTTTGAGGATTCTCTATCAGAAATTTCAAGGTTTTTTCCATCTGCTTTTTCACATTAACTGGTAATTATCCAGAAAGGCACATAATAGTGCAGAAATGACAGAAGCTGACAAAGGTTTTCCTAAGATATGTAAATTGTCAGTGATAGGCAAGGTGCAACAGAAAGGCTTTCTACAGCACAATTATTTATGCCAGTTTCATTTGCTTTTAGGTAGCACTGATGGCATACCGCACCGCCGCGTTTATCACAGGCGCTGCACATTCCCTTCGCCACCAGCGCGCAGGAAAGGTGGCAAAAAACCCGAGCTTCAAGGTTGGTGGTCTTCTCCCACTCCGCTATTTTATATGGAATACGTGTGCGCGTGTGCCTGTGCGTCTAGAGATTTCTGAGGACTCTCTTGTTTATTAGAACATTCCCTTTCATTTCTCATGCTGCAGAAATAAATAAATAAGTGGCACCCTTCCCACTGAAACAGCTGCCACAGATGGGTTACGCTTGGTCTACAAGTCCACCTTCCTCACGGCACTGTTATTTGAGGGAAGGTACCTTCAGACAGACGCTCCGCGGTTTGCACCTGACGTTCG
This sequence comes from Elanus axillaris, assembly GCA_026212715.1. Taxonomy (NCBI): domain Eukaryota; kingdom Metazoa; phylum Chordata; class Aves; order Accipitriformes; family Accipitridae; genus Elanus; species Elanus axillaris. The sequence goes on from JANZLQ010000040.1 coordinate 22,160,650, forward strand.
TTAGCCCTTCCCGCTGATTGCGTGTTTTCAGCAAATAGGTTGAGCCCATTACAGGTGCTCAGATAAATTCCCTCCGCCGGCTGAAGAGCCCAGCTATCGGGCTTGAAGAGGCGGGTGGTGGGACAGTCACCCCATCTGCTTTTAAAAAGGGATGGCCGGATTCGGATACTCTTAGCTTATACTCCTTAAGGCAGAAAAGACCCTCTCTCCCTCGACTGTCAGCCTCAGGAATTATTATTACACGTAGGAGTGCAAAAATGTCACCTTCCGTGACATGTCCCTGCAGGTCACCAGAGCGCGTTCCAGGTCTTGAACAGGGTTTTACAGGGGTATTTTAGGTCTCTGCTATGCAAGCAGAGGGACAGAGGGTGGAGGGTTGATAGCTACCCCTTTTCCAAAGGAGAGGTTGGGCTTCTGAGTCCTTTTGGGAGGTTAATTTTATTTAAGTAAAGTGTGAGGGGCTGTGCAGAGGAGAAATTCCTGCCTGACCCCTGCCGCATTCGGCTCATACCGGAATTACAGGCTTTAATTAACCTTTTCTGGGAATAGGACTTCATGTGTAACTACATATGTAATGAAAGGTTATAAGATCTTTAATGGATGAAAGGACTTTACCTATCAGTCCCTGATGTAGTGGTACCAGAGGTATTACGGTGGTATAATTACTTTACATTAGCACGTGAGTGATGTTAAGTTACTCTGATGGGGGGGGGGTTCCACATGTGTGTGTGTGGGTGGAATTAATTTCCTTTATGGTAATACTAACTTAAGCTAATGGGGGCTGTGAGAAAGTAAACAAGGCTGCAACACAATAGATTTATATAGAAAAAACACCCCAAGGTTGCATTTGAAAGTCAACGGGCTTAGATACTGGCTATAAGGACCTTGTCTCCTATCTCCCGTTAACTCGGAGGACCCCTCCGCCGCCGCCTTCCCCCGTGAAGCCCCCGAGCCGCTCTTTGCCTCTGGGCTTTGCCCCTCGATTGCAGGTTTGGGCTGAGCAGCCACAGCAAGACGAATCAAACGTGCTTATTTTTTTATGAAGTAGAAGCTGCTATGTTATTAATGGCAAGGGGAGACAATCAATCCCCAGGGGAGACCCCGGCACAAGACGAGGTGGGGGAGCAGAGCCCAAGCCCGGCTGGAAATGGATTTGGGGAATATGCAGGTTAGTTAAATTAAGGTGTCTGGAGCAGCGACGTCCTTCTGGTATTTTTACAGAGTATTTAAGCTATTACAAAAAATCTCCTAAGTGAGTGTTACTTATTTCATTAAACATTCTGGATCTGCTTTGGGTTTACTTTTTAGGGTTTTTTTAAGATACAGTTTAAATTAGACGAAAACCTGTCAGGCCTGCGAGGAAGGTTTTAGGTGTTCGGTGCACAGCAGAGCTGAGGACTTTTGCTATTGTCACGTACAGGCTTCAGGTTAGAACTGGCAAAAGGACTTTGAAAAGGCATGAAGGCACTTAAGGACAGAAACCTCTTTTACTGACTAACAGATAGAGCTGAGCGAAACCCTGAGGACGATCAATACACAATCACGGGAACAGGGGCATGACTACAGCTTTGCTATCATTACACGATTCTGCATTGGCTCGTAGTGACATTTTGGCCACCGCGTCGCTGGCAGATGCACTCCGGAGCAGAGGGAGGATGCTGCCAGCCCCCAGCCCTGCGTCCTGCCTTGAAAGCAAGTCCTAAGTCAAGTTTCTAAGCCCCAAACGACCAGAAAAAAAAGCCTGAAACCCCCCCAGAGGAGCATCTGCCTGAGTCTGCTGCCAGCCTGGAGCTTGGTCCCCCCATCAGCCAATGCCGCACATCTGCTTAGAGAGCAGAGCGAGGAAAAAGCATCAACACAACTCCCGTGAGCCGCTGTACTTACCCAGCAGAGCTTAAATTCTGACCATTAAATAATTACGGCAAAATACTCGCCGTCCATCTACAGCCAGAGAATTATTTACTAAAGCTATTCAGGAAATAATTGGGAATAATGAATCCATCAAAGGCAATTGTATACTGGAAAAGAGGTGAATTTCACAAGAGGAATTATTCACTTCAACTTATTCGCTCAGCCTTGCCAGTAAAGAGGTGAAATACAGGCTTCAAGGAGGCTGCACAGGCATGGCAGACTGTACGCAACGGAAGGAGAGAAGGGTAAGAAAAAACACTGAGGCTGAAAAAAAAAAGCACTGCATCAAATATACCCATCGCCTTGGCTCTTGCTGTCCCCTAATGACCCTCACGACGCTCAGCAGCCGCTCTGGGAGTGCCAGCCTTCTGGCAAAGCAAGGCACGGCGTTAAGCCCCAAATATATCTTCTGGTGCTTGACTTTAAGGTTGACCGTAAGACGGTAGGGAGGAGAGCATGCGTCAGAGTCCGAGCTCACGGCAGCATCTCCTCCTAGCCGCGTTACGCACCCCGGGCTGAGATCTGTAATGATATAGGAGAGTTTCACTCGCCCGCGTTAATTTTCTCTGTAATGAGATGCGAGTGGTGGGTCGCTTTGGCTGTTACGGGATTTCACTCTTGCAGACCTTCGGTTTTCTATATCCGATGAGCTCCGTGTCAAAAGAGGAGGAGTTTAAAGTACACTAAAACCTTTGGTTAAGTAATATGCAAGAAAATAGCCCCTCTTTTTTAAATCAATGTCCCTGTGCCCGAGCACTGTCTCCTATAAAATATCCCACTCAGTTTTCCTTGCTCTGTTTTAAGCAGAAACTGAATTTCAGAAGTGCTTCTGATTTACCCAGCATGGCAGTGGAAGGTTCAGAGTCAGAAGGGATTTCTGGAGGTGATGTGTTTTGCCTAAGTCCCTTGCTGCAAAATTTTGGACACGGTTTGAGCAAGCAGTCGTCCCCCCCGCCCCCGAGACGACTCTCCCAGGGATGCTGAAAATCATAAAGTAAATGGTCACTGGGGATGGCAGGAGCTCTATATCTTTCTAGGTCATAAAAGAATGGGGGGGAAAGCAGTGCAGGGCAAAAAAAAAAAAAAAAAAGCTTTAAAATATTATGTTTTCATTGACCAAAACCTTCCAGCTTCTGTGATGCCGGAGCTCCCAAACTTCATGCCCAGCATTTTGGGGGCAAAGGGGTGGGAATCAGAGCAGACAAATGTGGGGGGTGTAAACATACAGAAATGGCCTGAACGCATCATCTGGATTATCTGGATTTTTTTTCTGCAGCCTTTTGTTAGACTTTGAAAGAAAAAAAAGAAAAAAAAAATTAAACATATTTCAGAGTAATTGAACTGTGCTCACATTAACTTACACTAAAATTATTTTTAATTAAATGAACTTCCCCTGTTTGTAGCTAGGAGGTACTTATGTGAGATAAAAACTCCATTCTAATAATGCTGAGACTCACCACCACTTAATTAGCATCACAACTCAAGGCAGACCGAGCAGGAGGGCGAGCGGGGAGGTGGGCTCGTGCTGCTGGGTGGGATTTGGGGGAGAGATGCTCCCTCCTACGGCAGCCCCTATCCCAGAGCCCACCCAGTGCCGCGAGGCACGCCGGGACTGGAAATCACACCTAGTATTTGACACAGTTTGTGGCAAAAGCAATTATAATTAACATTATATTAAATATTAAGTCAAGATCATAAAATGTTGATTGGTACTGATTAGCTGTATAATCCATAATTAGAAATCACTGCACCCTTCACCAGGTACTGTAGTGCTTCGCTTATGATTTCACCGCTAAATTAAACAAGTGATTCAGCTTTTGCCCTGAGTTTTACTTTTGCATTTAATTTCGGGCAGAACCACATTCAGGCAAAAGCACAAGCCCTGTTCCCGTCGAGGCTGTTCCCAAACTCTCCATCCCGAAGGCAGCTCCCCATCACTACCATGCCCGTGGGAAGGCGATGGCCAAATTACCCTTGACCAGCCCCAGCACTGCTTCAGCTGCGTGCGCAAGACACGGGAAAATGAAAGCTCAAAAGGGTGAATGCAAAAGGTAGAGCCGAGACCGTACGTGCCCTCCTGGCCGTTCTCAAGCCAAGGCAGATAAACCAGGATTAGGCAGCTCCAAGATAGCGATTTACTGCTAGCATAAACTAGGAGTACACTGATACCGCAGCAAGGAGGGAGCCAGAGGAGACTCTTTAGTCGGATTTGATCTTAGAAGACCCAACCCAGGGGATGGAAATGGGATGGAAACAGCGATCCTTTGGTAAAACCGTTCGGAGAGGAGTGTGGCTCTGGGCTGGAGGAGGGTGTTCAGGCGTTTAGGAAGGCTCGCTGCAGCAGCCCTGCCTGCCCCAACAAGGCCTTCCCCTGCCTTTATGGGTCCATTTGTCATGGAGAGCCATTTATAATGGATAATGTCACCACTGCACACTAAGAAGCACTCAAGTTTTGTTAAAGCAAAATCCACTAACTCTAAGATGTTACGTCTTTGCTACCAATTTCGCTTACTGCCTTGGCTGGACACCCAGCTGTGATTTTCCACAGTGTTTCTGGATAAAAATATTAAAAGTCAGCGGATAAAACCCCAAACCTGTGGCAGTCTGGCTGTACCTGCTTGAACTCCGGCAGCCTCCTCGCAGCGCTGCAGGCGAGCTGGTCCAGAGGGACCTTCACAGGCTGAGCTCGGCGCCCGCTGGCAAACCCAGGGCTAGAAAGAGAAAATACACTGTCATAAATTTTCTTTTCCGAGGGCACTCTTTGGAGTCCTGGGGAAGAAATCTTTTCATTCCTTCTGCAACTAGAGAACGCGCTGTTATCTTTTACACCGATTAATATTGCTTGGGAGTGGAGATGAGATGCTAGGCAGAGCCCGACGCTCTCAATCAATTCAATCAATGCAGTCGTGAAGCTCCACTGATTTTCCCTAACCAAGGGTTTGGCCTAAAAGGCAGCGTACGCTGCGTTACGGAGGACACACGGAATCACAGATAACGTGGCTGCTGCTCAGGCTGAGAAAAACAGGAAAGCCGTGCTCCGGGTCCACGTTTCCCTGCGCTGGGCACCACGGGATGCAGCCTTGGACCGGGTCAGGGAGAGGCTGCACCCCGTGATGCTCACCCACTCACTCTCACAACATTTCAATTATTCTGACGTTAATGGCTATATTTTTATTTGAATGATGGCTTTAGGATTGCCTAGCTCAACTCCTTCTTTTAAGAGCTACTTTTGGCTAGTCCAGGGAAACGGCCGTGGTCTCTCCTTCGCAGGGATTGCCCTGGCTGAGCTCCTCAAGCAGCCGTGTCCCCTGCGGAGATCTTTACCCGTCCCACCACGAAGCATCCAAAACCCAAGGTCACTCACATCCTTCCCTTGGGCACCCGGCAACCTGAAAAAACAAAAGAGAGCACCAGAAAGCACTCCCAAACCTTGTGTATTCTTTGCTGAAATGTTTAGAGTGTAGGGGTCACCTCTGAGTCAGCAGATAAATAGGTAGATATTTAAGAAGATTCCCATGCCATGACTGTCCAAACAAAGGTATTTCTACTCTTTCAGCACTTTCATTAGGAAAAAAAAGGTGTAAAAAAAAATCATTTTAAAAAAAAGCAGACTTGCCCCCCCATGTGTCACCCATACGTGGGCAGCGTGGAGTGCAGGAGGGTGCTGCATCCTAGTATAAAACTGCATTTGCGTCAGCCCTCATCTCCTATCTGCGATGTACAGCAAATCCATCCATCCAGCAGACAGCCTTTTGGCTTCTGTGATACTAAAAATGTCTATTTTTTTTCCTGCAGAACCAATGCATTAACGCCGAGAAGGGGCACCAGAACGAAAGCCTGGAGCCACTGCCCGCCCTGGAGCTGAAACACCGCTTGAGTAACAGTGCAAAAGAAAGAAAAATCTCCTCTCCAAAATGGCTGCAAAGAGTAGGTCTCTGCAGTCCCTTCTCACACACTGAAGATGATACTTTCATTTAAAATACCTACTTAAAGGCAGGTTTAATCTCAAAACGGAATTTTCCAGTTTAAAAAAGCCAAACCACCACCACCCCTTCGAAAATGGCTCAAGTTAGTTCGCCTTCAATTTTTTTCCAATTAAATTAATTTAAAATGAGTGAAAAACGTTTCATGCCCTGAGATCCTGAAACCTCCGGTGTCAGCTGAAACTGGCACTTCTGCTCTCAGCTTCAGCCCTTGCTGCAGGCACCTCTGCTTTGAAGCCTTTGAAGTGTTTGTGGCACAGGCAGAGGCTCGCTCTCTGCAGAGAAAGCCAGTCATTTCATAGATATTTAATGTGTGAAGTGTGCGCGCGTGTGTTTGTGTTAGTATAACATGGATTTGCACAATGCACGTGGAAAGACGTAGAAGGAAAATCCGCTGTCTGCCTTGCTGAGAGCATCCATAAAGTGCTTTTTGCCTGAGCCTCGGTCACCTCAGCATCCTCCTGAAGAGCCAAATGAAACTATCTGCTGACCTTCGGAGGGACTGAAACAGTTCATTTAGTTGTGCCTATAGGACTCGCTCACTCTCCCCTCTCTCCGAATTCACTTTTTTAAAGCTTAGAGGAAATAATGCCCCCAAGAAAGCACGAAAACACCAGGAGCAAAGTGGCCGTGGATGCCTGCCCTGGCTGTGAGCTGCAGAGCAGCTGACACAACTGCCCTGCATTTATTTTGGGGATGTGATGCAAGAGCAATGCAATAAATTTGATGAATGGTTGGATTTCGGAGCTAATTAGTTGACTCGTGACATAATGACCTTGATTCTGGAAGCGAGGTGTGTGGTTTGAGGGGCAGCATCTCTCCCTGCGTATGAAATGATCTGACGGGAAGGCTCCACCTCCGCAAGCGGTAGGACTAATTCGGTGGTTGATTTGTCTGAATTGTTAAATTTCCCTACTTTTGGGGCAGGGACAGATTCAAAATTGATGCCCCAGTTTCAGAATGAGCCGCATTTATTCACCATGCACTGCAATTACTCCAGCCTGTAACCGATAAAGTTTAACCAGTAATAAAAGCTTCAGACCTTAAAGCAGCCAGTTCAGCTTATGCGATTTGAGCAGCGTTTCTGAATGGTTTGGTCAACCACTCCTCCCACGGACTGCTTTTTAAATAGAAGAAAAGTACGAAAGATTTCTTACGACATCTGAAATGGAAAAACAATTACGTTCTGTGACTCTACAAAAATATTTCTGAGGACACGTAATATATTCTGCCAGGGTAGTGTCCCTATTCTAGGAGTGGTTCTTTCTGCTCAGCATTTGTTCCTTTTCGTTAATGTAAACCACACAGGGAAATACTGGAAAATGGATAGGGGAAATAGAATTAACCCTGTGTTTTTCACACAATTGACCTTTGTGCTACTTTATTTTTATTTTTTCTGGCTTTTATGAAGCCATCATTAACCTAGTCAGCCAAGGTCAGGCGAGACTTTTTTTCTTCTTCGCAGACCCTGAAGCTTATAAAGCTTCAATCTACTCTTCCATAACCGAACGTTTAGTACCTACCGGTTGGGTTAATTAGAGTGCATTCTTTACAGCTCTGATAGTAATCACTCTACACCATCATAGCGGTGGCTGTAGACTATTGTCTTGTTTGTTTGTTATTTCTTTTTAACAATAAGCATATACGTAGTCACACTGTTTAAACCATTGGGTCTTTCGGCTTCAGCCAAGGGTTCATCTGGTCATACCTGGAAATATCAAGCTGCAGAAGGTAAAAGAGCATCACCTGCACTCATGATGATTCCCAAAGTAAATGCAGCGCAGCATCTTGGATATACCTCAAAAATAGGGGACCTTTTCTTCTTTTTAAGAGGAGGAGAGAATATTCATAGGGGGGAAAAAAAGAAAAGTTGAGAAGAAAGAGAGAAGACTGCTGAATGTCCAGCATTGATTTTGAAACAGGCTTTGCCAAGCAGGTTGACAAGGAGCCTTCCCCAATCTATTCAGTGTATGGTTATTAGTGTTGGTAACAGGGCTTTGGCTCCCAAGAGAAAGAGTGGGGAATGAATTAGGAAAGAAAAAAACCACTTCTGTAAATAAAGTTTTTCCAATTCAGATGTTTTTTAGGAAGCGCAGAAAAAAAATCTGCTTCTCAAGTGTCAAGTACTTGAAAGACTAAAAATAGATCACCGGAATAAATAAATTAACCCAGAAGACAGGACTGATGCTCTGCAGGCATCAGGGATTAAATAAATTCACTAAATTCAAAGTGGTATTCCAGATAAGAGCTCTTTGTGCTGCAGCATGTACAGCTTATTGATTATAGGATTGAGGTGCTCTGCACTCTTGTAAAATGTACTCTGGCTGATATGACTTAATCCTGCGGTAATGTACAGCCCGGTGCACAAAGCACAGAGCTAGCTTATATTTTCTTATTTATTTTAATTTTGCTTGTGTCTTAATTTGCCGCACTGCATCTGTGCCCTCTCCCAGGCAGCGTTTGCTCCGGATGAGTGACGAGAGGCACTGCAGAAGGTGCTGACTCAGCAGGATGAGGGCTGGGCTGCCCAATGGAAGCCTGCAGGACAGGGGCCATGGGAATCTTCCTTGGTTATCTTCCATAGGGATGTAAAGCCTCAGCACTTCAGTTTTCCATTGCGTTGCATGGGCTGGCTGCAAGGACGAGTGGCCTGAGCACCGGTGACGCCCAGTTGATGTAGGGAGCCTTAAGGAGCAGCTCAGATGGAGATACTTATTCTGCAGACTTCTACATTTTGTTATGTGAGCCCACCAAGGCAGCAGAAGAGAGTCTAACCAAGGTGACAACACTCCCACTCCAGAGAAGGTGGATTTTTCTGGACAAAACGTGGAAAGTTCTGTAAGTCCTGCTGAGTCAAAGCACGCAATCCCAGAGGGGCTGTTGTACACCTAGCCAGAATGATTTTTGGTTAAGTTCCAATTAGCCTGTTGGCCATAGCAAAGGGTGCTTTGGCCCTCCTGGTCAGGTGTTGGACTGCCAATGTCACTCCACACTAGTACAGAAGGACATTTCTTTTGCAATAAAACAGAAGGACGTTCCTTTCCTCCTTTGGAAGCTCTTCTGCCTCTGGTGCTCAGCCCAGCTCTCCTCTGCAGGTTGCTCTGAAGAGCCAGCAGACCTCTCCAAAGATGGAATTTTAGCATATAATTTACCAAGAAAAAGAAAAACCTGCAGACTTCTGGGGGTATGAGAAAGCAGCTGGGCACGGCAGCGATGGTCTCGCGGGTGCTGGTCTCCTGCCTGCATCTCTGCCTGGCGTTGCTGCCCATCATCTGGCACCTTCCCAGCCTCGGGGCATCCTTGGGTGCTAGTTTTCTGAATCACCGGTAAAAAAAAAGTTGATCTGGCCAAGGGCAAGAACTTTTATCATTAATTGTTGTCTCGCTGGTATGAAGGAACAGCTGAACAAAGCAGCTGCGGGGGCTTGGCTTTTGGGTAACCTCCTCAAATCCCCGTATCTCCTACAGGTTTGGTGAGTGTCCCAATATCTTACTTCACCAAAATTAAGCTTCTTAATCTCAAGACATATAGCCTCTACTATGTAACACTGCCTCCTGAGCCTGATCCACAGGGCCTGTGTTTTAACACCCCAGATTCATTAATATTTCCTGCAGAGTGTTCAGTAAGTAGCAAATAAAGCAGGAAGTGTCCCAGATGTTGGAAAGAAAAAATGGAATTATTCATTGCTTACTAACGTCAAATGCTAATGTGAGAAAAGCATCCTTGAAGAAATCCTTGACTAAAATTCATCAGTGATGTGAAATCACTGTTTTAATTATGCATTTTTGAATGTATTTATTAGTCCCGGTTCTGATCTGACTTACAGATGTTTAACAGTTATAAGGGTCTAGTGCAGTCTTTGGAATTACTCATGATTTATAATAACAAAACTTGGATCAGAATTAGGTCCTTGTCACTACTCTATAATATCCTTTCATCAAATTCCTTCACATTCAACAGATGAAAGAGACCATGCAATTTCAAACCCTGCCCCTGAGTCCATTAGCTTGTTTTTTTGAAATTTCTCCTCCAGAAATGATGATTCTCACACAAAATTTTGTCTGCTTGAGTTATATGTGCCACAAAGAAACTTGAGAGCAAAGGAATTAGACTTTTTAGTCCACCAAAACGATGTGTTTGGTTACCACTTGTGCTGGCTACAAGCACTGCATTTTAACAGAGGAGCTAATTGCTTTAGTTATGCTCATCTATAATCTCATTCTCTGTATCCTTATCGTTGTGCCTATCAGAGTATGCTCAATCCCAGATGACTATTGGAGAGACTACGCTCAATAGCAGAGACTTTTTTAAAAGAAATCCCCTCCGTTCAAGAATGATTCAGTCATGTGTCTTTCAAACGAGTGATGGAGTTTTAAACTACTGCTTGTTCTAGAGCTGATCCAGAATGAGCGCGTCTCCAGGGACGGTTTACTCCCTAAGGCACGAATGCATGATTAAGCTAAATGTATTCCATAAATGCCTTGATGACATTAAACTAAATTTTTTAAAGAACAGATGGAGAAAGTTAATAAATATTTCATTCTATAATATAAAACTCACTTCTGTATTCACAACTTCAGGGATCCTCAGCTTCACAGATATCAATAAGTCTGATGGATTTCTTGCTGCATTCTCATTCTTCTGCCCTGGTGTCTCTTATGGGATCATCATTTCTGCATGCTTGGATTGTTTTATGGGATCAGTGAAAGGCAAGTGACTGTAAATCTTGACCTCTTCTGCTCCTGGATTATATACTTTTATTCTTTGTGACCATAAGTGTTCATCTCTACACTGAATAGATAATTAAATGACAAAAATTATTCAAAGGGAATTTATAGTGAGAAATTATCACTTGAAGAACTGATGAGGCACAGGCATAACCCAAGGAGATACTGTGGAAAAAAAAAAAACCAACAGTTTAGAATGGCCAAATAAAATACTGAAATATCTGTGTATTTGTAAATGTCACGAAACATCTATTCACTGGGAAAAAAAAACCATGATTTTTACCTGTATATACCAATTCTATTCAAACAAAATTTCTATTAAGGGAAAAGAGTGTGAATTTTGCTTAAGAACTGTAGACCAAGCCTGTTAGTCGAATGAAAGAACTAATCTTTACATGTGGGAATTACAATTTCTCACTCTATGTATGCCATGAATCTTGTAAAAGAATAATTAGAACTTGCTCCAAAAGGAAAGAAATGCCAGGCTTGAATAATATTTTAGGAAGAGCATTAACAAACATTTTTATACTGCCAACAATCTTCACTGCTTTCTAGCAGAGATTTACATTACATTATTAATTAACTATACTGAGTCAATAGCATGACATAAAGCTTGGAAGATGTAAGTTTAGCACAAACTATGACATTCATGAGAAAAATGTGCATTTTTAGGAGGTTTGATTGAAAATCTATGCAAATTACTTCAGCAAGCAAGGGCCCAACAAACTACTTCAAAGCATCAATAACCAGCCCCAAAAACATGGCAAGATCAAATCTTTGTCATTTCTCCAGTGTCTTTACAAACCTCTGCATATACGGTATAAATTACTTCACCTCCTATACCTCGATAGTTTGGTATAAAATTAGCATGCGTTACTCTCATTGGGACCGCTGTAATCTGTCAGACAACATGCACCTGAGCAATTGCAAGAATTTAAAAGTATCTAAATGACATACATAATTTGCCTTTTTGTGCGCTATGGCTGTACAATACAACAGGGTCCCATGGTCTACTGTAGCAAACAAAATAAAAAATAAGAGTACTACGGGTCTCCTCCCTGTCCCCCAACTCTGACCACCTTTCAGTTTTTGTCTTGAGAATCCCCACGACACTGCAGCCAGGGAAAATATTAAATGCAGAGTAATGTGGTGCTGTAAAGAAATACTAATTAATCCAGAATTCATTTCAGCCACAGAAATTGGTTTATTCACTTATTGAAAGTTAGGTTAGGTCCAGGTACATTTGCATCTTCAGAATCAGGGCTTTTAACAAAAAAAAAAGTTTCTCATGTTTCCTGACATCCCATTAAAGTGGTTGTCCTTTGACGTCAATTAGAGCAAGCTAAAAAAAAAAAAAAATCATCCTTAATTGCTTTTCAGAAATAGACATTATAGCGTACACCGTCGCGGCCAGATTCGATTACCTTTTACAAGAAACAAGGATGCTGGGAACGCCATAAAACTCCAGCTCTGCTGAATATGGATGCGGGGCTCTGCTGAGAGCCGGGGGAGCTGCTTTTCACAGCGAAGGCTCTTCCTTGGGCTGCAGAGAAAACCGATGCAAACCCCATAGACGCATCTAAATTTCTCCCAAGAGTGGCAATGCTGAAGCTGGAGGTCCAGCTGGGGCCGGGTTTGGACTGACAGTGGTTGGACGCTCAGTGCTCCATCCCTGCCTCCATGTAAGGGTGAGCGGAATCATGCACCTACGCTAACAATTATAGCTACACAAACGATCTAGTCCTCAAAACTCGGGTATGTTTCGTTACAAGGAGCATCACCAATTTTCTCAAAGACCTCCTCCAAATTTGTCTTACTCCAGGGACCTCATAATGTCTCTGCCGATCAGGTAGAAGAGGAGTCCGGAAAGTAAAACCAGGGGCACCCCCGCCGCCGCGAACATGAACGACCACCCGTAACACACGTGCACCGGTACGTCGTCCTGGCACTTCTCGCTTCTCTCCAGAAGGATGTACTTCTGAAAATCAGCGGCAAACTCCTTCCACATCACGAAGAGAAATATGAGCAGGAGAAATAAGCCTCCTGGAAAGAAAGACAAAGCTGGGTTACTCTCTGCACTCGAAACACATCCCATCAGGTTTCCAAGACAAGATGGCAACAGATTTCCATTTCTTCTTGCGGGTCCTTTGCATCAAAGCTTAGTGGCGCAGAACTGTTCTTGGCGACATTGCAGGTTCCCCTGAAAGCCAAGCCCACTTGCCGTGGGAGAGACCCCCACCACCGCGAGCAGCTCCTGCCCAGCCGCACTGACGCCTCGCGCTGCGACCGCCGGCACGACTCGGGGCTCTCTTCCAGCTGGATACGGCCCCGGAGGAACCGAGCACGGCTGCTGTTCACAGCAGGGATGGGCATGAGGCTAGCTCTGCATTCCGGTCTTAAAGGTGGGTGGGTTTGCTCTTTCTATTTTAAATTTGCCTGAGATGAGTGAGAAGGAAAGACTAAGACTTTTTACTTTTTTCTATCTACCCTTCCAAGATCCCATTTCCCCCAGAAATGCAAAGATACAGGGATCAGTCCTGCTGATGGTAAGCGTTATCCAGCATCAAAGTCTGCACAAGCAGAGCCCACGCAGACGCCGAGAGGCTGCTGCAGCGAGTGGCGGTTCCCCTTCATGTCTTCTGTTACCCTTCCTTAAACCGAGCTTTGCAACCCAGTATGAAAACACATGGCAAGGGCTCCAGACGATCCTGTTTTGCAGAGAAATAACACATAATAGAGTGGGAAAGGCATGTAGCCATGAGATGGTAACCTCAGCTGGCCAACTAAATAACACAATAATAAAAAGACTAGTAAACAGCTTATACCACGAGGCTGGAAGGTCTTTTTATGGGCCAGTGAGCCCCCCCTTTGCCCTCCCCCGGAGCCAGACGGGAGGAGGGCTGAGGCCACTCTCAAGCCCGAGCAGCGAGCGCAAGGTCAGCGTCTCGCTTGGAGAGGGTCCGCTCTCCTCGGAGCCTCCCGAGCCTTGCAGGATGCCTGTGACCCAAATAGCAGATCTCCCGCGGGACCTTCCAATCTCCTATTTCCAGACGCGTACCCATCGAAGGTCAGCGTTTGCAGGAAAAGCTCGGTCACATCTGAACAGCACGTGGCCAACAGGCATCCCCCGGACCCGGCGCAGCCCCCGGAGGGTTTGGGGGTTTCGGTGCCTTAATAGGAACCTCCTTTCCTCATAATTCACTAAGCGGTGCTGGCCAGAGGCTGCAGGTCTCGCTCCCCCCCTTCTGAAGTGGATGACAAAAAACCTAGCGTGGCCCCAATGTTATTTACTGCGTCACATTAAAGAACATATACACAGTGCATTTTCAAGTCAACGTGTATTAAAACTAAATAGTGGCGGTGTGATGACAGCTCTGAAAGCACTTCAGGAATACCTGATCTTGCTACTTCACAGCTAGAAGCTTGCTCTTTTTAAATGGTGCTGTATAACATATAGATATATGCACATACACGCACATATGTGAAAGAAATACATCACGGATTATAATATTTTTATAGTGGAAGTGAACAGTTCGATATTAATTTAGTTGACAAGTTACCACACAGTTCTGTGGATGTGTTGTGCCTTCTGCTGGATTTAATTTCTCCCCTTGCAATTTTTAAATCAACGGTAGTTTGTAGCATATTTAATTATTCTTCCTGGCAGCTTATACACTACAAAATTCAACTCCCATGGAAGCGGGTAAAGCTTGACATTGATATATCTGCTTAGCAATGGTGGTTACTGAAACCTCGGTCAGAGAAAACACGTCAGTGTTTAACTGGGTTTCTGCTCATCAAGGATATAAGCACATCTGCTGCTACAAACCTCCGCCTCACATCTTGCAGCCAAAAATAAGACTTAGGTGAAGGTACAGAGGCTTCAAAGTCCTCACTGTACGTTATATAGAAGTTGAAGCTGCCCATCCTAAGCTGTCATGTCTACTAAACTGCCTCCTATATCCTACGTCTGCAAACTGAATCTTAGTAACCAAAAGTCGGCGTGCCCATATGAATAGACTTTACATCACCACATGCTGTTATTTCATACTGCTCTCCCTTACATAGGAAAGTTCTTGTTTGCTGGAGAGGCAGGCTAGGAGTTAAATAGCAGCTGTTGTAACATTTGCATGTTCATTCAGATTTTGATACCACTTGAAATTAAGTGCACAAATAAATATTTTACACTTAATATGATAGTTGTATGCTTAAAATACCAATTATTCTACTATAAGAAAACGATTGCATGTTTAAATAGTCACATGTCCTTTACAAAATACAATATATTGATAAGAAGGCAATTAAGTCTTTATTACTGATGTAATTTAAAATTAAATTAATTAGATAGCAACTGAACCTTGAAAAGTGCTCTTTTAAAGATCAATTTCTATCTCATTAACTTATAATACCTACCGTAAGAGACGCAAAGAAAAAAAGTAGCCCCAGCGGGACAGACGACATGGGGACGTTAGTGTACTTTTGAATTCTCCTACTTTTCTTTAAATAAGCAGGGGCTTTGCATTGAACTGTCCCAGGACAATTTAGATGGCCTAAGCCTCATTTATTGAAGGAATCAGATTAAAACCTACCAGTTCTTACCGGGGAAGCCCTGTGAGCGGGTGGCACCGTCCCCGAGCTCACCGGGAGCGAAGGGTCCTTCCCCTCACCCCGGGAGAAGTGCCAGGTCTCCGTAGGGAAGGATTTATTAAACAGGTACTGGAGGTGATGGCACGGCCACGGCATCTAAATTAAGAACATTTTCACACTCTGGGAAAATGACAAGAAAATGTAAAGTAAGCAGCCTTCTTCCCTGGAATAATTACAGCTGAGTGGCGAGGAGTCCCTGGGATTTACACCATCTCCTCAGCGAAAAAAGAAAATCAAAAGGGCAGGTGCAGCCACAGAAGGACGGTGGAAGCACAGAAAGGGCAGCTCACTGAAAACTGTTCAGCAAAAAAAAAAAAAAAAATGCTTACTTGGAACAATCACAAGTATTCATGAAACTGCCTAAAATTTGTTACGCTTTTAGACATTAGTAGACTTTTCATAATAAGAATATCAGGATCTTTCACTCCCATATTACCAAAGTAAGCGTTTGGCATTTTTGTTTTCAAATGCTGTTTTATTTTGGATTTTTCATCTTTTGAACAGGTCTCACTTTACGACCTCCTTTTTGGGGCTTTTAGTGCTGGCTGCAGCGGAAAGACATCCTTGTTTCCTGCCAGCCCCAAATGGCTTTTTATGTACAGAGACAGATTTATTCCTGCCTTGAGCAGCAACATGAAAAACTGAAAGAAATTTAGTTTTCTGCCCAAGAAATGAGGCTGGCATTGGCACGCGTGCCTGCGACACAGGACGTGTGTCGGGTTTGGGTAAGCGTAGTGAGGATCTCATCAAACCAGCCCATCCCAATGCTCCTCTCGGCATCCCTGTGGTTTCCACCACTGGAAAACTAGCCACGTGATCTCCTCCTTCCTCTCCCTTTCCTCTTTGCCTCTGTTCATTAGGATGGTATGGAAAAAATTAACTGCGAAACTCCGTCTCAGTGCTGATGAGGTCAACGGCATCTTCTGGGGAGGGGCTAATTGCAAGAAAATTGGAGTGGGGTATTAAATCTTTCTCCTTCGTAGGCTGCCAACCGCAGGACAGCGAGCCTGGCACGCCGTCTCCCCCTCCCAGGAGGGCTGCACCTTCCTCGTGAGTGAATTCTTTTTCTTTCTCCCACTTTATATCCTTGTGACACCTTTACAGCTGCTAATTGTAGGGACAGCTGGGTGAACTCAATCTTTAACTCTGATTCTGTGGAAGCTACTGAACTTTTGTGTGATCTGCTAATTACGAGAATAATGAACTTTGACTCATTCACCTTTCTCACTCTTAAGGATGTTAACAATGAGGAAAGGGAGGGGTGACCTTCAGCTGCCCTTCCATAACTGTCAGACTTTACTGCACGCGAGGAGCCTGAGATTGCCAAAATGGGGATGCTTGATTTGGGAAGAGGAATCTGAGCACAAAATTCAGCACTTTCACTCCTAGGACTGGCAAAGCTGCCTTTTTTTTTAACACAGTCAGCTCACGCTGAAGACCAGGTTGGTCTGGGCACACGCCGTGCTCCTCTCACAGGACCACAACATGGCTCTGAGCGCACAGGGGAGGCTTTGTGCCGCCTTTGCTGATGGAAACGGCCCACGGCCATAGCGATCCGGTGGCTGCGGGACGGTGCGAGCCCACCCGCGTGTGCCGTACAAGCGGGGGATGCTGGAGAAACAGCACCGGGACCACAGCGGCTGGAAGAAATGTAGCCTGTACACGGTTCACCCTGTATCTGTGCTTTCCAGTGGAAGGCGAGCTGATAACAAGCTCCTCTTTAGGTCACTTGGCATTACCTGGGACACCCATCCTTATTGCTTGCTCTGAAAACTCACCGTACGCTCACGCTTTGCCTGTGCGTTCCCTCCAGAGCAGCCTCCTCACCCCTGAGCAAGCTACCAGGTAGAGCTCAGGTCGTTTTTTCACTTAAGCCTATAGCTACGCAGGTGGTCCAAACTTACTAGGGCAGCACAGCAAGCTCAGTAAATGCCCTAGGCCTGGATGAAGCATGTGCTCACTTCTAAGCTTGGTCTCTAAAATGCCCAAAGGAAACAAAAACCAAGGAGCCACAAGTACAGAAAACCAAGGAGCACAAGCAAAGTTGTCTCAGCAATTCAGTTTCCAGAAGCTGCAGTGCAGCATTCACCCAGCCCGCTCCGTGACATTGTAGTGATAATTCATCATATTGTCATCTGACTATTGAAACAAAGGGACAATTAGTCACCAGGCAGTATCTGCCTCCCCCTTGCAAGCACTGAAGCTAAGTCTGAGACGGCAAACTTTAGAAGGAAAGCAGCACGATGGCTATTTGCTCAGGCAAATTCGGGTGCTTTTGGGAGCAGGCTGGCAAGGATAGCTGCTCAGCTGGGGCAGTAGATGTGCAAATGCAAGCAACAGCAAATGTCAGATGGGCTTGGGCTGTATTTCTCGAGTTGCCCAGCAGAGGAAATCAAGGGGGATGGCTCCCGTCCTTTGAGAGGGCTCTCGGAAATGCCACCCACCGAGCAGTACATTTGTTACGGTAGCTGGCAGACAGTCGGGTTTGTTCTCTTGAAAGTACAGTAAATAAAAGGCATCTTGGAGAGGAAACACAAAGGGATCTAATTGAGCGATACCAAACTTCACCCTGAGGCGTTGAATTCCTCCCCCCCCC